>CM051824.1:127331911-128531911 GCA_028451465.1 Erethizon dorsatum | reverse complement strand
TTTGTACCACTTTGTCATTCTTAAGTCCCTCTTAAATTCCATTATCTGAAATTTGCTTTTACTGCTGTCTCATATTTCCCATGAGCTTTCCAATCCTCTTCATTCTTTGTTTCTTTTTTCTCTTTTTCTGTGTATTTTCAAAGAGCTTATCTTTGATTTCACTAATTATTTCCTATTTGACCTACACTGCTACTGATGATGTTCTCTGTTTAATATTGTTTAGTGCAGTTTTTAGCTCAAGGATTTCTGTTTGATATTTTTAAAAATTGCTTTCATCTGTCTGTTATGTGTCTATATCAGAGTATTGAATAGCTTCTCTCTTTTTTCTTGAAGTATTTTGAGTTTCTTTTAGATGGTTGTTTTAAAATCTCTATCCCAGTGTTTGCCCATATTGGCTACTACCTTGTTAGTTTCTGGCAACTTGTATTTTGATCATTAGATGATGTCATGGTTTCCTGCAAGTTTCTGATGCTTCTTGAGGTCTGAACATTGAAGTATTATTCACAGTCATTTGGCTTTGTGCTCATCTTTTCAAAAATTCTTATTGGGCTGCTATATTTCTCTGAGCTTGTAGTCACGTCCACCATTTTAACAATAGATGGTGCTGAATTCTGGGTTTGCTGCTTATCTGCTGTTCCTGTACCATTACTACTTCAACACCAGAAAACATTGCAGCCCCAAATTTGTGCCAAATCTGGAGTTGGTATGTTGTTCAGCATGAAACGGGTACCTAGAAAGGGTAGTGGCTAGAGGAGGTCTAGACCTCTCACCCAGTCACCAGACTGAGATCAAGCACTGCGGGATTATGCCCTATGATGGGAAGAATCACCATGGAACAAACAGCTCCAGGTTCTTTTTTTTTTTTTTTTTTTTTTTTTTTTTGGTGGTGGGAATTGAACTCAGAACCATGAGCTTGCCAGGCAGGTGCTTATGCCACTGAGATATATCCCCAGCCCAGCTCGAGGTTCTTGTGCCACAACTTTATATTCGCCTCCCTTTTCTTCCCTGAAGCAGACAGTTATTTTCTCCGTATTGTAAGACTCGGTGCTGGGAGAGCAGTGGGGCGGATTACCCTGTAGCCACCAACACTGCAGTGCTGTATCATGCCCTAAGACTTCCGCCTACCAAGAGAAGCACAACACTAAAATAGGACCCGGCCCAAACAGCTGTTGACTGCCTACTGCTGAGGTGGACTCATGACTAAGGCCACTGCACACAGCACAGGTGATACTGGCTAGAATAGAAGTCAAACAGGTGGGTCATGCGTTTCTACCTAGGAGAGTCTTTATACGTAAGAAGTGGGGATGGGAGCCAGTAGGATCTGCTTAGTATTGGGTTTTACCAGCTTGACTGTAAATTCCAAGACAAAACCTATGCTTACTACACATGACTATAGTGAATGAGATCTTGCTTCATATTATGCTGCCCAAAATTGTTGTAGTGTTAATAAAGGCAGCCCATTGGCCACCAAGGCTAATGATAAGCTCGGTTGTGCTGACTATTTGCACAGTCTTGGGGGCATGTGCCCAAGGCCCATCCCAAGAATGGCAACAACACAGGCCAAAGTGTATGTCTGACTCAGAGCACAGGTCTTCATCTGTTGCTCAGACAGGTCTAGAAGCTCCATCTATAGCTCTGGACCTGTTATAAGGACACTTGTTTTCCGCCTTGTGCTAGGCCTCTTCAGCAGGCCAGGCACTGACCTCCAAGTCAGAATCGCCTGCTAGTTCTCCAGCCCTATTCCCCAAACCACGCAGCTTTGCTTACCTCACCTCACTTCCACTTCCCAAGGTTGAGGCAGGTGTGGTGGAGGCTGGCCCTTGACTATTTGCTAAAAGGTATGTGTTTTGCAAGGAGGAGATATGCCTTCCTTTGGTGCTCAGCATATTAAAAGCACTTAAACAACATTTGAGTGAAACATGGAAGTTACTGAATAATAACTCTTTCAGGGGTGATTAGCAGCCTATCCTTCCACAGTCTGTGTGTGCTCGGGTAGAAGAGACTCTTGGAATAGTCTGCCTTCCTTTTCCGTTACCCTAACGTAAATACCTTAAAAGTTTGCTATGAATTTCTATGATTTGACAGCTAAACTTGCTGCACCACAAAGTTGAGTGGTAATAGCTTATTATTATCATTTTTGTCTAAACCTTGAACTAATCATACAGCTATTAGCAGTGCTGTACAGCCATAAAAAATACAGATATTTTACAGACTCTGTTGAGATTCAAATAGAGGGCCTAAGCATCATTTGATTTGTTTTTTTCATTCTTTTTTTCTTACTTTTTCCCTCAAAGTAGCATGTGTGGATGGACAATGTCACAGTGTGATAATACAGGTGTCAGCTGGGAGAGAGCCAGGAGGGAGAAAGGAATATGAAAACAGTATATAATTGTTAGGTTCATTTAAAGAAAACGGAACTAAATGGTAGTGAGTAGTAGAAAACTGGAGCTAAATACAAAGCAAAAGTACATAGTTAAAAGATACTTAAACAGTTTTAAGCAAAGAAATAGGACTTCAAAAAGTCAAAAAGAGCTCTGCCTCATGTGTTGGCTGGGAGCCCAGTAGAATGCATAAGGCTAGAAGTGGAGCAACAGCAGCTAACTCTATTTATTAAGGTAAAAATGTATTATATTTTGCTGTGTCTCAACCCCAGTCTTTTTAGGAGAAAGATATCAGATGAATTAGATATTATGGAGAAAATATTTTATAATTTAATAATATTATCTAATTAGAATTTAGGAAACTTGTAAAATGTAAATTGTTTCCTCTTTGATATATAAGGGACAGCGTATTCTATATAAAGGCAGAAAACACTACATTAGATTTAGTTTTTTTGTTTCTTCTTATTGGTTAAAATACCATTGATTTAATAATGGATTTGTTTTATTACTGGCCACATTGAGCATAGCGTATTTAAGTATAACCTTTAAGTACTGTCTTGATCAAAATTTTCTAGGTTAAGTGGCAATATCATTGTAATTTTTTCCAATCTTACGTGTTTGATAAATCAAAAAATGACTACTATTGGACATTTTCTATTGAAAGTCAAATATTGCTTTTGTTTCTACTTAGTAGATAAAATTTTTTTTTTTTTTTGGTACCGGGGGTCAAACTCAGGACCTTGCATGCCTGCTAGCAGGCGCCCGTGCCATTGAGCAATGTCACCGGCCCTTATTTTGTATGTGGGTACCGGGAGTCGAACTCAGGACCTCGCACTTGCCAGGCAGGCGCTTACGCCGCTGAGCCATCTCACCAGCCCAGTAGATAAAATTTATCTTTGAATAAAAACTTTTTGTTTTAGATCTTTAAAAAGAAAAGTTTAATAGTTGACAAATTATATTTCATGACAGAAAAATATAATAGCTAAGTTAGCTTTATGGAGTTGACGGATCATGGGTTGACTCTCGATTCATTCTCTACTCTTTTTGACATCAGAAAGGTCATCAGGCCTTCCGAGACACTCTCAGCTCTTCTATGTAGTGGACATTGTTTGGAGTTCTTTTCTTATAAAGGTGAAATGTAACACATGTGTCAAATATCTAGAATGGAGTCTGAAGCATGACATCTTAATAAGTTCTTAATAAATGACATCTGCTACTGGTAGTGTTGTCATTAGAATCACCACCACTGTCAACAATAACATTACCATAATCAAAGTTTGGTGTAAACAAAAGTCAAAATGATTCTTACTGATGCCATGTCTGGACATAAAATTTACTCTAGCAGTTACTAGGATTATGCATGTATTATCTGTTCATTTTAATGTCTAAATCATGAAAATTATGCAAAATTAAAAGTTTGACAATTCCTAAAAATATAATCAAATTGTAGTCATAAAGAATAAAATATCCAATAGCTACTTTAAGAAATGCAAATCAAATCATTGTTACTTTAATCCAGTTTACAGCCCTCCAATGACTTCTTATTGCACTTTGAATAAATTGGAGATTCTTTCAAATACCCTTCAAAGCTCTATGAGATTTGGTGCCTGCTCTCTCTTGGCCTGGCTTTTTCCCTTTCCTCCTCTCCCCCCACTCACTTTACTTACCAGACACACTCTTCTTCTCTTTCTCTGTTTCTAAATATGCCCATGTCACCTCTACCATGTTATTACCTCTTTATTAGAATTTAACTATCACCCACTGTTTTGTGTGTGTGTGTGTGTGTGTGTGTGTGTGTGTTTGCTTGTTAACTGTCAGTCTTCCCTTGCTTTATAGAATGGGACCATTAGAAGATCAACGACAATTGACATAATTCATAAATTTGTGTAATTTCAGTACTGAGAACATTGGCTGGCACAGAGTAGAGCTCATAAATAGTTTACGAAGTAATAAATGAATAAGTGCATATATAAATGTGATAAAGTCTGATCATTCATTTGCATGCTAATTTAGATACTAAGCTTAAAAGATTACCCCCTTTTGGCACAAAAAAACTAAAGTCATCATTTATAGGTTATATTTATACTTCTACAATATTTTCTATTTGAAAGTAGTCTTTAACATGCAAATGAATTGTAAGATTACCGTAAGAACTATTTTCTACACATTTCTGCATGCTTTTTATTTTATTTTATTTATTTATTTTTTTGTGGGTACCGGGTGTCAAACTCAGGACCTCGCGCGCCAGCAGGCGCCCATGCCACTGAGTGATATCACCGGCCCTTTGTTTGTATGTGGGTACCAGGAGTCGAACTCAGGACTTCACACTTGCCAGGCAGGCGCTTATGCCACTGAGCTATTTCACCGGCCCTCTGCATGCTTTTAAATTCAAATACAAAATATCTGAAAAGTTAACCGTGATGTCTTTTGTAAAGTCAAAACCTTTATGCATGGAAGCCTGGGGATGGATTCTAACAAAATTTTGCATAAAAATAATCTCTCAATAGTTTGAGAATTTAAGGCTTGGAGACTATTTATATTTTCTGTTTAAAATGCTGGAGATATTACGTTGGATATGGTTTAGAACATAGCAGGAGAACGTACATTTCCATGAACTGGTCCACTTGAGAGGATTTTAGAGTTTGCTTTTCTAGAATTCTTATATTGCTAGTTTCAGAAAGTCGAAAGAGTCAGGGTTCAAAAAAGTGATCTACTCAGACTGACTTTGTCACTATAGCAACAAACAAAATAAATTGGTAAGCAAGGTAAAGAGAAAAAAGTATCTCTTATTGCTTCACACCAAGAAAGATATCAATGAAACAGGACTCTTTCAAGGGAAGTACATAATCTTATTGTAATGGTGACTAATATTAGTTCTGATCATTTTACTTCTCTCTTGTAAAAATGAAACTATTTAGATGACAATATCAGTTTTGAGAAAGACAATCTTTAACTGCTCTCACCTGTAGTGCCCTTACTAATATCAATTTCTAACCTTAATATATAAATTGTTCAAGGTCAGAGTTAGTATAATTAAAAGTTAATTACTATTACATCTAAGTGGATTGAAGCATAAGAAATGGGAAAGGCATTTAATTAGTAAACAGAAATATTGTAAGTCAGAAGAATACTTTTAAAAACCTTTTGCTTGTGGTGAATCAGTCGAGAAGGCTCAGAAACATATCCGTATGGGGGAAAATTGCCCACTTCAATTAAGAAGTGAAGCAACTAGACCAGAAGTTGGGGATTTTTGTCTCCTCTCATCCATCTACTGGCTGATGTTGGTTCTGTTCCTCATAAGGAAAACAGTGTGGTGATACCATCTATCCAATTTGATGATTGTGACACGGATGAAGTTGGAATAGCAGCTGGCAACAGGGGTCTGAGGAAATACCTGTCAAATTGTACTATTAAGTATGTCTGTGAGGTCCATGTGGGAAAGGGAAATATCAGATATTATCATCTTTTTAATATTAAATTCCTATCCACAGTGCTTTGTATTTAGAAGTTGCTAAACAAATACATATAGTTGAATGAATGAAAGAAAGAAAGAATGAATGAATGAATGAATGAATAAAATGACTGAATAAATAAATTCTGTCCTGAATTCAGCATTCTATCCACTACTGCCTACTCTTCTGTCTTTGATAATAACGTACAAGGGCAAGTTATTGAAAGATATGGATTATACTTTAATGAGCCTACCTAATTCAGAATGTATTAAAATGCCTTCTTTTTAACTCTCCTCTCTAAATCTAACATCCATAAATTAATGTAATGATTCTTTGAGGTGACAGTGTAAAAGATACATTGCGCCAGATGAAATTAAACAAACAAGGAGGACATTACTCAATTCATTGGGATAAGGCAGAGAGAGTGAAATTAACTCCATTGAAACCAAAGTGGGAGAGTTCAGAGCCAGGTGAGGTAGTGAAAAAGAATTGGAGACTGTCAGAGCTGTCCAGGAAGAAGTTTAGCCAACCTGAGTCAACTTTCTACACTGAATACGAAAACTTAATGGATAGTTTTGCACATATCGAAAATTTTATTTTGTTCATTTTGACTTTACTGCTTTTTTAATAAAGGATTTTTAAAAATAACAGTAACTTAAAGCTATTGTATGTACTTGAGATCAGTTAACATAGTCTCTTAATTTTCATAAGTTTTATCTTTCCAACTGTAATTTTATTTTTGTTGTTTTCCTTTCTAAAAAATTTTATCTTCCTTCCACAGACAAAATCTTGATCACTGTAAATGCTTATAACTGCAACTTCTTCAGGTTTGGTATACTTTTTGCTATTTATTTATTTATTTATTCATTCATTTATTGGTATACTTTTTTAACAGGAGCAGGAGCAAAAATGATACTCAAAATCCCAGGTATAGCTGGGATTTTATTTCTGGGTTTAAATAAATCATTATGTATTAATGAAATAACAACTTAGCAATGGCTATATTCAAACCATGGCCCAAAGGCCCATGAGAAGAAAGAAGAGCATCTGTGGTTCTTCTCTGGACCTTTCAGTTTTGTGGCGAGCATGGAAAAGCCCATAGTAGCTGTGGGATAAATGCAGTGAAAGAGGCACAAAAGCACTGTGGACATTTGCCGGAAGATTTTATACAGAAAATGGCATTTGAATGGGACCCAACAAGATCAAAATGTGCTTTAAAAAGAGACTTGCTCCAGATGAAACAATTTTAGGAGCTGAGGTGTAGAATAAGGAAAGGACAGAATTTTTTTTTATGCTTGCTGAGTTTGTAAGTAGAAAAGAAAAGGTATTTAACCCCATGGTTGTTTCCTCAAACTATTAAAAGTTAAAATGCTATATAGTACATCACAAAAAGTCCCTTCTATTAGACCACTGGACACAGAGTCCTGAGGATGATTCGAACCTTGTCTTTGCTAAGCCCACTCAGATGAACACTGAGTTTTCTTCTTCTCTCTTCTATGTGTCTACTGTGCCTTGGTATTTGACTGATTTCTTCTCCCAGGTTGATTCTTCTTTGTTCTCTCAACCTCTTGCCAACCTGGTGTTGGTTCAGCCGGGTTTATCTTCATGGAGTAGAGAGTTTGGGTTAGGGAATTGAGTTGGGGTGGGAAGAGTCATTTCACATCATGTGAGTTAGAGTCTGGGCTGAAGAAAATAAGCACTTTATGATTCCAGCCTTAGAACAATGAATTTACAGCCTAAAAACCATTCTGAAGCTAAGATTAATAATCTCTTAAATTATAACTTCCATAACTAAATGGCATTATTTTAAGGTATATTAATCTTTTCCTCCTCTGCACCTCCTTTGGTTATTTGATTATTTAAGTTGAGTTTGAACCAGAATTCCATAAGAGCATGGTACTATGACTCACCTCCAAATGACAGTAAACATACAAGGAGGGGCAGGGACAAAAACTCCCACAGAGGAATTAGCACAACATCCAACTGAGAAGCCAATTTAAGGGCAGCTGGTGGAGATCTGTTGCAGATCAAATCTTCCCAAAATGACATGCAGTCTCCAAGCATCTAGAACCTTGCCATTTCCACACAAAGGTGGATTCTATGTCCCCTAAAACATGGGTAATCTCAAAAATGCTCCAGCTAAAGGAACAGTGTAAAGCTGATGCTGTGTAATTTCTGAGGCTAGATTATCAAAGGTCTAGAAATTCATTTGCTTGGCACTCTTCCCCTTGGATGTCATCCACCAAGACTTGAGGAAGCCCAAATTAGCTCAGGCAGAGAGACCACATGGAAAGCCCCTTATAGGAAGGAATAGTGTTCACCAGGTGCTAAACATGAGTCACTGAGCCAGCAGACAAATTCAGCTCCTCGCTTTCAATTCTCCCAGAAGAGGACCTCAACATTGTGGAATAAGACATTCTAGTCTCCCTAGATTTCTGACCCAACAATACCTAAGTATCATAAATGTTTGTTCATTGACACTAAGTTTTGGGGTAATTTGTTATACACCAAAACTAGGTCTTTGATTTTGCAGATGGGGTTAAAACATTTCCCAACTCTTAATTAACAGCACGTGAGGAAACACCAGAGACCAAGACTGTGGGAAAGACTAAATTTAATTTTGTGTAGATACAGGCAGGCTGAAATCAGAGTGATATCAGTGAATATCTGAAGGGGAGGCTAAGTACATATAAGGTTTGGGGTTGGGGCATCGTAGTCCCAAGGAATCTGGATGGAATGTTTGAGGTCAGAGCTGCAGGGATGATCAGCACAAATCTGCCTGTAAAGCTGGGTCTTCCAGCATCAGGGAGACTCCAGGTCCAGTCCTAAATTTTTATGGCCTTCAGCTCTGTTTGCTGAGGGCAGAATGGATTCCTGCTGTTTGTAGAGGGCACCGTGTTTATTGGGAAGGTCTTTCTCTTGTCAGGCCTGACACGAACTATTTAAAGTTTTGGTAGAAGAATCACATGATCTGTGCTATCCTTAAAAATATCTAACCTGATGAGAAGGAAATGGAATAGACTATATTAAGAAAAGTTCTGAGAAAACCATTAATGGCAGTTTTGTCATTCTGGTAATATCATAACAGTCATAACATCGCTAGGTGACATAATTGTAATGGCCCCCATCGTATGTGCCATCCATCACTGATCAAATGTCATTGTGTGCCACACTGTACACACATCCCAAAGGAGGAAAACAGAGACTTTCAGGAAAATCATTTTATTATATTTTATTAGTAAACTCCCTAAACTAGTAAACTCCCAATATTTAAAGTTCTGTACTTGCACCTGTGTTCCTCTATTAAATATTACAGTAGAAAATACGTAGATTTTTCTCATCCATGCAAGATAACTATAAACGGAAATTGTTTACATACATATTGATAAAAAGCTATGATAACAAAAAATAGGAATGAAAAATCCCAGGAGTTTAGAGGTTAGAACTCACATATCGCCTGCAGCTACTACTCTTTCAGTAATTGTGTTCATAAAGATACATAACCAATTTCAAAAAGTTCACAGGAAGTATTTAGGAAGCCAAGAACAATTCTCATGTTGCAATTCCTAATTTATACACATGCACTTCAGAACAGCAGACAAGAACACTGCTGTTTCCCAATCATTTAAAGATCACATTGTGAACCCAAATCTGCACAGTTCAGTGCTCTCCTTATTAACATTTTAGTATATGAGCTGCTAAAGAGAGCACACCTGAACATGCCGTACCATCATTTTCCCATATTTGTTAAACCCTTTTTAATTGGTATTTTCTTTTTTCTACTTAAACAGTAATCTTTTTTTTTTTTTTTGTGGGTACCGGGCAGTCGACCTCAGGACCTCGCGTGCCAGCAGGTGCCCGTGCTGCTGAGCGATATCACCGGCCCCTTTTTCGTATGTGGGTTCCGGGAGTCGAACTCGGGCCCTCGCGCTTGCCGGGCAGGCGCTCACGCCGCTGAGCCATCTCACCGGCCCAACAATAATCTTTATAAATGAAAGGAAAATCTGGCATAATATTTTTTCCTCTGCATTTCAAAATTAAGATGAAAATAATGATCATGTTCTAATAAACTATTTGAACTACTTTTCCTCTGTCATGTGAAAATGACTTTGCGAAGTGTCCACTGCTTCTTGATTTTACTAAGTCACCTTTAGCGTACCTGTTTCTTTGGAATATAAGTTGGATGAGGTTGGATGTGAGATGCAACTCCCTACACACTTTTAAAAAGATGTAGAGCTTGATTTTAATGTTGTTCAAAATTGAATTTAACAATATTTGTGTAGATTTTTTAAACTCAAATTCTAAAACCGAAATGAAAAACTAAAACAAGTATTGGTGAGGATGTGGAAAAATTAGAACACTTGCATACAGCTAAGAGTAATGCAGAATAGTGCAAATCTTTTTTTTTTTTTTTGTGGGTATTGGGGGGTCAACCTCAGGACCTCGTGCGCCAGCAGGCGCCCGTGCCGCTGAGCAATATCACCGGCCCCTCTTTCATATGTGGGTTCTGGGAGTCAAACTCGGGCCCTCGCGCTTGCCGGGCAGGCGCTTAAGCCGCTGAGCCATCTCACCGGCCCAATAGTGCAAATCTTAATGGAAAATATTACGAAGGTTCCTCAAAAAATTAAAAATAGAACTACTGTATTATCCAATATCTCACTTTGTATATATCCAAAATAATTAAAATAGTACCTCAAATAGATATTTGCACTTTCATTTTCATTGGAGCAATACTCACAATTGCCAAGGGGTGAAAATAATTTAAATGACCACCTACAGGTAAAAGAATACAGAAAATGTACAGACCACATACATACAATGGAATGCTATTCTGCCTTTAAAAAGAACACAATTCCACAACACAAAACAACATGGATGAACCTTGAGGATATTATGCTAAGTGAAATTAGCCAGACACCAAAAAAATAAATTATGATCTAAAATAGTAAAATTCATAGAATCCATAGTGAAATGGCCACTAGCAGGAGCAGTGTGGAGAGGGAAATGGAAAGTTACTAGTCAATGGGTGTAGAGTTTCAGTTAAGTAAGATAAATAAACTCTAGAGATCTGCTGTACAACATTGTACCCACAGTTAAAAATAATGTTTTGTACACTTAAACCTTAATAAGAGAGTAAATTTAATGTTGTGTTCTTACCATGATAAAATAAAAATTTTAAAAGTAAGTGAATAAAATGTCACTACCATTCTGGTCTTAAACTTTCACATATAGATCACAATATGGATTCATCTGCATTTTGCCAGTTTCCTATGTTTGTTAGTTCTTCATAGTAAAGGTATATACATTTATGTATCTATAGCTATCACATACAATATATTATATATTTAAAGATATACAGAGGCAACATGATACACACATCAGAAGAAGATATTAGCAGAGTAATTTTTCATTTAAAATGGACTAATGGAGTCCCTAAAATCAGAGTGCAGTTTTGTATACTTAATGTGTTAAGATATTTATGCAACATAGTTTCTTTTCTCTTTTTCACAAATGTGTACCTTTCACAAATACGTATAAATGTGTGCCTTACCATATTTCTTGTTTTGATATCACAACAATCAAAAATATATTATTAAAATCCTATCTCTTGTCCATTCCATACACACACTTCAGTCATTCTCTAAAAATGCATTTCTGAGGTTATCACTTCATTGTTGCTGGAAGAAAAATTCTACATTGCTTCTGGAGAGAAGCACATTTACCAAGCACTTTGGAGTTAAATTTTATAATTCCTTAGTTTCCAAGATCATTCTTCTATACTCTTTCCTCAACATTTCTACATACATTCTCACTGTTGACAGTAATCAAATTTATTATTTAGTAAACACACTAAATTTTTGCATAAAATTACTTTTTTCTTATAATGGTTTTGTGTTGATTTCAGAAATCTCCAGTCATTGCACTAGACTTTCGGTCACTGGGTTCCAGTAGAGCTTCCGTAACTCTGTGACTGACCCAAACAGGAAGAATAAGCTCATGGAGACTGAATTACCCCCTCAAGCAATGAGAACTTCTCCTGGACCCATCCCATAAAACCAGAAAGAGATAATAATCAACCGGACCTTTCCTGGCCTCAACTAATCCATGAAGGTTGGTCCCCTTCTTTTGTTAACAGGCCACTCTGATCCTCTCCATCAGAGCTATGCCTCCTTTGGCTCCTCAAACTTAAATCCCTTCTCTACTTTCTCTTACTTTCTAACTCTGCCTAATAAATGTGCCTGTGCCTCTCACTGCCATGTCCTGAAACACTTTTCTGTGAGGACAGTTGATGAACCTGCTTCATGGGGTATGAATTGATGTCCCCATTTCCCCTCTGCTTGACCTCCCTGGATCTCATCTAGTGACAGATCTACATACTAAAGAATTAAATACTAGAGTTAAAATTTTCTTTCTGCCCATGAAATCACAGAAATATGGGACTGGAAGAGACTTTGATTTTAGATAGTTCCAGAAACTATTTTATGACTTTATTTTCATGTAGCAATCATTTTGCCTAGTAATTACTGACAAATTTTAAACTAGCTATTTTTGTCTTTCAAACAGCAATTATAGGGGCTGGTGAGATGGCTAAGCGGCGTAAGTGCCTGCCTGGCAAGCGCGAGGGCCCGAGTTCAACTCCCGGAACCCACATACAAAAAAGGGCCGGTGATATCGCTCAGCGGCACGGGCGCCTGCTAGCGTGCAAGGTCCTGAGGTCAACCCCCCGGTACCCACAAAAAAAAAAAACAGCAATTATATACCTTTCCCTCAAACTGCTAGTTATCCTTCTAGGAGTACATTGTTGGTAATGTAATTCAAGGTGTGATGTTTATCAATATGTACATGTAGTTCCCTGTTCTTCCTGTCTACTATTATTTTCCAAGAACTTAACCCAAAATGGAATGATACCATAACCATGTTTCCATCCTTTTGAAGTTTTCCACAGAAAATGAATATAAATTCATATATATTCATATATATTCATATATAAATTCATATATATTCATATATATTCATATATATATTCATATATATTCATATATATCCATATATATTCATATATATCCATATATATTCATATATATTCATATATATTCATATACCCATATATATTCATATATATTCATACATATTCATATACATTCATATATATTCATATATATATATATGAGAGAGAGAGAAAGGTACACTTTCACTAAAGCCAGGGTTTCTTCCAAAAGAGAGTGTTCCACAATCTCAAATTATGAGGAAAAATTCCCTAGCAAGCAGTTACTTGCAGTGGTTTGCAAGAAATTGAATAAGTCTCTGCTTAACAGCATCAAATGTCTTTGGCTTCACTCAACTGTCAAACAACCCACACAACAATAATTGGCTCTGGTTAGTTCAACAGAGGTTCTCTTGTGCTGGAATTAAGATAGACATATATTTCTTCTTCCTCCTGATTCTGGGGCAGGGAAAGAATGGAGAGACATATAGATAGTCAAAGTGAGCCATAGTTTCTTCAACTTCCAATTGGAAATATTTAGAGCAAGATATTTGATAAAATGCTTACTATCCTCAAGGGCAAAAATGGCTAAACTTTTATAATGTAATTGTACTTTGCTCAAAATAAAGTAGATGTGTAAGAGTCGAATGAAGGCATTTCTTCCAATAGGAATTCCATGTGGTTGTCAGTCAGTTGGCAAAACTGCTTTCAGTTTTGACAAAAATTCCCATTAGTGAATTTCCATATGGAAAGAACAAATAATAATTACAAGGACAAGCCACAGGTTTAAATAAGGCACCATTACAGTTATTTGGGCTGGAGTTCCATCCTTTCCTGAGACAACTCAGAAAAAAGAAAGATGTCAAAATCTCAGCCATTCGAATTGGGTACTCATGTCCTTGCTGCACTGGATCACTTGCAAGTATTATTCATTCATTCCAGCTAAAAACCAAATTAAGGAGCTAATTAATGACTTCAGATACAAATTGAAGACATAGAATAAAGAGAACTTTAGTGAGAAGTATTACTACAAATATCACTTCTGGAAACACAAGGATATTTGCTCAAACATAGTTTCTTTAAGGGACTAAAATAATAGCTTCTGTTTGAAGTAAATACAGTGACATTTGAAAACTTTACTCCAAGTGTTTTCCTTTTTTTTATACCAGAAATAATAATTTAAACACACACACACACACGTGTGTGTGTATGTGTGTGTGTGTGTGTGTGTGTTCTTAGGGCTGTGAAACAATAACTGGGATGTCTTAAAATAACAGAAATTTATTGTCTCAGTTTGGGAGAAAAGTCCAAAATTAATGTGTCAGTAGAACTGATTCTTTCTGAAGACTGAAGGAAAATCTGTTCCATCCCTCTCTCCCAGCTTCTAGTGGCAAACCTTGGCTTGTAGATACATCCTTCCAATCTATACCTTCATCTTCCCATTGTTATTCTCACAAGATTTCTGTCTTTTTACATCATCTTCCCCCTATGCATTTACCTCTGTGTCAAAATTTCCCTTCCTCATTAGGACGTCAATCATATTAGATTAGGGCATATCTTAATGAGCTCATTTTAACTTGATTATTTCTGTAATGACCCTCTTTTTCCAAATACAGTCACATTTCGGGGCAGTAGGGCTTAAGACTTTAACATTATCTTTTTTTTAAGAGAACACAATTTAATTCATAACAGTGGTTAACAGTAAAGTTCCTTTTCTGGCAAAATGGTTCTGAATATTTTGAAGTGAGAAGAATGATTTTGGAGTTCCTATGCATTTGAAACAATGCAAATTTTCTACGTGCTGGAAGCTTTCTGAAACCACCAGCTCAGGGCTCCTGAAACCTGCTGAAGTTATTGTAGGTACTAGAAAGCCATTCACCTTGTTCACAGTGTAACAATGGTCTTTTGTAAAGAAAGAAGCTGTGTACCTCCAGCTTTTGCTTCCAGAAAGTTTAGAAGCTTTCTTGAAGGAGAGAAGTTATAGAAACTCCACCCGGGTAGTTGGGAAGGGAAAGGAGGTGGCTCCTTCACATACTGTCCAAATTCATAGGCAGCAGTGAGACTTCTTTCTCCTCAGGCCTGCTGCCTCGATCACATTATTTTAGCACCACTATCAGCTAAAAACAACCTAAACAACTGCTTTCAGTTGTTTCTAAAAACAACTGCTTTTGAAGTTCATACTCAAAAGCTCTCCTCTCCTTTCAGTAGTTTGCTATCCTCTGTGGCCCATGCTCAGGTACTGAAATGATAAGTACCACTAACTGGTAGAATTTCTTTCTACTCCTTTTCCATTCTTGGTACTATAACTACCTTTACTGCAGTTCATTGCTTCTATTCATTACACACACACACACACACACATCAGGGTACAAATATACACACATCACAGCAGGATATGTACATACATGTATATATACATATATATATTAATTTATATCAATAAAATGAAACTTTCATTAATAAATGCCTTTAAAATTTATAATCACTTATTTATGAAAGGATTAAGGCAAATTAAATTTTGCTAAAGGTTTTTTGTTTCTGTTATTACTAATCATAATGACATAATTTAGAGTTAATGCTTTTTGAGTTAATTTGAATAATAAAATTATTATTTTATGCTAAGTGTGTGAACTTGAACAAAATACTTAACCTCTCTGTGTCAACTACATCAAAATAGAAATATACCCATCTATCTGAATTTATTATAAAGAATTGCCTCATGAATTGACTCAAGTCTGCAGGGCAGGTGTTAAGGAAAGAAAGATAATGAGCAGGCCGAATCCGATGAACACAGATGAAGTTTCTTATCTAAAAGCAAAAGTCTTTTCACACAGCTCTCTTTCAAAAGCCTTCCAAATAAGTCTGGCCCATCCAGATTATCTGAGCTAATTGCTTTTTTGATTAAATTAAAATTAACAAGGGATTTTAACCACATCTGCAAAATCCTATCACAACAGCATCTAAATTAGTGTTTGCTTGAATAACACTAAGGAGAGGATGTGTCTTGCAGTTAACATGACAAACATCCTAGAAGGAAGATGACTGTCACTCAGCCTAGCAAGTGGACACATCAAAGGCCACCATAGGCAGGTGAGGACATAGGCATAATGGTCCAGTTTGCCACATTTTGGTGTCTGGTGACATATTCATTGATGATTCATTCAAAACCTGGCTGGTAAGACAAGAGTGATAAGATGAGAGTATGAAGGAGAATACAATTATTAAATCAGTACATTACATACAATTAGTTATTAGTAAAATAATATATATTTTAGATATAAGTAGCCATAAATACTCAAATATTTTGTACTATAATAACGACAACAGGGCCGGTGAGATGGCTCAGCGGCGTAAGCGCCTGTCTTGCAAGCGCGAGGGCCCGAGTTTGACTCCCAGATCCCACATATGAAAAAGGGGCTGGTGATATCACTCAGCGGCACGGGCGCCTGCTGGCGTGCGAGGTCCTGAGGTCGACCCCCCGGTACCCACAAAAAAAAAAAATAATAATAATAATGACAACAGTTCTTATCTTACTTATACCTCATGTCTTTTGAATAGAAGATATCAGGGTATGCTTTCTCTGCTGTAGATATCAACTTCATATTAACTAAAAGTAAAATATCAATTAATCAGTATGATCTCCAAAACATTAAAATTTGATTGGTAAAACTTAGGCTGACAGATTATAGATGTGTTTTGGAAGAAGAAAATCAAATGAAGTAGATTAAGATAATTTTAATAAATACTATTTATTGCAGGTCCAGGCGCAAAGAACTTAAATACATTACCATTAAGCTTCATACAACCCAAAAGGCCACTGAGCTGGAAAGTGGATGATCTAGGATTTAGTTCTGTTAAGATCTGCTCTGTCTTCTGCATTCTTTTAGCCATAAAAGTCTGTTTCACTTACCTGTTGGTAATATGCTTTTCCTCCCTCTCTTCTCTTAGTGCTCACTCTCAAAACTAGTGTAATACTGTCTTATGGGTGGTGGACATTGTATACCTTGTTACTAACTGTAACGTAGAAATTTCTTTTCCTGGTTCAGTCCTCTTGGTACTTGATGAGTGAACAGGACTGAGGACAACCTAGGGCAATGGCTTCCTTCCATGATTTGTGAATCCACTCTATGTAAATAAGTGTCTCTTGTTTCTGTCCCAATGTCACACCCACTCTTAGGGACTTTATTTTGATATCGAAGTAATTTGCTCATCTGTTCTCTTAAACCATTTAAGATATATCTTGACATTCTTAACTGTCTGATCCTTTATAACAATATTAGCTCCCAAGTCAAGTGGTAATAGCGTCCTCATCCATATCACTCTTTTGCAAAACCAACTCCAGTAGTCTCCACTTTTCCACAGAGGATACATTCCAAGACCCCCAGTGGATGCCTGAAACCAACTCCTGTATATATTGTGCTTTTTTCTACACATACATATCTATATATGCTTTTTTCTATATATAAACATATCTAATCTTAATTTACACATTAGACACAATAAGATGTTAACATCAATAAAAATAATCAAATAGAACAATTATAACCATATACTATAATAAAAGTTATGTGAATATGGTCACTGTCTCTCGGAATACACTATCTTATTATACTACATTCACTCTTCTTTTTCTTTTATATATATATGTGGGTTCTGGGAGTCGAACTCAGGACCTCACGCTTGCCAGGCAGGTGCTTATGCCACTGAGCTGTATCACCAGCCCAACATTCACTCTTCTTGTGATGATGGGTGATGATACTCTTGGACCTGACAATTTCCAAGATATAGTTTTTCTTCTCTGCTTTGTCACCTACTCCTGTGTGTTCTCACTTATTTATACTTCCTTTTGTCATTCCTTGGTTTTCTCATTTGCACTATTAGGGACATAACATTTGTCACTTGCCTCTCAGAGCTTAGAGAAGATAAATGGGATTAAAACCCATTGCACTCTTCAGAAACAAGGTGGTACATATGCACAGTATTTCATCCTTATTTATCTCCACTTAGAAAGAAAATGAAATAAAATGAGTGCAGCTGGGGCTTGAGTCAGAATAAAAATCAGGAGCTGAACCAATCATTTGAGAAAGTAATTCCTTACTTTGGGGACAAATTTTCTTGTTAAGAACCTTAAAAATTAGATCCTGAACATTTTTCTTTTCCAATTGATTCTCTGTACATGATGATTTTTCCTGAAGCTCATTATAATCTCATAGTTTCCTTGTAGCATTAAAAGATTGTACTTTTCTTGGCAATTTATAGAAACTTTCTTATAGAAAATGGAAGATTCTTTTTTTTTTTTTTTTGTGGGTACCGGGGGGTCGACCTCAGGACCTCGAGCGCCAGCAGGCGCCCGTGCCGCTGAGCGATATCACCGGCCCCTTTTTCGTATGTGGGTTCCGGGAGTCAAACTCGGGCCCTCGCGCTTGCCGGGCAGGCGCTTAAGCCACTGAGCCATCTCACCGGCCCCCAAGATTCTTAAAAATAAAAAAGTGGCAAGATAAAATATTCAAGATAGCTCTTATGAAAAAGAATAAGAAAAAGTCATACTTCCATCAATCTGCTCTTTCAAGGAAGAACATTCAGACATCAAAGTTGGACTTTCAAAATTGTACATATACCTACCAATGCCAAAACAATTCCACTTCTCAGAGTGAAGATCAGATCTTTCTGCATGAATTACTGGTATGAGGAGAGACAGCAAATTCACGAGAACCTCTCAACCCTGCCCCTTATGCCTCAAGCACAGGGGAGACCCTGCAGCCAATGGTAGAACTTTTTATGGAATGCTTACAATGCTTCTTATATTTATATGCATTATTTTGTTTAGCCTTCACAATTTCATTATTTCCCTCATTTCCAAAATTAAGTTAAATAATTTGCCTGAGTCCACACAGGTAGGAAGTAGAAGACCCTGGATTGAAAATGATAGGGCATATGTCTATACCTACGATTGTTACATTGCACAGTTTCTGAGAAGGAATTCAGAAACCAATCCCATGTTCAATATATATTTTTAAAATGTGAATACATGAGTAAGTCATCCCCTAGGCTGCGAGCACTTTTGAGGGTTTCGAATGTATTTTATCCATCTTTGTGGGAAACTCAGTCTCAAGCTTAATGTATGTGCATAGGAAAATGTCTTCAATAAATGCTTACAACAGAAATACTGTAATCTACTTGATTCAGATAAGAAAACCAAGGCTTTAAGGTGGTAAGCAATATGCCCACAGTTCCGGTAGCTGGTAAGGAACAAAGCTAAGATTTCAGGCCAGGACTTCTGACTCTAGTTTCCGGTTCTCCCTAAGATTCTGAAGCCTCAACTACTGTTTTCCCTTTTTGATCCGAGGTTTCTAATTTTGTAGAGTTCTGGATCACGTCTTTAAAATTTCTTCAGAGGAAATCTGGAGAAAATGTTATGCTGTGTACATTGAACCAGTAGACATTTTAGACATTAAAAGACAGAGAGGTAAGTAAGGATCTATTAAGTTCCTACAAGATCCCAGGCATATTGCTAGGTGCATTACTAACCTCATCTAATATAAACTTTGTAACTATTCTATGATGTAGTGACTATGCCCTTATTTTATGGATGTGGAAAGTAAGTCTGAGAAGGTGAATTACTTTTTCAAGGTCAATGTAAACTCAGGTCAGCCAACTCTAAAACCCAAATTCATTCAAGAACACAAAAAAGGATGATACAGAACAGTGTCTTTCAAAGCTTTATTTTAATCTAATTTTAGAATGAATGACAAAGACTATTTCTATTTTTTTTTTTTTTTGTGGGTACCAGGGGTCGACCTCAGGACCTTGCGCACCAGCAGGCGCCCATGACGCTGAGAGATATCACCGGCCCTTTTTTCGTATGTGGGTTCCGGGAGTCGAACTCGGGCCCTCGCGCTTGCCAGGCAGGCACTTACGCCACTGAGCCATCTCACCGGCCCCTCTATTTTCTTTACTTAAAAGAAAGAAGCAGATTTTACCGGATCTTGTTATAACTGTAAACTTCATTGCCAAAATAATATTTTCATTGAGATGTTTGAATATGACCGCTATGCATTCATGAAATGAACTGGAAAGTAATAGAAGCTTTTGGTAGAAACAACAGACCTTTGGGGAGGGCCAAAAGTATTGGTCTTCATTTTTTCACCTTCTGCCAGGTTGCTGTAAGTGTCCACCCATGAAGAAGCTGCCAGCTCTATCGTAAGTCCCACTTTCTCACCAGTGTCAGGTAATAACTGGTTTCATGTGTCCACCCACATGGCCATCCATTGCAAATCATTGACATTCTTTCTTTCAGTGAGAGCCAGTAAATGCCCTTTCTTTCCTCTGCTTCAGCTCCCTCTTCTTTTTATAGAGAGAGACTTAATAGCTGCATTTAAGGAGAAACTTGTTGTCAGCATGTGAGCAGATGCTGCCCCTACTGCTGCTGCTGCTGCTGCTGGCCAGAAGCCTGGGCCAGAGACAGGTGGGTCAGAGTGAGCTTCCGGGCGCACCTGGGAGAGGAGCATGGCAGGGCAGAGGAGAGATGATGAGAGAACAAGATTACTGTTGAAGCAGAGTGGAATAGCAGCTGGTGGGTAGAAGATGTCATTCAGGTTCTAAATAGGATCTGAAGGTATGTTTTGAAAATGTAATGCATCATATGAAACTTATAACCTGAGAATTTATTTTTACAGTTATCTTGCTTCACAATAAAGAGAAGAGATGCCACATATCTGCCAGGTTGTGAAAAAAATTTCAAAATTTGCTGAACATTTGTTTCCTTGATTTTGGACATAGACCACAGTATATTATACGTATATGGAATGTCAAACTTTATAAATTAGCAAAAATAAAGAATCATTCTCACTGTCCAGAATGAATGCTAAACACTCTATGTATCATACCATAAGATTCTCATATGCACGATGTTGTCCAGCTAGAGAATCCTTGTACCCTGCCCCCCTCCATGTCCCCTAACTCAGAACTCACAACATTCCTGGTGAGACCAGAGAGGCCAGACCTGCCCTGGGAGCTGGCCAGGAATAGTCCACCAAGCTCCTGGGAGTCCTGGTTGTGGAGCCAGATTTGGGGCTACCTACAAAGTTTGATGGGTCTTTTCTACTGGCTTAAACTGGGGGTGAAATGGAGAGAAGAGAAACAATCTACTTCACTTCTCCAGTGTTACATTCGGTCAAGGACCTACCAAAACTGAACTGGAGTTTCTCATGTGGTTAGTCTTTTAAAGGCTTCCTTCTATTTAAAATAAAGATGCATCTACTGAAACCAAATAGCATTATCTTGCCAATCAATATAACTACAGCTGAGTCATTTCTTCTTGCCCCATAAAACTTATATATTATGAAGGACTTTTCTATCTTGTTTTTTATGGAGGATAATTCTGTTCTTTAGTGTTTCACTCAGTCAAAAAATTTCATGCAACTGTAGCCAGGCTTACACAGACCCACACCTACTCTAGTGCCCTAGCACCAGCAGCCCTTCTCCAGAGAACTAGTCTGCCAGCAGAAACGCTGGACTCATACTGTTGTTGGTGTCCAGTTGTCTCTTAAGCCCAGACATTCAATGTCACATCAGGAGGGCACATGCTACCATTGAACTGACTGCTTTCAAATGCCACCATGCCACTTACTAGCTGTGGTCAGGTTAACCTAAACTCTCATCCTGGTCTCTCAAGTTTGAAAACAGAGATGATTTCTATTCCATAGACCATGATAGTGGAGGATGCTAGGCACTGGTGGTCACCATAGATATGAATACACTGACCGCCAAACCCTGACAGGCTGGGCTCCACCCTTTCTGGCAGGCATTGTCTGAACAGCTGTTAAACTTTGCCATCAACAGCATTACTACACTGAGAGGAGACAACAAGAGGAAATGAGGCAAGCATGCATATGAACCAGGAGGATTTGGCAGGGGATCATCTGAAATTGTAGCTAATCAAACAACTTCCCATCCTCTCCTGGAAATGTTTGAAAGAATTTGTAGTTGCAGAGAGAATGTACCACAAATGGGAATGAGGACAAATAAACATTGTGAATGTTAATAATGTTAGTTACTGTGCTTTATATTTTCAGGGCTGTTGTAACATATGAAACACCTGTTCTGTCCGTATTTAAACAGCTCAATCTATCCTCACTCATTTTACATACATCCATCATTTTGACTATAGAAATCATTTAGGATGAGAAGATGAAATAGTTAAGCTAAACCATATGATTTCCAGGAATTAACAATAAATAATAAGCTTTTAGCTTTTGCATTTCTCTCTTTCCTTTTAACATTTTCACTTTCACAACTGTGATTATTCTATCTTGAAATTTAAGTAGAATGAAGAACAGGAAAACTCAAATAGGAACATAAACCCAGATCATCCAAACTCAAATTGCATTTTGGGTCATATGTGAAATGTTTTTATGCTTTTTTTATTTCTACCACTGTGACATGGGAAAATTATCATAAAGTCTATAATTTTAAGGAATATGAACAAAAGACTCTGCAGTACTTTTACAATTAAATTCCTGCCCACATTAACTCCCAAATTTTAGTACAATATTGGCACAAACTAGGCAGCTAAATGGTTTGTTTCATGACTAAAATAGCATTTTTTGTGGTATCTAGTTCTTTGCTTACCTAAGAAATTCTGTTGTAGAGCAGAAAAAATATTTAATTGGGAGTCAGGAAACCTGGATTATAACGCCAGAGTGACCTTGTGCTAATTGGATGACTGACCTTCTTGAAAATTCATGTTCCTTATTTGTCCATTGAAGGAGCCGGCATTCTCTAGTTCTCTCTTTACTGCTAATGTTTTAATGATTTTATTTAATCAATAGTGTAGCAGGATTATAGCATCAATAGTCCTCCTCTGAAATCTAAAACAGATCGAGTGGTTCAGAATGCGGGGCTGGAGAGAAAATGAAGAGTAAGAGGGACAAGGGAAGATGAGGAGAGAAGGAGGAGGAGGAGGCGAAGAGGAAGAAAGCAAAGGAAGATTTCCTTAGAAGTCATACAGTAGTGCCAGCCTGAGGTGATATTCCAGGTGATTATGGTTTGTCTTTTCACTTCTCACTCTTCTTTATTCATTCAGTTCCCAGCCCCCGGGTTCTCTCCCTAGATGTCCAGATAAACACTGCCTGGCAGATGGGCTTACCATCCCACCCTCCCAATGTCTGCTCTGCCCAAAAGATCTGCATCTCCAAAATCGCATCTTTCTCTATTTTCTCATTTCGATAACCCAAGCATCAGACTTTGGACACAAGTTGGGAGAGACACGAACTATCCCCCTAACTGAGAATGATTTGATCTTTAACATTCTTCCACCTACGCACATTTTTAAAAAGAAAGTACTTGCAACTTGCATGTTATGCAGAGCACAAAGTGAAGGCAAATTCAAGAGGTTGGCAGCAGAGTTACACAGCTGCCTCCAGAGCCATCCAGGTTTCCTGGGCCTCTGATCTGCCCATTCCTCAGAAGCCCTCTGACTTTCCTTAGTCTCTTCCCATCTTATGCATGTGAATACGTAGAAGCTAGGAAGGCAGAATCATATGACACAGTTCCCTTGAGCATCACAAATTCTTCATGAACTAAATCACAATATACTATAAATAAGCAAACATAACCAAACAAATGAATAAATAATCACAGTTTCCATGGTGATGACACTAAGGCCTGTGCTTCTGGGAGCAGAAGAAGCAGTGTGTGGTTTCCCCATAAGTCAAAGAAAACTTAGATACAGACAGCAGCAAACTGAAAGATGGGCAACCAAAGTTGATCTGAAGTGGGAAATAACTCAAGCGATGTCTACACTCCTGCTTTTGATTACAAAGCCTATTTATTCTCAGAGAAGTGATGAACTTCAGAGCAAAACACAGGAACCAGCCTTTTTCTACTTCAGGCTTCCTTACACTTGCAAAGTTCATCTCAACAGGAACAACTTAGGGCAGAAGTTCTGTCACAGCTGTGGTCACAGCCACAGAATCCAGCTCCCTGGCTACATCAAAGGGCGGAGCAGCACGTCCTTACCTCTCTCAAATAATGAGGAATGAGTAGCAGAGTATGGCTGGAGACCAAGGATTTCCCAGGACATAAGGCTTGACTACACCAGGGGCTTCCTTAATTATGCAGCTGAAAGCCAGGCTCACGGGCTGTATTCCCTGTTCAGGGCCTGTCGGCTGCTCCAGTACACTGGTCTATGGGGAGCACTCATATCCTCTTATCTTCATGGATGTTCCCTGGGATGATGTTCCAAGAAGATGGAAAACAAACAGTTCACCATCTAGATTACTGCTTCTTAAACAATTTTTATATTACTGAAATAAATGTCCATATACAGTCCAGAAAATCTTCCTACAATTCCCAGAGGTGTTTGGAGGGGCTGATGATGGTTCATTGGAATCTCGGTCGAGAACCCTGATGGAGTGAGCCACTGTTGCTTGGGACAGGCAGATCTAGAGATATCATATACCGCTGATGGAAGCATAGGTGAAGGTAGAGCAGACATAGCCTGGAAAGGTAATAAATATCATAAACATTCTACTTTCACTTTATCTTCCCAGATACTCGATCTAAAATAGTGTTTCCCCTTTCTCCTATATTTCTCTATTCTTACTCTACATGTTTCTTTTTTCAAAACACATAACACTACCTGAAATAATATGGGGAAACATGGACTCCATTTATTTTGAAAAACATGTCCATTTTATTTTAAAATAACATATTTAGTACATACTTCTAAATTTAAAGCAATGGGTCCATTTGTTCCTCTAAAAAGTACAATGAAGTATTTTTCTGTTTCTAGAGTTTTAGGATTCTCTTTAGTGTCATATCACTAAGTAACCCTAAGTAAATCTCAGCAAGAAAAGGGGGATTTAAAAGCACATTAGAATGGATACATGTTTATTTGAGTTCATCAGTAACATTAGTTATTACCTCTACAGTTATGACTGGAATACATAATCTCAAATTCTATTAAATCTTATTCTTCTAGTCCCAGCAGGCTCCCATAGCAACTAATTAACACAAAGGTCAATGTTCTCATTTTTAAAATACCAACAGATTGTAAAAACACAATGCTGATTATGCTACTAGTTTTGGAAAGACACAGCAGGAAAAGAATCTTGGGAACAACACACTGGAGAGGAAAGAACTCCTAGTCCCACTCTTTTAGAGTTCATCCAGAGGTGAGCTCTAAAACTGGGGATACCAAGATATTGTGATATAAATTGAATGGTGATACATGCCAGAAAACATTTATGTTCCATTGAATGACAGAAAAAGAAAAGTTGAGGGAAAAATTCTTTCTCATTGGAGAGGAATCAGGGAGGGCTTGTTATTGTAATACCTAGAAGTATAATGAACACACAGGGAATAGCTCATACATGAACACATGACCAAATCAGTGCAAAAGAAAGCTTTCAGCTGAGTCTTGAGAATGAGAAGACTTTGCATATGTAGTGATGGAGGAAAGTGTATTCTAGCACCTGAGCACAGGGATAATACAGATGATTCCCAGAGGTGCAAAGCATAATGTTCATTTATTCAACCAGGAGGGACTTGTCATTTTTACTGTCCTAAGTCTGCTTCAGTCATCTCTTCCATAGATTGGCCTCAGCTCAGCAATGGCAGCAGAGACCCAAAGGAATTCTCATTAATGCAGCATGATGCTTCTAACTATTTTGCTGACAAATGCTGGAAAAAAATTGATTAATGAAGGCAGTTCACAATCACAGAAGCATGGCTAAGAATACAAATCCACGTAACATCTTTGGGCCTTTCAAATTCTGCAGTCAAGTAGGGAAGTTCACCACAACTAAAGTTATTCTGTCTTTCAGGTGGTGAGAGAAAGTAAATAATAGTTGAAAGTGTTCAGATTAAGACAACAACTTGTCGCAAGTGGACATGGAGACCACTCTGGAAGTCAAAAGGCCTCTGAGTTAGGCCACCCTGGGGCTTGGAGGAACCAAAGGGAGTTGGTGTGTCTGCCCAACCAAGATCCCAAGAGTTGAGCAATCTCCCCTATGCAATGGCTTATTGAGCATTTATCACATTCACAGCAAAACAGGACATCTCACCCATGGCATAAGCCGGAAGTTGGAGGCACTAATGGTGCAGGATCTTTCTTCCACCAGATCAACACTCTGTGACAAGACAAAGGGGTAGGAGGGATTGTGCAGCAATGGGCAGCACTGGAACTCAGAGCGATCTGAAGTCTGAGCACTGGAACTCACTGTGATCCAGAGACCAGCACAGCCAGGGAACTGGGGAGCCAGACGGGGCATGGACAGGCAGAGAGATGGTCACAAACAGTTGCAGAACTGGAGCAGCAGCTCCTCGAAGAGCACTACCGGGGTGGAATCCACAAGCATGCGGCCAGAAGACCGAGCCAAAGAGCAGCCAGAGATTTCCTTTGTGCTTTGCACAGTTTGATACAAAATATGTGCTAATCTTATAGTGGTGGGCAAGGAACATGTGCTAATCCTATCGTGGTAAAAATATATTTTTTAGAAAACATATTTTTATAAGTTTCTGGAAAGGGTTCACAAGGTAAGTTTTATGGCACACAGGCAGCTTAGACTCAGTAAGTTTAGAACCAGACAGACGCATAAGATGGCGTCTGTCCTGCTCACATCACAACTCCTCTTCAAATTGCTCTATGATAATTGAAAAAATCAAGTTTCTACAATTTGTAACTAAAGTGAGAAGGAGAATTCACAGGGACAGCTCGTATATGAAAAAAGTTGACATATTCAGGGAGCTCAGCTTCAGAAGATTGTATTTTGAACACAAGAAAAAGCAGAAAGAGTCTCTGGTGGGGTAATACAATGAAAGAGAATCCAGACTTTGTTTCTCCTTGATCTTATTTGATATTCAATATCACTTCTTACTAAATTCACATTTACTTTAACTCATATTTAAGGCCTTGTAAATATATCTTAGTGCACTTACATGTAAACTTTACATGTGTTCATAAATGTAATTATTGTACATGTATTTTTTTATTTTTAAAGCATGATTTATATTGTTTTGATTCCACCACTACCCTCTCTTCCTTCCACCCACACAACTTTCTACTCTAAGTAACCTTGTGAATACTTATTGTATGTTGATCTATGTTTTCTGCAAGCTCATGTAATAATTTATATATGCACAAGTAGACATGTACAGGGACTTTTGCAGTAGTTTCTTGTACACAAAAACAGGCTTCATGTGAGTTATACTTCTCTATTTTGATTTCATACCAATGGGAATCACTCCATGTCACTACAACTAACTCAGTTTTTAAAATAAGTGAATTATGTCTCATGGTGTGAATATGAAATTCGCAGTTATTATCCTTTGCATTACTTATTTGGAGAAGGTTTTTAAATAATGCCGAAGTAGTTACATTTCAAATGTCCACAAGACACACTTATAAAAGCATGTCTTCATATCCACCGTAAACACTGGAAACCTAATTAGACAGTGGGCATTATGAGGAGAAACCTGAGACTTCCACTGCTCATACATAGCCTTCCTCCCCCCATGGAGGTAGTTGAGGTCTTTAGTGTCAGCATCTGGGCAGGAGAACAAAGATAAAGACCCACATTTAAATTAGCATTTCAAATGAAACTGGTGTTTGGTCGTTTTCCATTATGTACTCATTTAATAACTAAATTCTGCATAGTTGGCATTTTCTCTTTTCTATGGACAACTTTTGCCTCTGGCTTACTTCTGACACCCTGTTTCCTCCATCCCACCTGCCATATTATCTGAAGTACAAAACTTCTTTCATGCCTTCTCTTCCCCTCCTGTTTCAGTCAGTTTGAACTGCTATAACCAGTTCTACAGACGAAGTGAAGTAAACAAGTACTGGCTTCTCACAGTTCTGGAGGCTGGTAGGTCTAAGGTCAAGGTGCCAGCCAATCCGGTCTCTAGTGAGGGCCTGATTCCTGTCGTGCAGAAGTCTGTCTTTTGTTTCCATTTCACGTGGCAGAGGGCAGAGAACCCCGGCAACTCTTCTTTCTCTTCTTAAGAGCATTAATCCTATACATGAGGGCTCCAGCCTTCTGACCCAAAGCCCCACCTCCAAATACCTTCACTCTGGGGATTAGGCTTCAACATATGGATTTTGAGAGACACACTCAGTGCATAGCACCTTCTATGTTATGGAATTTTTCTAGTTCAATCTCCCTGCTTCACTGAACTAATCCTTTCTCGTGTTCCCTATCTCTGGCTCAGCTCGATATCTCTGGCTCCCACCCCTCACTGCAGGCCCCATCATCAAAATCGTACTCCTGATTTTCAAGCAGTTAAGTTTGAATCAAATCCCTGAGTGCCCTCTATCACCTTACTCATTTTTGTGGGTCCAGACCCTGCAGTTTATGGGCTTCCGGTGTGCCACATGCCCAGTAGACATTTGTTGGGTTGACATTGTGTGGTGTCTGGTGTCGTGGTTGTATTTCCAACAGTTGCGTGACAACTTTGGCTCCCATAGTCAGTCATGTCTGAACTGTTGGCTCCACTTATACTCCAGTCACTAGCTACCCATGAGCATCTCTCATTTTTGTTTTTTATTTCTCCCACTTCCAGCACTTCGGGATAGTTCTTCATTATTTCTCTCCTGGACCACTGTACAAAAGTTCTCTGAGCAGTGTCCTGCTTTCCTGGTTCTTTTCTTTTATCTGAATTATTGAATATTTAGAAATCTCAGCTGTTTAATACGTGCTTCATTGCTTTTAGCTCCTTAAATAAAGCCCCATCTCTGTTTGTTGATAACTTACCCATTCTGGAAGATTTTGAAGATTACTGCTGGATTCCATACCCTCTGCGAGACCTGCTTTGGTTTCCTGGAACCAGCCATCACTGTCCACCAGCTTCATTACTTTTTTGTTCGTACCACACCTGTGATTCCTTTTATTCTATGTATCTATGGCTCCTTATACATTCTTGAGTAGATATTAAAAGGGGCCCATAAATCTATTACATTTAAGTATAATCTTTAATTTATAATCATGTGTATATATAAATCTATACATATGTGGATACATCAAATACATGGAAGTATATCAATATATATTTATCATTCTTTTTATTGCATATATTTGGTTCCTAGACTACGAATTGTTTAGACTATACAGAGGTACACACCATTTTTATCTTTGTTTCTTGCATTCTCTCTTCAAATAGCTTTCTTAAATGTAAGTATTTTTTAAAACTTTAGCTATTTCTTATAAAGTCCTCAGCAACTTTGGACCTATTTTACAAAATTTAATAAGAGCTAGTTGCAACTAGAACTTCATGTCTAAACATATAGTACCATAACATGTTTGTTATGAAACTTTCTAAATTTAAACAAAAAAAATGACCCTTACTACATATTTTAAGTAATGCTCATGGATATAGAATACTATTTCAATGAGCTATTCCCTACTAATATTGTGACACAATAGTTTTAAAATATCTTTGGCATATTCAAAAATTTCTAAGATACACTATTCCATATGGCACCTCCGTTCTTGAAATAATATTTACAGAAAGCATAAATGTCAAAACTGAGCATTTGTCTCCGTTTTTTAACTTCTTCCTTTTTAAGTTTCAATTGAAAAACTAGCTACATTCTAACTTAAGTAAAAACATGTGCTGCCTATGTCTTTATTATGTACAATTATTACTTTTAAGAGCTGTTTTAATGAGAAATAATTCACTTAATAAATGAACTTTTCATTCTTACCAGACTCATTTGTGTTATAAGCAAGGATTTTTCATGCCAAATTGAATCAAAGGATGAGAAGTGTTTCTCAAGCTCACGGGATTTAAGAAGGACTTTTACATCGTAACAGGCAATAGACAGCTATAGAGATAGGTAGATAGAGAGTTGATAGGCTGTCTACCTAGAGACATCCAACCAATATTTAACCAAAATTTATTGTGTAAAATTGTGTGAACAGGTACCTTTTCTATTTCTGAATTTAACAGTTTTGTTCATTTTATATGGTATATTGGAACAGTAAAATAAAATCAAAATATACAAAATCAAGGAATTCTAGTTGTTGATCTAATATTGCTCCCCTAAATTCCAGGTGTGTCAAGGGAAGAGTCATTCAGGAAGATGCAAAGCCTCTTCTTATTCTAGTAGCTATGTGACTCTTTGTTAATTGCCAGAATTTTCATTGTAAGAATAAGAGTGAAAGCACTAGGACTTTAGAGTTCTCAAAAGCACATCTCGGTATAGGGAAATGATATCTTTTTTTGCTTTAGTTCCTACTCCAACATATCAGAAATTATGTATTCTGCCAAACATATAATTACTAATATAAGTTTGCTTATTGAAATTTGATTTTTGTTGCATTTTGTCTAAGAAGCTCACAGGCAGTGAGACCTTGTATTTACCTACTACTGACCAATTGGATAGTAGCCCACATTAATAGCAGTGTACTTGCTGAAAATCAGGGTGAGTGTCATGGATAGCACAGGCAGCCAGCACTCTCGTGTACTCTGCTATTTTTCTCTGGACTAAAAGGGAGAATCTTGAAACTCTTTATATAGAATCTAATTTTCTTGAGATAATTCACAAATTAGCATCAGCTCCAAATGTTAAACCATAAAGATCTACTACTAACCTCAAACAAGTGATTCCTAAATACAGATTATGCTTTCTCTTATTAAAAAACTATAATCTCCCTCTATCACCAATAGTTTATTTTCCCCTCTGACCCTGAGCAGCTTCTCAGGCCATTTTACTTCTTCCAACCCTCTCTCTCAATTTCAGTTTATCCTCAGGTGCTAATTAAAATGGCAGGTGTTAAATTGATCATTAACACATTTCAGCTACTGCTCTGAGCACAGAAATCCCTCAAGTGATTCTCAGTTTCTTCCAATATAATCCGTCTTTCTGCAGGCATTTTCTCTGCTTCTTTTCCCCGGTAGTTCTGCTTCTTAAAGTGAAAGCAGGTAAGCCAGCATGTCTGCTCCAGCTGTTCCTCATTTATTTCTCTGTCTCATTCCCTCTGAGTAAATGATACAATCAGATTTATTTTTTTCTTTGTAAAGGACAAGTATTTTATTATTTTCAGGAAAATATAAAACGAAAGCAAATGTTTGTTAGATGTGTTCCATACACTTCTTATTCAAACTTCACAATACCAAGTGGGCAGCATACATACAATACACCACACTTGAGATCCACACTCTAACAAAATTTTAAGTGCACAAAGCAGTACTGCTCAGTATAGGCACAGGGATGTACAGGAGATGTCTAGAACTCACTCATTTTAACATGGCTGAAACCTTACACCAGTTGGGCAGCAACCTGTCTCATTTTCCCCTCCATACAACCCCTGGAAACTTCTATTCTACTCTCTGTTTCTATACGTTTGACCACTTCAGATATGTCACATAAGTGAATGTATGCAGTTTTTGTCCTGTGTCTGGTTTATTTCACTTAGCATACTATACTCCAGGTTGTCTCACAAGGCAAGATTCCTTGTTTTTTATAGTTAAATACTATTCTATTGTTCAAATATATCACATTTTCTCTCCTGATTTATCTGAGGATGGACAACTGGGTTGTTTTCACATCTTGCTGTTGTGATAATGCTGCAATGAACATTGGGGTTCTAATATCTCTTCTAGATCTTGATTTCAATTGTTTTGGCTGTTTACACAGAAATTGGATTACTGGCTCGTCTAGTAGTTCTATAGCTTTTTTTTTGAAACTCCATAATGTATCTCCCCTGACACAAATGGATGCATTTCTAATAACATCTGCTTTGCTTAGACTGGAACAATGACATTCTTTCTTCAACTTCTAAGCAAAGCAGATGCTATTAGAGGTTGTGCGGTTACTTAGGATCCAGGTGGAGGGGAAACAGTGCTGTTCCTACGGCTGACTCAGTAAAAGGCTAAGACATAAAGTTTAGCAATCCCTTTACTTAAATGACAAAGTAATTTTACCATGCTTGAATGATATTTGTAATTTGAACGCAATATCTGAATTTTTCTCAGGGCAGTGTTTCTCAAACTTATCTGCACATTAGAATTACTTGGTGATGGATCAAAATTTACCTCCAGAGGCCATGATTTAGTTTGGAATGTGCCATAGGTTTTCTTACAGCTCCCCAGGAGAATCAAATGTGAAGCAAATGTTAAGAATCACTAGTCTATCTCAGTTTACCCTGCCACTATGTAGAGCAAGAACCAAAATAAAGAATAAGACCTTGAGTTTCACATTGTACCTGGTGGCTACCAAAGAAAGAAACTCCAGCCTTAGACTCCATCATGAAGAGACAGTGACTAATCCCTACACGGATGGGATCCAGGTGCTGTTTGGCTGAGCCATAAGAAAACTTCACACTCTGTAAGTTGATTATCTCAGGTATTTATTACAGTGATAGAAAACTCACCAATACAAAACCAAGGAAGAAACTTGGAGAGAATAGACACAGAATTGGCATCCCCCACTCTGTAGTTCCACTTCACTTAGCAAATTTATTCATTAAATAAGCACCTGTATGGGGCCCTCTACATTGGAATCCTATGGATTAAATAGATAGGCTATTTAAATGAATTATTTGAGCTTTATTCCTGGATAGACAAGGTAACTAAGATTGTCTGAAATAAGCAAGAAGTTTAGGCAATCCTTTAAGGAAGCAAAAGTCTCTGTATAAAACCAGTGGATTCAGGCCAGTGAGATAGCTCAGTGGCATAAGCGCCTGCCTGGCAAGCACAAGGTCCTGAGTTCGACTCCCAGTACCCACATAAAAAGGAAAGAAGGGCCGGTGATATCACTCTGTGACACAAGTGCCTGCTGGCTAGTGCGAGGTCCTGAGGTTGACTCCCAGTACCCACATGAAAAAAAAAAAAACAGTGGATTCGGGTAGCAATTTTGTTATTAATCAGTGTGTAAGCTTCTTTAACAAGTGTTAATTGAACATGTCTTCATGATGAGATACAAAGGTAGGAGTCCCGTTCTTGGGGCATTTCCTACCTTGCAGATTGGGTATATACTGTGGGGGAGATGGCAAATACTGTGAAGGAAGATATAGAGGGGACACCAGGAAGAAATAGTCACATTTAGTAACAGTAATTAACACAGACTGAATGCTTACTGTTACTTTACAAAGCTGAGGCTGTTTTTTATTTATATTTTACAGAAGGTAAAACTGAGGTACAGACAGTATATGGAACTTACTGAGTGCCAAAGGTGTTGGGCCCCAGAGTGGAGTTTATGCTATGAAGCTCCAGTACTTGGTGATGCGTATGTATGCAAGTCTTTGTGATGATGCAGTTCTTTTTCTCAGAAAAAAAAAAAAAAAAAAAGGTGACAAGGGCACTCCAAGAAGAGTAAAGCTGCATGAGAAAGACACAAGAGGGTTAAAGAACTTTTTTGAGTCTTACTCTGCAAGCACTTACATAGTAATTAAGTGGAGAATTCCACAGAGTGGGAAGACACAGCAAGAAAATGTAACCAGGAGCCAATTCATGATGATACACAATTTATCATGGTTCTAAAGTTGGATTTTAAGCTATAAGAAATGCAGACACCTTGAATGAATCTAAGTAGAACAAAACTTAATCCATTTTGTGTTTTAGAAATGTGCAAGGATGACCTGCAGGGAGTTGAAAATGGCACCAGAGAAATCAATGAGCAGATTCTTGAATTAAGTCACATTGGAGAGAAGATCTGAACTAAAGTAGGAATAGTGGAGAGAAAGAGTGATGATAGATAGAGAATATTAAAGAGTGAAGATTTTTACTTGCGTGATTAGTGACAACTCATGTATATGGGGAGAGGAAAGCAAGGAGTCTAGGATTATTGAGTAGATGACACTGATATTTACCCATGCATATATTGAGTTAAACAGCACATATTTATTAAGTGCTTTCATGTGACAGATACTGCCCAAAAGGTTGGGATATGATACTAACCAGCCCAGTCTTTAGGAGCACACATTCCATAGAAAGCAAACAGGATACAAAGAAGTCAACTAATAATAAGATAATTACAATGACAAATGAAATTATAGAAATAATCTGATAAGAAAGTAGAAAGAATAAAATTTTATTTGGAAAGGCAGGGGTAAAGAAAACCTATTTGGATAGGGAAGGCAGGAGCTAAACCTGAGTAATGAGGATTTAGCCTTATAAAGAAGAACTGAGACCAAGGAAGCAGAAAAGAGAAAAACTCTGAGGAAGAAGAAATGCTCTGGTACATAAATAGTTTATTCTGAGAATGTTTAAAGTACAGAAGGAGAAGAGAACATAGAACATGATGAAGGCGGGGATATATGGAGGCTCCAGATTATGCAGTCTTGTATGCCAAGAGTAAAGAGTTAAATTTTATTCCACAGACAATGTGAAAACTTTGGAAGTTTTTAGGTTGGGTATGACATGATCTGATATAAGGAAACAGAGGAAGACAAATTAGTTTTGGAAGGAAGATGAGATGCTAATGCTGGTCATGTTAAGTTTGATTAACCAGTAAGATACTCATGAAGGATGTTTAATAGGCAGTGAAAAATATGCCTGAAAAATATGGGTCTGGGGCAAGGGAGACTGGTCTGAGCCGTGGCATCCAGTTTGGTTGTCATCGATATAGATGCTACAGAACTGAGGACAGAGTGAAAACAGAGCTGGAAATGGGACCTAGAGGACATTAACATTGGGAGGATGGAAGGAGAGGTTACCTTGGGGAGAAAGGCTGGCTCCCTGGCACAGCCACTGATTCTGATTAGACGGATGACTCAAAGGAGGTTATCGGAATTCAATTCAAATGTTGATGTTAATTTTTCCCCAATTTATCATGTCATAAAGCTGCAAGGCTTAGGTTGATGAGAGCAAGAGTGTCTACATTTTAATCACAACTTGTGTGTCTAATGAAGTCATGCAGAGATAAGCAGAACTAAGAGACTGAGAGAAAGAACCCTAATAAAATCAGTTGAACTTCCAGATCCATAAAAACTAAAGAAGACCTGAATAAACAAAGACATACTGTGTTTTCACATTTGAAAGCTCCAATGTTGTTAAGATGTTAAGTTCGCCAAATTGATCTATAGATTCACTGCAAGTCCAGTCAAATTTCCAGCAGGGCTTTTTAAAAATAGAAAATGCTACATTGATTCTAAAATAAAAAGAATCTAGAATAATTCATACAACATTGAAAAAGAACAAAGTCAAGGCACTAGTACAACTTTATTTCAAGAGATAATATAAAGTTACAGTGATCAAAACAGACACACACACACACAATCATACACACACTACTCAGATTAGTAGTAAATAATTTCACACAAAGACACAACTGATTCTCAGCCAAGATGCAAAAACACTCCATGAGGAAATAATATTTATGAAAACCATGATACAATTATTGGAAATCTCATGCACACCTGTAATCCCAGCACTCTGGGAGGCTGAGGCAGGAATATTGAACGTTTGAGCCCAGTCTGGCCAATTTACCAAGTTAGGGAGATCCCCTCTCTCACTCCAAAGGCCCTGAGTTCAATCCCCAGTACTGAAAAACCAAACCAAAACAAAACACAATACAACTATTGGAAAGCAATACACAGAAAATGAAATTTGCTCTGTATCTTGAACTATATGATTCATAGAGCTAAATATAAAAGATAAAAATATTCTAAAGCTTAAACTTTCCAGGAGAAAACTTAGAAGAAAATCTTTTTGACTTCAGGAGAAAGAAAATTTCTTAGCTAAAATACCAAAATCACACTCCATTAAAAAATGTTCTTCATGAAGAAGATAGCAAGAAGAAAGAAAAATGTTTGCAGATCATATTTTTATAAAGAATGCATATTAGATTATGTAAGTGATTTTTAAAATTCAGCAAAACAAAAAACACATTTGAAAGATTTGGGCACACAAGACACTAAGATGAATGAATAGAGGTTCATCATTAGTCATTAGGGAAATGCAGTTTTATACTAATATTAGATACCAAAACTCAAAAAATGAACTACCTCAAATTAAAAAGATCAACCTTAGCAAGCGCTGGTGAAGATGTGGGGCAATTGGAACTTTCACACATTACCAGTGGGAATGAAAAGTGGTATAATCATTTTGGAAAATAGTTGGTAGTTTTCTAAAATATTTAAACCTTCCATATGAATTGGTCATTAAGTTCTATACCCAAGAGAAAAGAAAATTTATGTTCATATAAAAACTTGTACAAATAGGAGCTTTTTTTGTAATAGTCCCAAACCAGAAACAACCTAAATATCCATCAACAAGTAAATGGATAAACAAATTACATCTTTATGTCATGAAAACTAATCAGTAAAATTTGAATTTTTGACATATATTTATATACACACACATATATATATGGAAGGAACCTGGATTAGTCATAATTATAATGAGTTTAGGAGACAGATGAAAAGAGTACACATTATGTAATTGCAATAATGGAAATGAAAACTAATCTATCACTGTAGGAAGTGGATCAACTGTGGCCCCAGTACAAGGTAAAGGGAAGGGAAAGAGAGGGATGATTACAAAAGAACATGAAAAATCTTTGGGAAGGTAATGGAAATTATTTTGACTATGATTAAGATGTTGAGGTGTGTACATATATCAAAATTTGTCAAATTATATATATTACACATGTGCAGTGTTTCACTTATATCTCAATAAACCCATTTATAATCATCTAGAAAAAGAAAAATGAAGCCAGAAGAGATACATAATTAATATTTTAATGAAGAACCAGAGCAAATAGACCAGGGACTATTTACAAATGCATCTTAGAAAAAAGAATAACCTTCCTCAGTTACAAAACATTTAAAGAGGGCCAGGGATATAGCTCAGTGGCACAGCATCTGCCTGACAAGCACAAGGTCCTGAGTTCAATTCCCAGTACCAAAGAAAAAAAAATTTAAAGATGTTAAACAAAATGTCTCACTATTTAAAATTTATAAAAATTAAATGATACTGAATGAAATTGTTACCTGCAATAGGCAAAAAGGTTAAATACAGGAAGACATATAATTTCTTCTGTTGGGGCTGGTTAATATCTATAAGTTTTTCCTTCTGATTATTGTATACAGTTAATATAATAATATATGCTATTATATTTATATATACTTTTTACATTTCCAAATTTGTGTGTGTTTCTATCTTCATAAGCAGGAAATAATGAACAAAGAGAATCATGAGACAATCAAGCATCCTAGAAAATGTAGATACCAAAACCTGCTAGGATTAACCTCATCAGAAGTTGCGCACAATAGCTGAGCGAAAGGAGAGTCCACCACAAAGCAATGATAATACTTAAAGTGATAGATATGCTAATTACTTTATTTGACCATTACACAACATATGCATATATTGAAGGTTTGCATTGTACTCCATAAATATATATAATTATGTGCCAATCAAAAACAAAACAAGGAAAAAGAAGAAAGTCTTGAAGAGCTAACTTCTCAATTTCCATTTCTCATCACTTATCCTATAAAAACTCCAGATGGCCTTACTAATTACAGTAATATATTAATAATATATGCTTATATTTTAAGAGGGTTGAAAGAGCAGGCCATAAGTCTTAATAACAAGTCAATGAGTTACATCAAGTTGTTAAAAATGAACTTAAAGCAATATGTATTTTAGGAGAAGATACCAGAATGCAAAAATTCACCTAAAGATCAACAATTATGTCATATGCTTCAAAAAGAATCAATTGATTGTTTAACCCATAACTTCAAGCATCATACAAAGTTTTTCCTTTTCTCAAGGTCTATAAAGATCTGCAACCCTAGGATGATATCAAAATAATACTCTTGGAATTCAACCCTAGGATAATAAGACAAAAATAGCTATAAAAATAGGAAGGTATCTTAAATGTATAGGAATAAAAAAGAGAATAAACAATGTGTAGGTTTGGGCATAGGTTTAAATTTAAGTAACGTATTTCAAAATTATTGTATTTTCATATGTTTGACTCCATATTAGGGCATTTGAGGTAATCAAAACAGATTAGCCATAATAAAACTATAATCGAAATTTAAATGTTTAATGAAATTTAATTAATCATACTTCTCATCAGTGTTAAATGTTTAAGAAATAACTTTCCACATTCAATGTAACAAGCTTTTGAGTTAAAATGAATATTAAAAAGAGTCCAATAATTATGTGTTCCTCAAAATACACAAAAGACTGAGAATCTATTCGACATCTCCCTCAAAAATGAAGCTTAAAGGAAACCTCTCTAACTTATAATGAATGCTAGTAAGGGTCAAGATGATGAAAACTTGAAGTGCATCTTCCTTTGCCCAGGGTCCTTTGGTTCCCAGTCTTTCCAAGGTTGATGGGTGACAGAGAGAAAACAGGTTTCTACAAAGAGGTGGACACAACAGAGCTGAACTTCATTCCCCACCAGCTGCTCCACCACAGTATTAACAAAGAGGATGGTAGATGAGGTTGTTTATATCCGGAAATATACATCAGTTATACTGAGTCAAATTAACATCTTGTATACTACTGTATTTACCTTTAAGTCTCTTGCCAACTTCAGGAAAGCTAATTTCTCCTTGAAATAAAGTGCCATTAACATAACTCTGGTGATTACCTGAAACAATTATAAATCTATTAAAATGATTTTAGCAAAAAATGAGAAAAGGAAAGGAGGCTGGAAAAAATGTGTACAGCTATTTATTGTTCACTTACAATTTGGGAGGAATAAGAATTGTATGGAGGGGCCGATGAGATAGCTCAGTGCAATAAGCACCTGCCTCGCAAGCACGAGGTCCTGAGTTCCACCCCCAGTACCCACATACAAAAAAAAATTGGAAAAAAAAAAAAAAGAATTGTATGGAATCATAAAATGACAACATAAAAGTAAACTTAGGAGTAACACATAGACTAAGAAAAAGAAAGAGTTCATGTGTCCTCTAACAAGTTTCATTAAAAAATGTAGGATGGGAGAAGAGGTATAAAATATTATCTTAGAAAATGGGATATTGCAGTTCAGGATTTCAATGATGGAGTTGTTCTGGGTAATAAAGTTGTCTAGAGATTGGTTATGGGAATAACACCATGAAAAAAAGAATATTAACGTTTGTTTTACCATTGTTCAGGCACTAGTGTCAGTCATACATATACATTAACTCATGTAGTCCTTTCAATTCTAAACGATAAGTACTGTCATTTTCTATTTCTTATCAATGAGAAAACAGAGCGATTTCCTGAGAAGTTCTTCTCAGGATCATGTGGCTAACAAGTATTTAGTTACCTTTGGATATGAGCCCAGGAAGTCTAACTCCCAAATTTCAACTCTTAATCACTGAATTGTACAATGATTGTATACAGTGATTATTATAATATTGGAGCTCAAGATTATAATAGTAATAATAGTTATGTAAACCTAAAATAACAATAGAGAAACTCTTCGAAGATATGAGTTAACCAGGGCATATGCAGGGGTTGCGATCTGAAATGTGCATTCTACAGTGGGTCATAAACATATCCAGGGAGGAAAAAGAAGACAAGCCCTTTTGAAGATAAAATAAGGAATGTTACATAAGTTATTTTTAAAAAAGAATCATTGGTAATAACGATCAACACCAACAGTGGCTTCAGTCCAAGGTTGAACAGCCAGTTGTCCTGTCGGCATCATCCTAGTAGTACCTTTTGTGTAAGGTTGACGTGGCCTATTTACAGCTTGGGATTTGGGAAGTCTTCTGTGATAATTCTTGTTATCAGGAAATCATGCATGAGACCCCCTCTTCATGGCCTCCTAAGTTCATTTTTGAGGGTTTTAAAACACATGCTTTCATTTTTATTCTGACAACTTTCATAGTTCCTGTTTACTGAGCACCTATGATAGATCCATGACAAATCTTATATGTACATGTATGTAATCTCTAATCTTTACAACATCCTGCTGAAACTCCAAAGGGAAAAACAACAACAAAAACTATACAGCAAGAAGTAGCAAAGGTAGTGTTGAAATTCTATTCATTTTTCTCTCATGTCCTCATAGTAATGCACCAAAATCTGTCTTTTATGACACGGAGTCTTCCGGAAAGGATTCTAATCATTTAATACTAGTATCTATGTGTTTAATCACAATAGAGAACTTTTTACTGGAGTAACAAACACCTATTGACAATTTGGAATAGAAAAGAATAAGAACACTAAAAATAGAAAACAATAGGAAGATATTCCATACCTAGATGAAACTTGAGCACATCTGAGTCAATAGAAAAACAGGACACATTTTTTAAAAAAATTCAGAAAGGGGAGAAGAGGAACAAAAGGTAGATTTTGCATACTTGGCTATATTTCCAAACCTTTAGAAATCAATTTCTAGTTGACAATACTCTGTCTTATGATACCCAGAAAATTTAGAAGGATGAAAATTTCCACTTTCTCCAACTCGGTTTAGTTTTCATTGTAATCAAACTTCTTCAGTCCAGAACAATACTGCCACACCCAGCTCTACCCTATTTTTTGTAGCAGCTATGAAGAAGAAAATATAAAATGAGAACTTAGCTGTATCTTTATTTTGTGATGTTAGTGGCATAGATTTTATAACCTCCTTGAAAGTTGATGCTTGTTGTACTAAGCAAGCACTTCTTTTACAGCCATATTGACCTTGGCATCACTGGTAATTTAAAGGCTCTGATCTTGAAACAGTCACAAACTATGTTTCGGACAGCATCAGAATGAGTATTTGAAAATTCCAGGGAAAAACTCATAGATAAATCAAGCAATGTAGAGCCTTGCTGCAGCAATCCCCTGACCGGCTTTTACAGTTGTGAAATACATTTCCGTACACAAAATAGCACTTAATGGTGATAAATTTTTTAGACTGCAAGGAAATCTTTCAAAATCTCTAGTTAAGTTTACAATTCTTTTCATATGTAATAATCTCATATTGTACTAGACGGATAACAAATCTGTGCTGTGTTTCAGAATAAACGATCTCCCTAGTTCTAATCTACCCTCTCAGTCTTGCCTTCATTCTACTAGGGTGGACCAAACCTGGCCTACTTTTTGTACCTGAAACCCCCAGAGTCTGTGCCTAGAATTTTAGTACCTATCCTGTATTGCTCAAATTCCATGACCTATTTGACCATCTGCAAGTGATCACTTCTCTAAACTTTGTTTGCTTGTTTATTTATTTGTTTGTTTCAAACAGCATTTATTAAATTTTGCCACACACTGTAATATAGATGAATACAAATTACTGAAGAGAACTGAGAATTATTGCTCTTGAGACTTGATATAGGATAGAGCAGAATGTAGATGAAGACTAAAAACATAGAAATAAATAAATACTGTCATAAAGGGTCTTGTGCTGTTTACTCAGAGTTTAAATTTTTATCCTGCATAATTTTGCAGTATAATTTTATATTTTCAAAGGGATGATACAATCTTATATTAAAATTACTGGAGTTTATGCCTTGTTTCTTGACTATAAGATCCTTAAAGACAGAGACTATGTCTTGTGTATCATTATACGCTGTACAATAGTTTCAAAGCCAACACAGGTTCTACATATTATTAAATGTAATACTAGATCATATATTAAAGTCCAGAGACAACAAACATCTCACTTTAGAAACTGGAGCTTTATTTATTTATTTTTTTTTGTGGGTACTGGGGGTCAACCTCAGGACCTCGCGCGCCAGCAGGCGCCCGTGCCGCTGAGCGATATCACCGGCCCCTTTTTTCGTATGTGGGTTCTGGGAGTCGAACTCAGGCCCTCGCGCTTGCAAGGCAGGCGCTTACGCCACTGAGCCATCTCACCGGCCCCGAAACTGGAGCTTTAAAGCGCTAAAGGAATCTACTAGGTAATTAAACAATTGAGATTAAGACATCCAAATGAATTCACATCAATCCTATGTGCAGTTGCTTAATGTCAAACCAAGCAAGTTCAGCAAACATGATTGATAGTAACTTCCCTTAGCAATGTGAACTCACACATGTTGCACATGTATAGGGTTTTTAACACTAATTAGTGTACTAAAAAGAGCCTTTAATAAGATAGAATATATTCAACCTTATGCTGCTTGAGAATTTACTTGCCATTTAAACTTTCATAAATATAATTTTATCACTGAAACATTTATAAAAAATTATTTTTGATAATACCCCTGGCATATAAGGGAGTGTATTTCTGAATTGTCATATAAAATAGAGCATCTTTTAGTCTCACTGTGGCATTACATAGAGCAGAAATCAGATGATTAATGTTTCCTATGTTTTGAAAAGGAAGGGCTGAATACGAGGTTAAGGAAGTGAAAATTACTGTCCCCATCTATGGCTGGGACATGTGATTTAAGCCAGAAAGAGTGAGGACTGGTGATCTCCAGTCCTGATGAAAAAATGAATACCAGAAAAGAAAATGATGGAGAAAGGCCCCATCCCCCTGTCTGCACAGTGAAGATATGTAGGCCTGGTCAAACATGTGTGAAGCACTTTAAACATCAGTCTACTAAATTGGCTCATAATTATAGATGGGCCCTTTAATGAACAGTACTGCTTAGGAGGGCATAGAAGATGAATTCTTGCCATGACCCAAGGATCCAATCCTGTCATTAAGTATTCTAGTCTATGATTTCCTTGAGATACAGAAGTTTGACTTTAAAATGTTTGTTTCCACTGGGTGTATTCTCATTCTTCAAAATGAGCTATTCCTAAAAGGGGCATAAAAAATAAAAGTCACAAGGATAATAATCCCACACTATTTTTTATAACTGCTTACTGTGTTCAACACAAAGAAATTTGAGTTTAAAATAAATGTTGCACCTGAAGCCAATTAGAGGAAAGACATCATTATTTTCTTACTGTTTGAATGCTATTTTTAAAACTACACAGAGGATATGTAGATGGCAATAAATTTATTGCAAAGTCTTTTTTCCCTGACTACAAGGCAATCTATTGTGTTGGAAGTTAGACTAGCTAAACAATTGAGATGCTAAGAAGAATAGCAGGCCAAATAAGGGCTGTTTGGAGGAGAATATCTAAATCAATATTATGATTTAGTCCAATTAATATGTACTTTGATATAGCCAGGTAAGATGTATTGTATAAAAGCTTAGTAATTCCAAAAATCAAACTTGTTAGTAAGGTTAAATTAAAAGCAGGTAAACTCTGATAGTTATATAAATATTTCTGTGGATTAGCTAAGTCTTCAAGAAGCCAACAATTTGATAACACTATTTTTTTAAGAAAGTAATGCTAATATTGATAATACAACACTATCTTCGAAAAAAGTGGGATTTACTTTCTAGTATGAATGTGAATTGGGATGAACTTATTCTCAGAACAGATTTGGGAATTATGGGGTCTATTCTTGGAAATGGACCATGGTTGCCTACCAGGAGAATGTCAGAGAGCCCAAGCCTGGCCAGAGACGCTGAGCAAGGTGATGCTTAGACCCTGCAGAGCCATAACTAAGCAGGGGTCAGTGTGAGGCTCTCAGACAGTGGAAAAGAACCCATGGAAAGTCAATAGGAGTTTACAGGGCACCAACCAAAGTCAGCATGGGTCACTTTATTGGTCTAGAAACTCTAGGTCTTTTTGGTGAGGCTATAGATCATGTTCAATAATAACAGTGACCCATTTGTCCACAATATAGTAGTTAATTTGGACAATCTCTGTTCTCACTAGTAATTTTCCTTTTTAAACATATCAAACAGTACTTATCACTAAAGTGGAAACTGTCCCAGTTTGAAAGCTGTCTCTAAGAGCTTTGCTTACCTAACTAGGACATTAAAATAAGACTCAGTGTCTACATTAGTCCCGTCTATTTGATTCTTTAATTCTATCTAAAGGGATTTCTTTTCAGTTAGATTTCTAAAGACACAACAGAAGAATTTAGTTAAAGGAATCTAATCAATAATAGACAATATTCATTTGTTTATATTTACATATAGTAATCCCCAGGAGCATTGGCCTTTTTCTGCTTAATTTAAAATGTTATCTGGAGTTAATGATGGTGTTTGTAGGTGTCCTTACTAGGGAAGCTAGGACTAGAGCTAGATTCTTGAAGGTTTGTGAGAGACTAAAACCTTATACATTCACATTTTCTATTTGCAGCTTCAGGAGCTCCATATTGGTGAAAGAAAGGTGCACAATTCCACTTCCAGGACCACTGTTATTTCTGTTTCTAGTGATACGTACACAAACCACCATAACACTGAAAACAGTGAGCTCCAGCTCCATAACTCTTGTGAGAATTGGTCTTCCTCTGAAATAAAGAGCTTCATTTGTGAAGTGTGATGTTTGTAAATTTGGGTTTATCAGTAAGAGGGTTGATTCAGAAGAACAAGTCCATTCTGTGTCCCAATCAAACCAGATGGGCCTGCCTCTTCCTACTACAAAAGTTCTTTTGTTATGGTTCGGATCTTAAACGTCCCCCTAAACTTCCTGTGTTCAAGTCTTCAGAAGTGTTTAGAGGCCGGGCCTTTGGGAGATGATTGAATCAGCCTCACGCACTTGAAGGTGGGGCTCTTGAAAGGTGATTGGATAACAGGGGCTTATAGCGACTTGCTGTTAGGAGGTGGGGTCTGGTTGGAAAAGGCAGCTCACTGGGGGTGTGGCCTAGAAGAGTTTGTCTCCCTCCTCAGCTCCTCCCTTTGTTCTATTTCTGTGCAGCCATGATATGAGCAGCTTCTCCTCTGCAGCAGGACCTTCCACTATGCCCTTCTGTCCTGAAGCCAGACAACTATGGATGGAAACTGCTACACACTGTGAGCCAAAATAAACCTGTCCTCCATTAATTTGGTTATTTTTATTTTTATTTTATTGGTACATTTTAGATATACCTAGTGATAACATTCATCCTAGGGAATTTGTATCTGTACATGGTATATCTTACTTCTTCTTTTTTTTAATCCTCCATTAATTTGTTGTGCCCAGTATTATGTCCCAGCAATGAGGAAAGTAGCTACAACATTGGGGCTGTAACTTCATCAATGGATTAATTCATCGATGGACTCATAATTTAATGAGCTATAAGGAGATGGAAACTTTAGAAAGTGGGGCCAAGTTGGAGAAAGTGGGTCACTGAGGTGTCCTCTTGAAAGGTATATTTTGTCCCTGCTCCATTCTCTCTCTTTCTCTCTCTCTCCTCCTCTCTCCTTCCTGTTAGCCACAAGAAGACAAGCTTGGCTCACCAGCGCCTTCCCCAGTATAATGTTCTATTTCACCATAGGCCCAGAAACAATAGAACCAAGCGACCATGGACTTAAATCTCTGAAACCATGAGCTAAAATAAATCTTTCCTCCTTTAAATTGATATTTTGTCATAGATATGGAAAGCTAATGTACCCTTCTTTTAAGGTTACCATAGCTGCTTGATTGGAAATGTTGATTATCTTTCTATTTGGGCAAGGTTTTAATGTTTAGTAGTTTAATTCCTATTCTGTGCCCTTTCCCTCTCCACTTACTGAGAGAGTACTCATTATCTGTGATTGGAACCACTAATGAGATATTGGTCAGTATAATTAATTAGGAAGCATATAAACACTATTACATTTTAACTAGTAAATCAATAACAACCCTCAGTTTTTTGCTCTGGATGTGAATATGCATATCTTGATGACATAGATATATACTCATAATCAAATATTTGTATCAAAATATTCACATCAAAATATCCTCAAGTGATAAATAATGCATTTAATCTATTAAAATTATTTTCAAATAATATTACTTAATGGATAACAAGATTTTTATCAAGAAATATACTGTGAATTCTTGCTCAAGGCATAAGCATTGAATTTGGATTGACATCTGCAAACATGATATGGCTAAATTTGAGGCTCTTGAAATGGATCACAGTATTTTCATGCATAGTTTTTTTAATAGCATTTCCTTTGTCTCATTCAACTCTTTCCAGTTTTTTGTTGTTGTTGTTCATCTTGTTTTGTTTGTTTTTCATTATTTTCTTTGCTCAACAGTAGCCCTAGGGAGAAATGTGATATGCATTTGGCCCCTTTCCCTTCCTTCATTCTTAATGCAGATATCATCTTATCCAGTTAGTGTTGGTTCTCTGGCTGCCTTCATTCTCTGATCCACCCAAGCTTCCTATCCTAGAGCGTTGTCCAATGTCCAAGATACTCACTGATCTATTAAAAGTCACCCATCCTGCATCCTGTTCCCCCAGGAATCCCGATCCTGGTAATCTGTACTTCTGAAGACCTAGGAACCACTTACCAGAATCCTTTTGAAGAGAATGTTCTCAATAAAAGAACAAAACCAAACAGTGAGAAGTAAATGTAGGCACAAATTTATTTATGTCATAAGCACACATAAATGACTACATTTTTCAAATGAGTAGCTCCAGATGCCTTTTCTCCTCATCCACTCAAAAATAAAAATACATGTTGGATTTTAAAAATATCATAAACACCAAATTTTTCATCTATGTCTAATTCTGTATTTCAAAAATCCCCCCTCCCTGAAATTCAGTACCTATCATGTGCTCCAAATCAAGCAATAATTGGCTGCTTTTGGGCAGTGTATTAGACCACTTCACATTCCTGTAACAAATTATCTGATGTTGGCTACTTATGAACTAAAAAGAAATTTATTTGGGCTCATGATTCTAAAGGTTCAAGTTCGAGATGAGGCTCTCCCATTGACTTGGGCCCCTGCTATGGGTAACATCCCATAACAGAATCATGTGTCAGAACAAATACATCTAGAACCAGAAAGCAGGAAAAGAGAAAGTCTGAGGCCTGAAATCCCTTCAGAGACAAGCCCCTGGGACAAGGATCTCTACAAGGCACCATGTATCAAAGCACAACCCTGGGACCGAGCCTTGAACACATGGGCCATTGGAAAACATTCAGTATCCAAACCACAACAGGTATGCCTACAGTGACTCCATACTACTGTTAACAACATCGTTATTTGATGATCTAATTAGTGGTTACAGCTTCTAAAGAAGCTTCCAATATCTGTCAGAAGTACTTGAAATTAATTATAGTGTGTATTCATGTTTCATCCTAAGCACTATATTAGCTAAAATTTACATAGCAATAAAATATATAGTGGAGCTTCCACAAAATTATTATATTAAAACAATGATATTTCCTTGCACTAAAAAATTAATTGGCTCTAGTAATATTTTAGAATTGTCACTGTTTGTTGGTGGCAGGATATTTTAATCACAGTTCCAGAAGCTTTATTACCTTTAATTTAGAAAGTAGAATACAGGTTTATTTTTTTCCTAGTCTATGGATTATATTATTTTCTTGTGTCTTAAGAGTATAATTACTGGCTTAAAAGAACCAATTAAAATGTGGAAACATTAGGAATGTAACAGAACCAATCAACGGAGCAATTGTTCATCTTTAATGGTACACATGCTACAATAAGCTAAGAAATAGGGAGAATCAGGCTGCTGTTTTCCTGAGCTTCACTAAGATCCATTTTCTGGGATGCGACTACTCATCTCTGAGAAGACACCAAAGGCTATAATACATGACTGGAAAGATTGGGACCTGAAAATTTTTCAATCAAGATGATAAGGGAAAGCAATCTTTGAGAGTCCAACATTGGTTTGGAACTTCAATTTGTAAAGTAGAAAACTAGTCAATATAATTGACTAGTTTTGTTAAGTAGAAAACTAGTCAACATAGTTGACTAGAATTTGGAAAAAGTCTGTTTGATCAAAAATGGGATGGCCAACTGGAGATGCAGCTCAATGGTAGAATGCCTACTTTGTTATGTGTAAGGCCTTGGGTTCAAATCCCAACCAAAAAAAGAAAAAAATGGGTGGTCATATATGTTAAAACAACATAGCTAAAGCCATAAACAGTCTAGTTTCTAATAGTTGGAGCTCTTTTATGAAGCAAGTCATTTAGGCTACATTAGCTTATAGACATTAAACATTTAAATACAACTAACTTTCTTCCTCTCATTCTACTTATAATTTTACTTTTCATATAGGTTGGAAATGCCTTAAACTACTGAGATAACAATTTTTCATGCATTTATTCATCCACTTATACATTCATGCAATGAATATTTATTGCCGAACACTTGTATAATGTTTTCTAGATCTAGGGGAAAGAACTTCTATATCCAGTAACCAAAATATCTTTTCCCAAGATTTTGGTCTGCATATAAGAAAGATTTCTCATGAAATTTGGAAGACAGTAGAGAAGGAGACATTAGTATCTAGCAGGAATTGCCAGGGAGGCTCACAGGTGCGTTGCTGAAGTAAAGTTCACCAAACCTTCCACATGAGCAGGTAAGGATCAGCCATAATGGTGCAGCAGGAAGCTAACACTGGTGGCAGCGGCTTCACTAATCATTGCTCCCCCAGCTCTTCCAACAGTGCACAGACTTTATTTATGGATCAAGGTTTTTTTTTTTCCCCCCATTGGACTTCTTACAGCAGTTTCTGTTTTCTCTACAAAACCCTGACTCATATGAGTATGGCTTAAGTGGTTTTTGTCTTGAAACGTATGTTTTTATAATCAACAGAAACAAATCCTATTAGTCTTCATGAAAAATACATATGATAATGGTAATTTTTATTTTCCCTAAAATTCTCTCATATTTAACGTTGTCATAAAAACAAAGCTACATGTCAAAAAGAAGCAGATGAACATCTTTTTATTTACATTTTTTTTTTTTTTTGCCTCTTTTGATTGTGAAACACCATTTGAGTCAAATCATGCCTGGCGCTTAATGGTTAGAGCAGATAAAGATGTAATGAATTTTAAATAGTGTTGATTTTACTTTGGCCCAAGTACTTTATGTTCCAAAAGAAGTCAAAAGATTCCCTTGAGCAGTTCTTATGTAATAATATCAATAACACAAGTTACAGAGAAGTTTCTAGTATTCTAAAAATAGTTTGATGTCTTCTCAAAACAATCAAGAATTCTCCCTCAGTTATAAACTTGTCTTTATCATTTCAAGCTGGTTAGGCATTTTTCCTCATCATGTTCTAGAATTTTTCTACCCAGACAAGAGAGGGCTTTTTGTTTGTTTGTTTGTTTGTTTGAAAAAGTTTAAAATTTGAATCTTTTCTTTCTTCAGGGAAAAGAGTCACACAACCAGACATCATTATTACTCAGACTCATTTTCCACATATAGCAATAACATAGATGGGATTAATGATGATCGTTTAGGAAAGAAGGTTGAAGCGGACAAGATCTGATGAGGACGCGGTAATCAGAGTGCGCAGATGGATGGACAATCTATGAGCAGACGTCCCATTAGTAGTCTAGCAATTAAAGCCATTTCTCTTAAAAGCAGATGTTCAGTGTTCAACGCTACATACACTGCATGTTTGAAAGGAAGTGTAGGAAGAACCAGCTGGGGATCACTATCATTTTATAAGTCTAGATAGTAATGAAATAATTAGTGGTAGAAAATAGATTTTAGATTTTTCTTTTTGTTAAGAGAAGGACTTATCCTCCATTCTCTTCTTACAGAGCTCTTCTGATTATCTCTTGGCTTTCTCACGAAGATTAATATAACCTCTGCCATCAAAACCCTTTCCCCATCTGACCATATAAAGAACCTCAAGAGCATGACCTTATTGGATTGCTTGACCAAATTATAATGAAGGGAATGGCAGGTCAGGAAAAGTCTTGCTCATCATCAAAAAGTCTCTTCAACTTTTTAGTTTAAACTCTTTGAAAATGCTTACTCAAAATGTTGAGCTTTTAGAAATTTCCAAAATATGCTGTTCTGGTGTGAACCAGGAACTCTCCCTGCTGTCTGTAATGTGTATGCTCCAAACCAATCACTTGTCACATGTGTTACCTGCAATTCATTATGGGTCTCCGTTACCATTTCTGTTCAGATGACTAAACACAATACCATTGTTACAGTAACATGGCTTAGGAGGTTGTTGTCTGATATTGTACTAACACTTCAGCTATAACTGAGTCAGAAAGTTCTGTATTGTGACATCCTGTTAGAAATATATTTGTACATATTGTTATGTTATGGGTACGTATGTGTATGTGTACTATGTGTGTCTTTGCCTGCATATGTTACTCGTCTGTGTCTTTCACACACATTTGTGTTTGTCTAAATGTATTACTACACAGGCACTTATAGAGCTGCTTCTAACTGTAACCTTTGTTAGACACTGGAGATATCAAATGAGACTTCTTTTCTTTAAAAGGTATCCTTAGTCTGGTCAGAATGATTCAAAGTAGATAAGCACGTTGATAAAAGCGGATAAGTACTTTGTGAAGTGAGAAATGGTACCATAAAGCCCTGTCAATTAGTTGAAGAACAAAGAGGATATCTATGTTAGATTGAGGATGTGGACCAAACAAGGACCCTTAAAACCAGTGATAGGTCAAAATAAGGAGCTTCGAGTTAATGGATAGCAATTACAACTCTGCCCTATAAATAGCAGAGCATTTCTGGGCTAACTAAAGAAAATATGTGTGAAATTACTCTTGTGACATTATATTGATTTAATATTTAGAGTTTCCTGTTCCTTGTACATCCTTCTTCTACTCACTTTAAGTGTGCAATACACTCTAAAAACAATTCTCTTTCTATATCTTACCATAGAGAAGGCAAAATTTAACAAACCAGCCTACTCAGGCAGCTGTATATGTTAATCAAGAATAATATTGTTCTCTAGAATACAGACAATTTTTAGCAAAACTGTATTATAGAGACAGCTTAGTTCAAGTCTCCACATAAAACGTTTGTTTTGCATCAAAATTCAGTGAAAAAGAAATCTTGAATTGAGTGTCTTGTGACTGTGCAAATGAAAATCTGCAGACTCTAAGAAATTTACCCTTGAAAAATCAGTTCAATTGTAAGAAAAATGCTTGTATGTTAACAATTAATTTTGAAACTGAGAGAGATCCAAGGTCAAATAATTATCTTTACCTAAATAAAATAGTGATTAAGGAGAAAATTTTGTTCCACTTCAATGTGTCCATGAAAGTAAGTCTAATTGTTCTCTTAATACTTAAAAACATTGTTTTCCACATAAAAATAGAAATATTTTCATGAGCCACACTACTTTAATAAATATTATACTTCCTGATTTTAAATGTCACTGACTCCTTAACACATGTGCATGTGTTGGATAATATTAACACTTTAATGTTTGGTATTTTTAATCTTTCGTGAAGGATGTTATTCTAGGTTATACTTGTTATTGGGATGGCAATTATCAATAGCTTAGATGGTAAAGACATACAAATTTGCAGAGCAACTTTTCTTATTTATTTTAAGAGTAAATTTAGTATGATTATCACCCTAAGTTCAACTAGTGTAGTTATCTAGGGACTTACTAGAAAATTACAGGATTTTTCCAGATATTTTATGGCTAACTTGTCTACATACTCTGAGAGTATTTCTTAGCAGGAATTCTGAGAGAACAGTTGTAGTAAACTTGAAATATGTGAAAGATAAAAATATGAAACCTGAGAAAAATGGAGTTTGTAGATCTGAAAAGCCGGTTTTAAACTCCTACCCTCTAATAGTACCCATAATTATCTTTAGAAAACTGAAGATCCATATTTAATATCAGTGCACACAACCTGAAACCAAAGTTTATTATTTTTTGCTCCATAAATGAAGATATACGACAGCATGTGAATTTTATGGTCTTTGTAAAGTAAGAAATACAACTGGGAACAGATTCCTGTGACACCGTCATCTATGCAAGCTGACGTCTCAGAGTCCTTCGTGAAGGTTCTAAAGGTAACACTCAACACAGTAAAGTGCTGTCCCCTCCTACAGATGACGACATCGCTGTTGGATAAAGTGATTTCACCTGATAAAACTCAGTACATTATTTATAGACAGTTGTACAGAAATCCACCCGTTCCCCAGAAAGAACAGGCCATGGCTGAGAATGAAGTGGCAGGGACAGCCTCACCATATGCCTGACATAGGCTGGTAACGTAACTTTTGCAAAGAGAAGATCAGGGTAAAAGAGATGGTGAGACTCTTTCAAATATCCATCTACTTACAATTTAATTACACCTAAGTACTTGAAACATGTTTCTTGTCACTTGCTTTACATTTTAGGCTTCCTTATCCTCTCAAATCCAATTGTATCTTTTAATTTGACATCATCAGGGACGGGGATATAGCTCAGTGGTGCAGAGCCTGCCTGGTAACCTCAAGGTCCTGAGTTTGATTCCTGTTATACACCCCCCAAAATTTTACATCATCTACCAAAGACCCAAATGTTATATTTTTTTCTTTTCTGGTATTTCTCCTTCTCTTGATCATTTTCTCAGCTTTAATACACAATTTAAATGTTCTTTCCTTTAAGTATTCTTTATTTGCTTTTTTTCTCTCCCCTGGTCTGTGTATTTTCCTATGTGGAACTCATTCATCCTCATAACTATAATAGCTATCTCTAAGCCATGGATATCCATACATATTTCTCCACCATAACTCCCTCTTCCAGTCCTGTTTATTCACCTGCCTACGAGACAAGTGTCTACTGACCTGCATTAGCATTTCCACTTCAGCATTATGAAGGTTGTTAGAGATTTTTATAAATACTCTCCAATTGCTGATGCACTGTACAGTTACATATCTCTGAAACCCCTCCACCATGTACTTATCCATATGAATATTTTTGCAGTGAAATGTGAGCAGAAAGTGTTTCACCACGTACATGGGAAAACCTTGCAGAACCAGATTATAGTAGCCATATTCCCTTTCCTGTTTTGGCTTTCAGTGAAGCCTATGCCTAGAGATGACCCACATCTCATTAGCCCTCTGAGTGACTGAAGTGGGCAGAGTTTACTACCAATCCTTGCTGGACTTAAAACAAAATCAAGAAATAAATCTGTTTTATTATGCCAACGATATGGGGGATTGTTATTTCCTTTTCTTAACCTCACCTAACTTGACTGATAATATTCCCATTATACATTTTAAATTTAATATGCTCTAACAAACTCTTACTTTTCCTCTCCAAACCTTAATCTGTCCATAGTTTTCCTCATATCAGTCTTTCAGTCTTTATGTCAAAAAACATCCTCTTATAACCGACCTTCAATTTGTCAACAAATCCTGTTGACTTTACTTTCAAAATATATTCAAATTAAAACCACTTACTCCAACACCTACAACCCTACTACTTTTGTCCAAGCCTAAGTTTTGCCAATAGTCACCTAACTTGTCTCCTTATTTTTTCAACTGGGCCATTATAAGGCTCTCTAGAGTAGAAGATAAGAAACAGGGCAAATGCAAATCACTTGCCTCCAGGCTACCAGTTACTCTCAGAACTTATTAAAAATCTCAGTAAGGTTATCTCTTGGTTTACTTTAAATTATCTCCAAGTTCAATTAAGTGCTAGGAATGAAATTAAATATTCAAAGATAAGCAAGATTTTGTCCATTTCCTGGAAGAGTTCAATGGGAGAATAAGAGCATCTGGGATAATGAATAAACACATCAGATATGATTAAATGGAGGCATCTCTAGGGCACCTGCAGGCTTATTTTGAGCTATTGCAATTGAGCGTGCAATTAAGTGTTAGGATAGAAGGTAAATCTGAAATAGCACCCTGAAAGTAGATCAAACATCCTCCTATTAATCCCACAGGAAATTATTCCTGTGGTTTCAAGATTATTGTAATGCTCCCTTTGCCCCATAAAGATCAGCTTTCCCTTTCAATTCTTGATGTTTTCTTCTCCATGCATGCAAACAGTGAAGAACTTGGTGGATGAGAACAACATACTATCTTGTTGGTGTGTAGGAAAAAGCTTCCCTTTGAGGACAGAAAGTTCTCTTTGATCAGGTATGTAAGCAGCTCTGATATTTGCTGGCCATGTTGTTGTGGGACCACCTGAGACCCTTCAGGAAAGGAGATTTGGAGACCATCTTCTAGCCAACACTTAGCAATAACAAATATTATTTTATTTATCTGCCATTCAACTTCATGATGTCCTCAGAGAATGTTGGGCAAAGAAGGAAAAACGGCATCTAAAACAAAGGAGAGAACGGAGAGGAAAGAAACAGTGAAGGAAGAATGGAAACAAAGCGGTAGATGCTCTCGCTGTTATATGTAGGGCCCTTGGGGAGACACTGGAAAGCTATTTCCTTAGGTGAGTAAATAACTTCTGCTCTTTCAGCCTTAGCCAGAATAATTGGTGAGGCTCTTTATAGTCATGAGCTGAGAGTTCCACATCTTCCATTTCCATCACATAACTCTTTTCTGTACTGTCAGCTTTCTTTCCCCTTTAGCACTGTGAATGATGCAGACAGTGGAAAGCTGATGCTCATTGCATTCCCTACGCAGGGTACTGTTCCCCTCTCAGGTCTCTTGCCTGGCAGGTTCATGGCTTGGACCCTTAATCTGAGGCTGCACCACACACAACTGAGGGCTCAGCAGTTGCTTTATGGCAAGACCTTCCTTACACTGTGCACTACTGCATGAGGCTGAGATGGGCTCTGGGGTGATCACTCCCTCTAGGCATGCTTCTGGTATGGTAATCAAACCATCCAAACTGACCATTTTCAAACAGAGGCTTGCTTTATAAATACCTGCAGGGTTTATTAGAGTACAAGCTGGTGAAGTCCACACTCACAATTTCTATTCATCAGCTCTGGGACAGGCTCAGGAACCTGCATTTCTGACTGGTGTCCAGAGCTGCTAATGTCGCTGGTCCAGATCTTCAATAGAGTATTTGTCTATTCAGAGTCTATACCAATGAGCTTGCCATTTTCTATGCTTTTGCTTAGTGACATCAATGTTTTCTAACATTTTCTTCTGTTTTCTTTCCAGCAACATCTGAGAGTTTCAGCCAAAAGCCTTTTTTCTTTCCAAACATTTAAAGTACATACTGGTGACGATTGTGATGCTAATGGTGATAATTATAAAACTTAACACTTGTCACTGTGTGTGTATTTGTATACTGAAATGTGCTAGGCACTGTGCACAAAATTTTATATACATACTAATATTTAATTCTTATAGAAAATAGAAAATATAAGAACCATTATTATTTTTTTTGTTAAGAATATTGAAACTGGGGACAGTGATATCGCTCAGTGGCACGGGCGCCTGCTGGTGCACGAGGTCCTGAGGTCAACCCCTGGTACCCACAAAAAATAAATAAAAAAAAAAGAATATTGAAACTGAGACTAGAACAGACTTGAAACTTACAAAGTTCAAAAACAAATTTGAAAAACACGATAAGAATTTGAAGGCAGGCCTGACTTCAAAATTTTTACAACTATTTTGAAAGAGGCATTGCCTTCTTTCTCTGAGCAATTAGGGGATTTTCCTTCTGTTATTCTATTTCTTTGTACAGTTGATTAGACAGCAAATCTGTTCTAAGCTCCATATTGTTCCAGGTACTATCCTAGAGCTGAGAATCTAGTGGCTGAAGACATTGCATGTGGAAACAAACTGAACAAACACAATTTGAAGCATAGTAAGTGTCATGTAGAAAATAATGCAATGTGGTTCTAAGTGTTAAAGGGGCTCCATTAAGCAGGTAAGAAAGAGCCATCTTTATCTGCAAAGAGATTTTCAGTGGGCACTGAATTGTTGAGAAGGCACCAATGGAAAACTCGGTGGAAAAAACAAAGAAACAGCAAGTACAAGAAGGTTGAGAAAGAAATGAGTGTAGTGTGAGCCAGGAACTCAGTGAACATGGAGGTGTGGAAGGAGATGAGATTGGAAAACAAGCATAGGCTAAATGATGTGGGAACTCATAGGCCAAGATAGAGTTTAGAAGTTTCGATTGTATTATCTTTGCTATAAGAAGTTATCACAGGGCTTCAGCAGGAGAACGATGTGATCTGATTCACGCTGCTGGAAGGTGCTTTGTGAGCAATGAACCACACAGCTCCACTGAGGTTGGAGGAGCCAGGAGAGTAATTATATGCCTGTTGTAGTTGTTTGAGGCAGGCAGAGGTTGGCAAATGGGAAAATGGGGTATATATTTTAGCGGTAGAACTCACAGGATTTGCTGGTGTATTGAATGAGGTATAAAAGAAAAAAAGAGACATTACAGATAACTTTAAAAGATTGAACCTAAGAAATGAGAAGCGATGCATTTGCTGAGATAGGGAATGTAAATTAAAGAACAGATTAGGGAGCAAGAAATACCAGTGTAGAGTGGAAGATGGAAGTCACAGTACTAATATTTAGTTTGAGATGTCTATTCAGCACATCAATGGAGATCTCAAGTAAGGGATGGATATGTGAATCTTGAACACAAGGAAGAAATATCAATTCCGGAGTCAGCAGAAGTCACATGATATTAATTCCGTGGGTCAGGGATAGGTTTGTAAACATGGGAGAGTAAGAGTTGAACTCATAGTTGGGGAGCACTCCAGGGAGTGAGCCCTTTAGATTATTAGCTTATGTAAACCCTCAGTATGCCTCTGTTTTAGATGAAAAACAGAAACCTGGGAGGAAGTCAGCTTGACCTGCAGTTTGTAATCAAGCAGAGCAAGGATCTGATCTCTTATGGCTCAGCATGCAAAAAGCGATATCATCTTGGCCACTATGGCCAAACAGGAAATGTCTCCAATGTGATGGCTAAGTACTAAATTTCAAGCCATTTTTAGATCGTCAAATAAAAAATATATTAAAAAGTCCACGGAAACATGGACTAAGCACTTAAACAGTGAATGAACATATTATAATGTATTTTACTTGATCCCTGATAAGTCTAAGCAGTAATAAGGATTATGTCATTTATCTCTTAAAAGATTTATCTTAAGAATTTGGTAAATGCCAAATCCATGATTGCACTTATCTTAAACTAATTCACTCAATTAGGTTTAAGTGTGTGTAGAGGGGGCAGGGTGTAGAAAAGGGATCACTCTGCATGAATGATGCATAGCTTTTGGCATGCTAACGAGAGCTTTAAAGCAGGAATAGAGGATGTCAGCATGCACATACACCATCACACAGCTGCTGCTTGCAAATTGGAAAGAAAAATATTACCAGCCAAGCATTAGCAAAAGCTAACCCAGAATTTCAGCACTGCCAAAAACCTAAATAAATGTCAAAGAGAAAAATAAGAAAGAAATGAAATAGGAACTAAATATTTGAATGCAACTATTTCATGCAAAAAAAAAAAATATTGAGTGCCTTAAATGGCTTATTTTAAATACCTGAATATCAGAAATAAAATATTTTTATGAAATACTGAGTTTCATCATGTAAATTATCTGTTTGCTTCAGACAAAATCTAACATCTAGACGTGTTCAACTATCATATAGTTCCTTTTAGCCAAAATTGTTCCTGGGGCCGGTGAGATGGCTCAGCGGCATAAGCGCCTGCCTGGCAAGCGCGAGGGCCCAAGTTCAACTCCCAGAACCCACATACGAAGAAAGGCCCGGTGATATCGCTCAGCGGCACGGGCACCTGCTGGTGTGCAAGGTCCTAGGTCGACCCCCGGTACCCACAAAAAAAATAATATTTGTTCCTAAAAAGCAGAGAAAAAGAGGTTTCTACAGTAATGACACTTTATTATGCAATATACTCATAGCCTCCCCTATGGGGAGGTCAGGAGAAATGGAAATGGCATTTGTGTATTTATTCCAGGAAGACATGCTGAGTTCTAACCCCTTCGCTTCCTGATGAGCTGTGTGAACTTGGACAAGATGCTTAACCAAGCATCAGTTTCCACATGCAAAAGAGGATAATCATTAACACCCACCTTGATGGCTTGTTATGAGGATGAAGGAAAATAATTCAAGTGATGTGCTTTGCACTCATTAACAAAAGATGGATATTAATATTCCAGGTCCTGTTCTCTAGGATATATAGTCAAGTAGGAAGAAAGTAAAATCTATACCCAATGAAAATCACAGTAAGATGAAAGAGCAAAAGCTGATAAAATGCAGAAATCAAACAATCTTACTTATGGTTGCATATGGGACAGGATTTCATGAGAGTGATGCAAAGATAATAGAGGAGACAGAAAGAAATGGAAAGGGGTGGTGATCCAACTCACCCACTGAGTCCAGTCGCTCCCAGTGTTCCCAGAACTCTTCACAGCACAAGAAGGGAGGAAAGTATTCCAATCTCCTGCCATGTGATATGAGAAGGCGTTTGGGAATTTCCCGAGTTAGCATAATATCAGTGTTACATAAAATCTTGTATTTGTTTCTTAAGAAATGGAGCATGTTTTGTGAAAGTATTTCCTTTTGGAGCACCAATTCCTGTGATCCTTTAGGGGACTCCTCTTTTGAAAATGTCTTCAAAATTTTTTGACTGTCTTGACTGATACCACATCTGTATTCTTTGAGAGAATATTGATGTTTTTCCTTAAATGAATCCACCTGAACTAAATGTTGGTTATATCAACCCCTGTAATATTTTTGGTTAAAAACTAAATGTTTTCTCATGAAGTGTAACCTTTTCTCCTTTTCCTTTCTTTTTTTATTGACACCACATCTCTATGGCCATATGGACTGTGAATGCTTGGCTATGTTTATTAACCTATTATTATTACATGAGAGTCTCATTCTTATTTATGCTTATAATAAGAAAGAATACATATGACATATTCACCAGAGAACAAATATCTCTAAAATAATGCATCTTATGAATAGTACATGGAAATGCTTCATGATTCAGATAGTTTTTGCCATAACCACAAAAAATCTGTACTTCTTGCAAAAAAAAAGATTATGGACCAAGTTTTATCACCACCAATTTGATCTAGTATCCACATGTTTATTTATCCTGACATGGTTCCTTAAAGACAGCACCCCTGACAGTTCCCAAGTACACTAACACATTTGTCTCTGAACCAGTCCTGATATTGATGTGGCACCACTTGGAACATATTGGATTTAGAATTAAAGTTTTCAATACAAGGAAAGATGTATCTCCACAATCACATTAAATTGCTTCAACAACCAACAAGTCAATTACCATATTTTAAATCTACCGAAAGTTAAAATGGATTGAGTAAATCCAAGTGACAAGCAAGAATATGCTTGTCTGGCTCAAATTGATGACTGTTTTGTTCATATCTTTTAATCTAGCTTAGTGGGTATCAGATTCACAGTATATGAAAGCCACTGTATATTATTGGTAGTCTGAAGGATTTCCAAGGGTAATTTGGAATACATTTGCTTTTGGTCCCATCTCTGACTTTGAAGCTGACACCTCCCTCCTGAACCTTCCCACCTCTACCCCTCCACCCTCCACCCACACAAGGTCTACCTTCACCTGGGCTTCAGGTCTCTCTATTGATGGTCCTTAGAAGCCTTCTGCCTTCCTGGATCATTCCCCTAAAGCTCGCTACCCATTCACTACATCTGTGGAACTGGTGCCTTCTCACACCAATACAACCTCCCTTGCCGTCTCTCATTTCATCTCCCTGCTAGCTCTGAGTCTCCATGCAGGCCTGAGACCTGGACCGAATCTCCACTAAGTGGGCAGAGAGCTGTGGCATTGACTCACTTTGGTCAGCAGCTAGATCACTGGCCTCACTCACCTCATTCTGATTCTTTACAAAGAAACACCACTTCAGCCCTTTGCCATGGTCCCTCTCTATGGTAACTTTGTGATCCACACCAGCTTGTCTGCCCTTTTAATGCCAGTAACAATGGATCCAGTTTTGTTTGTTGAGTTTTGATAGACTTACTGGTGTGTCTTACCTAAAAGTCCAGCTCCCTACATCTTTCTCACCTTTTGGGGTTTTCAGAAAGAAGAAAAAAATATATGTATTGCCCAAAATGTGAATTATATATATCTAAATTCTCAGAAATGAGAGCCTTTTGCATGATGCAGTGAAGAAGACAATGTTTTGGGTTAAAAGACTTCAGAATTGGAATTCAGCCCTCATTAGATTTGTGATGGTCACAAATCTAATTTCCTAATTTCCTTCTACCTCAGAGTCCTCAAAGGGTTATTGTGATGATTAAGGATGATCATGTTTGCAAGGCGCCTGGCAGTGATCAGCGTTGCATGGCATTCTTTCCCAATAAATCATAGCTCCCCTCTCTTACTTCACAATATGGAAAAAGGGGAGAGATGATGTTTCTTTCCTTTCCTTCAGAAGCCTTTTAATAAGTATAGATTTTCAACTTGGAATGCAAAATAAACCTTGATAAATTTCAGTTTGATTCCAATTGGGAAAATTCAAATTTCTCTAACATCTGCAAAACTAGCCATTGCTGCTGCCTAGAAATATTTTCTCCAGTGGTATATTCATTAAATCTTCTAAGTGTGAAATAATAAAATAAGATTGTAGTAACTACAAAAAGATAGGAGGGCTTAGACAGATATAATTAACATAATAGAGGAAAGATAATGATTTGGGGTGAAAGAAAAGGCAAATATATGGAATTCATTTTTGACATTAATGATTATTTTAATACAAAATGAAGGTGAGAAATATAATTTCCCAATTAATTTTTAAAATAAAGTCATTTTTAAGACATTTCAGTAATGGGAACATAACTTTTATTGACTTTGTCTTTTCTTTTTTAGAAGATTCTGGCATTTTATTTCTTTGCACTCCAACAGTTAGCAATGTATGTTCTGATTTATTATAAATTAATTATGAGATAAATATATAGATTTGCATATTATATATTCCATATGTTAGTAATGTAAGGAGGAAGATAAAAATGTATTGTGGACTAAGACCTCTTTTTAAAATTGCAAATTAAATTATTAACTTATCCTTATTCTCGAGAAATCACTAACAAATGTGATGAGGAAAATACATAAATAGACACGTAGCCAGTTGCCATTAGTCACACTGAGAAGCACAGCAGAACTGGAATCAAAACACACATTTCTTAACGAAGGCAATGTAGGCAGCTGCCTACGTGGTGTAATTTGATGATGAGACTTCCTCGAAATATCTCTACCAAAATTTTATCACTTCTTTTAGTTAACAAGCTGATATTAAAATTGTAAATATTCTAAAAGGGTTGTGACAGGAAAGAAACCAGCAAGACTTAATAAAGGCAGAATCATGGAAAAACAGTACTTGAGAGGTGGAAGATTTCTTTCATGGCTTTTGTTTCTGCTCCTTACCGGATTCCTCCAGCCCCTTTGTTATCTCCGACAGGTGTCTTCCATGCAGAATGCTCCCAGTAAGTGCTTCTCTAGAGAACAGACCACTCCACTGATGACAGTCTCTTGGAGTGGGAAGACCCTCTTCCCTTGTGGCACAAAATTCTGGGACTTAGGAATTGGAGATTGTGGTGGATTGACAACTGGTGGTCAACTTGTAACACCCAGCTGAACTGAATCAGCGTGGTGCTGGGTGTGGAGGGCCCACCTGAGGACTGTTGCCAACAACATAAAAAGAGAACTGGAGAGGAAGAGCGGGTGCTGTTGGTTTTCCTTGAGGAGTTTGTCATGCTGACTTTCCTGATATGAACTTAGCTTTCTCATCATCAGAGGAGCTCGAGACCTCGTTGTTGCTGAGGATGGCTGTGGTTCTTTTCAGGGGAGCTCTGGTCCTTTCTTTGAGCATCGCTTCCTGGCTCCAGTGTAGATTCCTCAGCCTGCTGGCACAGATCCTTTATCCCACTGGCACAGATCCTTAATCCCACTGGCACAGATCCTTCATCCTGCTGGCACAGAATTTCTAGTTCCCACCACTGACCTTTGGGCCTTCCCATCACAGATCCATGAAACAGACTTGCAGGAGACATTGTTCTGGACTCTGGGCCTCCAGTTGGACTCATGGGGGCATTGTTGTGGGCTCTAGGTCTTCATCTGGACTCATGCAGGACATTGCTGCGGAATCCAGGCCCTCAGCTGGATTATTTGGGTGTTTAGTGTGTGGACAGATTTCCTGCACTCTTTTGTATATGACTCTTTGGGTGACTGTTATAAAATAATCCTATAAATTTTGTGTCCTGTATTGTATTGTTTCCCTTGCAAACCCTGACAACAACAAAGATTCATAGTTATTAATCTGGGTCCCATCTCGCTGTGTAAGTGTAAACAAGTATATATGACAAATTTTAAAAGATTCAAATCACTCAGCTATGAAAAGGAGATAAAAGGCCTATCTTTTGAAGTTGAGGAACTCATCAAAATAATGTTCATAATTGCCTGGTGCAACACCTGGTGATAAGACAAAGCTTGAGTGCTATTTCCTTCTCTATCCAGTGTCCCACAGAGTAATGTCTATAAATCAGTTTTATGCCTTTTTATGCCACATAAAATAGGTTTAGTTCCTCCTTCCCCTTTCCTCTCCTTTCCTTCTTTTTGTCCTTCCTTGTTTCAATACTTATTTTCTCTAGTTATCAAAGATAATGCAATCTCTCTCCAATCCACCATTGCTGTTACCTATGTGAAAAAAATCATGTACTTGAATATAATTTATTGTTAAACTAAGATTCGTGTCCCAATGACAAATATATTCCTAATACCCACAATCTTTCTAGATAATCCTGATAAACTACTTCAGAATTTTGCTTAGTGTTGAAATGAGTTTTTTCTTTTAAATTTCCTTTCCTTTTTCAAAATATGTGTAGCACTTGATTATGCTTGTTCATATTTTTATTTATTCCATTAATCCATTTAGCACAATTACTTAAATACTGCTAGTAATCAATGTTTGAAATGTAAGTGATTTAGAGACATAAATTCATCTCAAATATCTACATGGTCTTGACATTTTATTACTCTGTTTTTCATTCTTTTTTGCGTGGTGTAATGGTTGATACATTGTGTCAACTTGAGAAGTTTAGAAGGGTAACTAAGTAACTTAGCAGTTCTACATCCTGGAGTGTAGAGGAAATGCCCTTACCGCTCTAGGATGTTGTTCGTAGTGTCAACTTGAGAAATTTAGAAATTTAACTAAGTGATTCATCGGGGGGCCAGGGTCCTTGCTTTGTAAACATCCTGAGCCTGTGCAAGAGGAGAGCACGGAAATGGTGTGAGTGCTACACCCACCAGAGAGTGGGTAGCCTGCATACAATATAAGGGAGGAAAATGGGCTTGTTTCCTCCCCCCTTTTTGCTCTTGCTGCTTTTTCTGTCTTCTGCCGCCTTGAACTGTTGCCCCTGCGCCATGCCACCCTGTCTTGGCGCCAGCTGATTATGGACTGAAACCTCCACAACTGTGAGCTAAATAAACCTTTCCCTCTTTAATATGGGCAGCGAGTATTTTGTCTCAGCAAGGAGAAAAAAGTAACCAAGACACATGGTTTATGATTTTCAGTTTGAATTTTCCTTTTAGGTGGAGAAAAGTGGAATTGCTTTGTTCTCTCTTTATCATCTGTTAGCACTGGACCATCTGTTCAAAAAACACTGAGGCTACTACTTTTTATTCTCTATGCTCAAAATATATCTGAAATGAAGTTCTTTCAGCTCTCTGTCATTCTTCTCAAGTTTTTAACATCCGTCATAGGGATCTCAAAGTATCATAATACTACTGTAGATTGATTGTTAGGTAGAAATCGCTTTTCCTTTGCTATACACATCCACTTAAGAAAATTCTGTCTGAGCTCCTCTGGCTTACACCATATCTCATTTTCTTTATATACATCTGTATACTCAAAGTTTAATATTAAAATCTATACTTAAGTATCTCTTTAGAATTACAGCATCTCTTTTGGGTCTGAACTTAGAATCATGTCTTTATCTGATAGGCATCAAATTACACAAAGTCCCACTAAGCTATAGATATGTATCATCATTTTGTTTATATCTGCTTCTCACGCTGGACTACAATTTCATAAAAACAGAAAGCATGCCCATTGTAATGGTCAGTTTTCCTGTTGCTGGGACCAAATACCCAACACCCATCACTTAAAGGAGGAATGGTTTATTTGGCTCATGGTTTCAAAGGATTCAGTCCACAGTCACCTGGGTCCAAAGCAGGAACATCATGGCAGAAGGCTTAGCAGAGGAATACTGCTCACCTCATGATGGTCAGGCAGCAAAGGAAAACAGCACCAGAGAGGAAAGGTCCAGGCACCAGATACAGTACTCACAATCCTCCCAGACACACACAGTGCTGTGCTTTATTAATCCCCAAAGTAGCTCTGGAGCCAGTAAGTTGACAATTAAGCTTAGCCCTCTCTTATCATCATTTTCTCAGCAATTAACCAGGGTCTAGAACATAAATAGGATTCAGTGAGAGTTCACTGACTACAACTATTGGATAAATATTGGCTTTGAGTGTTTGCTTGCCCTCAGCATTGCACAGAGCTCGGTGTTTCAGTCTGCAGAACAATGACAAAGAACTGACAACACAACACAGTAGATGGTTTTCCTTGTTATGAATCTATTGGCTAGCAAATCTAGTTAACCTACTATGTTACTAAATATAGATTTCTTTCATTCAAGTGAATGATTTGGATGAGTGGTAGACTAGGTAGCAGAAGACACATTTTACCAGCAAGCTCCTTCACTTGTCTTCAGAGTAAGTGGTTGGGAAAATCAAGGGCAGCTTATGTGTTCTGACTCCACTTTCTTGCTCTAAAGACACCCACTGCTTTTCCTACTAAGACTGGTGTGGCCCCTAAGACATTTTTACCCCCATTCAGAGCAACAAGTCCCACAGCTTAGAGTCAGCACACAAGCAATGGCTCCTCAGTCATCCGGGAAGGGTTGCCAATACCTTCCTGCTTTAACACTCGCTGTTTTACAAATGAAGGCCACAAACCAGTTGTCTTTGTCCCGCCTTCATCCCACTGGATCCATGGGCTTCTGCTCACAACTTTTCTTGGAGTCTCCTAAAATATTTTCTAGCTCAATCTTCTCTCTGAAGCTGCCTGTGTAGAATTTTCTAGTCAGTGTGCTGCAGTCTCCACTTCTGGTATCTTAGTCCCTAGAGGAAAGCAAAGTGTTCTGCTTTTGTTTTTTATGGATCCAGAGGCATATCAGTTCCCTCAGGGGCTGCAGTATGGTTAAGACAGTTTTCCTTCCAGAAAAGAAATGCTTTTGTCCCATCTTTCTCTGTAAAGTTGTGGAAGATATTGGTTACTTTCAACAAATGTAGACCATAGAGGTATGCTAATTAATGAGCTAATGTTTATGAAGTACTGTCCATTGCCTAGAGGAAAAAAGGAGATTAAAGAAAACTCATCAAAACATTTTTCTTCTGAGTAAGCCTGTTTTATCTCAACACTGAGAGTCTCAGATGCCTGTAAAACTTGCAATTTACCTTTTTTCCATATTTGAAAATAGAAAACAGTGAGTTTTCTCAGTAGCTTTTATTTTTAGCTTTGAATGTGTGCTTCCTTATAAGATTTCTTACTGTTTAGTGAGAGTGGGGATGATAAAATGAAATGGGTGTTTTGAGAGATATAGCAGGCCAGGAGTCACTAGCTGTTGCCACCAACAACAAAACAAAAAGCAAATATTTTAATTAGTATTTTTCTGTCACAGAAGAACTCTGAGTCCTAAAAAATACGGTCAGAAGAGCTTCTCTTTCTTTATTCTTTGAAAAAATAAAACAAAATTTCATAACAAAATAAGAGAATAACAATAGTTGATACACTGTTTATCATTGTCTTCAAACACAAAATAAGTACATACAAATAGTAAAATCAAAGATACATAAACAGGAAGTAGGGAGAAGTTCAAATACTTCTTCAAGTTACCTATTCCATTGTTTTAAAAATATTTTAACATATATGCTAATTTGTTTCATTTATACCATTAGGTATCTTAGGTTGTAGGAAAGCTTCTCTTGAAGAAACTTCGGGTAGCTCTTCAGAAATCTTTCAGTCATAAGTGGTTCTACTGAAAGTGGTTCTACTGACTTCATTGTAGATTCACTCTTCTCTCAAATTAAATTTAGTGGGCACATCTGCCACGTATTGTATTGTAATTCCACATGACTCTAAAACTGTTTACAGAAAACTTTCTGCATTTCTTGGAATGGCTTCCTCACAGAGAAACTATGTGAATTAGTTACAGTTTGTAAATACTATAGCAGCACTAACTCATTAGAGCAATCAACCCAGCTCTGGAGTTTGCCACTCGATACTGATACTGTGATGTCAAAACTTCCCAGAGGGAGTTCTTGCCCAGGAGGAAACCAGATCTAAGCTTGTTTCTGCTCTATACTGTTTAATTCAACTGAGTCACCTGTGGTTTCCTGGGTTCACTTCTAATGTATTTCCCCTCTCCTATGAATTATATTATGTATAGTAATAATATCATATTAGTGTATATGCAGTACTTATTTCTAAAGATAGATGGATAATAGATATTACCCATTTTTTTTTTTTTTTTTTTTTGTGGGTACCGGGGGGACGACCTCAGGACCTCGCGCGCCAACAGGCACCCATGCCACTGAGCGATATCACCGGCCCCTTTTTCGTATGTGGGTTCCGGGAGTCGAACTCCGGCCTTCGCGCTTGCAAGGCAGGCGCTTACGCCACTGAGCCATCTCACCGGCCCGATATTACCCATTTTTGAATGAACTCTAAAAATGTCCCTAAAATAATCTGATACTGATAACATAAACGTTGATAAACTATATTTTACTCATGAAAAGAGAAAAGTAACATGGTAAATTTGATCCAATAAATGTGTACTTTGCATGCTATTACTGTTAAAACATGTGACTTAAAACTTCAAATAGGGCCAGTGAGATAGCTTAGTGGCATAAGCACCTGCTGGCAAGCGCGAGGTCCTGAGTTCAACTCCTGGTACCCACATTAAAAAAAAAAAAAAAAAACTTCAAATAAATCCACCTATCCAATGGTTTGCAAGAAAAGGGAAAAGAACACATGTGCATAACTATATATAAAGAATAATATAACTGCAATCAGAGAATAAAGTCCACTGAGACAAAGAAGGAAGACAGGGGTTGCTGTAGTTTCAGAAAGAAAAGGAAAATTTTCACAGAAAATGCATCAATTGAGTGGAACCTTGGGTAAGAGGTGAAATGTGAGGGTGGAAATGCAGGCAAAAGATGTGCTCAGCAGAGTGAAGAGGAAAGGTGAAGGTACAGAGATAGGAAACCTCCTACATACTGAAGATTTGATTAGAAAAGGTGCAAGGAGCAAGCAAGGGGAAGTCAAAGTAGAACCAGTGTTTGTTAACCTACCATAGGGCTTATTAGCTGTAAAATGTGCACAAAAATAATTGCACCAACTTCATGAGATCACTGTGAGGATGAAGTGAGTTGATGCATGGGAATTGCTTATTGCTAGACATCCAGAAAACAGCTAACAAATGTTAGCTATTGCTAATACATTGTCAACTTTTGTACATATTTCACAAAATCCTGAAAGTGTGTTCTCTGTTTAAATGAAATTATTGTCAATTTATATCAATTAGATAAATGCTACTGTATTATTCTTCTCCACACTTAGTGAATCTATTGTGGTCTAGAGCAGAAATTGACAAATTACAAACAGTATGCAAGCACACCTGAAGTCTGTTTTGGTAAATAAAGTTTTATTTATACATGGCCACAGTGTTTCATTTATGTAGTGTTCCTGGCAGAGTTGCATAGGTGTGACAGAAACTGTACAGTCTGGAAATCCTAAAATATATGCGGTGGTGTCAGTTCCAGAAGAGGTTTGCTGACTCGTGGTCTAGGGGAAGGGAAACTTAAGATTCTTGCTACTGTATTGTATAGTTAGCTTCTTGTACCTAGAGCAATTTTTATATTTGTATTTTTAGTTCTATATTACTTCTGTATTAGTTTTGATGCTTAAATATTCATTGTGACATTCAATTTGTATCATTTAGAAATGGCACAGTTTGTCCAATTTACTTTTTACAATGAAATTTAACTTCTTTTTATTCCATTCATAAAACTTTTATTCCACTTACATTAACTTAATACATGTGTTCTTAACAACTATGCTTGGATTGTTCCTGAAAATTTCTTAAGACATTAAACAAGTTATTTCACTGTTAAATATTTTCACAGCACATGCATGTTAAGCAAGCATCTCTATTAAATCCTGATTCCTCCTTGCTTTCATCTCTCAAGATATGCCTTTATTCTTTTCAAGTAATCTTTTTTTATGAGTGCTTCTCACTCTCTCTTTCTTCTTTTCTCTCTCTTTCTCTCTCTATGTATGTATAATATACATAATTTAATGTGTTTTAATGTGCTAAAACATGAAATTATCCCATTTGTCTCTGTTTTATAATTACTGTGCTTAATTCAAGTCTATTATTTTATTTTATATTTTTCTTTGTTACTATCTTTTGCTTTATGGGATGCTTGTGTGTGTGTTTGTGAGTAAGAGAGAAAGCATGTGCTAAGATACAACAGAAATCACCCTGGACAGTGTCAGTGGAAAGGTATTTACTTCCAGGTGATTTGATGGTTTGTGAAATTTTGGGTAGGGTTTTAGGCAGGATTCCTTGCTTTTAGGATTGTTTATTCTGCCTTGGTCACGACTGTGGTTGATGAACCTGTGGTGATGTCTATAGAAACTATTAAAACAGGAAGACGTGCCATAGCAATCACTTTGTCACAATCACGAAAACTGCCATTCCCATCACAGCCAGTGTTCTTAAGGGACACATTGGCGTTACTGTGATCTCTACCAGAAAATGGATGATGTTTACTTTCTCTTACTTCCACATTCACATAACTGTGAGTATACCTGTGTAGGAAATCCTAAAACTCATCCATAATCCTAGCATATTGTGTTGGTTACTTTTCTCTCATTGCTGAGACAAAATACTTGATGACCAAAATTAAGGAAGAAAAGGTTCATTTAGCTCACAGTTTGTGGAGGTTTCAGTCCATAATCAGCTGGCGCCAAGGCGGGATGGCGTGGCACAGGGACAACTGTTCACAGCAGGGGAAGACAGCAAAAGTAACAAGAGCAAAAAGGGGAGGAGGAGCTCGAGAGAGGAAGACTCTTTCCCTCCCATATATTGTATTCAGGCTACCCACCCCAGGGTGGGTGTAGCACTCAGGCCCATAATCTCAGCAGTAGACAATGAATCAATCACAAACTCTAGAAGCCTGCCCCCTTGACTGCATGAGGCTTTAGGTGGACATCTAGATACAAACTATAACACATATGGACATCAGGGAAATGTAGATTTTATCAGTTCTCTGCAATGTAAGGGGTTATTAAAAATACATACATATTGAGGAAGCCAATACACCATGTCCATCACCTTGTGTTCTTTCCTACTTTAAGTAATATGCAACGTTTTGAATAGTAGAACTTTCTTTAAATAGCACACATAAGTTTCTATTTCTTGACTTATCAATATTAATTGGAGTTTATTGTCTCTCAAGCATGAAACATGACATATCCTATTCACTCTAAAATAGGAAAGATGAAACTTCCACTTCCATGTTTCCTTTTCATCATTTTCATAACTTAAATTATATTGCTAATCTTAAATGGTCAATGTTTATTCTCTCTTATACCTGTAATTCACTAATATGATTGGCGTTAGTTCTACATTTTTTTAAACTTAGTTATGCTGTCAATTTTTTTCATACTCTGGCTTTCCCATGACTGAGTTCTTTAACTTCATGTAACTCATGTTTAGCTGTAGTTAATGAACAAATATGTCTACCTTGAAGCATATTTGTAAAGATTTGCAATCATGTATAAATAAAGTATTTAGTTCATGATAGATAGTAATTAAAGGCCATTCATATTTTGTTATTTTTCTTAAAGGGAAATACATTCAAATGACAAAATTGAGAAGATAAATAAGGTAATAACAGAACAAAATTCAAGGCACAAGGTAAATCATGAGCAAATTTAGGCTCAATATTTTTTGAACATCAAGACTACCAGATTTCAATATGAAACTATAAAAATTAAAATTATAAATTTCAGTCTGATACTAAATTATATTATGACATTAAATAAAATAACTTGTCACTCTATGACCTGAGACAAGTTACCTAGTTTAAGGGTCCTCAGCGCAGCCATCTATAAATTTGAAATAACAGTTTTCAGAATCCCTTCAACCTCTTCAAATCTGTGTTGTATTTCATGACTGTAAATGGACAACCTGTAACTATTTTTAGAATCTAAGTTTGCCTTTCTCCAGATGCTCTAAATGTTCCTTGACGTATTTTCTGCATTGTCAGTTGATGTGTATGACAAGGCATGTCAACTAATTCTAATACCTAAAAAAGGTTATCATTAGAAAGGAAGTTCATGTCATGCTTATCAAAATCAAGGAGCAATGATCTTTTATCTAAAGTCGTAGGCTGGCCATGTCATTACATGTATTTTGCAATACATAAAATAAAATTTTGACTTTATTTATATTCAAGTTCAAAGTAATAGTTTGTGAAACTCTGGGGCTATTTTGGCTATTTATTGGAAAATAAATCAAAATGTCACTGGACGTATATAACCTTTATAGTACATTTTCTTCTCAATGCTTCCAATATGCTAAAAAACTTAAAACGAGGAAGATTATCAAAACTAAAATAAAATAAGAATTCTTAAAAAACTACACATGCATCACCATGGGCTATTTTATAATGATTGTGCAGTGGTTAGAGTCTTCTAAAGCCATTAAGTCTGGAACATTAAATAGCAAACTCATCATGCGATAACATGGTACTAGTCTTCTGAAATATGACCCAAGAAACATTGAAGCACTTAAGAACCAACATAGCAATGACTTTCCAAAACACTTATATTACTGAAATTGGAGATTACAGGAATATGCCAGTGACAGTAAAATATTAAGATTTGGTGAGAAGACATTTTTTGAGTCTACAGCATGGAACAGAAATTTGATTAAGGGATAGCTTTGAAGTGGCCAACCATAACAACATTATTATAGAAAAGTAAATAATTATACATACATAGTCTTAAGTCTATATTTATTGCCTGGAATTTGTTAATTAAAGCAACTTTTTAAAGGAAAAAAAAATAGTTTGTTGCCACAAAGGCAGCTCTAACTCTGAAATCCCTTAAAAGAAGTTGCTAGCAATTTGCAAACAAATCACATATTTCTCACAGAAGAGTGGGATTTGTGAATTAGTTTAACATAGATGCCACCACATACAGTCATAGCAGAAAAGTCAAACCCGTGGAAAACAGATAAGCGCCACAAACTATTGGGTATTTTTTTTTAAGTATCTGTAATATCTGTATAATAATGAACTTGAAAGGAAAACTAAATTATTTGCATTTATCATATGGCACAAACTCTTTTGCCTATCAGCTATGTGACTTTGGGAAAATCATTTCATCTCCCTAAGCTAGCTACTGATACTGTTTTGAGATTTATAAAATAAAAGTCATAGATAAAACTCTATATAAATGTAACATTATTGAATTCTGCAAGAAATGACATTGAGAAATGTTTAAGCATATATTCATGAAAGAAGAGTAAAAACTTTTAAAGCAACACTTAAATCCAATGCAATGCCTTAATATAGAAGCATTAACAATTTTGAACACTATTTCCTTAACCATAGTTAGCTTTTAATTATCAGCAATAGATTGCCTACCCAGCAATTTATCAACAGTGAAGCTTCACGCCCTCGACAGAAGCAGTGTGCTAGGATACACTTTGATTACTTTATTAGTGGAATTCTAATTAAAATGCAATATATAATGCTAGAGGCAAAATTGCTTAGGTTTACTCTGTATACTAAACCCAGAAAAGACTATGTAAGACATAGTTGTTTTTTATTCCTATCTCAATATCCTAGAGATTATGAGCAAAAGTACAATATCACCAAGAAAATCATTTTACTATTTTCTTTACTTTTTAAATTCTTTGCTGACATTTCAATAGTTTGTCTAAAACTGAGAGAAAAAAGAAAATAATTAGGCGATTTGATGGGTTATAGATACAATACAAAGAAAACCTAAGGTTAATATGAAATCAGTAGGTCTTAAAAGTATTTATACTATGTATACATATATATGAAAGTATCATTCTGTATCCCAAGAATATGTACAATCATTACTTGTCCATTAAAAACAAAACTGTTTAAGAAAGCACTTTCTCTAGGAAAGTTTCAAAACATTATGGACAAGGAGTATTCGTTCAGATGGTAGCATGTTTATGTTATGATGCCAATTGCTTCTCTCTACGGAAAAAACTAACAGTTTGTAATAGATATGAACTTTCCCATCACTCTTCCATTATTTTATGTCATTATAACAAACATGTTATAGATAAAAATATGTTATAAAAATAAATACAGCAGACACGAAACTAAAATCCAAAAATACAGCTTGTTATTTAGATTATTTTAAACATACCATGATTTGATAAAATACATATAAATTTATTTCTATTTCTATCAAATTGTTAAAAAAATCTACCAATTGTGATAATGTGATGAAATGACCACGGAATATTTCCAGGGTAAATGACTACAGACTGCCTGATGCTTTTGCAAAGACAAATGACTAACCTGAGAAGTTGGGCTTTTCATATAAATTATCTAGATTGAATCTTTATGCTCATTATAGTCTCTGGATAAAATCAGCTTTCTACTTTCTTTTACCTTTGTAAACACCTTCTTTCTTAATTTTGTGTGATAGAGATAAAGTGAGCTTTTTCCAGCACTGAGCTTCAGCTTCAAATAATCACTAATTTCAAGCGAAAGTAGGAAGTAATTTGGGAATGGTTTTTCCGCTGCTTTAAATGTGTGCAGACTGATTACATAATGACACAAGCATCAGGTTGCTATTTGGAAGCAAGAGTACTCACTGGGGCAAAAATCAAGAGGCTGTTCCTATCTGCGAGACAGTTTTGTATGGCACAGTATACACACACCCTCTTGAAGTGAATTCCTTCCAAGTCTTTTGCAAGGTTTGTCAGTTCTAAAGCTTTATATTATCTGGACCAATGTGCATGCCACACCTTTGCTGGCCACCAAAACTCAAGCAAGGTAGAAAACTAAAGAGACACTGTAATCTGACTTTGTTTATGTACTGGCTGCATTTTGTTCTATTTTAAAACGACATTCTCCTATGGGGACCTTTGCATTGACAAATCTCCTTCACACATTTGAGTCTTGATTTTTATTTCTAAATTCAATCCTGCCCTCTCCGAGAGGTCTTTCAGGACCATTCAGTGTAAAGATTTACCCAGTCCTTCTCTAACACACTGCCCTGCGTTGTTTTCTTCATGCACCCCCCCCCACTGGTTAAAACTGCCTCATTGAATTATTTCTATTTCTTTTCTGTCTCCCTTTGTTTGAATGTAAGCTCTGTGAGAACACAGACCTTGTTTTCCACCAGTGTTTAGGACACTGCCTGGCACATGGTTGAGGCTCAAGAAGATATTTTAAATAAATAAATGACTAATTAAAATGAGTGAATGAATTAAATTAGGCTTTTCTCAAATATTTACAAGGAAATAGCAGTAAAAAAAACTGGTAACACTTTCTTTAGGATGAGTTACTAAATAAAGACAAAGATAAAATCAGTTCATGAAACAAGGACAAATTTATCACACACAGCTGAACGATTTACCATAACAGACAATCTCTGTGCACACCTTCACATTGCCTTGTCACCTGTCCCTGTGCCTCCTCCTTCTCTCTACATTGTATGAGAACTTAACGCTGGACTTTAAACACATCCTGATCTAGTTCAATCTTATTGTAATCTTTAATTACATCTACAAAAGCTCTTGTTCCAAATCAAGTCACATTCCAAGGTTCATGTGGACATAAATTTTTTGAAGGACACTGTGTAACCCTCTACAATGGTCACCCCACCTATGTAATAGTGGTCTTCCCACCTTCTATAATCTTTGAAGTTGCGAGGTACAGTGAGCATGTTCCCTCCCACTGGAACTTGTAGACAATTATTTCTTAATCTTGCAATAAAATATCCTCCTTGATATGTCAACTGGTTAAGCTACCATCTTACTTTCTTTTTGATTGATTCTTAATTTGTTTCATTCATCAAAATTGATTTAATTTCAATATTCATGTGAATGAACCTATAATAAACTAAAAACTAAATTACTTAATATTCTCTGTTCCATCACTTTTTACTCCAGATCTTTTTCAGTTTTCTACCATGACTCATACTGTAGGCTGGAAATTATGACACCAACAATTTCAAAAAATGTCAATTATCAGAAATTTCAGATAGTTTAGTAAATATAATTTGTCAAATCTCTATCCTTCTATTATGCTTCTCCCAAAACATCCAAGTCATGGGTCAAGCTTATTGTTCCCTTTCTCCCACACTTGGTTTCTAGGGAAAATCCTACACTAAGGCAAATTCTTGCTACTTTCTATTTTTGGTTTCCATGAATTGTTGCATTGGTGCTCCTCAGAGCCTTTCTCAGTCATCACTTTCCTTGCTCTTCTCAGGGACTATTTCAGACCTTCTCCTCTCTGTTCCAAGTTCTTACCTCCCACTCCAGCCTTCACACACATCACACTACCTGTCCTCCTACTTTATAAAGGAAACAAAGGCAACAGATGGAAATTTTCTTCATTTTCTGACATTCTATTCAAAAGTTTTGCTACATTAACATCTTGTTTCCATTCTATTACAGTCATATAAAATATGCACACTTCTTACTTAAGGATAATTTATGTGCTTATATTTTACATACCATCACGTTGTGTCCAAGGACATTTATCCCTGATTATTCTGTTTGCTACATGGTTGTTATTTCAAGAGCCAAACATAAATTAACTTACCAAATACTTAGTGAGCAGATATCATGCAAAACACTAAATTTAATGATAAGTAAGTTGTTCACTGCCATTGTCTTCATGAGGCTTATAATTCATTAAACAAGAATTGAATAATGTTCTAAATTCATCAAACATTTTCTCTCACTTTATCATTTGTCTTTTTCAATTGAATTTTTTTATTATTACATGTTTGCACTTCATGCAGTTTACAATCATTTTGGGGAGTGGTTACATGTAGATATTACAGCTTTTATTTTTCTAATCACCTTCCCTCCCTCTCCCCCATCCTCTTCTGGTTTCCCTATCAGCTTTTTTGTACTTGTTGATTTTATTTGTCTTAAATTTTATTATAGAATATAATGTTTATATCAATTGGAGTTATTAGGATTCTGTACATGACACTTCTTTATTCCTCTCATTTCCCCATCTCCTTCTCCCCCCCTTGTTCCCTTGAACCACTTACCTACTGGACAAGATCAGTCCTCATGTCCCTTTCTATCCACCCTTTATTATTTTCTTTGTTTGTACTTTGCCTCACTCAAATGAGAGATACCATACAGTATCTAAGTTTGTGAGTCTGATTTATTTCACTCAACATTGTATTTTCCAGGTGCATCCATTTTCCTACAAAAATTCCTCAAATTTGTCATTCTTTATAGCCAAGTAGTATTCCATTATATACAGATGCCACATTTTCTTTATCCAATCATCTGTTGATGGGTATACAGGCTGCTTCCAGGATTTAGCTAATATGAATTATGCTGCTAAAAACATTGGTAAGCAAGTAGCACTATGGTGTGATGACTTAATCTTTGGGGAAGATACCTAGCAGGTGGATAGCTGAGTCATGGAATTTCCAATTTCAACAGTGTCTATTGTAATTTCGCCACTGTCATTTCTAATTGCATTGCTGTGAGTCTTTTCTCTCTTTCCCTTGATGAGTCTTGCTATGGGCTTGTCCATTTTATTTATTCTTTCGAAGACCCAACTCTTCAATTAGTTGATTTTTTTTTACAGGTTTTTTTCCACAGGTTTTTGTTTGTTTGTTTGTTTTTGTCTCAATTTCACTGATTTCCACTCTCTTATTTATAATTTCCCTCAGTAATTCTGGTTTGGGGCTGGTTTGTTGTTGTTTCTCAAGTATTTTAAGATTTCTCATAAGGTTATTTTTTGGGCTTGCTCTGTTTTCCTAATATGAGCATTGATTGCAATGAATTTTCCTCTTAGAACTGCTTTCAAGGTGTCCCAGAGGTTTCACTGAGTTGTGCAGGTATAGTCATTAACTTCCAGAAATTTTTGAATTTCTTCTGTGACCCATTGGTTATTCAGGAGTATGTTGCTGATTTTCCAGTAGATTTTGCCTTTTCCAATATTTCTTCCATCATTGATTTCTATTTTCATTGCACACAGGTTGGATAATATGTATGGGGTGATTTCAATTCTTTTATATTTACTTAAGCAAGTTTTATGAACTAGTTTGTGACCTATTTTGGAAAAAGTATCACATGCTGCCAAAAAGAATGTATACTTTGTTGTAGAGGGGTGGAATACTCTGTATATATCTATTAAGTCCCTATGTTCATGGGTGTGGTTCAACCCTTAAATTTCTTTATTTGTTTTATGTTTAGTTGATCTGTCTTTTTGTGAAAGGGGGTGTTAAAATCCTCTAATATGATTGTGTTAATGTTTATTTGCTCTTTTAGTTTCAGCAGTTTTTGTTTTATGAAGATAGATGCTCCAGTATTCAGTGAATATATGTTTATTAATGTTACCTCTTCTTGCCAGATTGTTCCTTTAACTAGTATGGAGTGACCTTTGTCTCTTTTAATCTGTTTTAACTTGAAATTTACCATGTCTGATGTTAGAATTGCTACCCCTGCTTATTTTCAGGGTCCTGGTGCATGAAATGTTGTTTTTCATCCTTTAATTTTTAGTCTATGAATAAATTTCTTTTCTTTTCTTTTCTTTTCTGATTTAAAAAAATCTTTTTAAATCAGATGAGTTTCTTGAATGCAGCAGATTGTCTAACTCTGTTTTTTGATCCAGTCTACCAGTCTGTGTCTTTGGTTGGAGAGTTGAAGCCATTAACATTGAAAGATAATACTGAAATGTGTTCGTTATTTATTACCGTTGCCTTCTTTAGCTGTTGTTATATCATTTGTCTTATCTTTCTTGATGTTTTTGTTGCTATTTATCCATTGATCTCACTAGTTTCCTCTATGTTTTTAGGTGTGTCCACTTCATTGTTTCTGTTGAGAATATTCTAGAATATTTTCTCTAGAGCTGGTTTAGCACTCATGTATCTTCTGAGCTGAACTTTTTCAGGGAAATAACTTATTTCTCTATCTATTTTGAAGGATAGCTTTGCTGGGTAAATTAATCTAGGTTGGAAGTTGTTTGCTCTTAGGGCTTGAAAAGTTTCACTCCAAGCTTTTCTGGCCTTTAGGGTTTGTGCTGAGAAGTCCGCTGTGATTCTAATTTGCTTACCTTTCTATGCTATCTTTTGTTTTTCTTTGGCTGCCTTTAAAATTCCGTTTTTTTTTGCTGTATACCTGAGAATGAGGATATGCCTTAGTGAACTTCTCCTTGCATCATAATTGTTTGGCGTTCTATAAGCATAGCTTAATTGTACTTTAAAATCTTTTCTTATTTCTGGGAAATTTTCTTCCATAATTATAAGCATGTTGGTGAATCCATCTGTGCAATATTCTAGATTTTCCTCTAACTCTAATTAGCCTTAGATTGTTCTTCTTGTTGTCCTGTAATAGCTGCTGGATAGTCTTCTCTTGTTCTCTTATTTTCTTTTTGGCTTCTTTGAGCTATTTATCATAATTCACTATTGTATCCTCAATAAGCACACACTCTGTCATTTCTGGTATGCAGGCATTCTATACTGTTTTTCATTTCAAATATTTCTGTCTGACATCTTTTTGAGGATTCCATATGAAGGCTAAATCTGTCATTCAAATTTTGAACTGTTTTGGTTAGCTCATTCAGTTTTTTACCTATTTCCCCAAAATTCACTGTGGGCATATTGCATGTCATTGTCATACACTTTTTTTTTTCATTTCCTCTTTGAACTCATCTATTTTCTTCATCTCCTCTCAGAACTTTTCATAAATGGCTGTTATCTGGTATTTGTCTTCATCTCCCTTTGTGGCCCCTTGCTCTGCCTTGGCGGGGAGGGGGGGTCAGAGATCTTTTATTTCCTTGTTTCCCCATTCTCTTGCATATATATATAAATTTGTTTTTGAAATTATACATGTTCCCCTCTTTTCTCTCTTCCCCCTTTTTCTAGGAGAGTTACTGCAGGTTGGGGACAAGAGAAATAAGGAGAATATGTGGTTATATGGAGCTTTTTAGTGGGATGTTGCCTCCCTACGAATAATTTTCAGTTTTGTACGTCCAGTTCTAGTATTTACTATTTCTGTTATTTATTTTAAGTGGTTTTGACTCTGTCCCTATGTTTTGCCCCAAGAATTGTTTCAATTTGTAAGAGCATCCACAGTTTCAATCTTACATTTCTATCTGATAGTCCTTGCAGTCACTCCCCCCACACCTTTCTCTGTTCTGTAGACAAGGGAGAGAACTAGACACTTTTTAAATCAGAGCCAAGAAAGCAGAAATATACAAGAGTAACAAACTAATATATACATGAAACCATAAAAGAACATAACTCCACATTGCTAAATAACTCAAGCGACATGCAAAAACTTAAACCAATAAGATGTTTGAAGGGAACACTGATTAGATCCTCCCATGAGCCACTGCATGCATGATTCCCAAGCAGTTTCTTTGCCAGAGAGTCTGAGTTTTCACAACCCAGTTATCCCTTTGATCAACTCACTGCAAAATTGAGGTTAACTCAGACTCAGGACCTCTTTGTGCCAGGTTGAAGGCATTTTTGCAGAGCTCGATCCAGTCTGAGTTCTTGAGTTAGGAACTCTTCCTGCCCCTCTCCTTGAGTGTGATGGTAGATTCAGCAGACAAATTCACTAACATTACATTGTCCACAGAGTCCAAATTGTTCTTATGCAATTAATCCTATAGCATTAATAGGCTGATCAGTTTCAGGGATGTCTATCAGAGATAGTTGAGAAATAACATACCATAAGTCCTGGTCGTGGGTCTCCTTTAGCAGTGGGAAAACAGCGCCAGTGCGAGTCTCCAGTCCTGTGTAACTCAGGCTGATTCTGGCGTCTGATCACAGAATCTAAGTCTGTGCTCACCAATCTCTGACTTTCAGCTGGCCTCCCCTGTCTGCTCTTCAACTTCTGGCAGGCTCCAGTGACTCTTTCCCTCTTCAGCTCTGGGGACTTGGCAGTATGAAGCCTCCAGAAGGCTGCTCTGGGGCTGAGGTATAAACACCCAGCCTTCCCCAGAATGGCTTCTTAGCCAGAGCCTGCTCTGTGAGGCTATGCCCCAGGCCCTCATAACACAGTCACACAGCAGTCACTCACCACCTGTTACCACTGGAAGGTCGCTCAGGAATCCGAGACTCACGTTCTTCCCACTGTTTCCAGCTGCATAAGATTCTCCTGGTCCTGGTGCAGGTCTCCGTGAGCTGGGAAGTTACCATTTTCAGTGTGCCTCCCAGATGGCAGCCAGCCAGCTGCCTTCCACAATGCCGGGGTTCCTTCTCTGCAAGGAGAGCCACTTCCTCTGTATTGCTTAATCCTATTTTCTTCTCTGTCATTTCTCTCACTCTCTCCTCACTTTGGTTCCTCTCTAAGGTACTATCCTCCAGACTTCAGACACCTTGCCTTGGAGGAGCTGTGCTGGCACTCACTGCTCCGCCATCCTAGAGCTGAGTGTCATCATTTTGTCTTTTAATCTTGCTTATATGTTTGTTGTACAAAATCTTTTTATTTCTTAATTTTAATGCTATTTTCACATAGTCAAAGTTTTCACTTTTCAATTGTATGTAGATTTTGAGATGTAGAAGGTCTTTCCAGGTTGGAGAAGAATTCCTCACATTTTCCTCTAGTGATTTTATGGTTTCTTTTTTCACAATGACAATCTTTCATAGTTTTGAAGTTACTCTCATGTGTGGTTGAGATATAGGCCTAATTTTTTTTAGCTAAATGACTATCCAGTTGATGCAGCATCATTAAAAAGTCAATCGTTGTAGCTATGAATTTATATCAAATACAAAATTTTTAGCTTATTCTATTACTGGATTTTCTGCTCTATTTCACTTGTTAGTGTGTATATTTACACACTAGTTCCATGCTATTTAATCAGAGAGGCTCTATGCTTGTTTTAATATGTGAAGATAATTTACCCTAGCATATTTTTTTTAATGCTTTCTTAGCTATTCCTGCATGGTTAATTTTTAAATCAAGTAACATAAAAAGAAATAAGAAACTAATGAAGGCTTGGGGTAGTTCAGTGGTAGAGCCCATGTTTAGCATGAGTAGGGCCCTAGGTTCAAGCCCCAGCGTCAAAAATAAAAACAAAAAGTGATGATATTTTTTATTAAGATCACATTAAATTTAAAAGTTAGCTTAGGGAGTGCTCACATCTTTATAAGTTTAAGTCATTTTATCCAAGAAAAATGGGTGTCTTTTCCTTTCGTCAAGGCTACTTTTGTGTTTTTCAGAAGGATCTTACAAAATTTCTTCATATAGTTTTATAATTTCTTGCTAAATTTATTCCTAATATTTTGATATTGCTATTGTTAATAAAATTTTCTATTGCATTATATCTTCTACCTGGTTGTTGTTTATGTTAAAAGTATTAATTTTTGCCTTTTAATTTTCTACCCTACTTCCTTAATACATTCTCCTTTATCTTTATTAATTTTATGATTACTTCCCCAGGTTTCCCATGTGCACTATCATATTATCTGCTAATAAAGGAAGTTTTACTTTAATGTTTTCGATTCTTGTTTCTCTAATTTTTTACTACTCAGTTGCATTGGCTATATTTTTAACATAGCATATTTTAGTGAACATAGTGGTCATTCTTGCCTTCTTCTTGACCACAGCAGGAAAGCTGCTGGCTTTCAAATAGTTATATATTTTTGTAACATTGACAGAGTACCATCAGGTCATAATTTTCTGAGTATTTTATCATAAATATTGAATTATCAACACCAATGGACATAAACCTATGCTTTTCTTCTTAGATATGCAAATTTGCTGAATTTTATTATCAATTTTTCTAACTCTGAGCCCCATTCATAAGACTAGCATAAATTCCACTTGGCCATCGTATATTCAGGCTGCCATAACAAGATATCCAAGACATGGTGACTTCAACAACAGAAATGTACTTGTTATAGTTCCAGAGTCTGGAAAGTCCAATGTCCAAAGGTGGCATCTCTAACAAATGATCGTTCAGTCACACCCTAGCACTCTCTTCAGTATTTAAAAAGTTTCTTCAATTTTTTCAATGTGAAAATGCTAAGAATTTTCTAAATCTTAAAGTTCTGTTTCCTCTTTGCTTAACAATATTTTTCTTAATTCATCACTCACCTCTCACATTTTACTATAAGCAGTCAGAAGGAAGCAAACTGATGCTTCAACATCTTAGAAATCTGAGCTACCTCTTGAATTTCATAGCTTCAGGTGCTACCTTTCACACAACACTAGAACAAAGTTCAGCCAAGCATTTTGCCACATTATGACAAAGATTGCCTTCCAGTTTCCAATTACTTGTTCCATATTTCTATCTGAGACCTCATCAGAATGGTGTTTAATATCCACATTTCTATCAATATCCTGTTCCTGGCTACTTATGTATTGTATAAGATGGAAGCATTCCTTCCAGCTCTCCTCTTTTCTTTCTGAATAAGTATCAAAATACACTTCCACATCCATATTTCTACCACGATCTCTTCACAACAATGCAAGCTTTTTCTAGCATGCACTTCAAAACCCCTCCATCTGCTACCCATTTCAAAAACTACTTCCACATTTTTAGGTATTTGTTAAAGCAGTATACCTTGTGTACCAAAATGGATGTTAGTCTGCGCAGATTGTCATAATAAAATATCACAGATTAAATACCTTAAACAGCAGAATTTTATTTCTTACAGTTCCAAAGAGTGTGCAGTCTGAGATTAAGGTGACAACTGATTTACTTCAGGATGAGTGATCTATTCCTGACTTACAGATGGCCATTTTCTTCCTGTTTTTTTCTCATTGAGGAGACAGTAAGAACCAACTCTGGTGTCTCCACTTATAGGGGCACTAACCTGTCAGACCATAAGCTCCCCTTCATGACTTCATCTAACCCTAATTACATCTTAGGGTCCTATTTTAAAATGCCATCACTTTAGGGGTTAGGGCTTCAACATAGAAGTTTTAGGGGAACAAAAACATTTGGTACATAACAGACATGGGGTACTGTTAATGGCATTAGAATCTATTCAATAATTTTTCATTTAAAAAAGTTTGCAATACTAACATAGGATATTTCTCTGTAATTCCCTTTGTTCACTATGTTTATCAGGTTATGTAGTAGTATTTTCATGCTTTATAAATTAGTTTGAAATGTTTTCTATATTCATGTTATAATTTGTCTCTAAATATTTGGTAGATCTAGGCAGGGTGGTACATGCCTATTATCCCAGAACTCTGGGAGTGTGATGCAGGAAGATTGCAAGTTCAGCATCAGCTTGGACAAATTAATGAGACCCTGTCTCAAAGGTAAAAAGAAAAAAGGGCTGGGGATATAGTTTAATTCAAAGGCCCTGGGTTTAATCCTCAGAATGGGAAAAAATGAAATTTTTTGGTGAAACCATTTGTCCCTAGTACTAATTTTCTGAAATAGCTCTTTTATAACTTTGTATTTTATATAAAAATGTATTTGTTTAATCCTTCTAACCTTACTGGAGTTAATTTTGATAAACTGAATTTTCCTTTAAAACTATTCCTTTATTTGTATGGAGATCTACCTGGACTCCCAGTGATTGGGACATGATCACTATGACTTAGGGGGAAAAAACTGTATTCTGACTAAATTTACAAAAAAAGTTTATTTTATGCTTAGGTATCAAGAAACATATTTTTCATTGCAATAACTATTACAGCATTTCTTTTTATTTGCATATTATTTATCATTATTTATAAGGACATGCCTTTAGCCAGTGGGAAAACTGATAACAGGCCACTCAAGGTCATGAAGCTGAATTCTCCATATACTGCTATAACATGTAATACAGTCCTCACAGCAGGAATTCAACAGATATATAACAGCATGAAAAGCAATATGGACTCTCATAGATGCTTGACGTTTCATAATAATCTTCTATCAGCATGGTATCACGCAGTACCCCACACTAAGACCAAAAATTGACTTAAGGAAACACAGCTTATATAAAATTTTAATAGAATTATAGCTATATAATTTTGCTATACTCTGCAAGTAACTCTAAATAATATATTTGAAGAGTAGGAATTGTCAAGAAGTATGAATAAAAAATTGTAATTTGACATTTAAAAGAGTGAAAGTTTTACACCATTAACCACAAACAGAGAAATATATGAGAATAAAAAATCCCTGACAAAGGAAATATTTATGAACTATTTGGAGTTCAAGGACAAGTACATTTATGTCCAAAAGAAGTTTTCCCATGTCCTTGTCAAAGATTGACTTTCACCTGCTTTGACTCAATAAATGAGTGGCCGTTTGGCTATTTACAGAGTAAGATTCTAGAGACCCAATAAACCTTTCAAAATCCCACTAATGACTTGATGGGACATTTTATGGGAGGTAATAGTTTCTTCAGGTGGGTCTGGTTAGTTGATTTTCACACTCTCTATTAGCTTCATTATAAACATGAAAACAAGGTAGATGCATCACCATCAACGCATCATGGGAATACCAGAGTCACACTTTTACGAGTCACCAATCTGCTGTCATTAGGGAACAGCCTGTCAGGGGGAAAAGGATTTCGAGATGAACTTCAATTTATCTGTATGTTTCATTCATATGCGAGCCTTAAAATGGGAGATATAAATTGTAGATAACTTCGCTGAAAGTCATCATAAATAATCCCATATAGCAACATTTCAGAGCAGAATTTCATTTGAAAACAATGAAACATTTATTTTAATAAAAAGGAAGAACTAATCCGACTCGATTAATCTGTTTGGTTTGTCTACATTCACAGTTTTCTTGCCTACCGCATTTAAATAACAAACATAAAGTTGATACTAATATGTCATTAAATTTCCAATTTTTAGACAGATTTTAATGCAAAAGATGAAATTTGCAAACTGATTCATGTTATCTAAGTCTGAGTATATTGAAAGCAACAAACTATGTTGAGCAAGCTTTCGAATCATATTTATGTCTTTATGTTACAAAATATTAGATTCCGGTACTGACTTATTGTACCCTTTAGACCATGAAAACCAAGTTCTCTGCATAGAATTAGCCGTCATATACAGCTGTAGAATCATAAGGATGACACATGAGCATATGGCTTATACATACAATAAAAATTCTTGAATATTTTATATTTTACACACAAAGCATAAAAATGAGAATAATCAATTATTGAAAAAAATTATAAATAAACTCAATATATATTTCTAGAATGTCATATATTTGCCTGTGGATTATAGAAGATATGCAAGAAGAAAATGATTGTGCCTCTACTCTTGTCTGGAATATTTTATATTTCAGGTAAGATGTTCAAGGTTTGTTCCTTTATTTTAAAAAAATATTTACAACTTTTTTTTTTTATATTTGCATTTGTGGGCCCAGGCTGAGGCCATCATACTCTGGTTGTACCTATGAATTATTAGACTGTCTCTCTGCAGTGCACTGATTTTACTGAGCTGATACATGCCATTGAGTTTAGCTTTTGTATTTAAAGTAAGCTTCATTCATACAGTATGGGTATTATTTACGTCATGTAGGTCTTTTTTTTTTCTTTTGTAGGTACCGAGGGTCGAACTCAGGACCTTGTACTCCAGCAGGCGCCCGTGCCGCTGAGCGATATCACCGGCCCTTTTCTCGTATGTGGGTACCGGGAGTTGAACTCAGGACCTCGCGCTTGCCAGGCAGGCACTTATGCCATTGAGCTGTCTCACCAGCCCGTCATGTAGGTCTTGATCCTTTGACGTTTACACAATAAATAGTAATCAAGTAAATTTGAAGTATATTATTCTTTGTTTGTCTTTTTATTAAATTTCTTTTCCAAGTAGCTTATCTGCTCAAATATACAAATATATTGGAACATTTAGGCATTGCTCTTCTGAAGGCACAAGAGGTGAAAGTATTAAAATCTTGGTAATACATTGTTGTACACATATATACATCTTAGGAAATGCGTATCACGGCATATCAGTGTATTGGAATTTTTTCTTTGTTTTTTACTATGAATTCGTAATTATAAAAGATCAACGTGGAGAAGACTGCTATCTTAGTTAAATCAACACATCCCCAAGAGAGTTCAAGCTTGTACCACTCTCACTTTGGCTCTGTTTTGATTGCACTGTAGAATGGTGTCTACAAAGTAATTTGTTGAACATTTTCTTTTCAATCTCAAACTACCATCATCTTTATAAAATCCCAGTCTTAAGGATAGTTTTTATATTTCAGTAATTTTAACAAAATGACAAAAACATGGCAACACCAGCACCAACTGATGAAGTTTGGTTAAACACTGGGGCAGAAAGGGGTGCGAGAAACACTGCGGAAACAGTGTCACTGCAGTACAAGCATCCTGGCACTGGAGCACACTGGTTATTCCGTCTTCTTTTTTGCCTGAATTCTGCCTTCTGCCAAGTACTTTCCCCAATTCCAATAAAATACTTTTTTTTTTCCATAAAGCAATATGTTAAAAAATATAAGGTAGATGGTAGTTAATTTAACTGTAAATGGTACGATTAATTTAACAGTTATTCAACAATTACTGCTTCCAAAGCACTGTTTAGGTGGTAATGATTAAAACTCTAACTGCAGTGCAGCTGGAGAGACAGATACATGAATACCTCTGCCGAGAACAGAGGCACAGCAGCACATTCTTTCTCTACTCTGCAGTTCAGTGAGCGGCGCTCTCAGCCAGCCACAGACCTAAGTTATAAGCCCGAAGATCACTTTTCCTGCTGCATGCATTCTTGCTGCCCCCCCTCCCCTGGTATTCTCTTCCTACCTGCCAACCAAGCTACATTCCACCTGCACAGTTTCTATGAGTCAAAGGTCTGGAAGTACATTAAATGAGCACTTAGCTCATGATCTTAGCTTCACAAAGCTGCAATCAAGTATTGCCCAGTGTCTTTCTGGCACTCAGCTTACAGTACTGTTGGCAGATTTCAGTACTTTGTGCTTGTAGGACTGAGGTCTCCATTCTCTAGTTGGTCAGTTGCCATGGTGCACTCTCATTTCTGGGAGGTCACTCAAAGTTCCCTTCTACATGACCCTTTCCCATGCCCCTTTATACCACGCTACCTGAATTTCTCAAGGCCAACAGTCTGCAATGGTGGGCTCTTACATAATGTAATCACAGAGTCACTGTCCTATCCTCTTTGCCAGTTTCTATTGGTTAGGAGCAAGTCACAAGAAGTTTGTACAAGGGTGTGACTTACAGGCAACCACTTTAATATATTTCTACCGCAGCACTGAACTATATAAATCATGGGGAGGAATTTGGATTCATTTTAAGTGAAATGGGATTTTGTGGAGGGAAGGAAAATAGTTAAAGAGACTCAAATTATGTCACAGGGAATTATGAGGAAAATGAGTTAATTCTGTTTAGTGTCTCAGAGATTTCTTGGAGAAGATGGACTCTGAGATAATAGAACTAATGACTGAATACCACAAGAGACGACATCAGAGGAAAATAACTTCTGTGCAAATATTGCAGGTGGACAAGAGTAGGGTGGGGTTAGAGGAAAACAAGCAATATGAGAGACAGACAGACAGACAGACAGAGCCAGACAGAGACAGAGGCAGTGACAGAGAGAAAGTATGCAGAATACACTGGTTCAGAAGTAGATAGATATGAAATGGATATGGACACAGTAGGTTATTTTAGATGAGTTTAGAAGGGATCTATGTTATCGGATAAGGCTAGTTTGGAAAACAAATGTAGTGCTTAATAAGTAAGGAGAATGTACTGGAGGAAGAACTCATCAAACCATTAAAGGAGATCACTATTGCCAATGAATTTTTAAAAACATTTCAATGCGTTTTTAAATCTGTGAGCTGGGGGCCGGTGAGATGGCTCAGTGGCTTAAGCGCCTGCCTTGCAAGCGCGAAGGCCCGAGTTCGATTCCCGGATCCCACATACGAAAAAGGGGCCGGTGATATCGCTCAGCGGCACGGGCGCCTGCTGGCGCACGAGGTCCTGAGGTCGACCGCCCGGTACCCACAAAAAAAAAAAAAAAATCTGTGAGCTGCACAGCAAGAAAATATCAGCATAACTTTCCTTTTAAAAAGTTGCCTCTTGGGGCCGGTGAGATGGCTCAGCAGCGTAAGTGCCTGCATGGCAAGCGTGAGGTCCTGAGGTTGACCCCCAGTACCCCCCCAAAAAAAGCTGCCTCTTAGTAACTGGGACAAAATGTTTTTAGTTAGTTTATAAAGACTCTCCTGAAAGAAGGGTTTTAACGTCCTATCAAAAGAACTAAGTGCCTTACCTCTAACTGGCAAGATACAGTATTAAGCAAAAGGGATAAAGAACCAGCCCTTATAATCTATGAATCTGCTAAGTGGAAGATTATTAATTCCATTGGGACTAGAAGCCTGGTTACTGTCTTATCTTTGAAACCCCAGTCCCTAACACATACTAAATCATTCAGAGTTAACGTATAAAACAAATAAAGTAATAGTCATGCTAAATGAATGTTATTTTTATTCCAGCTTCTAGACCATTACCTCCTCAGTGTTCTTTCTCTCTCCTGCCTTTCTTTTCCTCATAATGTCTACATTTGTCATTGAGATTTAAGACATATCATAATCTCAGATCTCAATGCTCTCTTATCTCATTTTGTGCTAAAATCAAGCTATGCAGATTACCTTGCTCATAACTCTATATAATGCATGAGATCACTCACAATATGCAAAGCAAATTCACACCAGTTTCTTGAGCACTCATGATGATTATACATACATGGATTTTCAGTGTCTTTGAAACTGAGTTTGGATAATCTTTATCTTAAAACTTCTGTGTAATGCTAAATTGATCATTAAAGTGAAAATTATAGAAGACTATCCCCTATGGTGTTTGCTTGAGCAAGTAAGTGATGATTATAAGAAAAAGGAGAAACCAATGCTGATTAAGACATGATTAAGGGTATGTTTGATATTTCCTTCAACATAAATCTATAAATACCCCTTATGGACTTTACCTAAGAAATAGCATAACGGGCCGGTGAGATGGCTCAGAGGAGCATATTAACATTTAGAATTATTTAGAATATTCATGTGTACTCTTTCACTTATTTTCACTATGATTAAAAAATGGTGCTTTTTTGTGCCGCTGAGCGATATCACCGGCCCCTTTTCCGTACGTGGGATCCGGGAGTCGAACTTGGGCCCTCGCGCTTGCAAGGCAGGCACTTACGCCGCTGAGCCATCTCACCAGCCCCCAATTACTATTTCAACAGAAATAATATGTGCTTTACATCACCTACTATATTCTAGGTGATTTTAATGTCTAATAATTTTTAATTGCATAAATGAATATGTAACACTAACTTATCTGCTTTCAAAGATTTGTTCCTTTGCTTTAAAAAGTTATTAATACATGAGGGAAAGATTATTTAAATAGATTTTAGTTAAAATATGTCATATTTGAGATTTCAAAACCCTTGGGGTTATTCAGCATGGCTTAGTGTACTAAGAAGTTTAACAGTATGTATAATGCTTGCTGCATGGGTAAACCACAGAGAAGTGGATGAACACGTTTTTAGAAAATCTCACTGGCTGTGGACATACAAATGGGTTTTCTACAAATGCAAAATCTGAGACTTCTCTATCATAAAGGGGAGGATAGAGACACAGCTATAATCCTCTGAGGAAAAGAACTGGAATGGAAGAAATGTTGCATTATCTTCTATTTATGAAAGCAACAGAAATGAATATGTGTCTCTTGTCCTGGTAAAATTTCACCTCTTTTCACTTATTTTACCTAGAAATTTATGATACTATTTTAGACATACATAGATTTTTTTTTCCAATTTAGATTATTTTTCTTAGGCTGTATGCTTCCATATTTCTTTTATTCCAGTGTTCGTGTTCCTCACATTTCTCAACCCTTCCCAGAAGTATGAACTTTTTCCTTTATCCTTTATATTTCCCTTTAGTAAGTGTTTGCAGTAGCACTGCAAGTTATGTCTCTGGTTTGTTTATTTATTTAATTTTCCTTGGTGCCATTGCAAATTTTAATTTAGCATTACGTTATTAGTTTCCTTTTTGATTTTTCCTTATCATATTCATATCTTTAAATCTCATATTTTCATTTCAGCTTGTTATCTTCATATTTCATTGATGTTACCGTGTCTTCCTCTTTTCCAACGTGGATGTCAAATTCTTTACAGCTTTTTTTCCTCCTAAATAATGTGGTTACTGTATATTGATTCTGATTTCAAAGGATAGATTTTGCCCTCCTTTTTAACTGGAGGAAATTTTTTTATAGACATAATTTCATATTCTCTATCTCTCTTTTTTCTCTCACACACAGACATATTTATTTATCCCTTATTTTATATATCCCTTAAGTGGATAGGTGGATATGAACTTGTGCTAAAAACAATCTATGTTTTCTGTCCATTGGAAATTCTAAACCTGGATATAAATGTACATATATATGATTGTATACTTCATACATGTGTAACTATATGTGACTATATGTGACTATATATGATATATGACTATGTATTTCTTATAAGTGACTATAACATTGACTATATATTTCACTTATATGTAACTACATGCCATGTATATGACTAATATACTTCATATATATGTGACTGTAAACCTAAATATAAATAGTATACATAGAGAAATACATTCTGATATATAATGTCCAGAATGGACAGAAATCATAGGTTGTTTTTGACACTGCTTTCTATTGACTTAAGGGGTGGTCACATGAAACTGTAAAATAAACTGATGTGCATGTCTCCAATCCAGTTCACTGTGAAATAGTTCTGCATGTGTGTGTGTGTGTGTGTGTGTGTGTGTGTGTGTGTGTATTTTCCCCCAGTGCAAATCTGTTAGACCTACCGGAGAACTTTTTTCTACCCTCTGGCCTAATTATCTGGCCCTGTGAACCTCTGGCACACATGAAAATGTTTACCAATAAATCACCTTGCTTTCTTGCCTCTGCTTACACACACAGCACATGAATGCATAGAGGTATATCTGCCAGGATTCTTTACCTGAATGCAAATAAAAGGAAAAGTACTGAAGAGATGAGAGGACTCCAAATGCTAGAATCTCAAAAACAGCACTAATAGTAGTGACACAGCCACCCTGTGTATTGATCCTCAACCTATAAACACACCAATTTCAATAGCTGTTCATCCCCCAAAGTACCTTCATGAAGAGTTAAGGGAGCCAGGTAAAATTCATAGTGCCTGGTTGTAGAATAAAAAGAAAAGGCTGATGAAGGGAGGCAGGAAGGAAAGGGTTGCCTGTGTCACCCAGCTCTCTAAGGGAGAAAGAGGCCTCCCACCGAAGGAAGGGAAAGGAATTGAGACTCACTACTGGGCCAGTCACAGTGAAGCTCAGTGCCAGGCAGAGCTTCAGAACCCTGACCACCAGGCCAGCATCCACACACTGGGCCTAGGGAATCATGACAGCTGTGGCCAAAGGATAGCCTCCTCTGCCCTACCTCAGGCTGCAGAGCAAGGAGCAAGATGCCACCCACTGGAGAGCAATACAAGGAAGATAGCACAGGATTTTGCCTTGGATCTTAATGTTGGCCCTACAATTGTAGAAACCAAAGACCTCAATACTCAGACCAGAAATTCAGATGGAGCCTCTGGACCTGCCCCATTATCAGGCAGAGAAGTGCACCCCAGTGGGACAGATTACTATCTTGCCAGCCTTGGAGTGGGCCTGGAGCATCTTCCCACCCTAGACTATCCTACTCCCTGTGGCTGTGAGACCCAAGTGTGACGCAGGTTAGTGTCTACCTTGGCAGCTACCAGTTGTCTCCACCTCCTCAGGCAGCACAGCTATCCATAGGCCAGTGCTCACACATGGAGGCTCCAGATCTTTCTCAGCACCACGTGGAGACTTCCGCTGTGGTGGGACAGACTTGTGTCTTGGCCTGCATCACCACACCTGCAGCATGGGCCTGGGTATACCACTGAGACTTCATAGCATAGCATAGCACAGCATGGAGCCAGACTCCGTTTGCTGGGGTACGGTAGGGTAGTAAGAATAGGACATCACCTTGGATCTCAGTGCCAGGTTTGTAAAGCCTAACATTGGGTAGACTGCCTGAACCCGTGTCAGTGGTTGGAGCCTCTGGAACCGGGGGAGGACACAAGGCCTTGGTCTATTGAACTTCTAGTCCAGACAGCATCACTTGCTGCTGGTTTTAGCAGTCCTGAGCCATGAATCCACCTCATCAGGAGGCAGCTAAAACAGTGTGGGCCTTGGTCTTGCTCAAGGGCTATGCTGGTATCAGCAGGCCATGGGCTCAGGGTGTGACAGTTTTTCATCATTAGTGGCCCCAGAACTGCCCACCCTCATACTGTCCCAACTCCAGGTACCACAAAATGGAGAGTAACTTTCTTCTTGGGGGAAGAAAATGGAGGTGGGCACCAAGTCATGTTATAGAAATCTGGAGCTGAGCCCTCCAGGCCCAGTCTTGGGCAAAATCACCCAGTTCTACAAGCCAGCAACTGTGGACAAGGCATTTCAGCCTACCTGGCCACAGGGATAGGCTTATATGTCTGTCCCTTGTATGGAGACAGATTACCCTTTTTTGCTAAACCAACTGCACTTGAGACAAACCTGGGCTTGGATTGCACCCTAGTGCTTAAACAGCGACAACATATAACAAGCGGACTGCAGAAAATATGGACTTATGGTGCCATCTAGTGTTAATATACTGGAAGTGACTACAGGTTCGGAGAAGGAGCTTGCTTAGTGTCTAACAAAGCAAACCAAATTAGGAAGACTGAAATAAATAAATACCTGGTCCTTTGATACCTATATGTTGTTGCACACTCACATACATCAAGAACTCAGGGAAAAATGACCTCGCCTAGTGGTCAAAATAAAGACACTGGGAACTGATCTTATAATTTAAAACAAGGGTTTTAAGGAAAATCAGGAGCTTCAAGGAAATCACAGATAAAAGATGTAATACTCTAACAAAACCTTAGTAGATAGATAAAAGCAGTTTTTAAAAATTAAAGAAATAAACTGAATAATATACTATGCAAAGTTAAAAACATGACAGAGGGCATCAATAACAGAATAGATCAAATAAAGAAAAACGTTTATGAAGTCAAAGATGAGCTATTAAAAAAAAAAAAGAACAGTGAAAGAAGAAAGAAGATGGACACCTGTATTCCCACGTTTATTCCAGTACAATTCTAAGCACTATTCTTATCACGAGAGCTAAGAGGTCAAATAACATATGTGTCCATTATCTGATAAGCGGATAAAGAAAATGTGGTACATATACACAATAGACTACTATTTAGCTATTAAAAAGAATTGAATCCTGCCATTTGCAATAAAATAGAAAACATTATTTTATGGCAAATAAACCAGGCATAGGAAGACAAATATCACATTACTCATGTGTGGAATCTACAAAGTTGATCTTATAGGAGTTGAGAGTAGAGTTGTGGTTATGAGAGGTAGAGAGACTTGGGCCATAGGGAAAAATGAGGACAGATTGAATTATGATCAGTGAGTACTAAGTTGTAGTTAGATAGGCGTATGTAGGACTATATGAATGGTAGAGACAGTACAGATAATAATAATGTACAACATATTTAGCCCTAAAATAAATGAGCTATCAGCCCATAAAAAGACATGAAAGAAAGTGCAGTACATTTTACTAAGTGAAAAGAATAAATCTAAAAAAGTACTTATTCTATGATTCTGACTATACAACATTCGGAGAAAAGCAAAACTATAAAGATGTTAAAAAATACCAGTGGTTTCCAGTGGTTAAGGGGAAGTTGGGATGAATAGATAAAGCACAGAGTATTTGTAAGGCATTGAAACTCTTCCTTTCTATGATACTAAAAAGTAAATATATGTTACATATTTGTCTGAACCCATAAAATATACAACACAAAGAGTAAACCCAAATGTAAACTATGGATTTGGTGTGATTATGATATGTCAATACAAGCTCATCAATTGTAACAAACATCCCACTGTGGTATGGAAATGAATAGGGGGAGTTGGAAAGGACACAGAATTACATGGGAACTCTGTGCTTTGCATTCAATTTTGTTGCAAACCTAAAACTGCTCTTAAAAAGAAAGTTTATTAATATTTTTTTAAAAGGAAGGGAAGAAGAGTAGGAAGATGATTGTAAAAAGAAACGTGGGACTTTCTATGGCCTGCTTTTTCTGTCAATCCTATCGTGTCTTCCTCAACCACTCACTCTTGCCAATACTTCCTCCAATTTGGACTTCAGGTGTGGTACCTGTGGAGCAGGTGTGTGCATCATCAAGCAGCACACTTTAAAAATGCTGAAATCAGAGAATCGAGTAAGACCATGTGTTATGGCTTGCGTCCAGATGCCCCCCAAAGCCTCATGTGCTCATAGATGGGGCTTTTCAGAGCTGGCTGGATCCAGGTTGTGTGATACTGAGATTAATGGTGTGTGGTACTACATTAGTGCACTGATTGGTTTAGCAGAGTTCTAGGTGTGGATAATAAAGGCCCCACCTTGTGTGTGGGTGGCACCAATCAATAGGCTGATAGCATGGAGAGAATACAAAGGGAAGGCAGGCTGCTGCTGCTACTGCTGTGGCTGTAGCTGCTGTTGATGTAGTTGATGTTGATGTTGATGCTGATGTTGCTGATGCTGATGTTGCTGATGGTGATGCTGATGTTGCTTATGCTGATGCTGATATTGCTGCTGCTTGCTGTTCACTGCCTTCTGCTTGCCCTGCCATGGACTGTTTCTCCTCTGCCATGTCCCTCTGCCATGCTGCCCTGCCTTGGAACCAGCTGACTATGGACTACAATCTTTACAAACTGTGAGCTGAAATAAGTTTTTCCTCCTTTAACTTTGAGTGTTGGCTATTTTGTTTCAGTAATGAGAAAAGTAAACAAGACACCATGTCTCAGGGAAAGGCAAAGTGATGATACATAAGCCTCATATGCACCGTGATTTTATAGGATGTATAGAACAATGGAAAATCACATTCCTGCACGGGCTTTTATAAAGGGTGAAAGAGCTCTGCATCTGACAGGCCCTTCTTTTGATTCAGAACCCAAACTATTATTTTTCCCTGACAAGATATTGTAAACTTCTTTAGCTTACAATTCATAATCATTTTACATTCAAGGCAAATCTGATTGCATTTGGTGTCTGGACATCTCTCCCACATGTCTTTGAGTTCTCATTGCTGACAGCCATTTAATATCTGACAGCAATTCAGTTTCCCTGTCTATCTTTCCTTTTGGTTTATTTTGTAACTGTGGTCATATTTTCAAAGACATATTTTCTTGAAAACTACTACTTCTACCCTCAGATTCATTTGTTCCATTTCTCTGCCCAACCCTCAGGTACTCTGTTAGCTGCAAAGCAGATTCTCAGTCTCAGTACCGTTGACATGTGGGAGTTAGATAATTCAGTGTTGGGGGGGCTGCCTTGTACACTGTGGGATACTTAGCAATATCCCTGGACTCTACCCACTAGGTGCCAACAGTGCTCCCCTCAGTGTGACAAGAAAAATGTCTTCAGATACTGTCAAATGTTGCTTTGAAGGCAGAATATCCCATAGCTTAAATTAGTTCATGAAGACTTCAATATTGTCCTATAGATGCATCCCAGACATCACTAGCCAACACAGTGAGAAATATGCAGCGTTACAAAATTCCTTGTCTCATCTTATCAACTGCTATCAACAAACTAAGTTGTTATTAATCATTAGTTATTCATTATGACACTTTGTTGAGAGTCCTTCTGTAACTTCTCATTTCCATAATGCACAGGCAGGCCAAGCTCCTCTAAGACAACAGAGAGATGCCTCAATTCACCTCAAATGAGTCCTTACCTTACAGAATTTATGGAATTTGATCATTTATCATTAAACTGATTGTATCTGTCCTTGACAGTCCCATGTGTTAATAAAATAGCTACACAGACTACATCGCTCTCTATATCATTTAGGATCCATTTTGTTTGGAAATTTTCATCAAAACTTCTAAGAAGTATTATATACCCAAGAAATCAGAAAAGTTTTCTATTTAAAATATTGATGTATTTGTGCTTTATATATGAGCTATGTATTGCAATTATAAAATTTTTCCAAAGCATACTGCTTATGAACTTGTAGTAAGAACTTTAAAGTTTTTTAATCTTGTAACTCATATTGATTACAGAGGGTCCACGTGAATGTTTTATTGAAAATGAATGATTTGTGATAGATCACACATGTAGTCTAAGATTTGACTATCAGTCTGAGTTGAGTGCAAATAAAGGTATCATTTTTCTTTTTCTTTTTAAATAAACATTCATACAGTCCTAGTTTTGTGTGATTAGTTTAGGGTAACAAAACAGTTCAAATTTGCAGTCAAATAAATGTAAACACAAATTATGATGACTGCTTGATTGTAATCTACTTCATTGTAACTGACCTATTTCAGTGCATATAGCAAGAAGCTTTTTAGACCGCGATAGACAACTACCTTTCTTTAGCTATCTAGGAAAAAAAGTAATTACAAACTGTTCATAAAACATTCCTTATTAGAATGGGATTGAGCAGCAGTCACCATTTGGCCTCCAGTTCCATGTTTGATGACAAACCAAACAGACTGATTAGCAATGTGGGGGAGGGACATATCTTTAAAAATAAAGAAATAAAATTATGACACATTTCCTTATGAGATCAAGTGTGCGTGAGGGGATAAAGGAAAATAACATGTGTAACTAGAACTGCTTTGGACAATCTAGGCTGATAAGACATGCTACATTTCATCTCCTTAGTTCTCACTTGCTGTAATTTCTGGGACAATATTAAATAATGAAGTGTTGTCTGAGTATTTCACCTTTCTGCAAAATACACTGTAACTTCAAATGATTATTCTAGAAGGTATAAAAAGCTCTTCCAGATTCCGATTTACATCTTGGTTTTAATTTTATTTGTTTAACTTAAAGTTTTCTTTCCGTTTAAAATCAGAGGCCAGGGCCGGTGAGATGGCTCAGCGGCGTAAGCGCCTGCCTGTCAAACGCAAGGGCCTGAACTCAACTCCTGGAACCCATACACGAAAAAAGGGCCAGTGATATAGCTCAGCGGCACAGGCGCCTGCTGGCGCGCGAGGTCCTGAGGTTGACCCCCGGTACCGACAAGAAAAATAAATAAATAAATAAATAAATAAATAAATAAATAAATAAATAAAATCAGAGGCCACTTAAGTGTATGACCTATGTGAAAGCAAGTTTTGTTTTTCAGGATTTATTTTATTAGTACATGTTTATAGTACATAATGTTTACAGTCCTTGTGTGGAATTGGTATATATACACAATACATCCTAATCCCTGTTTTAAGTCCCCTTCCCCTTCTTTCCTTCCCACAATTTCTTGATCCCCTTCCCTTTTTTTTTGTACATGTGTGCAGTACATAAGTAAGTTTGATATGGCAGAAAGAATTTCAAGGGGCTAGAAAAGGTATGAGGAAACCATTAAAGACTGGAAATTAACAGACTGGGAAAATTAGAGAATTTAAGACGCAATTGGCCCCTTTCACAATCCCATAAGAGGTCAGCTAAGTATGTCCAATATAAGTATCAAGGACAAGACACATATTTGATGCTAGGCTTTTTTATAGATTAACAGACTCAAAATAATTTTACATAGTATTTAAATTGACAAACAACTTTAACTCATTTTTATTAGCAGGAATTTAAAACAAATACCAAGGGCGTTGGACATCATACCTGTATCTTAATGTTGAAGAACTGGCCTTCCAAGTGTATCATAAGATTAAAAGTTAATGAACTACGGCCGGCGAGATGGCTCAGTGGCATAAGTGCCTGCCTGGCAAGCACGAGGTCCTGAGTTCGACTCCCGGTACCCACATTAAAAAAAAAAAGTTAATGAACTAGTATTAAAATCATCAAGGAAATACTTATGTTTACTGACCTTTGACTTACCAATATCTCTTGTTGTCTATGAACCAGTTTGGCAGGTAGAATAAACGAAGAAAAACATGTATTACATTTTCTGTATGCTCTTTAACTTTTTTAAAATTTATCTTTTTTTCTTTTATTTATTTATATATTTATAAAATGTATCTTGAGATGTTGTACAAGTTCAGGGATCTATTGTACAACATGGTAACTACACTTAATGTTATGGTTTAGATCTAAAATGTCCCCTAAAATCTTATGTGTTCAGAGGTGGAGCTCTTGGAAGGTGATCAGCTCCTGGGACACTATACCCATCAATGGATTGATCCATTGAAGAATATACAGCTGAACGTGCTGTTAAGTGGTGGGACCTAGTTAGAGGAGGCGCATCACTGGAGCCATGACCCGAAAGGGTTGACCCTGGTTCCTTTTCCCTCCCTCCCTGCCTCCCCCTGCCCCGCCCTGTCACTGAGCAGGCTTCCTCCATCATGCTCTTCCACATGCCATTTCTACTTTGGAACCAACAGACTATGCATGAACCAAAATCTGAAACTAAGAACCAAAATAAACCTCTCCTCCTTTAAGTTTCAGGTATTTTGTATTTTGCCCCAGCCATGGAAAAGTGACTGATACACTTAATAATAATATATCATATTCTTGAAAAATTTTAGGAGTGGATGTCAAGCGTTCTCATCATAAAATGATAGTTTTGTGAGGCAATACAATGTTGATTAGCTAGATTTAGATTAGCTAGATTCATACCACATTATATATACTTCAAAACATCGCATTTTGGACAAGAAATACATATAATTTTATGTCAATTTTAAAATAGCTCAAAATTTTTATTTCATATCTTTACAATTTCTATTAATAAATTTCACATTCTCATTAAAAAGTAAAAAATAGCTTATGTACCTTAAGTGTGAATTTCTTGCACTCATATCAACTTTTCATATAATAAAGAAACGAAGATTATATTCACTAATGGAGAATAATATAATTCCACATTCCTAACCCAATCTTAAAGTTTAGGAGCTAGAGAGAGCTACACTAAATTCTTACTACTTTGATCATTCCACTCATAAGCAAAGTCTCACCCTGATTATATTGGCATAATAGTTTTAGATCTCTAGTGATTTGACTTTACGAATTAGAAAGTGTTATGTATTAAATTATCATGATGGTCTATGGTTCCCATGTGAATTTATCAGGAAAAACATTGCGAAAGTCACACTATTCTATAACTCTGCATTTCAATTGCAGCAACCTAAAAATCTGCAGACTACATGACAAATACTTTATCTCAGACACAGTCTGTAAGCAGCCAGTCTGTAAAGGTAACCTCTCATCTTATGTTTGGCGCTGACTTTCCCTGTCCTTTGAGCAGTTACATTGTCATCTAAGCAGCCAGTGACCATTGTTATCGCACTAATGATAAGAAAACTGACCCTATAAACACTTCAGAATAAAAAGGTAAAACTTTCTGATTGTTTAAAATAGTGAAAAAATATTAAGAATTGGAGAGTTAGAATAACACATATTATTTAAAAGCCAGAATCATGTATACACCCTTAAAATCATCTAGGAACTAGTTTATAAAGAAAAAGCAAATATATCCTAGGTGTTATTTCTTTTTTACATAGGACTATATTTCTTTTAGGCAAGTCATCTATCACTCATTACTTCATTGTATGCATAGTAAATTTAAAGAATAGATGTTTTAAGCTTTTGAAAAATTAAGATGTTTTTCTCTTAAGAATTAAAACACGAACTCCAAATCAACTATATTTAATTTCCCATGTTAGGCCACTGTTAAGCATGTAATAATTAGCTCTTCTAAGTTTTCTCTCTATTTAAACTAGAGGTGTGGCAAAGCGTACACTGTGAAGTGAGAGACTGACCAGCCTTGATATGAAGATTAGACTTCAATTCTGCCATTTTTGTTCACAATGCTTTATGCTTCTTCCAACTGGCTTCAAATTATTTGTTAAATGCAAATTTGTTTGGAACATAAAAAGTCTCTAAAGAGTCTCCAATATGCAATTATATTAATCCGCTTATGGCATTTTCGATTTACTATGCTTAGTTATGCCATCCTATTTATATGTAAGGATTGTGAACAAGCAAATTTGATGTATCTCTAAAAATTAGAAATAGGTAATGCAAAATAGATTACACTGTGAAGAAATATTAAAAAACAGATCATTTAAATTAACAATTAGGGGCTGATGAGATAGCTCAGTGGCATAAGCGCCTGCCTGGCAAGCACGAGGTCCTGAGTTCAACTCCCGGAACCCACATAAAGGAAAATAAGGGGGCTGGTGATATCGCTCAACGGCATAAGCGCTTGCTGGCAAGCACGAGGTCCTGAAGTCGATTCCTGGCACCCACATTAAAAAATTAATTAATTAATTAACAATTAGCCTATTAAAATGCATTGTAAGACACATGTTTTGCTATTTGTTTTTCATGTCCTGACCTTGAAAAAATAAGTGAGTTTCAAATGAAGGAAAACATATACGTCAGTTAGAAAAAGAGTAATATTTTGCCTTATGGAATGCTATTCTTTATTCATAAATTTACTTGCACTGAGAAAGAAGCCACAAGCTGGAAGAAATTTCCAATACAAATGCTACATTACAATGTTTCTCCATTTTTTCTCATCTACCATTATTTGTTTAATGACCTTATTCTGTACTTTACAGTAAGCTCTAAGTACATAGGGACTGTCTCTCTCACTACTGCATCCCACAAGAGCTAACATAATACCTGGTAGACCTGGGTATTTAATAAAAGCTTTTTTATAAATTAATTGCAGAAGGAATTGACTAGACCACTTACTTGCTCTTGGAACCCTGAGCCATGTAAAAAAGTAAGAGGTCCAGCTTTCCTGGACACCATGTATGTTGGCACTCTGGCCCACACTCCCAGTTATCACCAGGCACCTCCAGCAAGGTGCCTGGCAGGTGACTGAAGCCGTCTTCAACCCTCCAGACAAGGTAAATTTCACCAAATAACCTCCATCAAATTCTAGAGCCAAAAAAATTGGCTAATACAAGTCAGTGGTTATTATTGTTTTGCTGTGCAGCAACACATAACTGGGCCAGCAGCAGGTAATGATGTGAATTTTTAAAAGAATTAAAATTAGGTCCCAGAATTAAACTGACAGCTTATTTCCAATTCCTACCTAAGTTTAAAAGAGATTAAAGTGGTGCAGTATAAGTATTTTGGGAAAGGATGCAGTGACTCTTTCTTTCTTTTTAAACTATCAGGTGAATCTACTTTGACTTCAGGAGAGTATTTGACAATGTACTCTATAATATCTTTAAAGGTGGCAATATATGGGCTCAAAAGATGTGTAGATATGTAGAACCACAGCTTGTTAAAAAATGATACCCAAAGAATGTTACAGTCAAAGTGAGCTGCTGGGAATGACTTTGTTCATCCTGTATACGGTGTGCACAGGTTTGGACTTCGGTAGAACGAAAACATCATTTTCAATTTCTGTGGCTATAAAGAAGGCCTAGGCAAAATGTTACACTTTATTTATAGCACCAAGAATTTTTACTGCAAAATCTCCACAACATTTAGCAGTGTTGGGTCAACAGAAATCAACTCCTTAGGAGAAATTTTGAAATGGGATATATTTTAAGTACTTTTCTTTTGGAGTAATCAAAATAAATGTATATGTAGAATTAGTGATTCAAAAGGAGAGGAAAAATCACTTATTCTATTCTTAATGTGGGAAATGAAACTATATATAAAGTTTTAGTCTCCTCTCACTACTTCCTCGCTAATCACTTTTACCTCAAACAGATCACTGATTTAACAAATCAAAAGCTCAACCTGCATTAAGAAATGTTTCTGTAATTCCTCTGTGTGCTTGAGGGAAGGGAACACTATTCTCTTATCCATATAGCCACATGTTCTTCTGTTATCTTTGTGCATGGTAGAGGAATTTAATTTCATAGATGATATGTTTGAATCAAATTAATAAGTTATTATTCTTAGAAGATTTCTAGTCTCAACAATAGGAAATGGTTTTTAATGACAAAAGTTTGACACCTAGTTTATATCATCATTAAAAACAGAAACTCATATTTCTCCTGCCAGTTAATTTAATGGATGTGAGTAAAGGCAGGGCATTTCTCCCTGAATCTACACTTTGAAATTATGGTTTTCCAAAAGCGGTGGCCTTTCTTAAGTTGACTTTTATCTGTTACTTTAAAAAAATCTTAGCCAGGAATTTGAATGCTGCAACCTTAAACTTACACTAGAAGCCATATATTTATTTCTTATGTAAATTTATTATATTTTTTCTAATGCTGGAAATCAAACCCAGGGCTCTACACATGCTAGGCAAGAGCTATACCACTGAGCTACATCTCCAGCATTTCATGTATTTATTTTTTTATAATCTTTACTTTCATAATTACAATATGAAGAGTATCAGATGAAGGAAAAAGTAACATCCCTTATACTCACTAAAGATAGAGAGACCACAGAATCAACTACGGAAATCCTAGAAAGGAGTATTTGAGAAGCCAAAGAACAAAACGGAAGATAACCCAATACTAAGCAACTCAAAACTCCTAAGAAGAGATAAAATTTGACAGCTTCCAGGGGAGCACTACTCATCAAAGACCTCCATGCCCCACCCTTAGTCTTGGAAATCTTTTATTTTCTTCATAAGGATTTTTGTACCCCAAGTCTTCCATCTGATATCTTGACCTCCTGGTTCTATTAATTCAAAAGATCTCACATATTTTACAGAATCTTCTCTGTCCAAGAGTTTATGATAAATTTAAAGTAAATTTTGGAGGAAAGAAGTATATTTTGTGATCATGTATTGATAGTTAAGTGTGGATTTGTTACAGTAGAATATTATTCAGATATAAAAAGGAATGAAGTATTTATACATGCTATTGTATGGAAGAACCTAAAAAACAACACACTAAATGAAAGAAGTTAGACACAAAAGGTCACAAACTACATTATTCTATTTATATGAAACATCCAGAATAAGTAAATTCATACAGACAGAAAGCAGATTAGTACTTTCCAAAGGCTGGGAAGAAGGAAATAGGAGTGAAGTCTTACTGGTTACACAGCTTCAATTTGGGATGATGAAAATGTTTTGGGACTAGATAAAATTGATGGGTGTACAACACTATGAATGTATTAAGTCCTCCTAAATTTAAAATGATTAATCATATGTTATGTGAATTTCACCTCAATTTAAAAAAAGAATAGATTTGTTGGGTGAACATTTCTAAATATGCAGTAGCATTCTACTACTGTTAATACATAAAATGACATAATTGGATACTCTTTATGCATACATTTCTTTTCTATGAATTCTCTCACTTGCTAAAATTTATTTCTGCCCTCTAACCAATGCTTATCATGCTTTCCTGCTCATTCCCAGACATGTACAGACATTGAAAAGCATTTGACTGCCCCAGTGCACACATTCCCAGCCCTGGTAGATAAGGCGATACTCTGTCTAGTTTCACTTGACTTCTCATGCTATGAATAAGTGTCCTTTACTCAGGCTACACAGTGCCATGTCTTTCATTTTTCTGGTTTGTGTTGGTTGCATTGGTCATTTTTTCGTTGCTGGGATCAAATGCCTGACATATAGAACTTAAAGGAAGGTTTGTTTTTTTGGGGGGTTTGCTTATGGTTTCAGAGGTTTCAGTCCATAATCAACTGCGTCTAATGCAGGAACTCACGGCAGAAGGGCATAGAAGAGCAAAGCTACTCAATTCATGGTGGCTGGGAAGCAGAGCACAGAGGAAGAGGAAAAGATGTCAAGGACCAGATATAGTAACCAAGATTACCCCTCCATGACTCACCCAGACACACCCAGAAGTGTGCTTTACTAAGTGGCTCTCAAGCCAATCAAGTTGTCAATCAAGCTTGGCTGTCACACTGATGATACCATGCTAAAATAACTCCCAAGCATAGTGCTGAGGTGCTTTCTAATGCTCTAACTGCAAGAAATTTGTTATGTGCCTAATGGAAACATGGCTGGTAGGCAAGCTTTCTTCAGGCATTAGTTATAGTGCTTTTGGCAGTAAATTCAATGTTAATGATCGATATATTATATAAAGTATCCTTAAACAGAAACACGCATAAAAGAAAGTTGTGCATTAACCCCTTGATAAAGATGTGACAAGATGCTCTCAGGCACCTAACCCATGTTTCCCCAGAAGGCGTGATTCAGCAATTCACCAATTCACTGTTCCAACTGACTTTATAAAACATAACACCATGAATGATAAGAATCATAAAAACGAATGTACAGATGTCAGTGAATATTGGTATATAATAAAAACAGAACAGAATTTCATGCAAACATAAATTTATAACATATTTAGGATCCTGCAAACAAGTGAGATACTGCATTTTAGTAAGAAACATACCACAATTTGAATTAATTTCTATATAGGTAGCCATGAAATATACATGCAAACAAATGCTTTAGTAGAAAGTGTGTGATGCGTACATGAAATAATAAATGTGAAGTATTTCTAATTCATGCACTCAAAACAGATATTTCATATTTCCTTTAATATTAATACAGAGCAGGCAACAAAAAAGAATGAATGAATTCTAATACATACTGCCATTTCAATAAAATATCACTACGAAACAAGGAAAAGTGTAGAAATATATCTATCATAATGGCCTTATAAAAATCTTCAGCATCAGAACCTAGAAATCACTATCATCAAAGCCAAGCAAATTATTATTCTCAAAACTTCATATTCCAATGCATCTGCTTAAAACCCATTGATTCTCCTCATTATTGGCATCTTCTGTATTAAACCCGAGGCATCTCTATTTAAACAATAAATCCTGTTGCATACCAACAAGGGCATTACAGTATACATATTTCTGAAATAATTTCACTCTATGTCTTGTTTTACAACATATCACAAAGTTTTATCTTATTCACACAGATGTGAATTCCTCTTTCCTATCAATGCCACTTAAAACTTTTGAAGCCTATAGCAAACATCAATTCTGCAACTTCATCTCAATCACTTAAACAGTTTATTTAGAGAGATGCCTGCAGGTTGCAACAGATGTGAGAGTCTGGGATCACAATTCCCTGAGTTTCTAGTGATCCAGAAGTTCGGTTATACGAGCCCCAGAGAGGTCTAGAATCAAAACTGACAATTGCTTGTTAAATCTGTTCTTTCTCTCATACATGCTAGAGTATTTCTCCTGTTACAGTACTTTAAAGAAAAAATAAATAAACAAAGTTAGTACTTATGTGTTGCCCAACCTTTACTAGTGAATTGAAATTGCCAAGGTTACTTAGCACACATTCTAAGATTTTTCTTTCATGTAGCCACTTTACCATCCCTGCAGGGAGAGCATTTTTGACACCATCCTTCATATTCTGCAGCCCTCTTTTCTAATCTTTTCATGGTCTTATTGTTTGTCTTGAACCTAATGTTTTTGCAGTGCCTCTGTGGCTTCCCGCAAATAAGTAATGATACTATTATGTATAAATCTGTATGATTGGGGAAATAAAATTCTATACCCTGAGTCATCTGTGCAATGTTTTTCCTAATTTTTCATAGTTACCTGAAAGGTATGGAAGTAAACATTGCTTTATTTTTTCTTTTCAGCTCAGACTAACAACAATGCAAGATAAAATTTTTATGTTTTAAGGAGTTAATGGTAGCAAGGTACTACCTGGTATAAAATTATGTCATAATGAAAAAAACTCTTAAGATTATCATAGGAAAAAAATGTGATAATATTAACTAAAATATTTTTAAATGATATACCTACATAAATGAGAGGTATCTGCATGACATTGTGATCAAATTTTTATCTTATAGTTAGCCAGGATCTTCTCAAATAAAGTAAGAAAAAAGTCACACAGTGTTTATTTAGGTGGTTTCCTCTTCACTGTACACCATGGAAACTTACAAAATTATCCATGCCAGTTCTCAAGACCAATTTAAACAAAATTGCTGAGTTTGGACCCAAACACCAGCATTCATAAAAGCTTTAGCTGATTAAACAGTACAATGACAGAGATTCACTCTTCAGGACCGTCCAGGACCATGTTAGACACAAGCAGCCGCAAACCCTTGCCTTCTGTGTGAGTTTAATGAGGAGCCTCTCGGTGTTTAATTTTAAATATAATCATGGCATGTGGATTTTTCTCAAGTTAGGAAAACAGGCTTCTATTCTTCATAAAGGACTTTTCTTTATTAAATAATTGATTTGTTTAAAAAATGTTTAGGACTTCTGCTTTAAGTGTCTTGTTACCCTCTGTCAGATTTGATATATTAATCTTGAATTCTACTTTGATCTATATCTATACATATATATTATTTTTCATCTATGTCAATATCGTACATATCTATTCTATCACTTTTTAACATGTTATATTATTTTGCCTTAAGTGTTCTTCACAAAAAGAATGCTCCATCTGGCAAAATAAGCTTTAGATTTGACATATACAAAACTAGGTTTGTGTCATTTCTCTTACAATTCCAATTAAAAACTATTTTCACCTTGGGCAAGTAGTCTAACCTTTCTTGAATGGGACATCTTATCTTTAAAATGGAGGTGGTAGTACCATGAATCTCACAGAGATATTATGAGGACTAGATAAATAGAACAATTTACACGAAAGAAGTTTGCAAACTGTAGAGTTCTAGGTAAATGATAAAATGTTAAATACTGGGTAATTGTAAGATCTGGAACTAGAAACCATGTCATCTAATTCCAGAGCCAGCGGCTGCATACTCATGCTTCCCATTCATGCTTCCCACATTTTTTTTTTTTTTTTTGAGACAGGGTGTCCCTATATAAGTCAGGCTGTCCTTGAACTCAATATGTAGCCCAGGCAGGCCTCAAACTCATAGCAATCCTCCTGTCTCAGCCTCCCAAGTGTTGGGATTACAGGTGTGTGCCACCATGCCTGGATCATGGGCCACCACTTTTAAACAATATGCTAAGTTAGACTTTGAAGGAGCTATGGAAGTCTCTGTCATTTGTTGGACAAGCTGATCCTTCAACAATGACTAAAAAGGAGAAAAAAGATGAGAGAGCAGCAGCCATATTTACATCTGCCACAGATTTTTCTGTCAATCATTTCCCAAATGCCAAACAAGCTAGAGGCAAGTCTCCTGTAGCATTAGTGATTAGTTGACCAGAGAATATGAAAAAAATTGACAATATCACTGTGGCAACCAGTGAGGCTGTGTCCAACTCATCTACATATTTTACAATATATAGTTATTTAAAAATTGACCTAATAATGTTCAGGCAATAAGATCTTTTAATTATGAATTCTACTCCACTCTTGGATCACTTCGTTTTGTTTTCTATTCAGATCTGTTTTCCATAATTTAACATTACACCAGAAATTACACAGTTTGCACAATTTAAAATGGCACAATTTAAAACTACACAAAAAAATAGAAAACCATTTTGTTGTAATACAATTAAGCAAAGCAGGGCTATAGCACATAAAATGAGAACATCATCTCCTCTTGCCCATGCCAAGCCATTGCTTTTGCAGAGGAGCCCCCATCACAGCTTCATACAGATCTTTCCAGGATGTTTTTGCAGCCTATGAAAGCACACACATCCACACTCACATTTCTCAATGCTCAAGTGATCCACCTGTGTGTGCATATATATGTATGTGTGTGTGTGTGTGTGTATATACATATATATATATTCATTATTATATACTTATTTATTTCTGTAGGAAAGGTTTTTTAAAACTGTGCTTTTTAAAAAAAAATCACACACAGAAGATATGTGTGTGAGTAAAAAAATTCTACACATGATTTTTCCAAAATGTGAAACAACAATCATATGAAATGTATGAAAGTAGGTGGAAGGACGAAGCAAGGTAAAGAGGGGCAAATGTAAATAAAAGTGGAGAGGGGTGGAAACTCTCAGTTCCAAGATACAGAGGTCCCTCTGCATTTAGGTAAGCCAATAAATTTTCTCTTTTCCTTGAGCTAATTTAAATACATGTTTGCTGAAATGGTTCTAACTAGTAATAATCTACAAGGTAATGAGGATAAGACTGTAGTCCTAAGAAACTGTAAGTGGCATACTATTTTTCCTCTTTTTTGTTCCAGCCTCAATTTCATGGGACTGTGCTTGAGGTTAGGTGACGACACCCTGCCCCACGGTATCCTTTCACAGAGGAAGCAGCTTGCCTTTGGTGTGTGGTAAATCCCATAGCCTGAAGCTAACCTGTTGATCTGAAAATTGTTCCTAGGACTCTCTTCTAGTCAAGACTTAGAGCATTTTCAAAATGCCCTCTAGGATTTGCAATTTTCACAAGCATTGAATAGACCAACCACTCCGTCTGTGTACTCATATTCCCTCTCTCTCTGGGGCTAATACCCAACTGAAAGGTGTTTCTGACCAGAGGATCAACCACTGGTATATAATTATGTCTCCCAAAATTTCTTCCATTGCTTTTTCAGCATGCCCTGCTTTTCCTAAACCCTTTCTTTCCTCTTTCCACTGATCCTTCAATCTTCAAATCAATCTAGTTGACACAAGGCTTGTGCATCACTTTGAAGTTTTTGTTGCTACAATAAATATCACTAAATGTATTTTCTTCAAAAGTGACATTCAAAAGGAATGAATCCTAAATATGCATTATGTGTCATTCTCCACAATGAGACCATGACATTTACCTAACAACATAGACTTTGATGACAGATTTATTCTGTCACAAGCACAAATACATACTAAGTTTATGTACTGATCCAAATGGCAATGACACAGCAGTGAATAAGAGACACAAAAATAAAAATACTCATTAAAGCAAATTCCCATAAAGGTTACTTCTATTTTAAAAATATAACTCTGACAATTATATTTACACAAGTTTAGTGATTACTCATTTTTTTATACTTGGCATGTTTTCAAAATATTTAATGTACTTCTTCGGTATGTGATACATAATGTTCAAAAGTTACATCACCTTTATGTCCATTTTTCCAATTTAACTTTATCAGATATAAAGGTAGACTTTGCTAAAATTATAACAAGCCTAATTGTATATCCTTGCTTCATTTTAAAACATTGTGACTCTTTACTGTCTGTATCTCCTAACATTGTTAGGAAAAAATAATTGAACCAAATCCTTAATGGAAGAATATTTGACTAGCTGTAGTGGTGGCAAAGTGTACTCTTTTCCTGGGCACAACTCGTGCCTGGCTTGCACCTCATCTCATATGGATTTTGTGATTGGTTAGGTTAGTAATATGACAGTCACGAATAAGGTAGAATGTGATAATATTTGATACCTTCACCAGTATACTGCAGGCCAACAAAGTCAAAATTGAGAACGTATAGAAGGGATACCCCTATACATCTTTTTATATTTAATGTATTTAGTTTAATGTTTAAGAAATATGGAATGATGTAGAAAAAAGTCAGTGTTGATCATAGACCAATCACCAGAGTGATATTCAAAGATTCTCGAAAGAATCAGGAACTATAAAACTATTTAACAAAATAAATATTTGGTATAGTCACTGTGACAAAGCAAAGGAATTTTGATGGATACTGTCTCTGAATCATTAGTTGCTTTGCTATGACTTGAAGTCTTTGTGTCCTTAAGCTTCTCACCAAGCTCATGCAGAAAAAACAATAATTTTAAATTCTAAAGAAGTGTTAAAGGGACAAGCATTTTGGCACTGAATGGTTTATTTAATCTATAGTGATGGGAATGTATATAAAAAATTAAAGAGAACATATTTCATTTTGTATTAAGACAAAAAAATACATCAATGACACATTCATAGACATACATCTTCCATAATATACAAGCCTGCACTAATATGTTTAATATACAGTAAGACTATCACAGTAAAATCCCATCTAGGATACCTACTTCTGGCAAAGACAGATCTGCTTTCTTAGAGACAAATTAATCCTAGAAAAGGAAGGATATTTACCAGGATTTTTGCAATTCATTTTTATCAATTTAGTAATCCTCCTTTAATTTTTAGCCAAGATTTAAATTACCAAAATTATTAATAAATTGATATCCCTGTCAGCTTCCTCAGCAGATTATCGAATTAAGCTTTTTAATTCCATTTTTCCCATCCTTCTTTTTTTTATTTAGTACATGTTTGCGACAATGAATATATTCATTGTGGGGAGTTGGTGCATGTACATATCACATCTTAACCCTTTTTACTTCCCCAGAAGGCATCAGGAAGCTACAGTGGCAGCCAGCACTTGAAAGACATAGGTAAAGAGGAAGGAGAAACTCACTGAGATGACAACAATATGCTGTATTATTTTTCTCCTCACTGTGTAAGCAAAAACGGAGAAACTGAATGCTTAGCAGAGCTATCAGCAGTGTCAGAGACTGGCAGAGGCAAATTTGGGCAGTAGGGGCTAACCAAGTGGAATGACCTTAGTGAGTACTCCAGCTTCAAGATGGAGCTCGTGAAGGAAATCATCCCATTATAGTCATAACCCAGAAATAGATGAGACATTACAAATACTGAGAGTTAAGGCTGAACCAGTTTAACCCAAGACAGAGTAGGGCGATTCACACCTCTGTCAAAGACTAAAGGAAATGATCTGTAGAAATAGATAGCATCATCCTTTATAATCTTTGTACATTTGACTGGTGTTCCATCAAAACTAACAGAAAATGTTTCTGAATAAGCGGAAGAAAAAATAGGTTGAGTCCAAAAAGTTACTCCATTTTTGAAACCGTTAAGTATTAAACTTTTAAATAACTGCAATAAATATATTCAAGGAAGCAAGAACATGGAAAGATTTCACAAAGAACTATATTTCTTTAAAATGTCATGTGAAAATTTGTAAACATAAAAATATAACAGCTGAAAATAATTCGATGAATTAATTTCCCAGCATATTATCTGAAGAGAGGACTGGTGATCTGGAAGATAAGGCCCAAGATCCATTCTGAAACTCAAAGAAAGAACAGATACAAGAATAAAAGGGAGGAGCCAAAGCCTCAAAAGTCAGAGCGGACATAGTGAATAGGCCTCCTATATGTGAACCTGGTGTCCAGAAAGGAGAACAGGAGCAGAAAGAGCACGTAACACAAGACATATTTGAAGGGGTAATTTTCAAGATTTTCCAAAAATAAAGAATGCAAATGGTCACAGATGTGAGGTATACTATACAATTCAAATAGTTTAACAAAAAGAGTGGAACTGCTGGGAAAAAATATAACAATAAAATCTGTAAATCAGTCAAAGTAAAAGAAAACATTTCTTGGAAAAGAACAATAAAAACTCTCACAGCTGACATAGAACAAAAATTGTGGAATTACTACTGACAAAGTTACAGAAATGGAAAATATATCTATTAAAGGAATTAACCAGAAATTTAAACTTTTAAAGATGGAGCAAGCCCACTAAATCTAATTTCTTCCAACTACTACAACTAAAATCTCTAGACAGAACACAAAAAGCTACTACATGAGGGCTCTGAAAAAGAAACATGAGCAAGAGAATTCAAAGTCTGTTAAAACATAGAGAACAGCCAGTGCGAAGTGAGTTTATAGCATTTGTTTTCATTTTTATTTTCCCTTTCTTTATCCCTTAGAAAGCAGTGTGGGGTAAAAAACCGCAGACAGTGCCAACTGTAAAAATTACAAAAGAAATCCTCTCTTGGGAAAAGAGGACCCTGTGAACCAAAAAATACAGAGGTAATCTCTCATGGGCTTTGTCTGTTTTTTATTTATTCTCCTTTCTCTCCTCCCTGTCTAAAGCCTGGCCCACTCACAATATTTCACTGCTGATGCAGGAAACCAGATACCTAGGATTCCTAGGGAAAAACAAACAAACAAACAAAAACAGAAGTCTTTCCAGCCAGAAGAAACAAAAGCTCTTGTATTCCAAAAATGTAGGGAAATTTTTCCTACTATTTTCTTTTTCTTCACATCTTTCCCTGACAGTTAAGTCACACATACATACAAAAAAAAAAAAAAAAAAAAAAAAATCTGCATGATAGTTCAGAAAACTAAAATTCTGATTGAAACTCTGGCTTTCTACCTAAGGGAGAGGGAAAAGTTGCCCTCAGGTGTTACTGGGCATGGAGAAAATCCTGGAGAGCTTAGGGCTGGATAGAGCTGGAGAAAAAGGATGCGCTACTTCAATTGGGACCAGCAAAAGTATGGAGCTCACCTCATGCAAAAAGGATGCAAAGCAGCCTCTCAGAAGAATTTGAGAAATGTTCCCAAATGTAAACTAAACATCTCCAAATTTCACATAAAGTAAGTATCAGAAAATAACAGCAGGTCACAAATGTTTCAACAAAGTGAAGTGTTTTGGGTCCTAACAGCACAAAGGCTAAAAGGACTGTGAGTTAACCCCTAAGATTGCAAATTCCAGGCAGTTACGTCTCTAGAGGTCAGGAAATCCTACAGTTCCACCAAAATAATCTGTAAATCATTGTGTTCTATCTCAAACTACTGCACAAATACAGAAAATGCAAGACAGCAAGAAGGAGACAAAGAAATATTCCCTAAAACAATGCTATTCAAGGTAACAAAGGTAACACAGTAATATCTAAATGGTAAATTTGTAAGAAACCATCACAGGAAAACACAGAATATTAAACTACAATAAAAGGGTCTATTAAACTACCATAATAAACAGTTATTTAGCTAATTCTAGAGTTTTTAACAGTACATGCAAAAAGTCAAAAATATATTATAAAATATTTCCCAGTTTCTAAACATTGTACGTAATAGTCCATTATTCATTTTACATTGTACACTTTATATAGCAAGTTTATCTTAGTTACACACTCATTACATTGGATAGTACAGTACTGGAAGGAAAGGTGCTTTTAAATTTTTCACTGTATTGTCCTTACTGATAAAAAGTATGCAAATAAAAATATGTTTATGGTGCAATTGTATTCTAATTGAGAGGTAATAGCTACTGTAATCATTCTAGCATATAGCTATTTCATCCATATTTCACAGCACGAGTTATATATTAATGAATTTTTCCCATATTTCCATAAGGATTTGTTCACATGCCACTATTTAGCGAATACTTGAAGGCCTGGATCACATCTTTTTCATCCTCACAATCTCTTCGCTAGCTCCTGGTCTGTATAAATTCTTAACCAATGTTAAATGAATATGTGATCACTTCAAAATCCAGCTTTCTTTGCTTGTCACAATAATATTATGATACCTATTAAAACAAATTTTGAATGCTTAAGATAAAATATCAGGGCCAGGCATGGTGGCTCATGCTTGTAATCCTAGCACTCAGGAGGCTGAGGCAGGAGGATCACTGTGAGTTCGAGGCCAGCCTGAGCTACATAAGCGAGTTCAAGGCCAGCCTGCACTACATAGTGAGACCCTGTCTCAAAAAAGAAAAAGATAAAATGTCAGTTTCAATATGAACATCAGTGAACAGGTTAGTTTCTTTTCACTTTCGGAATTCAGAGAGCTCTCTTTCCCTCCTATTCACAAAAATTAATAAATACTTATCATGCTAGACCCACTCAACCTGGAGTTAGGAAAATAAAGCAGTTACCCAAAGGCAACCCCACTTCAGTTCTACTGCCTAACCTATAATCAAAATGATTTGGAGCCAGTGATGGTGATGCATATTTATAATCCCAGCACTTATGGAGGCTGAGGCAAGAGGCTCACAAGCTTGGGTCCTGCCTGGGAGACCTAATGAGATCCTATCTCAAAAAATAAAATTAAATTTAAAAGGGTTGGGAAATAGCTGTGTGGTAGAGTGCCAGAGTTCAGTCCCCAGTACTGCCTAAAACATAACTTATTAAATAAATATTTATATTTTAGGATTTACACTATAACTAACACTGGGCAAATAGATGAGGTAACTAGAAACTTCAACTTTGCTCACTATGCAGCGCAAAAATTCGATACTCAAATATTAAACAAAGATCTATCCTATACATAAAAATACTAGAACTCTACAAGGAATTATTTGCTTGGTTCAGCTGGATACTCTCTCCCAGAACTAATTATCATCTGTTATTTATAATTGCTCAGGTTGGAAAGTTAGATAACAATGCCACAACTGTTTAAGAACAAATGAAATCAACTCCTTGGTATTCTCTTTAAGGAATTTTTCAAACTATACAAAACTTTTATTATGTATATTCTTATTATAATATTGATAACCCAAATTTTACTTGCTTAGGTATCCAGAATTCATACAGCCTTTTCCCTTTAAGGTACATTAACCACAATTAAATTAATATTAGCTGAACATTATGTTAATATTTAACATTTATTTCTATTAAAATAATTTGAGAAACCCAACCCCTCGATAGTTTTTTCACTTTTTTCCCTCACAAATTCCACCTCTCTGTTTCTGATGAATTATTAAACTATCTTATCTCCCTATGATTGTTTTCTGTAGCCACCTGGATCCACGTAATCCACTTTCTTTTCAAAAAATGAACAGGGCCGGTGAGATAGCTCAGCGGCATAAGCACCTGTCTGGCAAGCATGAGGTCCTGAGGTCAACTCCTGGTACCCACAAAAAAAAAAAAAATACCATACAGGCACCAGTATGAAATACACTGGAAAGCAAATTTTAAACATCTGATTTTTTAGAGTATTTTGGGAAATATATTCTTATCACAAGAAGGTGTAATAAGAAAGTGATTCTTCCTAGTCTAGTGTACTAGATATTTTTTCCCAGAGGTAACATCTATTGCTGATATTTTATGTTCTTTTCTAGAGATATCATGAGCAGAGGTAGTGTTTTCACTTACTAGTCCCTCTTTTCATAGTCAATGGAAGGTTCTCTAGTCCTCTCCTAAAATTTTTTCAATGAAAATGGGTAACCTTATTTCATTTTTAATGAAAGTTGTATATATTTATCATGAATAAAACAATGTTTTGAAATATGTATACATTACAGACTAACTAAATCAAGCTAGTTAACACAAACATTACCACCCATATTTATTTTTGTGGTAAGAACATCAAAATTGTCTCAATCAATTTTCAAGGATATAATACATTGTTATTAGTTATGGTGGTTCCCTTTATCCAGTTTTGCTTTCTACAGTTTCAGTTACCTCCAATCTATTATGGTCTGAAAATATCAAATGGAAAATTTCCAAAGTAAACAATTCATCACTTTTAAATTGCTTGCTGTTCTGAGTGGCATGATAAAATCTCACACTATTCTGCTCCATCCTGCACAGGATGTAAATCATCCCTTTATGAAGTGTAACTGTACATACCTGATCATCAGTCACTTGGTAGCCATCTTGTTCATCAAACCAAATGTCACAGTATTGCAGTGCTTGGGTCCAAATGACCCTTATTTCACTTAATATGGCCCAAAATCACAAGAGTAGTGACACTGGCAATTTAGATATATGCCAAAGGGATCCATAAAATGTCTCCTTTACATTAAAAAAAAAAAAGTTACTTTAAAAAAAAAAGTCCTTAATAAAGAAAGGAAGACATGTGTTTGGAGGTTGCTAATATTGATGGTAAGAAGAGACTGTGGGATCCTATTTGTCATCAAGGCTGGCTTGGAGGCTCAGTCCATGAGCGCTGGCCTGGAGTATGGGGTCACGCAGTATGTGCGGCCTTGAGTTTTACTGCCGCAAGCTTGGACCTGGGTGGAGGATACCTCTGTCCACACTGTGTTGTCAAAAGAAGAGTGAAGTAGTTAACAGAAAACTGTTCCTACCCTCTTCATTTCCTTATCTCGTGTGAAAGTTGTGGATTGTTCCTCTGTCTTGGCAAAATTAGCAAGAAACACTCACGGAGACCAAGTACAGACACAAGGGAGCTTTTATTCACTGGCAGAAGACGTCCTAGCCTCTGCCAAGACACCGACCCGGAGTCTTTGTTCTCAAGAGTTTTTATACATTAACAAGTTCCTCAGTTTCCATAGCAACCACATTGCACCACTCACCTTCCTGGAATTTTATAGGGACATCACAAGATTTATCACAGGATCCTCCTTAAACATCTGGTCTGTTTATCACACAGAATGTGGTCAAAGGTCAGCATGGCCCATGTTTGCTATAGCCATTTGTTCCTCCCTTGTGGGTTTTCTGGCTAACTAAAAAGGGAGGTGAGGAGTAAGTTCATCTAAAGGTTAACCATTCTAAAATGGAGTCCTAAAATCAAAATGGAGTCACTTTAGCCATGTCACCTCAAACTGATATTTCTGTGAGAGAAACAGTGCTAGAGTCAGTCATCTTGCTCATGTGCTCATGTGCAGACCTTCAGCTAGGTAACTATTTCTTTTAATTGACCCTGTTTTAACAGGGCAGGGAGAAAGGGGATGGGCTTCTCAAAATAAACTAGCATTTGGAGTCAAATTTTCGATCAGGCAAATTTTTTCATTTAGTTTTTTTATTGCTGGGTTTCAGACTTGCTTTAGTCCCATTCCTTTCTACTCCCCTATTTCTCCTTTTTGGAGTGAAAATACTTGTCTTGTGCTATTGTATGTTAAAAGTAATTAACTTTCTTTTCATTTTTGCAGGGTCTTGCAGCTAAGAGTTTGCCTTAATTCTCAGAGGAGACATCAGACTTGGACTTTTCAGTAATGTTGAAACTGTTAAGACTTTGACAACTCTTAGAGATAGACTAAAAACATTTTACATAAAGAGATGCACATAAGTTTTTGAGGGCCAGGGACAGAATGTTATGGTTGGTATTTAGATGTCCCTTAAAGCCTTATGCACTCATAGGGTTGGCTTTTGAGAGGTGATTGGATCATGAGGGCACGGCACTCATCATTGGTTTAGTCCATTTATGAGTTTATAGAAAAATATGATTTAGGAGGTAAAGCCTGGTGGGTCACTGGAGGGAGGTGCGTCACTGGCTGGAAAAGGTCTATATTCTCTCTGCTACTTACTGCCATATCATGAGCTCCTCCTCTACCATTCCCCTCCACCATGCCAACCTGCCTTGTCAGCTAACTGGCTGCTCTACAAACTGTGACAAAATAGCCCTCTTACATTTGGAAGATGGTCAGTACAGCGAGAAATAAAGCAAAAATACAATTTATATGGGAAAGAAGATAAATATGTATTTGCTATTGATATAATTATATTCCCAAAAGTCCTGAGGAAACCACCTAAAGTTATATTACTTAATAAAATAATGTGTGAAGGAGGTAATACATGGTAATCTACAAAAAGCAAATCCCACTGTGCTATATTAATTGACATTCATGTCCTTTCCTATCAGAATTATTGATGGCCTATATCCTATTGCTAAATGAACATATTAAAAGTTTTGAAGTAATCCAGTGGGATAAAATTTGGATTTGCTCCATATGTTATTCTTTTATTAGCAATTGTTTTTTGGGGGAAATTGGTGAGTATGTTTGAGAAACTAATGCTGAAATTTCTTTTTTTTATAGCATACTTATTTAGTGATCTACCTGAAAACATCATTATATCAGAAAAAAAGAAAAATGAATCATTCAAAAATTGTTAAACTTTTTCAAGACCTCTATGTGAAAAGTCATAAACTGAGTGACACTGATGCAAAACAAATTTGCATAGAAAAGTATACCCTGCCATGTACCACTAGCCATGTTTCTACATATTTAGAAGCATATTTAGTTTTTATTAATCTGGTCTTTGTTATACTGATTTTGAATTTAATTGCACATGATTAAAGAACGCTGCATGTCTAACAAGTTTTTGAAACTTATTCCATGAACATATATTCACTAAAATTTTTATGTGTTCTTGAGAAAAATACATATATTCTGTAATTCTTGAGTGTAGAGGTCAACATATGACCATTTCTTCTTGCATGTAAGTTATGTCAAATTCCTAGCAATTGTCAATTTTTTCTATATTATTCTTCTTGAAATCTAGAAGTCATATGCTATCTGTTTCTTTTTCATGTTTTTCATTAAATTTAAAATCACTTTCATAATATTAAACATTTATTTTGTAACTGATATCTAATAATACTCAGTATTTTAAGTCTTTGGCCTTATAAATATGCTATTTGTGATCTCAAGTGACTATAGCTAATAGATTATTTCCCTTTGTATTTTTAGTTTAGTGTTTAAATTTATGTTTGATAAAATTTTATCCATGAGAAACTTGGGGGGATTTCTTTCAAATCACTGAATTGTAGTGAGTGCTCTGCATCAATTTTGCATTTACTTTTACTGAGAATCCAATGAGTGTTGCTAATTAAGAACTATCCATTTTTAAATATTAATTTTTGTCTTTTGATTAACCCAATGGGCACATATATTCTAAGGCCAAATCCATATAAAGACAGAACTAGAAACGCAACTTTTCACAGTAGGTTTTTTTTAATGTCTCCAAAGTACAAGCCAAAATGTACAAGCTTGACAGTCATCTTCTTTAGCCAATGAAGGAAGATGTATTATATGAAGGACATAGTCCTTTAAGTATTCTAAAATTTTGGGAGAGTTTATTTGAACGTCCCCTGTTATATAACCCCCAAACTTTGACCCCCCCCTTCCATATCCATGTAGTCATTATTATTCAAGTTCCTCAGTTTCTATGATCTACAATTCTCCAAACACAGTGGAACAGCCTAGATCTGGAGTTGCTTTCTAATCTAGTTTTCAAGGTCTCCTCTGTCTTTGGGTCTTGCTAATAATCTGTATTTCTGTTGTACTCAGTTATGCATTTCTAAAATGTAAGTTATAGTTCATCCACACTTCCATGCATTTTGTTTCAAGGTTAGTTTAGGATACTCAGTCTACTTAGAGTTGCTGGAAACACACCATGTATTATTTTCCTAGGTTTATTCTTTTCATTTTTCCACATTTCTTTGTTACCTGAAAGGACCTGCAAGAAGATCTGATGCTGTAACCTGCTTTGATTAGAACATATCTCGCCTGCAGAAGGAGCCCATTTCCCTTCTGACTACAAATATGATACAAATATGTATCTTCACAGGAGAGGACAGTCAAACACAAACAAGCACAGGAAAAAGAGCAGACAGGAAAGAATTTGTTTTTGTAATTTCACCCTCTCTATCCCTCTCATGTTTTGAAGAATAAGACATTTTGCCAGCTGAAACTTCCTTCAAGCAAATCCAAAAATATTCTAGGTTCTCTCTAACTACCTGGAGCCCAACCTCTTTTTCTATTAGAACCTCATTTCATCAGACACATTGTAGATGAAATACCTGTCTTTAGCTATATTGCTTTACAACTGCCCTGCTTCTTACTACTAGTTAAAAACATATATGACATTATTTTTAGCCTGAAATACCCTTTTTCTTTTTGGACAGGAAACTAATGTGATCCAATGGCAGGTTTTCCCACAAGCACATCAACAGCACCGTGTGGCGTCATTAACACGTCCCCTCCACCACCTGAAATGTGCTGTGCAAATAGTCAATGTCCAATAATAATCTGTTCATTGATTTGTTAAATAATAATTCAACTGACAAATTCCCAAACACTTTTCATATGTCAGTGTATTCAGCTAACTAAAGTGCTATTTATATTTTACATAAACAAAGTAATGTCTTCACTAAACCTGTTTGCAAGATAATGATGAACGAAATTTGTTATTTTAGTTGTCTCCTGGTGAAGTTCTAGGAGAACTAGAACTGTCCTTTGGCTTTGTGATTTTATAAATTCTATAAATGTCTCTACTTTGTCTTTGAATTATTGATAACTTTATTCAGGGAAAATGTGCATGTGCTCATAGCCCTTTAAAAATGTAATAAACAAGTCTTTGCTTCCAGGATCTTTCAAACCAAACCAAACAAAAAGGATAAAGGAACTCTCCAAAAGTCTTCTTCTATTCAAGCAATAATTGCTGAGAAGTTCTTCTATTTCTACTACTGGTTGAAAACAAATCCCTTTATTCACTGATCTGAATAAATTTTACCATTATGTGAAGCTTTTCAAGCAGTTAAGAGTCATCTGAAATCAGGGAGCAGTTTTTTCATCATTCAAAGAAAATTGGCCCCTTCTTTTATCCATAGGTTATTACCTTTGTGCATCCATTTCCAAACCAGTAGGTCAGCCAAGGAGACTACTGAATAGCCAAAATGAGAGAGAGACAGAGAGAGGGAGAGAGAGAGAGAGAGGAAGAGGAAGAGGAGGAGAAAGGGAAAGAGGAAAAAGGAGGAGGAGGAGAAAGAAGAGAGAAGGATGAGGAGGAAGAAAAGCAGAAGAAGAGGAGGCCTAAGAGGGAACTGGAAGATTGCTGGAGCCTTTACACTGACAGCAGTAAGGGGTGGTAGTTGGGATTTTGAGAATGAGAAAGATAAAAGAAAACTACAAAACTTCAAAAACACACCACTCTGAAGTCAATTAAAATTGGAATAGATGTACATATACATTGAAAGACCAATAGAGAAAGTCAATGTATTACATAGTAACCGATACTTACACTGATGCCTATAATAAAACAAGAGGTATGCTCAAGTTCAAACTATCCTATGTAATGTGTACATAAAATACTAATCATAGTAGATAATAGTATAATAGTAAATTATTTAATTGATCATGGAAACATTTACATCAATCTTGGTAAATTTTTAATAAGCCCACAAAAATATTTTACTACATATAATGATGCTTTACTTGAGTCCTAAATAAATTAACAGTTTTTCAGGATTGTGCCAAATAAATGAAAAATTGTCATGTTTCACCATTGTACTTTCAAACTCTATGTAATAAGAAAGATCTTCTAGGGCCAGTGAGATGGCTCAGCAGCGTACGCGCCTGCCTGGCAAGTGCGAGGGCCCGAGTTTGACTCCTGGAACCCACATACGAAAAAAGGGCCAGTGATATCGCTCAGCGGCACGAGCACCTGCTGGCATGCAAGGTCCTGAGGTCGACCCCTGGTACCCACAAAAAAAGAAAAAGAAGAAGAAGGATCTTCTAAACTGGGCGTGGTGGTGCACGCCTGTAATCCCAGCACTTGGGAAACTGAGGCAGGAGGATCACTGTGCATTCAAGGCCAGCCTGGGCTACATAATGAGCTCAAGGCCAGCCTGCACTACAAAGCAAGACCCTGTTTCAAAAAACAAAAATAAACAAACAATAAACTAAAGATCTTCTTTTGTGTTAAAACTCTGTTTCTAAATGAGGAAAAGTATAGTATCATGTTTAACTTTTCAATGGTCCAAGCTATTTAAAGAAATGCAGCTTTATTGCCTTCAAATATTATATAAGCACTTACATCCTTCTCAAGGCACAGAAACCCAGAAGGGAGTGGTGCAGACAGAAAGTTCAGCACAGTGTGCTCAGCGACAGTGACATAAAAGGAGCAAACTGATCAAGACTGATCTTAATACATTCAGTAGGTTACACAGGTCCAAAAACATCAAAACATAACCAAAGTGAGCCGTATCACGGAGACCTACACTAACTAAAGAGGACTCCCGAGCAGCAAGAGTTTTCTACCTTAACTGATCTCCATTCCTACCTCAACACAAGAACCCCAGAAATACAACAAAACATGCAACAATGGCTCCAAGAGCTCTTAACTCCCCGAAAGTTGATCCTATGAACACTGAAGTGGAGGAAGTGTCAGGGAAAGAACAAAAAATCAATGTTAAAATGTCTGAAGGGATCAGAGAAGAAACAAAAAAGTAAATGCATAAGATGTTCTTGTAAACAGAAGCGTTTGTGAACTGAGGTATTACTGTAGTAAATAATAATCTGGATTTTGACAGAGTCTGTTGTGATTTCCCCTTCTTCATTTCCAGTTGCATAGATTTGGGTCTTTTCTGTCATTTTTTGGTAAGATTAGCTATAAGTTTGTCTAATTTGTTTATTCTTTCAAAGCAACAGCTCTGATTCACTGATTCTTTGTATTGTTTTTCTAGTCTCATTTCATTAATTGTTTCCCTGATTTTTATAATTTCCTTCATTATTCTAGCTTTGGATTTGGATTGTTCCTCTTTTTCTAGGACCTTGAGGTGCATGATTAGGTTACTTATTTGGACTCACTGTTTTTCTGATGTAGGCATTCACAGCTCCTAGTACTGTTTTTATTGTGCCCCATAATAATAACAAGAATCAACAAATGGGATTATATAAAATTAAAATTTTCTGCTCATTAAGGGAAATAACCAAAAGAATGAAGAGATAACCTAAGGAATGGGAAGAAGTTTTTCCCACTGCCCCTCACAGGACTAATATTTAGAATATATGAAGAACTCAAATAAACTAGATCCAAAAAAAAACAGAAGACCCACTCAAAAAATGGGCAATTGCAATGAATAGACACTTCTCAGAAGAAGAAGTACAAATGACCAATAAAATATGAAAAATGTTCAGCCTCATGGGCCACTAGAGAAATGCAAATCAAAACAGTGCTGAGATTCTATCTTACTCCAGTAAGAATGGCTATTATTGAGGACTAAAAGAACAACAAATGCTGGAAAGAAAGTGAGGAAAAAAGAACCCTTCTACATTTACATCGTTGGTGGGGATGGAAATCAGTACGTAGACTTCTCAAAAAACTAAAAATAAAAATTCCATTTGACCCAGCTATATCTTTCCTGGGTATCTTTCCAAAACAGTTAAAGTTGCCATATTATAGTGATACATGCACATTCATGTGTACAGCAGCACAATTCACAATAACAAAATTATAGAAGCAGCCTATATACCCAACAGATGAATGGATAAAGAAAATGTGGTATATGCCCACAGTGGAGCACTACTCAACCATGAAGAAGAATAAACTAGAGACACTTGTAGGAAAATGGATAGATCTTGAGAACACAAATGAAATAAATCAAACATGTATGGTTAAATGTTGAAAGGTTTCTCTTATGTGAGAAACACAAAATATAAATAATTTAAAGATCAAAAAAAGGGAAAATAGTAGGAAATACTAACATAGAATTTTTTAAGGTGGGGAAGGGGATCTGGAGAAGACAGGAGAATGGGGATAAAGGGGTTTGAAAATTATCAAGATACGGTAGTATATATACTAATTCTCCAAAATGAGTGTAATTATTATGTATCACAAACATACTAATACAAAAGTGGGGAAAGAACTAACATATAACAGTAAGGAAAATAAGTAAATATGTTAATGGCTTAAAACAATATTAGATATTAACTTTCACAAACATAAAACCCACTTAATGTAAAATAATTCATTGTTTGATACAGAATTTTAAAACATGCTGAAAGCATGACATATTTTCTGAACTCCATTTTATTCCAAATTATCCTTTATTTTAAAAGAGACAAGAAAAAAATTATATTTAAGATTATACTGGGCCGGTGAGATGGCTCAGCGGTGTAAGCGCCTGCCTTGCAAGCGCGAGGGCCCGAGTTTGACTCCCGTATCCCACATACGATAAAGGGGCCGGTGATATCGCTCAGCGGCACGGGTGCCTGTTGGCGCGCGAGGTCCTGAGGTCGACCCCCTGGTACCCACAAAAAAAAAAAAGATTATACTTACCAAGAATATTTATAATATTTTCTAAACATCATACATTGTATTAGTAGGATTCTAGTAAAGACCTTAGATTCCCACTCTATGTGTAGCTATGTTAGAGCTTCTTCAGAATGACAAACTTTTACATTTCTGTATACATGGGAGGAAACTCTCCTTTCTGCATAGCTCTTCATTTCAAGTCATTTTAATCATCTGAGCTACTCAGCACTTGCTCAGGACTAGTGACAGAAAGCCAAAGGCAAACTGACACACTAAGGAATCAGGGATCAAATGACCAAATGTTTGTTCTCTCTCTCTCTCTCTCTCTCTCTCTCTCTCTCTCTCTCTCTCTCTCTGTCTCTTCTCTCTCTCTCTCTCTCTCTCTCTCTCTCTCTCTCTCTCTCTTTGTGTGTGTGTGTCTCTCTCTCTCTGTCTCTCTGTCTCTCTCCCTCTCTCTCTCTCTCTCTCTCTCTCCTCTCTTGGGTATTTATATGTGGAATTTTTGCATTTTTATAACATTTTTCAATAAATATTCTATATATTTAAGATGCACAACATGATACTTCGATATACACATAGTGAATGATTACCACAGTGGAGAAAATTAACATATCCATCTCCTCACATACATAGGTTTGTCATGTGTTCTCCAGCTATGGTGTACAATCTCCTCCATAAGAATACCATAAGAACAGAAGGCAACATATGACCACGAATAACTACAGTTTTCAGCCCTGTGTTAGTCAGCTTGCCATAACTGTGACAAAATACCTGAGAAAAACAATTGAAGGAGGAAAGACTTATCTTGGCTCATGTTTTCAGGGGTTTCAGTCCATAGTTGCTTAGCCCAGTAGCTTTTGGGCCTATAGTAAGGCAGTCTGTTGTGGCAGGAGCACGTGGCAGAGGAAAGCTGCTCATCTCATGGTGGCCAAGAAGGAGAGGGAGAGGGCAAGGGAGATGGGGAGGGGAGGGAGGGGAAGAGGAGGGGGAGAGAGAATGCCAGTGTGTAGATAAGATATACCCTTCAAAACCCTTCAGAACCCCAGTGATCTACTTGCTCCAATTAGGTCCCACCACAGTTTCCACTACCTCCCAGCATCATCAGTTGGTGACCAAGCTTTCAACATATGAACTTTTAGGGAAAATTTTAAGATTCAAATCATAATTAAGAGAAACTCACTATTACCTCTCCCTGCTGTAGTGCTCTGTGAGTGTGTGTGTGCACACATGCACTTATACACATGCAATGGAAAAATTAATGTATATATAAAAAAAGATGCTAAAAGGCCCAACTTTGAACCATCCATGATTTCTTTAGCCATAAAAATAAGGTATCTTTATTGGCCTCATCACTAGAGTGGTGAGAACACAGGAAAGGGGATAGGGCACTGTAGATAGACACAAAAAGAGAAAAGCACATCAGAAAAATAAGGCAAGCACATATTTTCTCTTACATAGGTGACTTTACCTCTCTTTCTTTTCATACCAGTAGATATCTAAACGAGAAATTCTATGAAGCTTATAGATGTTGAAAAATAAACCATGTTTACCTGTAATTCTTATATAAATACATGATGCTCTGAGGGGACGATTGTGACTACTCACCAGCAAATGCCTTAGATCCTCAATAGAAGCTCCACGTGGCTTCACTAAAGAGCATTCGGAAGAGCAGGGAAGTTTTCCTAAACCAAGGCCCACGGAAGATCACTTGCTCTGATTTCTAGCTATATTAGGGAACTGAGGTTCAGTGTCCAAATAAGATTATTACCAAGAAACATGAACTTAATACTTTGATGAAAAGTGTCTAGGACTCATAATTTCCACTTATGTGAAGTTTTATGTATGACAACCAAACACAGCAGAAAAATTCTCTAGGTTACTCTCAAGTCAAATGACTGAGTTATACATCTTCCTTTAGGTCACTGACATTCTACACTTCAAATGGAGAGAAAGGAAAACAGAGATTTAAAATGAAGGATCATCTGAGAGCACCAGGAAATAAAGAATTGGGCAGGCGATAAGACAAACTGGCAGTTTTAAGAAAGGTAGTCTGCACGTGTTTTCCTGAGGTGTCAATATACACACACAGGGTGATACAAAGTGCAGTTTGAAAAACAGAAAATAGCGCCTAACGGAAAAGAAGTAAACTCAAGTGGCTTGAAAAGAAAAGGTAAGTAACAGAAATGAGTCACAGTGGCCAGGAAAGCTCATATCCATGTCCTAGCAAAGTGTAATAAATAGAGTGTGGAGTTATCTTAAAGTCCTTGCTCATTAATGTCAGCGTCTGCATGTTGTGTGAATCTGTGAGTGTTTTCCATAGTTTTCAATCATGTAATGTCATTTCCTCTTGTTCATGATAATTTGATTGAAAGTCAGAATTTTATTTGACTCTCTGGATGACCTCTCTGGCCAGCAGTTGTGGGCATACATAATCAATCTGGTTTGAAGCAAACTGCATTAAAGCAAGACTGTAGGCTTTTTGAGGGCTCCTTTTTGTCAGAGGTCACTGATCTGGTCAGATTAATTGTGCCCCCCCCCAGAAATTCATATGTTGAAATCCTATCTACCAAAGCAAAGGTATTAGCAGGCAAGGACTTTAAAAGCAATTAGATCGTGATGATGGAGCCTTCATGAAAAGGATTAGTACACTTATAAAAAAGGCACCTCTGAAAACACAGCCTGGAGGAAAAATAGCCTCTTTAATAAATAGTGCTGGGAAAACTGGCTATCCACATGCAAAAAGTTTGAATCTAAACTCATATATCTTACCATCTACTAAACTAAAATCAAAATGGGTCAAAGATCTAATGTTAAGGGCCAGTGAGATAGCTCAATGGCATAAGCGCCTGCCTGGCAAGCGCAAGGTCCTGAGTTCGACTCCCAGTACCCACATATGAAAAAAGGGCCGATATTGTTCAGTGGCATGGGCACCTGCTGGTGCGCATGGTCCTGAGTTCAACCCCCGGTACCCACAAAAAAAAAAGATCTAATGTTAAAACAGAAATACTTAACCTGCTGGAAGATAAAATAGGTAAAGCTCTTGAAGACATTGGCATAGGCAAGGACTTTCTGTACAGAACACTATTGGCACAAGAAATAATACCAGGAATCAACAAATGGGATCATATCAAATGAAAAAGCTACTGTACACCAAAGGAAATTACCAACAGAGTGAAGAACTAACCTACAGAATGGGAAAATTTTTTTGCCAGCTATTTCTCAGACAAAGGATTAAACAGGCTCCTAAAAGATCCCTACCTTCTTCTGCTATCTGAGGACCTAATGAAAGTGCAGCCATCTATGAACCAGGTCATGGGCCCTCACTGGGCAATGAACTTGCTGAAGGCTTCATCTTTGATTTCCCTGTTTCCAGACCATGAAAAAAAATTTCTTTTGTTTATAAATTACTCAGTCTAAGGAATTTTTCATAGCAGCCTTAAGACACTAAGTCACTTTTACTTCAAGGGCATAGACCTTCAGGAATACAAGTGGAAGCCTTGAGTGTATACCAAGTCCTTCTTTCTTGGTAGTCCCTGACTCTGGTTTCTGACCCTAACACCCATGAGACTGACAGAAGTTGGACTCAGCTTTTTATCGTCTCGGTGAACTCTTTTAGAATGGACCAGTGCTTTTTTTTTTTTTTTTTTTTTTTTGTGGGTACCGGGGGTCAACCTCAGGACCTTGTGTGCCAGCAGGTGCCCATGCCGCTGAGCGATATCACCAGCCCTTTTCTCATATGTGGGTTCCAGGAGTTGAACTCAGGCCCTCATGCTTGCCAGTCAGGCACTTAGGCCACTGAGCCATCTCATCAGCCCCCATTTTACTGGGTTTTCTGGTGGGGAGCTCTTGACCTCTCAAGCTTTGGTAGTTTTCCAATTTTTATGAAAGACATTTTCCTTAATTGCATCTAGATTTTCTAGATAATCTTTTAGAGTTGGTCTATAAGTTTTCACCCCTATAATTTTAATATCACTGAAGAGAAGACTTCTTTGATCCTAGGACCTTTTTGGTTTTTCACATCTCTACATTTCTATTATATGTTCATAGTCAATAACATTGAAAATAATACTTAATTTTTATTTAAGTTTTTCATACAAAATGTTCATCAGCCCTATGTAAATGATAATTTTTTGAAGGGAAGAGTCAAATTGTATACCTCTTTATGTCCCCTGAAGTGTTAAATGGTTGCATAGAAATATTGTTGGTGTGACATGCAGGATAAATAGAGAAGTGAGCATTTAAAAGATGAGTTTATATTTGTATTCCAGTGTAGAAAACACTTCATATCTCTTACCCAGCATTTGCATTCTTAGAAATCTGTAGCACAAACATACCCACAAGCATGCATGAAGATACATATCCATATATAATTTTCTAACCATGCCCACATAATACAAATTTTTTTGTAATTTTATCAGTCTCTGAAGCATTTTACTGACATACAATATAGAAATATGTGTATATGTGCGTATCACTATCCTTTTAAAGACACAGTATGTTTGTGTCAATTAACGTGCATTTGTATTTTCCCATCTTGAGTTCTCAGTCAATAAGAACTGATGAGAATCCCAGCCAAAATTAAAAATGCTCTGGCCAAGACACTGCATTTCATTTCATCCAGTGTTGAATATATTCGGCAACAAGGGTTATTTATTCAGCTGTCGCCTCTTTTTCCTGTCATTTACTTTGTGTTCTAACAAACAACATTAGCCATACTAGATATTAAAAGTACACAAATGGTAATGTTGGACCTCCTTCAAAGAAAAAAAAAGGAAATGCATTAGACTAGACATTAAAAAGCAACTTTTATCATAGGCTCGTATTGCCTTCTGGAAAACTATAGAAATGTTAAGAGGGTAAAGATTAACAGCTAACCTGAGATTTGTGCAAGTCCTCTGACAAATGGGCTTTCCCACTGCTGAGACACAATGCTCAACACCCACAGTTTGAAGGTGAGGTTTAATTTAACTCATGGTTCAGAAGATCCAGTCCACAGTCTGAAGACTCCAAGGCAGGAACATGATGGCAGAAGGGAGTGGTAGAAAAAAGATGCTTAGTTCATGGTGAACATGAAGCAGAATACAGGAAGGTGGCCAGAGAGGAAGGGACTAGGGACCAGACATAGACCCCAAGGCCACATCTCCATGACCCACCCGGAAACACAGGAAGTGTGCTCCATCGGCCCCCTAGGCTATCAAGTTGACCCTCACCCTAACTACCACAAGAAGCATGATAAAAATCACCGCAGCAGGAGTGATTGACCAAATATTTTACAAAAGGTGTCAGGAAGAAACTAGGTCAGGAGACAGATTATGATTTCAAAAGATGTGAAGGGAAAGGAGTAACAACTGCTAAAGAATAAAACAAGAATATATCTCCATAGAGACTGAGCTTCAAAGCCTCTTTCGCTCTCTGCAACACTAGTTCCATTTTAACTTACGGTTTTTTATATCCCAAGTTCTCACAGGGACTGTGTGTATCAAGGTTCCCACTCTATAAAAGGAAGGCTTAAATAACAATGATAAACCTTAAAAGTAAAAATTACCACTTAAAATGTGGCTTATGTCAAGATATATTTTATATAATAAAAGTAACAAAAATCAATTTGCAGAAAAACACAGTATGTATTTACTATGCCTATATAGCTCTATAGCTATTATAGTAGTCTGTATTCACATCTACACCTATACACATCTGCATGCCATGAAAAATCTCTGAGCAGATATATACTGTTATGTACTGAATCTTTGTCTCTCCCACCCCAACCAGGTCATACGTTGCTGTCCTAACTCCTAAAGTGATAATATTAAGAGAGGCCTTTGAGAGGTGATTGCACCATGAAGGAATAGCTCTCATCACTGGGATTAGTGACCTTATAAAAGACACCCCAGCACGTTCTCCCACCTCCTTCTTCCATGTGAGGATACGACAAGAAGTCAGCAGTCTGCAGTCCAGAAGAGCATCTTCGTAGAACCTAAACACACTGGCAACCTCATCTCAGACTTCCAGCCTCCAGAACTGTGGGAAAACAGTCTGGTATTTCAGCTGCCCCATCTATGATGCTTTCCTGTAGCAGCCTGAACTTATTAAGACACACGATTACTGTCATAGGGACATTGTTTTCTTCTATGTCCTTAATAAAATGTGACACAAAGGAAAATTATGCCCCTATGACAGTATTTACCTGGTCATCCTCAGGCTTTCTTCCCATTTGTGTTTTTTCAGTCATTGACTTCTCTTGCTTTCTGCAAAGCCTACTCTCTTCATCCCAAGGTATTCCTAATCATTCATTTAATTTGCCCTTTTCTGCCTCTCAGAGTTCTAAGTTTTAAAAAATGTAATTTAAAAAGTATTGCTTCTCCTGCTCCCATTAAATTATGGGTTCTGAAAAGAAAAACAGGGCACATGGAAATGGTTCTGAGTTGCTTACTGACAAATAAAAAAAAGCAAATCAAAAGAGATTATGTGTTGAGGCCTTTTAATATGATCCCTGATTAATTGTAGGCTTATTTAAGGACGATGTTTCACTGGAAGCACAATTTCTGATACACCTCTAATCTCAGAATAAATTGAAATACAGAACTCTTTCCAATCTATAAAATCATCTCTAGAGAAATTCCTCAAATGGCTGGTTAGAGTAACTGGATGCACATGAAATTAAAGCCATTATAAATGACATTGATAAAATGTCACAGAGACAAGAAAGAGAAGGGTGAAAGCACATCACTGATTTTCTTTACATGTGGCAGAAAAGAGAATATGATTGGAAAAAATTTTACATTAGGAGCACTTTGTTTTCTTTTTTTAAAAAGTGTATATACTGAAGATTTCTAGTAAAAAATTAATTACCTAAAATTTATATTTGTCAGTGAATATAAGTGGCAAATGAACAAACATAGGAGAATAAAAAGGCAATCAATGCATTATAAATTGATTTAGCTTCTTTAAATTATAGTGGGGTTTTTTTTGTTGTTTCTCATTTGTTTCCCATTGATGAACCCATTTAATATCAGGGTTCATCAAAATATCCTGAAAAATACTACTTAGTAGATAGCTATAATTATTAAAATTGATCGAACATCATTTAAAATTTTTTAATAAATATAATGACATGGACTACCCAACCAAAGGTATTAGGAATTATAGGAAAATTTATTATTGAAGAAAAAAAAATCTATGTGCTACCCACATCATAAAACATACCATAATAAATTCCATATGTATTAAAGAGATAACGAGAAATACTAAAACCATGAAAAGTGATATCTGAATAGCACAGAGCTTTTAAGTTGCAAAATTATTGCACTAAAACAAATAATATTTGAAAAATCAATAGATACAACTACTAAAAACTTATTACAGTTCATAAAAAGCTAAGAAAAAAATGTTCTTTAACAGGACAGAGGAAAAAATTAGTTACTATAACAATGAATTAATATATCTTAAACTCTTGTAAGTCAAAAATTAGATTCCAAAAATATTAAGAAAAGGCATCAACTAATAACAAAATACTAGCAATAATTTTTAAACAGCATGTAGAATGTTGGTACAGGAGTGGTATGATTGTCATTCACATATCGTGATGGTAGTGTAAGTTCCTATGGCCTTTTCAGAAAGAACTTTATCAACTGTATTAAATCTTGAAATTTTTAGAGCTCTCAGTCTAAACTAAAGTGAAACAAAGAATAATATAAGCACCAAGATTTTACTTGATAATTTATAAAAATAAATACAAAGAAATTATGTATTTATTATTAGGGAAATATCTAAATAAAGAACATACGCACAATGAAATATTATACAACAATCAAATGCTGCATCACAAAAATTTTAATTACGTGAGAAAATGCTTATTATATAGTGTAAAGTAAAAAAGGATAACTATATATTATATATATGTTAATCAAAATACTACATACACTAAATGTTTATTTTAAATTTTTTTAAGTAAAAAACATATTGCCTTTATTAATTCCCTTCAGAATAGTCCCTCTTGCTCCAAACACACTTGTCCCATCATTCTTACCACTTTCTGAAGCAACTCTAGAAGTCCTCTTTCTGACTTTCTGAGGTGTGATCAAAACTAGGCGAATGCTGCTGCCAAGTGCCAGCCAATGGAAAAGCAGGCCATAAAAACATTACGGTGTATCCCTATCCACTTATTCACTGGATTGGACACTGTGTGACTTCTGGCTCATCCTCAGAGTCAAAATGGACATGAAAGGTAAACATGTTGAATTGATTCAAGATATGGAGGCAGCATAATAGTGCAACTGAAGACACTCATGAAAGAGGACTTCCAGAACTGCTTCAGAAAGTGGCAAGAACAATGTGTCTGTTCAAAGTAAGGGGGAGTATTTTGAGGGATATTAATGGCAATGTGTCTTTTATTGTAATTATTTTTTAATTTAAATATTTGCCATATTTTTCAATTGTATCTAATATGTTTAATATATTTTAAATACGTAAGCATCCAATAGAACTTCATTTACTGTACCACCAAACTCTTAAGTCACTTGAAGGCAGAACACACACACATGCACATTTTTCAGTAAGTAGCACTTTATCCATGACCAGTGCGTGTACAGTGATTTAATGAACTAGCCAAATAAGCATGTTAGTACCTGAATGTTTAAACCAAACTTATCAAAGGGTTAACAATTTCTTTCACATTTTTCTACAATAAACATTCATTCCACAAAATATTAAGGAAATATATCAAATACTAATGGAAATGATATATTTCATAGTAACTTACAAAAACAGAAATATGAACAAGCTTTGCTTTTGAGAAACATGGATAAAATTTATTGCTGAAGGAGCACAAATTATTTTTAATAGGTCTTTGAGCACAGATTGGAGGAAAAGCTGCATGTTCCCTTTGTGTTTCAATAGCTTCAGTTGCAGTCTTTTACAGCAAAAAGAAACCTGGTGAATAACTATAGACCCACAAAAGGAAGCAAACTAATAAACACTGCATAGGACAAATAATCTTGAAGCTGAATCCAAGGTGCACTGGCTTATATGAATGCTGCTCACTCACAAAAAGGAACTGGAATTTTCACCCGGGTTCATCTGCTGAAGAATTAAATCAGGCAAGTTTTCTTGCCCCTCTCCAGGTTAATTTTGCAAGGGACTTAGTGTGTAACCCTAAAATAGCCACTCACAAACAGGGAAGATAAAACTGTACCTGCCTAAAGAGTGCCCACATCTCTTGAAATATATTCTGTCTACCTTATGAATTTATGGGAACATCTGACTTCCTTAGTAAGTTTCTCATTAGAATGTTTCTCTTAGTAAGGGTAAAATATTAACATCCAAAATGCACCAACTGCTCAAAATGCATTGCTATGAAAGCCTTTCAATGGGGTGAAATGCTACAAGCAAATGCATATTTCATGGATGGTACTGTGTGTTGTTTTCATAATAATACTAATTTAATGAATACTTCTGTTTCTTACAGATTGATTAATTCATTTTTTTATTTCCTATAGTTTGGGTCAAGCCCCTTTATAATTGGCCTGTAGGCAATATCACATGAAATACAGTTTTTTTCTTTTTATCGAGGTCTGGATGATGCCTGTTATTAAACAGTCTGTTTGTGAAATAAAATTCTTAATTCAATATCTGTGGCAGATAATATACCCTGGAAGGTTGCCATCTGGTTCATGTATTTTTAATAATACTAAGCTTATGTTTCTAAAGTTCAGATTTACAATATTCTTTGTTATTTAGTCTGGAGTTAAAATGAGTCACAGTAAAACCAGAATTAGTAACTTTATATGATTAAAAGAGGTATAGGTGAAGATAACCAATTACTTATAATAGAAGAATGTTGTTAAGAACATTTATAGGACTAGGGAAGTATAGTGAAATGATAGAGTGCTTGTCCAGCATTTGTAAAGCTCTGGGTTCAATCACCAGCACCGCAAAAAGAAAAAACAAGTATACCTCAAATGCAAGTTCAGTTGGAATCAACACAACATGAAAAATATTTTGCTTTTATGAATTTAGCTACTGAAATTTTCCAATACTATGGCAACTTTGAATAAGAAGTATTAATACTAAACATTTTTAATAAGAATCAATTAACAACCTCAAAGAAATATTTGTGACCCTACAAAAGAACAATGTAAGACAATATTAAACATTCTAAGAAAGTATGTCAGACACCCTATATGCTGCTTTAACTATTAAAGAAAGTCTCAAGTTACAGAAATTAATGAGTCATTCCCAGAAAGGAAACCATAGAGTAGAAAGTACAAAGAGTATCTTTTTGTGTTCTTTTAATTTGTTTCTAGCTAGAAATATCAATTTTTTATGTACATTTTAAATTTCTGGGCCAGTGAGATAGCTCAGCGGCATAAGCGCCTGCCTGGCAAGCGCGAGGTCCTGAGTTCGACTCCCGGTACCCACATACAAAAAAGGGCCGGTAATATCACTCAGTGGCATGGGCACCTGCTGGCACGCGAGGTCCTGAGGTCGACCCCTGGTACCCACAAAAAAATAAAATAAAATAAATTTCTTTGTTTTCCCATAGTATCTTTTCTTAACTCATAACTGATAGTACCAAAGTAGTAGTAATTACTGCTACTTTGTAGTAGTGCAATTTGAAAGCAGAAAAACCTCCAGCAAAATATGTATACTGAAATTTTTAGGCACAATATAATTTGACATACAGTATTACCAATTTAGAAATAAAAAATTACATTTTAATACCCTAAATTTTTTTGTATATTTTAGTATGCTTACTGGAGAAATATATTCTTAATTCTGTATTAGGAAACACAGAATAAAATTAAAATTAAAGGAAAAATTGAAAACACTTTTGTGGCCACTGAGAAAAACACTTAGTGATTGCTGTTGCTTATTGTTTTCAATTTAAATGCAAATAAATAAATAAGTAAATAAATGCAATAAATACACATATAGTCAAAATCACAATAAGTATCTGGTAGATTCTAATACATAATTATTTTGTTCAGTTAATATTTATTATTATTCTTTAATATTTCACTTTAAATGACCACTTAATATGGCAGTAGATGTACCATAATTTCTGAACTATTATTTCATGTTTATGTTGCTTCAAGTTTTCTAGTTGTTTTAATTTTTTTTACAGAAATATTCAAATTTCCTAATAGACCGGATAAATCCTTACAATTACAGTAATCTTACAATTACAGTGATTGAACCAAAGTGTAATCAGCAAGTGTTAGCACTGGGAACTCACCTGGCTCTTGAACATTTTTGTTTTTGATTGCTCCAACTGGACATTTCCAAATCTACAGATTGAAGGTAACTGGTATTGGCTTTGATGTGCAAAGAGAGCTAATATATTATGCATTTCAACTCCAATCATTTTAACTTGTGTATATAGAATAATTCTGAGTTGACAAAAGAGACCATCAAAGTTACAGTTATCATTGACTATGGCATATGTCCAGGAGAAGAAAGCAGCTGCCAAATGTTTGTCACATTTCTGTGTCATCATCAGTACTCAGGAAAGGTCACAACACAATAGTGCTTACAGACAGAGAGTGCAGACCAACTAGTTTCTCTGTAAGCAGGTCCAATAACCTTAATTATCTATAAATCTCATCCCTGATCCTGTTCAAGGATATTTTATAGAAAAATAAAAGCTAACATAAAATTTCATCCCCATGAATATAGGACTTAATTTTTAATATTCTTTAAAAGAAGTAAAATATTTAACGTTTTTCAACTTATTTTCTCCATAGATTTATATCAAAACTGTTCCCTAGCATTTAAAATACATGATTCAGAAAGGTTTTACTTGGCCCTTGACAGTTCACTGTGAGTTTAACTGACACGAGCAATCCGCATAGATAGAACTACAGCCCTGAACCTTCCAGAAACATTGGTGATTGCCAGTGAAAAGTGTTAGCTATGACTATCTGTTAAATGAAATAAAAATATAACCCCAAAGAAAAAGTTACTTCTCTCCAAAGACATAATGTATAAATGAGATACAAATATAACCCTGAAATAACTTTCACATTTCTCAGCCAAAGTGATTTATAATTTTTAAAACATGCAATTTACTTACACCTCAGTAATCACAGCAATTCTTACATTAGCATAGGGCACGTGTTCATAACTGTGTAGTCTGGCAGTTCATTGAATCGATCTTTTTTGTTTTTGCTATTTAGATCTTGATTTTAATATTCATGCATCCTAAAAGAAAATGAGTGAATAAACTGAGTTTGATTCTTTAAAATATCTTCATATTCAATCCATGTATTCCTTTTGAAATAAACTCTATCCATATAATGGCATTTGTTACACACATATTTCAATTTTCAAGACATATGTCAAACCCATGGAAGAAAATAACTCATTATGATGTCTGTGGAAAGACTCCTGAATCTACCCACCTACATCTTCTCTTCTGGCTTTTAAATGCACATTTTCAGCTTTTGGTGGTCACCTACAGCAATACACAATGTCCCTATTTTCATTATAGTATTACCCACCACTTTGACGCAGAAAAGTGCTGTTTTTCATTTTCCTCCTTCCGATTTATCCTACATGCAATAAACCACTAAGTCTTTTTTCATAATGTTATTACACTTACTGTTCCTCACATTCCTTTGGCTCCTTCTCACCACCATAACTGGCCATCAAATCCAAGGCTGAATCAAACCATTAGCCCTGTTTTATACTCTCTAGGGTACAAAAGAACACACAGTAGATATTAGGTGTACAAAACCCTGGCAGAATCACCCAGCACTTGGGCTGGTAAGATGGCTCAGCGGCATAAGCGCCTGCCTGGCAAGCGCGAGGGCCCGAGTTCGACTCCCGGAACCCACATAGGAAAAAAGAGCCGGTGATATCGCTCAGCGGCACAGGCGCCAGCTGGTGCGCGAGGTCCTGAGGTGGACCCCCGGTACCCACACAAAAAAAAAAGAATCACTCAGCACTGCCTTGTGAAGACTGAGTCAAAGCTGTCTCATGAAGCGGATCTCACTATCTGTTGTCATATCTTAGTAGGAACATACTAAGCTCCTAAGGTCAGTGGTAAAAGCAGATTGCAGAGATTCCAGGGTTACAAACCTTCCTTCTCTTCATTCACAAACAGCCGTAAGAAAGGCCCTTTTCTTAATCATGATGATGCCTCTTGGGGAAATCCTCAAAACTTGTGAATACAAGGGCTGGGGGCTGTGTAGCTCAGTGGTAGAACACACGCTCTGTGTGCTTGATGTCCTGGGTTCAGTCCCAGCACCAAAACGAAGCAAAATAAAAACAAAGGAAAAAAAAAAAAAACTTATGAATAGATAGCTTCTTCCCACCATCAACCTTAGTCCTGAAAAACTGTGTTGGAAAGACAGTGCTCAGCAGAAGCCTTAAAAGAGGGTCCATCTTCTCACACTCCTAGACAAAAAATGCCATTTGTCACACACTGTATCCAGATCTTGTAAAATGCAACCACATTCTCCACTAAAAACAAAGCACGATGCTTGGAGAAAGGGCTGCTTCTAGGAGTCTAGCAGTAAGTATAAAAGATGAACTTCAAGCATTTTGAAGTGCCAGAGAGAGAGGAAGTACCCCCCAAAAATCATGATGGTGGAGATATATCAATGAGAAACAGAGGGACAACAAACGTGCAGCTCCAAGATATACTGTCTGATATGGGAGACCCAGGAAGCAATGTCAAGAGCACAGATCCAAGGCCACACTGTTAGAGCATGAAGTGTCAGTAAGCACCGGGCTCTTATGAGCTAGCTCAATGGCTACTTATCTGTGATAAGATCAGAATGCATGTAGTGGCTGCAGGAACTGTCCTGAAAGTGGTCTGAGCACCAACTTCCATTTAAAGACTCATTATCAAGAAATATAGGGACAGGCCGGTGAGATGGCTCAGCGGCATAAGTGCCTGTGCGGCAAGCACGAGGTCCTGAGTTCGACTCCCAGAAACCACATAAAGGAAAAAAAGGGCTGGTGATATCGCTCAGCAGCACAAGCGCTTGCCCAGCAAGCGCGAGGTCCTGAGGTTGACTTCTGGTACCCACATAAAAAAAAAAAAAAAAAAAAAATAAGACGAAGACTTATAGGGAAGAGTTAGAAGGCTCTTGTCATATATTTATCCAAACTCTTGACTTGCAATGATAGCAGAGGCAAATTGGGCTTTTGACTTACTCTGATAACCCTATGGTTTGTTTGTTTGTTTGTTTGTTTGTTTGTTTGTTTTTTAGGGTTAACCCTTGAACAAAAGTCCCTGTAACAGCTGATATGGAAATATAGGTGGAATATATGTAGAAAAAATATAGACAACCAAACTTTTTTTTTTCTTTCTTTCTCTTTTTCAGCACTGGGGATTAAACCGTAGACTTTTGTACTGAGCTACACCCTCAGCCTTTTTATTTTTTATTGTGAGACAGTTTCACTAAGTTGTCTAGGCAGAGCTCGACATTGTGATTTCCTGCCTCAGATTCCCAGTGTGCTGAGATTTCAAATATGTGCCAACAGGTCCACCCATTTCCTCGTTTTTAATTCAGCCCCCTTTTCGTGCTTCGTACCGATACACGCTTCTAACCTGAGCAGAAATGTATTTATGCATTATGCAGGATTCACTGAGAAACACAAAGCAAATATCAGCCCATATGTGCACGCACCGCCTTGAATAAACAACAGATCCAATAGTAACAAGAATAATTGCATTATGTTCCTGAAAATTTCATGAGGAAATGAGTCTCTGGTTACTAACTCGATGAGTTTGCTTCTTACAGTGATGCCACATTTCTTGTGCCACCTGATAAGATTAAGACATTTTTAACTCAGAAAGATAGGGTTCGTTTTAGGTGGTAGAGGTGAGTATACTCCAAAGCAACAGGTAACACTTGATGTCGCTGAACTAGGAAAGAAACTCAAGCCAAAAAATAAGCAAGAAATCCTCAGCCATAACTCTTTCATTCATTTGTGGGTTGATAAATACAGATAGATATTCAAAGAGGACTGCTTAGATGATAGCACTAGTAACATAAAGAGCTTGTCAAGTGTGTACTTTGTCCTTAGAAATGAACCAAGTCTAGAAATCTAGAGCAGAGGTGCTCAAACTAGCAGTCTGCAGGCCAAATTTGGACCTGCCTATTTTTCTAAAGCTTTGATGGAATACGGTCTATTTATTCACATATTATCTATGGGTACTTTGAATTATCACTGCAGCTGAACAGTTGCAATAGATGCTTTGCCACAAGCCTGCAATCCTGACTCCCTGGTCTTTCACAGAAAGTGCTTGCCAACCTCTGACATAAAGAAAAAAAATGTAAGTTGGAATATCTAAAAGATTCGGGGTGTTCTCTATGATTAATTTCCTTTTTATTCTTGAATTTTGGGTAATCATTATAGCAAAACTTTCCACTGTCTTGATTAAACTATAGTAAAAGAGAAACAAGTTCCTTTCTGTAAATTTAGACCAGAAAGTAAACAGATAAGCTTTGCATCTAGTATCTACAATGGGACTAGCAAACAATATCAAAGGGATTAAGGAATTATTTGAATGTATGAAGCACACATCCTTCTATGAGACACTCCTCAGGGGTCAACCTCAGAAGGGAGTATCTTTACATACTTTGCCCGTGGATTTATTTTATTACTTATAATACATATCTCTTCCACTTATGAAAGAAATAAAAGATAATTACAATACTAAAATACATGGAATGATTTTTAAAGGCAATTGTAAAAGGGATCAAAAATCACAGTAGCTTTTTACTGAAAATCATATTCTCAATAGGCCTCATGCTTAGAACAAATTTTCTTTCAAACTTCTGTTGCTAAGACTATATTAACATAATCAGGATACAGCCTGCCAGACATTAATAATATTTACAATCTTAAATTCTCTTATAAAATATGAATGGCTATCACGTGTATTCAGCAGAGCTAGTTCTCATTCTCTCATTATTTATTCATTCATTCAACAAACATTCATTGAACACCTACTTTAAACCAGTTCCCTGTTTTGGAACTTACATTCTATAAAAGGCACATCTACATTATAAGCCCAGCTGTTTCTGAACTTTTTCCTGGTCATCTGGTGAGTGCTTCTTGTAAGGTAGAAGCAGTTGCCTTATTTCGTGGTTCACTTACCTGGAATCAGAGATTGTCAATTTTATATAAAACTACTGACAAGGTGCCAGCACCTCAATTTTGTTGACATAGAAGAAATCAAAGAAAATGTCACCCGCATTCTTTGCCTTTTAATAAGTTCAGGAATGGCACAAACATAGGCAATCAAAATAAAAGGAAAACAGTAGATAATACAGGAAATGTCTTCTGTTTTTAAGACGTACTGTAGAAAGAGCCCACAGTGGAGAAAGCAGAGGATTTGTGCATAGGCCAAAGGGAGAAAAAATATTAGAGAAGGTAACAGGAAAAAGGTAATGTGTCTACTCATCTTACCCAGGGAAGCATATAGCAATTTCAGCATTACACGGAGTGATATGCACTGAATACTAGAAATGAGAGAGAAGTGTAGTGTCTTAGTCACTGTTCTATCAGTGAGACACAATACCTGACACTCACATTTTAAAGTAGGAGCAGTTTATTATGGCTCACAGTTTCAGTCAGTTCAATCCATAGTCAGCCATCTCCAAGGCAGAAACCTCATGGCAGAACAACATGGCAGAGGAAAGCAGCTCATACCATAGTGAGCAGGAAACAGAGAGAGAGGGGAAGAGCTGGACACAAGAATACATCCTTCTAGGCACACTCCCTTCAAGTGACCCACCCCCAACAAGGCCCAACTTCCTAACAGCAACTCAGCTATAGCACCCCCATTATCCAATCACCTTCCATACACAGAGAATTTGGGGGAGATTTTAGATATAAATCAAAACATTCCTCCCCAGGGCCCAGAAGAGTCACGTACATCACATCATGCAACATGCATTTAGTCCATATCTAAGAGTCATCAAAATTTTAATAGTTCCAGCATTGCTAAAAAAATCCAAGTCCAGGGCCGGTGAGATGGCTCAGCGGTGTAAGCGCCTGCCTTGCAAGCGCAAGGGCCTGAGTTCGACTCCCGGATCCCACGTACGAAAAAGGGGCTGGTGATATCGCTCAGCGGCACGGGCGCCTGCTGGCGCGCGAGGTCCTGAGGTCGACCCCCGGTACCCACAAAAAAAAAAAAAAAAAAAATCCAAGTCCAAAGTTTTCTCTGAAACTCAAGGCACACTCTTAGCTGTAAGTTCCTATAAAAATCAAAAAGAAAGTTAAACAATTCCAGCATATAATGGCACAGAGTAAGCATTCCCATTCCAAAAGGGAGAAAATGAAAAGAATGTATAGAAAAACCCAGACCAAAACCCATCAGGACAAATATTAAATCCTGTAGCTCCATGTCCAGCACTCAGGGTAGGTGATGGCCAGATGTGAGCTCTAAGGGGCTTAAAAGGCCCTGCCCCTACAGCACTGCTAGTTGCAGCCCTCATGGCCTCTCTATTGGTGTGATTACACTTATTGCCTAAGATTTCCCTCAACAGATGTTCCTGACATTTCCAGCTACCCAAGGTCTCTGCTTCACTTTTGGCTTCATTCTCAGAGCTTTACACATTGCTCTCTCAAAGCCACATTGCCTGGCCTCTCAGGCCTTTTTCTGAAATCTAGGGGTAAGCCTTCATGACTCCATAATTCTTGCATTCTACAGTGTTTGAGCAGTAGCCAGAACCCCATGTATCATGACTGCAGCAGACTCCAAGTGCCTGGATAGCTAGCTGAACACTATGAAACAAATCCTGGAGAACCAATTCCCTAGGAGGCCCTTGTCAAGCAGGGGATCCAGGAGCTCTCTTCTCAAATGAAAGTTTTACAGATCTATACCCATAAACCTGCAAAGGGTGGGGTCTTGCTGATTCTTGAGATACCCTTAAGCCATCTTTCTTATTGTCCTGATACAAAGTACTTGGCTTCTTTTTAATGCTAATCTTCAGTAACCATCTTGTTCTTTGCCTAACTTTACAGACACTTCCTTTCTGGCAAAATTGAAAACTTCAAATGGGATTTTTGCTATTAATTTTTACTGTAAATATGATTGAAACCATCCAAAAGTACCCATGCCACAGCCTGAATATTGTGCTGCCTCAAAATTTCCTCTACCAGATTAATTAGTCCACTACCCTTAATCTCAGTCTCTGGTGAAGTCTCAGGACATGAGCATAATGTAGACAAATTTTCTGTCCAAGCATAATACATATAGCCTGTACCCCAATTATCAATGGAGTCCTTGTTCCCAAATGAAATCTCCACATCCTGGCCTTTACTGATTGCATTTTTATCAGTGTTCTGAACTCCTACAAAATCTCCCATTAAGTTTGACTTATAGCATTCTAAAGGCTTCTCTACCCAGCATCTCCAAACCTTTCCAAATCCTCCCAAGAATAACATCCATAGGTTTCTGATCCACATGGTCAGGTATAGTCACAGCAGTTACCTCACTTCTCTGGTACCAATTTCTGTCTTAGTCATTTTCCTGTAGCTGGGAAAACTACTGACATCTGCAGTTTAAAGAAAGAGAGGTTGATTTTGACTCACAGTTTAAGGCCATTGTTGCTGGCTCCAAAGCACAAACAAAATGGCAGAGGGGCATGGCAGAGAAAAAGATGTTCAGAAAGCAGAGAAAGAAGGGGAAAGCAAGGGAAGATACATCTTTCCAGGTCATGCCCCCAGTGACCCACTTCCTACCAGGCCCCAGCTCCTAACAGCAAGTCAGCTATAGCACCACAGTGATAAAATCACCTTGCACACACATGAGAATTTAGGGGACATTTCAGATCTAACCCATAGTATCCAGTAATTTAAGACTCCTACCAACCAAGATAGCAACATTCCTTCAACAACTATTGATAAGAGCAGCATGATTGGTATTTCAAAGTGAACTGACTCCCAAATTATCTTTCTAAGAGCTTTGTTTAGTTCATCCTAGAAGTAAATTGGACTCAGTTGCTCCATTTGTTGCCTAGGAGGGTGAGTAGAGCTCCATATTTCAGAATGACAGGCACACTGGCTGAAACACAGGAGCGGACTCTAAAGCATCACTCCTCAAAACATTTAAATATTTTTAAAGGAAATATTCATCTTTATTTCAAACTCCTGGAGAAAATCCCTTTTCTTCGAAAACAAAACCCATTTGTGTGTGCCACATTAAGGCTGTCAAATGTATTTTGCTTTGCCAAGAAAAAAATCAGAAGGAGTTTTTGTAAGTAAGAGCAAGAAAATAAGAGCACTTGAGTCTCTTGAGGTAATTAAGAGAGAGAGAAGGGAAAATTCTGGTCTAAATAAATACTTTAAAAGAAAAAGGAGAGGGGAATGAATGTCACTAAAATCACACAGGCGATTTATTTGTTTAGGTAGAAGGAAAGAACTCCAAGTAGCTTTCAGTGTTTTCTTATTGTTATAACCTACACTTAGTTTTCCATTCAAAGCTTTCTGGTCTATACTTGATCTACAGAACCAAATACAGTTAAGGCTAAGTGGTTAGACTTAATATAAAATTAGTCGCAGTGTAATTACTGAAAAGACATGCTCAAACTCACAAAGAAAACAAAATCCTTTAATGCTCTTGCCATGCTGAGGAAATGTTTATTCCTTCTAGAGTATGAGTTTTTTTTCCAACTGCTTTGTGACTTGCTAAATGTTTGTGGAAATTTTCATAAACAGCACAAGGTTTCAAATGGTTTTGTAAAATTCCATAATTTGCCAGAGAATATATTTCTGACTCATTCCTTTTCATTTTCTTGCTTCCAAATTACATTTTCATCCATCCTGTGTCACTCTGAAGTCCTTCCTTACAGCAAGTGATGAGTGAACCATTTGTTTAGTAAATATTTATTGAATAGTTTGTGGTCAACATAGTGCCCAGCAAATAGCACTCAAATTGCAAGCCACTGAATGCATCTTGAATATGTGTCCATGCTGAAGGTACCTCATACCTCTTTGAGCTACAAAGTATCTGAAATAAGATTCTGTCTCCAGATAGGGTCTAGAAAATAGAAAACACCATGAGTAGTGTATAAGAAAATCATGGAAATTCAGAATAGGAAGAATACCCAGTGTTGTGGGTTTCAGAGTGGTACTTCTGATAAGGGAGGCCTTTGAGCTTGAGCTGGAAAGAGGTTTATATTTAGATGTGTGAAGACATAGGCCAAGGTCACCATAATGTTAAAGGACTTGTGTCTAGAATATATAAAAATAGAGACAACTCAATAAAAATGGATAAACGATTTGGACAAACACCACACACACACAGCCATAAATAGCCAAAAGGCACATGAATAAATTCTTAGCATCACTGGTCATTAAGGAAATGAAGGAAATTCAGTTCAAAACCACAGAAAGCCTCCACTGTATATCCAGCAAAATAGCTAAAATGACAGACTGACAATACCAAATGCTGATATTTTTAAAATGTGGAGCAACTGAAACTCTCATACCTTGATAATGAGAAGACAAAATTTTACAGTAATTTTGAAAGTATTTAGTAGTTTCTTCAAATGTTCAACATACATCTACCATATGGGCCAGTAATTCTACTCATGTATATCTACCCAAGAAAAACTAAAATATTCATCTATACAAATACTTTTACACAGATATTTGTAGCAGAATTAGTCCTAGTTGGTAAAAAGTGGAAACAACCAAACTGATGAATGGGTAAATAAATGTGAAATCGCCATGCAATGGAATACTCATAAGCAATGAAAAGAAAAATGGCTACAATAACAAAGTATTAAGTCTCAATAGTACTATTCTAACTGCCAGAAACCAAAGACAAAGAGATGCATACTATATGATTCTAATCGTATGATATTCTGCAAAAGGTAAAACTATAGCCAAAAAAGACAATGAAAAAACAGAGCAGAGATTCCACAGTTTGTATGGGGGGTGTACTGTTTGACAGCAAAGAAATAGAAGACTAGTTTTGAGGGTGGTGAATATATTCTAAACCTCTACTATGGTGGTGGTTGTATGGCTTTATCTATTTACCGAAAGTTGCTGACTTTATTCTTAAAACGTGTGTTTTGCAGTAAGTAACTCATACTTCAATAAAGTTATTTTTAAAGTATGTATTGTGCTTTTAAAATCCTGAACTGCAAGCCATGTACACTAAAAGCCAAATATTTTTTGTGTATTATTGTACTTTCAACAAACAGAAGATGACTGCGTATTTTGATGAGAAAGGATGCCATTTTATAAATTTATATTATGTAGAAAAATCTACATACTCAAAAATAAAGTAAAAATATTTGATTGAAGTAATATTTGTTCATTTTGTTGAAATCCACATTCTGAAGACACAACAAAAACCAGAGCATGCTTTAAGAGGAGGTCACGCTGAGAAGCAACCATCACTGCAAGCCCCGTGTAAGGGAAATGAAGTGCAAGATAAAAGGAGTGGGGCCAAGAGCAGCTAAAATCAAGACATTATTGGCATCACAGGAAAAAAAAATTGAGAAGACATAGAGGAAACTAGGAGGAAACCAGAAAATTGATCACTGGAATTTAAATTACCCTGAAATTGACTTTGATTCTGGTTCCGTGAGATTGAAAGAACACACATCTGAGGGAGTGAATGAATGGAAAGAAGGAACAGTGTGCCACACTTAAAAAACCCACACACAGGAAATGGCTCCAAGATATTAGAAATGAAAATATGCAAGGGAAAGAAGTTCTGGTGCTCTAAACCACAAAGGGCAGGTATTATGCAGGAATATTCTAATATTAGTCTCCAGTTAAAATTCTATTTTCAAATCTCATTACCAAAGACTCCACAGCACATCTACTTTCTATTATTCTGAATCATTACTGTGAATATTTTATTCCCAGTTAACAAGTCCTGGGAAAAAAGCAAAGACCTCTATATTGTCATCATGAAGTTGATATGAATTAAAAAGTAGAAAAAAATCTTTAGAAGGAGTTACCCACTTTTAAGGAGCTTTTAAGTATCACTTTATCCTTTCTTAGTCAAAATGTTTTGTGATTTTTATGTATGTTGGAAGATTAAGCGGATTTCCTCAGAGCTACCTGAGTGACAGAGTTTTGGAGTTCAAAGTCAATTGCTTTTATTTTTTTTTCTTTTTATTGGTTTATGTTAGTAATACATGATATTAAATTCAGGGAGTTGGTACGTTTATACTGTTGATTGGTATTACTGATCTAGTTGACAACCTATTTAAGCAATCAGTGAAATAACTAAATCTAGAAAAATACAAACTTTGGAAAGTCCTTTCAAATTTGCATTAAGAGAAATTTTCTGGCAACTAGATACAAAATAGAAAGTTGGCAGTTCTCTGTGACCCCATACTTCTGTAACATGAAGAGAGGCCAAATATCAAATATATTCCCCAAAGCACACTATCAGAATTTTCCCCTACTAAGGACACAATGACATGCTAGTTGTCTTATGGAGGAGTGAAAGTGAATGCAGTTGTTAATGTATGTATCCATTCTTCTCTTCCATCCTTAGCCAACAACATTAAATATCCATCCAATAAATAATGTATTCTATTTAAATTTATTTTATTTAGTACATTACATATTGCTTACATTCCTTGGGTAGAATTCATACATGTACACAACACATTTTAAATCCTTCTTTCATCCTCTTTACCTTCCTCCCCTCCCTTCCTATTGTCTATCTTTTCTTTTGCTTTTATTTATAATTTGGGTTTCTCATATAAGAGAAATCATATGATGGTTACTCGTGTGTGTCTTATTTATTTCACTTAACATTAAGGTCTTAAAGGATATCCACTTTCCTTCAAATGACACAAGTTTGTCCTTCTTTATGACAGAGTAGTACTCCATTGTGTATAGATAATTCATTTTCTTTATCCATTCATCTGTTGATGGACGTATAGTCTGCTTCCAAGATTTAGCTATTATGAATTGTGCTGCTGTACACATAGGTACACATGTAACACTGTTGTATGATGTCTGTAACTCTTTAGGGAAGATACCTAGAACGGGGATAGCTGGGTCAAATGGAATCTCTAGTTTCTCCATACTGATTTCCATAGTGGTTGTACTAGTCGACATTCCCACCAACATGGTAGAAAGTTTCCTTTTTTCCCCTGCAGCCTGGCCAGCATTTATTATTATTTGATTTCAGGATGATGGTCATTCTTTCCGGGGTAAGATGGAACCTCGGTATTGTTTTAATTTGTGTTTCTGTAATGGCCAGAGATGTTGAGCACAGGTGTAGGCAAGGACTTTTGGAAAAGAGCACAGTTGCACATGAAATAGTACCAAGAATCAACAAATGAGATCATGTCAAATTAAAAAGCTTCTACACAACAAAAGAAACAATCAACAGAGTGTAAAGAAAACCTACAGAATGGGGAAAAATTTTTGCCAGCCATTGTTCAGACAGAGGACTGATATCTAGAACATATAAAGAACTAAAAAGAATTAAACACCCCCAAAATAAAAGAAACAAACAAAAAATTGGCAAGTGAAATGAATAGACACTTCACAGAAGAATAAGTAGAAATATTCAACAAATAATGCATTCTACAAATGTGTTTTGCATATATACTAGACACCAAGGTGCTAGTGAATCAATGACAAGACATTCACTATGCCTTCAAGTCACTCAGAAATAGTCCTGTCACAGGAAAGCTGGGTCCAGATGCCTCAAAGAACTGGCCCCTACTCCTTGGTCCTTTGTGTTTTTGATGAAAAAATTCAGACAAGACATGTAGGTAGCTATGCAGAGGTATAGGCAGAGTTCATTGTAAAGCAAAGATACAGAGAGAAGACACCTGCAAGTGAGAAGGGAGACAGTGCATCAGTGGTAGGCATCTGCTTACCATTTCTCTAAAGGAAATGAGGGAAGTCGGGCACTGCATTTAGACAGCTCCTTCAGGGAGTGTTTTTCATGATGGAAAACAAAGAAATGAGTTTGAATATCCTTTATGCATAGGAGAGTCACTACTGGGGTTCAGGGAACCATGGCCATTTTTACTGTTTCATCTACATAGTCTTATCAACATTTTTCTTGGAGATTACTTTGGAATGGCTATATCTCACTGTTGCAAAATAGCTTTCCTGTTCTTTTCAGATGGTCAGTGTTCCCTCAGATGCTTAATCATATAAGAAACTTAGGAAAGAAAAAGTTCTAATGTTAATCAAGTCTCAGGTGAAGGTAGGAGGGTCTTTAAATGAATGTTTCCCTTTAAGCACTGCGCTGTCGGCCATGGCAACCAAGATTGCTGTATACCATGTTCTCAAAATAGATGATCCTGTCTCCCTTTGGGTCTGAGACTTAATAAACGATTATAAATGTATTTACAATGTGGTCTTTGTTACTTCACTTAACTGTAAATGGTAAAGCAAGCTGTTTGGGACTTTCTTTGTCCCTCAGGCCCACTAATGTCTACCTGTCTAACAAATAGGGTTTGTTCTAATTACAAACTTTCAATGTCACCTGAAAAGTTGTTTTCTTGAGAACTATTTCCAGTAAAAATCATATATGTTAAATGTTAAAACAGATTAAAATGTATGTATTTTTTTTTGTGGGGGGGATACCAGGGGTTGAACTCAGGACCTCGCACGCCAGCGGGCGCCCATGCCACTCAGCGATATCACTGGCCCTTTTTTCATATGTGGGTACCGGGAATCGAACTCAGGACCTCGCACTTGCCAGGCAGGTGCTTATGCCACTGAGTTATCTCACTGGCCCCCAAAATGTATGTATTTTTAAGAGTGGTCCAAGGATGAAAATATATATACATTTTATTTACAGTTATAAAATATTTCACTTTTATTAGGATATTTAATAGGAAGAACAAGCGTCTCTACTATGTTAGATTAAAGGGCCATGTCTTATTTGACAGGTAAGTAAGAATTTAGAATTGAACAAGGATTTGGCAATACAAGGTCACTAGTGCCTATGACAAAAGAAGTTGCAGTAGAGTAATGGAGATAGAGTCTGACCAGAATGGAATAAAGGAAATGAGGGAAGTCAGGCACTGCATTTAGACAGCTCCTTCAGGGAACATTTTTCATAAAGGAAAACAGAGAAATGAGTCGATAATTGAGGAGGAAGAGCAGAAAGAATTTTTAATGTTAGGAAAAAACATTTTTAAACTGACAGACTATTTCACTAGACAGGAAGAAGTTGACGATCCAAGACAGAGAAACTAAAAGAATGGGACTTAAGTAAACAACTACTAAGATCCAGTGCTCGAGAGAGTCATTTGGCTTGATGTAGGACAGAACATTTCTCCTGCCACAGCACCTACACTTTAGAACAATATTCCAGCTTTGCACAACATTGTGCTATCTATTTCACTGGGGGGTAGTGTTTTTGTTACTTTTTTAAGATAAGATGCTCAGTTGTTTCTTACGTGTCTCTAAAGAAGTCACACGTTTGGAAATCACACATTCCATACACACCTGAAGTCAGGTGTCTGACTCATCCTCAATACCTAAATAAAATGATCCTTGGGTAATCATCCAACCCGTCAAAAAGGAGTCCTTCAAATTGATTGCTCCAGAAACATAAAAAAAAGTCACACAAAACTTGTAGTTCCCCAGGCAGAGTTATCTGAGGTGAATTAAAATTTGGTGCAATGCTTCAAGGTTTGAGAAGATATCCCGCTTTTTAAAACTGGAAGGAAATGTCACTGAATTCATAAAACTGATTTTGGGGTCAACACTGACTTGAGAAATGTTTTAATTTTTATTTTGAAAAATCTTGAATATTTTAGATATAAATGCTGTATAAAACCCTTACTGTAAGTTAATTTAAAAGATATTTCTTAGTGTCTAATTCCATGTATTTTCATCCATTCTTTGAATTATACATATGTAAAACACACACCTACATATGTATATGTTATACATATGTAAAATATTTGGAATAAATAAAAGATTTTCATATTATTTCTAGAATGGTACACTCCCTCTTTTACTTTCACTGTTATGTTTAAACAGTCTAACAGTTTTTAACAGTCTGCAATGACATGATTGGAAAATTACCGAATGCTATAAAGAAATCTTACACAAAACTTTGAAGAAAAAATTAAATTTAAAAATTCATTTGTGTTACATTGCTTTGAGGTTTTAGACTGAGACTTTATTTGAAAGTCAAAGCTTAATAGATTAAATAGTTGACAGTAATGATGTACTCTTCAATGTCTATCAATTGTTTACCTCAGAATTAATTAAGGTTTCATTTAAACAGCTATAAAAACTTATAATTACTTCCTTATACATAACACTTACCCAAGCCAAGAATTTTTTAAAATGTGGTGATTTCAAATGTTCTTATCATATTTCCACTTCTGTAACGCACTGTGTCAGTCATCTCAGGCTGTCATAACAAAATATCGTAGACTCAGTAGCTTTACACAATAGGAATTTATTTCTCACAGTTCTGGTAGTTGAGAAGTCTAAGATCAACTTGCAAGCAGATTCAGTTCTCTCGTGAGGGTTCCCTGCCAAGCTGGTAGATGGTCAGCTTTATCCTGTGTCCTCACTGTTGGAGAGAGAGATCTCCGACCTCTCGTTCTATTGCAGTGGCACTGATCCCATCATGGGAGGTCCATCTTTATGACTTCATCAAAATTTAAGGACTTTCCAAAGGTCCCACCTCCAAATACCGTCATATTGGGGGTTAGATCTTCAATATACCAATTTTGTAGGAACACAAATTTTTAGTCCCTAACCCTCACCTTCTCATACAATTAAACAGAATTAAATCATGTATCATCTATAAGATGTGGGATATTAGGTATACTTTGCTACAACCCTTCACACTATGCACATTTTTCTACATTTCTGTCAGCTGACAAACCAAGCACTCCATGCATGGACTCATTCCTAAACAGGGGATCAGGCTTACTCATAAAAAAAAAAAAAAAAAAAAATAGTAGTCACTGCTCCTCTAGCTGGATCACTTAATCTAAGGTCAGATACTTCAGGAATGCCTTTGTCTGAGTGCTGTAATTATATAAGGCTTCAAAAAGTCAGCTAGCTTGCAATGAGTTGTAAGGATTGTCTCTCCCCCATTCCACTTAGCACTAAGATTGGTAGTAAATGCAGCAAGTAACTAAACATTATTTACCAGTGCAAGTTGGTTTTCTTTTTTCACTGAGCAGAAAGGAAAAGATTTTATTTAAGGTGAAAATACAAGATTTGGTTCAAGATCTTAAAAAATAAATTTTCTGCCACCAATGGCTGACTTTTCTTGCCACCAATTAAAGAAGAGATGCTTCCTTATCCATGAAGATCTAAAACACAATTCTATTTTCACCTCATTTTCCATAGGTCCCAGGTCTTCAGATTCAATAGAAGTGAAGGAAAATAGATTTTAAATATTAATCACTCCATTCAATAGCCAAGCAGAACAAATAACTGACAGGCAATTTCCAGCTTTTACACATTGTTCTTGAAAAGGCTCACAAGCAGCAGATCAGCGGGGACTGCCTCTCCTTGATATGCATTGTTATATTCTCTATGTTCACTTGAGATTGTACAATCAAATAATATCATGCATGTTTTACCTTGATCATTAAAACATCTGAGACTTTATATCTAAAACACTCCCAAACATACAGACAGAGAGCATATACCTCTCTCCTTCAAGAAAAAAAGATGAGGGAGCCGGTGAGATAGCCCAGTGGCATAAGCGCCTGCCTGGCAAGTGCGAGGTCCTGAGTTCAACTCCTGGTACCCACAAAAAAAAAAGAAAAATGATGAAAGATACGGAAAGGGGTAGGGACAAACAAGAGAATAAGGCTGGGAGATTAGATTAGATTAGATTGTAACTAGTGCATCAACTGAACCTAAAGTCATTTCCACATGTGATCACATCAGATCACATCTCTATTCATATTCCTGTCACCCTCTCCAGGTTGACAAATCAGCCTTGACTGATAGTATTAACCCTGGAATTGCTAGGTGTTATTGAAGTAGGTTGTGAGAAGAAAAGAATCTGAAACTAGACAAAACTAAAGTGCAGCTGAAAAGTTAAAAGTGTTCAGCTGATCAATTGGTTTTTCCTAATAGTAGGAATATAGTGTTCATAGGAAACATTTATGGAGAAACATGACATCATAAAATTTTTATGAATTTAGAAAAATTAGAGTATGAAGACCTGTGATGAACAGCGAAGTCACTAGAGTGGGGTCTATATTTGAATAAACTCTTAAGAAGCCTCCATATGTTTTCTCTTTAAAAACATTAATACTTCCTAATTATCTTTAAATGGATTGCTGTATTTCTAAAAGTCTTAGCCTTAAGAAAATACACCCAACAATCCATACCTTTGTCCTGCTAGATGTTGAGGACAGAGTGAGGAAACTTTCCTTGAGAAGCCAAATCAACTCGGCCATTTTAATGCTGAGAAAAAGCTGGTGGCACTTCTGAGGTAGCGGCAGAGGAGGCCAACACCAGAATATGCCCCATTCCTCAAAATGGCAGTTTCTCAACTACACCGGGCCCTCAAAACTCATTGAACAGTACTGAATGTCATGCGACATAAGAATCCCCTTTACAAATAAATGAAACAAGTTTCATCCATAGCTGTGAAATGTTCTGATCATCAGAGTGAGTCAACATGGGAAAGAATGACATGAAAACTCCTTCCCTGAAGATTTATCAAAGAAAGAAGCTTCTGGCCTAAAAGGCATATGATTAGGTTACCTAAAAGCAGATAGCTATTTCCCAAGACCTTGCCTCTCTTCATATATTTTTTAAAATCTGTGTAAAAAGATCTGGTTCCAGGCAAGTATACTCCATCTTCTCTCTCCTGTTGGGATTCTCTCTTTCCAGTTGGAAACAGTGACAACAACACAGCTGGAACAGGTGCTTGAGACTCTAAAAAGAAAAGAATAGCTGGCAGATTGGAAAGGAAGGTCAGAGTTCAAAAACCAGCCAACATACGATAAATTCAGCTTTTATTTCCTCCTCTGTTATTTAGAGTTTTGAGAAGATTCAGGACAGCCAGATACTCTGAAGTAGTCAACAAAGCAAAAGCTCTTCTGTCATCTCTCCCCGCTCTTCCTCCTCTTTCTTTGTTTTCTTTTGTTTTTATTTCAATCTTTAAAGAAAATATTGTCCCGGGTCACTTTATTATTCCTGATCCTTGTAGACTTGGCTGTTCAAAGTCATTTTAGATGTTGTCCATTAGATGCTGGGAACAGCTAGCTGTCGTCAGTGGACTGAGCCCTGCTTTGAGGATAGGACAGACTAAGTTCAGAAGATGACTATGCCGCTCAGAATTTCTGTAACCTTGACAATTATTTAACCTGTCTGAGATGCCTTCCCCATCAACAGAATGATAATAACACCACATTATAATATCGACGTGAACACAATATCACTAGGACTACTAAAAGTTTTCACTCTAGGAGAAAGTGACGTACTTAAATTTGTGTATAAAATGGAATACAACTTCTTACATAAGTTCCTAATCTAATATAACAATTATACCAATTTTGCAGTCAAATTTCATAGACCAAAATTTTTAGGAAAATGTACAGACATAATTCCCATTTATGTTACTGTAAGCTTAATTCTCTGCTTTTCTCTTTTGTGCTCAACAAAATCAGGGAAAATCTCTGCTTGTACTTAGCATGCAGATAGACCTAGACATTTTGGTTGTTTCAAAATATTTCAAGTAAAATAGATTAATATCCTAAATAATGTGTTAATTTGTCTTTTAAAAAACATACCAAAATACTCATTCAAAGGAATTATTGCCCCAATTGGCATTTCAAGGAATAAACTAGAATTATTCTGAATGTCTGTCCTTGTCTGACATTCTACAATTCTGTGATTTATGGGATTTTCAGAATATAGAAATACATAAGTTTCTTCTTCTCTGGGGAACCCTAACTAAATAATTAATCCCTGTTTCAAGGATAGCTCGGGGGCACATGTGCAGATGAGACAAACTGCGTCATAGTCAAATCGTCAGCTTCTTGAGAACAAGGACCACATTCCTTATCTCTTTGCTACTTTCCACAGCACACCGAGCTCCCGTATTATCACAAACAGTTCCAACTTTCAGGTGATCAAAGCCTGGACATTCTACAGGGTTAAAATTTAAAAGGTAAACTTGGTATAGAGGCATATGCCTTTAATCCCAGGTCCTTGGGAGACTGAGGAAAGAGAATCACAAGGTAAAGCCTGGAGAAATCAGTGAGACCCTATCTCAAATTTAAAAAGTAAAAATAAAAAGGGCTTGGGATATAGCCAATGGTAGAGCACTTGTCCAGCATTTGCAAGGCCCTAGGTTCAATCCCCAGTACTACAAAAAGAAAACAATTCAAAAGGTAGGTATGTGGTTTTCATGATAAAGCAAACATGTACCATAGTAGGCACTATATGAAAATTTGCTTCTTCCCTGGATTTATTCAGAAAGAATTTGCATGACTCCATTGGTAAAGTGTTATTCAACGTAACAAAAGTGCTCCTGATCAATGGGCTCATAGCAACACTATTCAGAACCACACATAACTGTCTTCGTCCTCTATTTTTCCTGCATTTTTCTTCTCACATCACTCTTTTCAACTTTCCATTTCAGAACCTTATCCTTTTAAAAATCCCAAAAGAGGATTGTAGATTTCCAGGAATATCATTTGAAACCTGAAATACCCATCATAAAAGAAGTATTTAGTTGAGAAAAAGTACAGAAGAATTGAGCCAATTTTGTCACTGTTCAAATGAAACATTCTTTAAAGAGAAAACTTCTATAATTTCTGCCTTACCTAGTTTTGATTATCTCCCACATTCTATTTCCTAAAGAATAATCATGAAGAAATTCATATGCTCAATATTCATAGCTCTTAAACAACATATAAAGATGTCCATAGGTGACTAAATAAAATCTACTGTGGTGCTACTAGATATCTATTGGTCCACTGAATTCAGCTCCATGAACGAGCACAGCAGGACTGGCAAAGTTCACTGAAGATCTACACTCAGAGGACGTCACCACATACGAAGGTGCCTTGACAGAATGTCGGTTATTCAGTGTGCGCCACTTGCACATGAACGTGTGCCAAACTTCTTAAGTAGAGTGTCATGTAGAGGTGATCATTTCAAAAATTTCATGTGCATGGAAAAAGAACATGACTAGAAACCTTCATAAATACCTATGAAAAAAAGTTTAGCTTTCTTTTTTAACAACTTGAGTTTCCTTAAGTTTAACTGAAGCCCAGTTTAGAAGTTGGGTTTATTGCTCATGATCATAGTTTAGCAAATTGTTCATTAAACAGTTACTCAATCTACTTTTATTTTACTAGTAAACAATAGTGTCTTCTAATGTTCTTGACATTGTATGTTTTTTTTTTCAACTAAGTCCATTCATTCTCAAAAATTTTCAAATAAGTAAAAAAAAAAATTTCAGATTTCCTTGGATCTATTTTATGCACCCTCCAAGATCAACTGGCAATAATTTGGGACATGCAGCCAGATTAAATAATAATATGACACAGAACATATGAAAAATGCCAAGGTTCAATGCTCACTAACATCTCACAGATCTATGCACCAGAAAAGTGAAAAGCAGTTTTTATAACATATATTTTAGTATTTTCTCTTTCTAAGAATAAGTTATGGGCTGGTGATATAGCTCAGCGGCACAAGCGCCTGCCTGGCAAGCATGATGTCCTGAGTTCAACTCCCGGTACCCGCATAAAAAAAAAAAAAAGAATAAGTTATTATTGGTTTGGAAAGTATACAACCTAATAATTATAGCTTCATTTTAAGGTTTTAGTGTATATCAGATAACTGCTTTTAGACTTTTTGTAGTTCATTGTTTCAGATGGGTTACAGAATAGTTCAAAAAGATCCTCTTCTCTTTCCTGCCTGTGATGATTAATCTTGGTGTCAATTTGATTGGCTTGAGAGATGCCTAGGATATCAGTACAGCACGTTTCTGAGTGTGTCTGTGTGGGTCATGGGGCACGACCTTGGGAACGATATCTGGCCCCTGGCTCTTTCCTGCAGAGGGCTCTTCCTTGCTCTCCCTGCTTCCCGGCTTCCTTGAGTTGCGCAGATTTCCTTCACCGTGCCCCTCCGCTGTGATGTTTCTGCCTTGCAACCAGCTGACTATGGGCCAGAAACAACCAGAACTATGAGCCGAAACAACCTCTCCTCTTTTAAATTGTGTATTTCGGATATATTCTTGCAGCAAAGGAAATTTTGAGTAACAGACAACCCACCTCTAACACATCCTGTAGGTTAAACTCTCATCCCAAAGAGCCAAAAGGCCACAAATTCTCGGGAGTGAGTATGAGGAGTAGAAGGAGAGTCAGCTCAGTGAGACTTTCCCCAGCTAATAGTTCACCAAAAGGAAGTAAGTCTGCCTCTGTAAAGATAGCCTGATGTATAAGTAAGAGGATAGCAATAGCTATGTCAAGAGATTATGAAGATTAAATGAGAAAACCCAGAGAACCCACTGCGATTCAGCACTCTCTCCCCTTACATCTAATCCACACTAACTCAGCTGTATTCCCTCAACTGCACACACTTCCCTCCTTTCGCCATGTTACTCGCCCAGTCCGAGAAATTACCCGATTTTGCTGTGCCACAGTCTTTTCTAGTCAGAGCTTATATTATCCTGGGAACACTCTTGTGCCTTGAGCCAAACTCAGAATCAGTACAGTCCTAAGCTCATTGAAAGGAAAAAGTCTGTCTGTGCACCTGAAGCCACATCTCTGCTTCCCAGTCCTCTTTTCCCAGCACATATCCTCTGCAACTCAATCGAGCAAGTATTTAGTATGAACATAACGTGCACTTAATGCTAGAACACCCACAGTTAGCAACAGACATATCCCTGCTCCAAAACTTGACATAAAATCATAACAAAATTATAATTATATTTAATGAAAATTATGAGTTTATTCTCCAGATACAGTGAAAAATCCATGAAAGAAAACTGAAGTACAGTGGGAATATATACATATATTCTTTAGGATCTGCCCAGAGCTCCCTTTCAGATACCAAACTCCATAAATACTCATCCTCCTTTATACTTTAAACCATTTCTAGATCACTTGTAATATCCACTAGAATGTAAATACTATGAAAATAGTAGAGGCACTGTATTATTTATGGAATAATGGCAAAACATGTATATGTTTAGCACGCATGCAGTTTTTTGTTCAAATATTTTTGTTCTCCAATTGATTGAATCTGCAGATGTGGAATCTATGGATACAGAGGGCTGATTGTACATCAAATGTTTAAATTGGGGTTGATAAACAATTTCTCCAAAATACCAGAAAGAATCAACTTAAGTGAGCAAAAAACTGGAGTAAGAATGTTCCAGGTAATATGATGAGGAAAGTGAAGGGCCAGTGTGGCTAGGGTTGTGAATTCAGGGAGCACAGAGCTCAGTGAGGTGTACACGAGGAAGGGATAGGGCCAGCCGGCCCTTGATGATCACATTAATTTTTCCTGAGGGGACTAAGAAAGGACTAAAGAGTTTTAGGCAGAGGAGTAACATGGTCTTATTTACAGTAAGACAATGTAAAGTACCTCGTCGCTGCAATGTGGGAAATAGACTGTAGAGGGCACAACAGTGGACGCTCAAAGACCAGTGAAGATTTCACTGGACTAAGTTCAACAGAGAGATGTTCACAGGTTGGACTCAGGTGGTGGATGACAGAAAAAACAATCAGATCTGAAGTATGTCATGAAAGTAAAATTCAATAGTGACAAGGAGAGAGAAATCAAGGTGACTCTCAAATTTCTGGTGCTCCAACTTACACTGTGCGACACATGCAGTGGATAGCATACCACCTGTCACCAATTCGTTTACGCATTTAACAAATATCTGTGGTGAGCTGTGGGTATAGCTCAGTAGTAAAGCATTTGCCTAACATGTGCACAGCTCTGGGCTTGATCCCCAGAACTGCTAAAATAAAAATGACAAACATCTATGGAACTCCCAGTATAGTGATTCACGATGAATTTGAATCTGAATACTGGTTCTGCTTCTTATTAACTATGTGTTCTCAGTCAAGATTCTTAACCATAAGCATAAGGATCCTCGAATACCGTTCTGGATCACTTCTGAAGTTCCTTAGAGTATCAAGAATTTGTGGGAAGCAGATGGAATACATATTTGTGAAGCAAATCCTGCTCTTCAGAGATTTGGTCTTGCATCATTGCATCAGAGTGACTTCAAATCCTATTTTTGTAAAATGATTGTTCTGTTAGTGAAGGTCTATGGCTAACTGGGAAGAATATGACTAGAATAAACAGATTATCAGGTATTCATTTCCACCTCATTTTGTTGCTGTTGTTGTTGTTGTTGTTGTTTTTTGAGACAAGGTCTCGCTATGTCATTCAGGCTGGCCTTGAACTCACAGAGACCCTCCTGCCTCAGCCTCCCAAGTGCTGGGATTACAGGTGTGCTCCACCACGCCCAGCTCCATCTCATTCTTACCAGTGTAGCCAATTTTTTTTAATCTAGAAATTAGGACTTTGATGAAAACTCTCCTAATATTCAAAGGCTAGATCAATTTTGAGTGAAATGAATGTGGGTCAAATAAAATGCACCTGAAGGTCACTTGAACTTTCTGGCCTCCAGTTTGAAAGCTCTGGTTTCCATTAACGCAACTGGTCTTCTGGGGCATCAAATAACTGGGAACAAAAGAAAAAGAGGGAATTTGGATGGTGGCAATAGAGTTGTAGGGCACTCACACAGGAACCCCGCCTCACCAAATAAGCACTGTTCCAACCATATGAGCTGACACAGAACATGAATGAAAAGAAACAAATGGAAATGTGAAACTGAGACACAATTTAAACACTTTCTAGTGGACTCTGAATATGTATACATGTTTGTGAGTTACGAGGTGGTGTTTTGACTCATAAATACCTTGAGTATTGATCAACTCAGGGCAACTGACTTTTCCACTTGCCTTAAGCTTTATCATTTCTTTGTGGTGAATATATTCAAATTCCTTCTCTCTAGTGATTTTGAGATACGTAATGCATTATCACTAATTATACTCACCCTGCTGTACATAGAACACCAGAACTTACTCCTCCTATCTAACTATAACATTGTACTTGTTGATCAAACCCTTTTCTTTATATTAAATACAAGTTTAAGAAGAAGGAGGATTTCTGCCTTTTATGCATATTCTGAACTTATCTAGCACAATTTTTGTATGTCAGATTAAAAATCAATTAATTCTATTCCTTTGATCTGCAGAACAAAATTCTTTGTAAGAAATGAAACCAATTTTCTCACTTATTAAACACATGTTATCAACAGTGGTTCTTCTATTTAGATTAGAGGATGAGCAAACTCTATTGGCTAAAAATAAGCCATATAACCATCTAAAGGGTTTAGAGAATAACCAAAAACTTCTCTCTTTCCAGATGTCCTCAACTGTTAACAAAAATGCTAACATTGTAAATGTGTGGAATAAGGATGGAACTCATAGTATGTCTCTTAAATATGATATTCAAGGAATCAAAGACACTATGAATATCATGACGCAATGCAATAGTTAAGGCTGAAAAGTTTGATGTCTTTGTTGAGACAGATACTCGGCAATGAGATCATATTCATGTTTCCTTATGACCTCATTGATGGAACTCTTGGAACAGAAGAAAGAAGGACCCACAGCAAGAGGGAAGGCTAGACCCTTATAACGATAAGGAAGTAAAAAGACTGTAGATGGTGAGAAAGTACGCAGAGAGGCGCAGGGGCGGGGCCTCAAGTGAGAAGTGAGGGAACTGCTCACATAGGGCATCTCCAGGGTGAGACGGAACGCCAGTGCCCCACAAAACAGGTTAGATAACGTTTGTCTCAGTATTGTGGCTTCTAGCAGCCCCCATACCAGGCCCTCCAGCACATAATAGAAAAGCCCGGCGGCTGCGAGAAATTTACCACCAGGTGGCGCCCACAGCTTTCTTTCCTATCTCAATACACACCACCATGTGGCACAACAAATCCAACTTCATAAAGCTGATTTCCTTTTATCTATCTACAGAATCATTCAAAATGGTCCACCTCAACGTTTATGCTCTTCACCCCAGCTCCTAAAAAGGTAAAACCGGTCTATGCGCAGAGTCAAGTGTTCTACCTTTGAATAGTTTCTTGTTGCCGTGCTGGGAATCAAACCCAAGGCCCTGAGCCTTCAAGGGGCTAACTCTGAGCTACATCCCTAACCCTTATTTTTGAATAACTTAATGGTAGATTCAAACTTTTTCGCCAAAAGCTTTTGAGTATCAGCTATTGCAAAGCTCTGGGGAAGACATCAGTGAACAAAACCTTAAAAACATTACCTGCCATGGTAGTGCTATCTTAGTCCCTCTTTGTCCTGCTATGACAGAATACCACAGAACGGCCCATTCATAAAGAACAGGAAGTTATTTCTTTATAGTTCTGAGGGATGTGAAGTCCAAGATCAAGGCACCAGCATCTGATGGACACCTCTTTGCTATGTTGTCACATAGTGGAAGGTGGACGAGCAAGAGACTCTATTTCTGCAAGCCCTTTTTATAAAGCCATTAATCCATTCATGAGAGCAGAAACCTCATGACCTAAACACCTGCCAAAATCCTCCACCTCAGCACCACTGCATTGTAGATTAAGTTTCCAATACACGCATTTTCAGGACACATTCAGACCATAGTAGGTACTTATATTCTAATATAAGAACAATGGTTTAAAGAAATAGTTGCAAATATAAATATGTTACAGAAAAAGAGACACAGTTACACTCAGTCACACTAATTTGACAATAACAAATTAGAAAGGCAGATGTAAGGATACCTCTGGGTATTTTTAAAGAGGATGAGGGAACGTCCCCCATGGAGAGAATGTTATGTTTTAGAGGTCCTCCTAATACATAAAGAGAAGTTTAAGATGCTTTTTCAATTTGGGACTTTCTATTCTTTATAATTTTACCCAAGGACTGGCCTGTTTACTTTCCCCAGTCCTGACAAATAGAAGCCTCTTCCTGGCGGACCTCATGCGATGTGTGACCAAGCACAGGTGCAGCTGAAAGGGAGCTAAAGTGCTGTTTTCATCTCATTTTTCAGATATAATTTGCATGCAACCTATAAGAAACCCCTTAAAAAAAAACTCTGCAAAAAAAGTTCACTTCTAAATATAGAAGGAAATGAATTTTTCCTACTACTATTTCAAGTTAGCTAAAAATGAAATCCATTACACAGTGATTATCTATTGCTCTTAAAATCCTTATACAACATCTAGTAGGCTGTAGGTCTTTAAATTTTTGCTCTCCCTTTCAAATATTTTACACTCCACCCCTGGCCAATCATTTTAAATCAATGAAATCTTGTTTTCTCTACTTGCAGACACAATGGGCTGCTGCTCTGCTGCGCTGTACTGACCCAGTAGCAATTTGAGGGCCACAGTGATATTAATCAGCAATGGGTGAGGTTACTAAATGTTGATATTTTGATTCACACAGATTTCCACCATGGTTTGACTTTGACTTATCCAAATCACTTTTTTCTCCTCTAAAATTAGGCAGGCTATCTTAGAAACCAAAATTTCTCAAAGTATTCCAGCAAGTTAGTACATTGGCAGAGTGCCTTCCTTTATCATTTCTGCTTGATGTACTTCAGAAAGGATAAAAGTACAGGAAACACTCCAAACCCAAACACCATGAAGCTTTGTGAACTCCAGGATTAATCTTAAAATGGAGAAAAATGTCTCATTTTAAAAGGTACACCTCACTTCTGAGAATCTTCCAACCTCTTCAGATGAAGTTTAAATCATCCATTGAAAGTACATGTCGAGGGTTTAATTTGTGGTAAACAGTTCTTTCTGGCAAACAAATGCAAAAAGTTAATACTTTCACTTTTCTTACACTTAAATAGAAAAAACAAAAATCAAAAACATTTCCCCTACTAAAATCTGTTCTATTGTTTCCTCCTTCAGTAAATAAATTAGTAAAGACAACTGCTGCATAAATGGGTACGAACAGCGTGAACCACAGGGAGAGCCCTGGGGAGGCATTAACACCGCTAGTCAGGGTTCTCTGGCCGCACACAGACTTCCTGAGAGTCTTTTATAAAAAGCATTTTCGATGCCTAGCACACATTGAAGAGCACGGCACATTTCTAACCTGGAACCACTGATCTTACAGAGATGAAATAATGAGCAAAACAATGAGATGATTGATTTGGTCATTTAAATAATAAGTCAAAGTCAGAATCCAAACCTCTTGACTTCAAAGTCATGCTCTTTCCTTAGCAGATAGGTGTTTCTATTGCTATGATATCATACATAAAAGCACGGGAACCAGAAAGAATAATGAGAGTCTAGCATTTAAAAATTGTCTTGAAATACTGTCTAGCTCTCCCTGACGTAGGCCCTTGCTGGGAATGCAGCGGAACCTCTGCTCTGCAGATCACTGGAAGACGGCAGAACAAACGGCTCACCATCAGGAATCACGTTTGACCAGTTTTGCTTCATCCACCTTAAATTCTCATGTTTCTGTAGAATTAGTGATTTCATCAGTTAATAATGTATGAGAACTAGATTTGTAAATTATAAAACAAGACATAAATATTGTTTGTTTTTATCAGTATTTGTTAGTAGAGTAATATTATTTATTAAGTATTATCTCCTCTCTTAGGACTTACATGAAGTTTAGGATTCAGGACAGCATTCTTCCACCTCTTGTCGCTTAGTTTTCCTCTGTGGAATTGAAGCAGGAAGATAACAAGAGACTTGGAAAGAATGAGCCACAAGGCCTCTGCAGGTGTGGTTGAGCTTAGGTTCGGCTTCCTAAGGTTTGGTATCATTTTTCTAACCTAACAAGAGGCACCCAACAGCAGTCTGAACAATCAGTTTCTGTACAACATGATGTTAAAGATGAGCAGGACCCTGTGGGAAGATGAGAAGATTCCTCAGAGTGACACTGACCTCTAAGGGGAGGGGAATGTGGAAAGTGCTCTCATAAAGAGTGCTACAGACCTCACAGACACCAGAGGAGACTCGGGAAGGACGCAATGGCCAAGACCAGGGCTCCAGAGGCTCAACAAACAAAGGCCTCAATAGATTGGTGGGATTCCCCTGCTCAGAAATAAGATAATCATACCTCTTAAAGTATGTCTTTGTTCTGTTTAAAGTTACAATTAATGGCGCTTGCAAAAGTACTATAGGCCCACATCTAAATCAAACTTTCCTGCTTGTAACCCCATAGGTTGGTAGACATAGTCATTTTTGTGAATAAAAACCCCCAGACAAAAAGTCCCTTTGGAAACCCATTTGGGTCCCGTCCTGGGTTCAATAATCCGGGGGCTATTGGCTTTCACTTTATAATAAATGCTGCTTTCTGCTTTCGTTCTCCAATAAATACTTTTGCTCAGTCCTTTCTTGACTCTCTACCTTGTAATTCTTTAGAAAGAACCCAGCAGCCAGACAGTAACAATCTCCTGGATATAATTATGAATTACGAATGAGAGTTTTGTAATCCTGTCTTGTCTCTTTTCAATTGTGAGAATAGATGTATTTTTTATATTTGTGTTGTTTCATACGCTTTCTAATTGTATCAACTGTTATGGTTTATGTCGAGATGTCCCCTCAAAGCCTCATGCAATCATGGAGCGGCAGGGCTTTTCAGAGGTGGTTGAATCTAGAGTTTGTGATTAATTCATGGTCCAATGCTGGGATTAAGGGTATGAGGGCTACCCACCTTAGGGTTAGGGCGAGTAGCCTGCATACAAACAAGGGACAGAAAGAGGCTTGTCCTCTCTCTCTCTTTCCTTCCCTCTGTTGTTGATTTTGCTGTCTTCAGCTGCCATGAATGGTTGCCCCTCTGCCATGTGCCATTCTACCTTGGCGCCAGCAATTACGGACTGAAACCTCTACAAACTGTGAGCTAAATAAACTTTTCCTTCCTTAACTTGTGAGTGTTGAGTATTTCATCTCAGCAAGGAAAGAAAAGTAACTACAACATCATTTTTTTTCCTTTTGTAAGTATCTCATAGGCCACTTAGAAATGCAAACTAAGGCAAATTTAACACCTCTCTGAAAATCAGTTTCTGCAAGTGTACATTGAAAATAAAATGCATATCTAACAAAGTCATTCTGAGAATTATAGTATCTTTTGCTCCAACCTTCCTTTTCTAATTTGCTTTTAGATGGTAAACAACAAAAATTGGAAGAAAGAAAATTAGAGTAAAAAGCCTACATTGTGTTAATATTATGTTGACATTTGTGTAAATATACCTTACATTCAGAGATTAAATCTAAGACTAAATTGAAACTCCACTAACTCATTTACTTTCCTTACTTGCTACTAACAAGAATTGGAGGGCCGGTGAGATGGCTCAGCGGCATAAGCGTCTGCCTGGCAAGCGCGAGGGCCTGAGTTCAACTCCCGGAACCCACATATGAGAAAAGGGCGGGTGATATCGCTCAGCAGCACTGGTGCCTCCTGGCGCGTGAGGTCCTGAGGTCGACCCCTGGTACCCACCAAAAAAAAAAAAAAAAAAGAATTGGAGTCCTTTGATCTCATGGACAAACAGTAGCAGTACCATGTCTCATATGTTTTTAGTAACTAAGCAGGTAAAGAGCAGAGAGACCGAAAGTTCATAAACGGATAAATACAAAGATTAAAAAGGGTGATATTTTATTCTACATTAATAATGACAAAAAATAACATGTTCAGAGATCACTTTTCGCTTACATAATATCTTGATTTGCACTTTTATGAAAGTTGAAAATCAGTAAAAACAACAATATGTGAATACGCAGGCATGAAGAGTAAACTTAGATGATTATGTAAAATAATCAAAGAATTTGGCTAACAGACTCAGAATACAAAGCACAACTAAAATAAAATAAGTGAGAGTTGGACATGGGAAGGTTAAAGCTAAAGTTTAATTTTTTTTTAACTATGAACACAGTCTATTGAATTCAGAGTACTTTTTGTTACTGCATGGAGTCAGGGTTGGGGTAGAGCGGTCTTCGTTTGCTGGGAATCTGGATTATGTGCTCTATGTTCTGTCCGACTCTTAGAGGCAGGAATTGATGGGGGAAAGTAGCAAGTGCTCCAAGAGGCACAAATTATATTTGAGTAAGATCATTTATTAATCGGAGAATTTAATATCTGAGAAATAAAATGAACTAGATCATATTCATTGGAGATAGAATCTTCAAGAATTTCAAAATTTGTATCCAAATTCAGATAGGGTGAATTTTGTGCAAGCTGTATACAACTTTAACTAACACCTAAACAATCAAGAACTTGGTTGCTTAAATTACCTAAGAAAATAAGAATTAATAATTTTTCCTATTGTTGTGGTGACAATTACAGCAATAGCCATGTAGTTGCCTAAGAAGTAGTGTGTCCTCAAAAACAAAACCACTTTCAATCATTTCCCCACCTTGGCTACCATTACTCTGTCTTTCCAAGAGAATCTAAGAAATTGTAGTCTTTGTGCAGAAGCCATTCCCTGAAATCACACCAAAGGAGGACTTCAGAGGGGTCCTTCGTGAATGGATTGCATGCTTGAATGTCTATATCTGAAAATAAGAAGAAAAATTCAAAAGATTGACAGCAATTGAGTCAATTTTCGTCACAGTAGAAAATTTCAAAGACTTTTTCACTCACACAAAACCAGAAAATAACAAGATTGTGAAAACCCCAGGAATTTCAGAAATGCTTCACAGGTCCCTAATAATTATAAAAAGTCTTCATTTCTGAGATATGATTCCTTGGCTCAGCTCTCAGTTCTCTCTCCACTGGCCAAAACTTTAATGAGGTAACTAAAATGTACGTTATGAACGAGTATCAAAATCTTATCAACATTCTTTTCTTCTATTTTTATTTACTGAATTATTCATCCAACTAAATGAACTTTAAGATTTCTTCTACTTCTCCCTGACATTTCCATTTACTCTGATTCAATTTGGGATTCATTTTTTACATTCATACAGAGCTAAGTAACTGAAGATAGAAAAGAAATACTATAAAGATAGACAATTTTGTGATTTAAGAACAATGTGTCTTAGCACTAATAAATTTGCTTACTTTTAATCATAAACTGTATTTCTCTAGAAAGTTTTTCTATCTAGATATTTCTTTGTATTTTTGTTTATCGAACAATTGTTATATAACTATTATATGCCAAGCACTTTGATCAAGACATATGACATGCTAGGGCTATGGAGATGAATAAAATATAGCTAATACACATTCAGATAATAATAATTTTTAAGAGACAGGGGTCTCACTTTTCTGCCCAGTCTGGTTTCACATTTCTAGGCTCAATTAATAATAACCAGGACTACAGGTGCAGGACACCGGGCACAGCAAGACTGATTCCGTAGGTAGAGATAGACTTGTACACAATCACTTTAAGAATATCCAAGGTTCTCAGACAATCAAAGGAGAAGACAAAAAAAATGGAGAAAACAAATTTTGGCCTCAATATTTTAGATGCTTATAGGTGGATCATTTGGAAACATTTTGAAACATCAAATCTGAAGTGTTATCTCTCATATAGCATTGTCAAAATAATTATTCCTAATGAAATAGTGTTCCAGGAATGTGATTTTCCATGAATAAAATGTCTTTGTGTTCCCAATAAATATGAAGCATTCTAGAGAAGAGAAAAAAACTAAGCAATTTCTATCTTTTTCAAAGAAGCTAATAAAGCCTTGATTTTGGAAACAGACAAGAACTGTACAAAAACAAAAATTTGTGAGTCAATATGACATTAGTATTGAAATAAAAATTCTAAACAAAATATGATCAAAACAAACCTAACAAAACATATATGAGATAATACACTATGAACCAATTTTAGTTATATTAAATGCAAAATTTTGGTTTAACATTTTAAAATATTATATATAGTACACTAAATTATTTGGTTAAGGGATTATCTCAAATATCTTAATAATTTATTGAAAAGCTGTTGTTAAACACATTTGCAATTTTAAGAAATTTACAAAAGTAAGCAGATTATTGTCTATGAGCATATCTGTATATGGTGTAGCTATTTATAGAAAGGCAAAATAATCATCCACCCAAAAATCAAGATTAATGTAACCGTGAAGAATCAGAAAGATTGGAACATGATGCACAGAAAACTTTAGATATAATGTACTTTTATATATTTTAAACTCTGCGATGGCTACTTAAGCATTTGTTTCATGATCTTTATATTCTTTTGTCAGCAAGTGTTATTTCACAAATAATAAATTAGTACATAAATAATTTTTAAAATGAAATATGCAATGTTTCATAATAACTAATACGAAAGGAGAGTACGTACAAAAACAGCAGATAAAAATCATCAAACCTTTTTTTTAAGCTTTTAATCAAGCATTGAAGAGTTTTAATCTTGCTAGAATGATGCCCATGAACTCAGTAGTGTAGCTCATTTCAGTTTGCTGTCAGAGATTCCATCCGTGGATAACCTTATCTAACAGAAACATGACTCTGATCAGGAGGGCCCAACTAATGAAAGTGGAACCCATGGGACAGATGCAATAAGGAGATCATTCTGTCTCTCACCTTTGCAGGGCCCCAAGACATCCAGAGTGTGGCTCACTTCAAATGGTAAACCTATGAATGGCTGCTAATAATTGAGGATGGTGCCTACTTTGTGCCAACTATCATACATAAATTACTTCTAATTTCGACAGTGATCCTGTTAGGTGTGTATTTTAATCCTGCCACCCCTTCTATCCTTCATCTACAAATATTATTTATAAGAAACATATGAATGTTCTTGACAACATCTATATAGCATGCAACCAGCAGTAAATAAAAAATAGTAAATTTGGGCTAATGCTACGTGTTTTAGGAGCTACACTGCTTGCTTTTAGTTTCAATCAACTCTATGTTAGATTTAAAATTGGCTTTCAACAAGACTCATCTAAAAGATTATTCACCACATTTCAAATTTGTTTCCTTTTCTGTTCTTGACAAAGGACTCAATTTAGACATGATATCATTTCAATCAGCTTCCAAGCATTTTCAGAGTTCTGATAGTCGTTCTAATAAATTTCCATTTGGAAAGAATCTGCTACACCTGAGAGGCACCCAAAGCAAAGGGAAGAGGCAATTGGCTATTTACCCTCTGGCTGTCCCCCAAAAGCAATTTTACTATCCCATCTTTGAGTAAACTCTTACTTGGTGGCACAACAAACATCAGTTTGCAACAAAAATGTTCATAAAATTCCATGATGCCTCTCAAATTTAGCAGAATTTAACACAGCTTCCTTCTTTTCATTTTAAGCACCACTGGGTACATAAGCCTGATTAGGTAGATCAGGAGACTACAGAGGAAGTGATTTGCCTTCAATCAATAAACAATAGCACTGGATGATTTAAAGTTTAGCAGAGGTTAACTGGTGTCAATGACATGTTATATCTCCCAGTGATCACCTACAAAAAGAGTATTGTTAATAGCTAAACGCTCTTCCAATTGATAGGCCCTTCAAAAGATCAAGTATATGCAAAAGCAAAATGTAATCTTTTTGGCATTTATTCTAATATTTCCTCTATATAATAAATATTTATTGTTAGAGAGTCTTAATATAATATGGTTTTGCAGGATTAGAAAAGCATGTTTCTTTTTTTAAATTTCATATACGGCAAAAACAAAAATGGATATTCAGGGCCAGTGAGATAGCTCAGCGGCATAAGCACCTGCCTGGCAAGCACAAGGTCCTGAGTTTGACTCCCAGTACCCACATACAAAAAAAGGGCCGGTGATATCACTCAACAGCACAGGTGCCTGCTGGCATGTGAGGTCCTGAGTTCGACCCCCGGTACCCACACACACAAAAAAATGGATATTCAGTTACTGTCAACCAAGAAAAATATTTTCTAATACAAACATGTTAAGCACTGCAATTTTTTACTCTTTCAACCAAGTTGCATTATTCAAGGCTTTTAATGGCTTTTCTTTCATTCAATAAATAAAAGAAAATTTAAGCCATTAATGGTAATTATGGGTCTTCATTAGCAATCAGCATATTGTGGCTATTAGTATAAATTTAGCTAAGCTTAGCATGTCAAATTAAATCAAAGAATTTAATATATTTTCTTCTTCTCCTCCTCCTCCTCCTCCTCCTCACATTACGACTTTTCTGCTGTTTATTTCTTTTCAAAGGGGTGACTAAAGTAATTAGAATGTGGGTTGGAGAGATACCTCAGGGGCACAGTGCCTGCCTGGCAAGCACAAGGTCCTGAGCTTGATTCCTGATACTAAAAAAATAAAATATAATAAAGTAATTAGAAAGTTTGTGGTGCAACTTTGTTTTAAAAAGAGTATTCATGGATTCAAGCATCAGCTGTAACATCTGGAAAAATGATAGAGTTTTTATTTCACACACAGCAATGCCATATCTTGAAGAATCTTCAAAGGACAGTAGAAAAAAAATATACATATACAGCATTATTTTATTATTGCTAGTTATAACAATCATAAATATCCCTTGCAGAACACCAGTAATAGCTTTCACCTGGTCAGTGCCTCACCTTACATATTAATACTGCAGAAATATCTTAGCTCAAATGCTACATGAAAACCAGAACCTCAGACAGGGCAGGCTTGCATCTTATTTCATAGACGATGCCTTGGAGCAGAAGCAAAAGACAAGGGAACATGTGATAGTTAATTTTAATGTGTCAACTTTACTGGACCATACAGCACCCAGATATTTGGTCAAACATTCTCTGTGTTTCTATGAGGGTATTTTGGGTAAGATTTAAATTGTTAGACTGGGTAAAGAAGTCTGTCCTCCCTAATGTGGAGAACGGAAGGCTCCAATCAGTTGAAGACCTATATAGAACAAAACATCTGACCCTTCCCAAGTAAAAGAGGAACTCTCCTGCCTGACAGCTTTCAAACTAGGATAATTACTTTTTTCTGCCTTTAGACAGTAAGTATTAGACCAGCTCTTCCTGAATCTCTAGCCCATCAGCTTTTGGACTGGATCTAGACCATTGTCTTTCTTGGATCTATAGCTTGCTGAATCACTCTGTAGATACTGGAATTTTTCAGCCTCCATAAGTAAGCTATATATATATATATATATATATATATATATATATATATCAGGATTTGTTATTAAATTTTTAAGCAATGCAGACAACTGGTGCTCAACCAACTGTGGAACCATAAAATGTACCTCAAAATTATTTCCCGGCAGTTCTGAGTTGTGTGTTGTGAGGCTCAGGTAAGTTCCTATAGTTATCCCACTTCTTGAGCCAAAGATAATCCAGGGCAAGAAACAACCAATGGGTATGCTGCCAGCATGAAAGTGGTCCAAACCTACATAGAGCTATTGCCTGGAATCAGAGATGAGGGAGAAAACACATGGGCAGCGCACAAGAAGAATTCAGTACAAGGTAAGTTTTATGTGATTAGATGAATTCAATTTTTATTTAGTCCATTGGTTGAGAGGTCTTCAAAATAGAGGCTAGCTACAATATGATATTCAAAAGATATAGTGCAGAAAAGTTAATGGGACCTACAAAAACTGACCCTCTAAATGCCTACAATAATCAACTAGATGATGAAATTCAAAATTGGATACTCACAGCTGCAGTAAAATCTAAAAAGTATCTAGATTTTAAGAAGAATCTATAAAACCTTTGCTAAAATCTGAATGTTTTTGTTTCCCTAAAATGTATATGTTGAACTTCTCACCCCCAGGGTGATGGTATTAGGATAATGACTTAGGGAGATGAGTAGAACATGAGAATAGCACCCTCATGAACAGGATTAGAAGCATCTGAAAACTCCTCGGCCTCTTTTACCATGTGAGGTTACAGAAAAAAACACAGCATTTATGCACCATACAATGGGCTCCCAATAAACACCAATCACCTGGCACCTTGATCATGGGTTTCCCAACCTCCGAAACTGTGAGAAACAAATTTCTGTTAGTGATAAGCTACGTAGTTTGTGGTATTTTGTTATAGCATCACAAATAAATGAAATCAATCTGTATGGACACAATGTTAAAATCCTAGCAAAGGACATAGAAAATTATCTGAACTAATAGAAGAACATCTCATGTGTTTGAATAGAATTCATATTCAATGAATTCTATTTCATCCCATGCATTTGAATAGAATTCAAATTTATCTATCCATTTAAAACAGCCCTAAGCAAAATTAAATTTGGAAGTTTAGAGAAACTTGATAAACACTATAAAATTTATTTGGAATAGTTGCATGAATAGTCTTCTAAAAAAAGCAACATAGTTTTGGTGCAGGAATTAATGGATAGACCAATGGAACCAAATATAAATTAGAGCTAAAAATGCATATGAAGGGCCGGTGAGGTAGCTCAGCAGCATAAGCACCTGCCTGGCAAGCACGAGGTCCTGAGTTCGACTCCCGGTACCCACATAAAAAATAAATAAATAAAAAATAAAAATGCATATGAAAATATATAAAGAATTACAAATAATAGTAAAGAAAATTATTGTTTGATAAATACTATTGGGGAAACTAGCTCTCTGTTTGGGGGAAATCCCCTGAGTATCTTTATAAAACTACATACAACATTTGAAAGTGGATTTCAGATGAAATAAAGGTCTAAATGTATAATGTACAACTACAGGTATTACACATCTTTGTACAATTGTCATATGCAGAGATTTCAAAGTTTCAGAAGAAATTAGAAGAATCTTTGGGAAGAAGAAAGGGCTTCTGAAAATGTCAAACATCCAATCAGTGAGGCAAAATGCAGTGATTTCTTTGGCTTTATCAAAATTAAAGATTTCTGTGAATGAACCTTGAGGATTTTGTGATCCGTGGACAAATTTACAATAAGCCAGTCACAAAAAGGTAAATATTGTGTGAGTCCAAGAAAGGGCATGAAATTTGGAAAGTACAATGGTAGAATGGTAGTTCCCAGAGGCTTGGGGAAAGGGCAAATCGTGAATCATTTTTTAATGGGATTAGAGTTTCAGTTTTGCAAGATGAAAAGAGTTCTGGAAATGTCTGCACAATAATGTGAATATACTTGATATTATTAAATTGTGCACCTAGTAATAATTAAGATGGCATATTTTATACATACTTTACAATTTTTAAAAGTACTCTATTCAGTGAAGGACATCATCTTACTGGAATGAAAAAAAAACTGTGATATCTAAAACTAGTGAGATTAATATCAAAATTATATGAGGAACTCCTGTAAATTTTCTAGAAGAACCCTGAACCCCTACTAGAAACATATACAAATAAAATAGACAATATCTAGAAAACAGGAAACTAATGAGCATATGAAAAGGTGTTCAAAATGATTAATAGAGAAATGCAAATTTAAAAACAGCGAAATATCATGTTATACATTTTACCCTGGCTTAATTATCTCGGCTAAATAGATGCCAAATAGAATCAGGAATATGGGGACCCTCATAAACACTTTGCAGAAGCATAGAGGATGGCTCCTTGGGAAACCACAAGGTGCCACTTAATCAAATTAAATGTGCTCCTAGCCGGCAGCCCAGTCCTGAATGTCTAAGATAGAGAAATTCTCATGCAAAACCCTGAGGCCTCAGGTGGCAGGCTGCTCTCCCTGGTGCTATCTGTGGTAACAGAGTTGGAAGCCACCCAGGTCAAAAGCCTCCTATGGAGCTGTTAACTGCAGTGTGGTAAATTTATAAATAATATCCTAAAATAACCTTTAAGCCGTAATGCTTCAGGCAAAAATACAACGTAAATTTAAAAAAAAAGATCCAATCCCAATGGCATCGATTGAAAATATAATCATTCAGAACAATAGTGCGTATTGTGCAAAATATGATACACTTTAAATAGCAAATGTTTATTTTGGAGTGGGAGGAACTGGATTACAGTATAGTTTTCTTGTTTGTGGTACTGGGGACTGAACACAGGGCCTTCTCATTGAGCTACTACATCTCCGGACCTTTTTTTTTTTTATTCATTTAGCTTTTAATCTTGAGACAGGGGCTAGCTAAATTGCCCAGGCTGGGCTGGAACTTGAGATCTTCCTGCCTCGGCCTCAGAGTGCATGGATTCAGGCAGGGAATTAAGGATTGAGAGCAAAGGAGAGAAAAAGAAACCACCACAAGGGTCATTTGTTCTTTGTCCATTCGTTTTCCATTCTTCTTTTTATTCTTTGTCATTTGCAGGTGTCCAGCAAGAATCCAGTCGGCTCCTGGGCTCTCAGCTTTCACTGAGAAGTTATGAGATCTGGTCACGACTGAAGGTCACTCAGATAGTAGAGGGTTTTTTATTTTTATTGTTTTCTTCCTTAAGAAAATGAAATAATGGGCCGGTGAGATGGCTCAGTGGCTTAAGCGTCTGCTCGGCAAGCGCGAGGGCCCGAGTTCGACTCCCAGAACCCACAAACGAAAAAGGGGCCGGTGATATCGCTCAGCGGCACGGGCGCCTACTGGCGCGCGAGGTCCTGAGGTCGACCCCTGGTACCCACAAAAAAAAAAAAAAAAAAGAAAGAAAATGAAATAAATCAAGAATAACTTCATTATTCTATGCTTATTGTATTTGGACAAAAGGAGTATTCTCTGACAACAACAAGAGTGTCGTTTGGATGAAAATCTAGTCCACGACTTGATGAGGTTTATGTGTCCTTGATGATATTTTTAATTTTTTTGACAATATGCTTTGCTTTCCTTTCCTTTTCTTTTCTTTTGGTTTTGGTTTTTGAGAGTCTTGCTATGTAGTTCAGGCTAGCTTCAAACTCACTATTTAGCCCAGGTTGGCCTCAAACTCGCTGCAATGCTCCTGCCTCAGTTGCCCAATTTCTGGGATCACAGGTTTGCACCACCATGCTTGGCCTTTTAAAATGTTACTCTAAAAAGTAAAGACTTTTGCGAATTTTTGTTTAAGTAATTTCAGTTCTGTTATTTTCATTCTCTTTTTGGATCACAAACTTGGGAAAATAGGTATGTGAATTTTAAAGTAAAAAGAATGTAATGGCTCCTTAATAAAAGACTTTAGAATTTTTAAATTATACATAAAAGACAAAATTTGACTATTACCCAACCCAAGCCTCCTGGTCCTCAGCTCTGCTTCTTAATTCTTCTTTGCAGCAGATGGGGAGGATGACTCTGAATGTTATTAGCTCAAGCCTGCTTGGCTACATGCTCATCCACAAAGTGGACGTAACGTGTGTGTCTCAACAACCGCACTGGCCAGCTCTGTGTAGGACCAAGGAGTGGAAATGTTTACATATTTATAACATGTCACTTCTTGACAGTAAAATTTCCAAAATACACTGAAATTGCTTTAAATAAATTCTAACATTTGTCAAAATAAGATTGCTTCTAAGAAAAAAATTATTGAAAATGCTAATAAATAGTTCAGAAAATTTAGGTAGTAAGGGCATCATATATAACATTATCCTTTGAATTTGCATGAATTAAATTTAAATTTGTAGAAATTTAAATTATCTGCCAATCTTGCTATTTAAGGATAAAAGAAGAAAAAACTTAATGAAATGTATTAGATGTGTCCTTAATTAGTTGCAGAGTTGTTCCAGCACCCTTAAGCATCACAGATGAAAAGAAATAATGTGTCGTGGTTTTTTTTAAAAGAAGAGTATTTTCTCTTTGCCACCTTGTTTCATTTTTATATTTGTCCAGAGGGCACAGAAGGACCAGTGATAGATTGAGTGCCACAGGGGCATGGAATGGACTTTTCTTTGCCAGGATGACAGGAAATTAATAATCCCTATGAGCAGGTCTTTCACTTCAATTAGCTCTTAAAAATAAAACACTGAAAATCCATGCGACAGAGTGGGCTTGTCTTTATTATAAAGTGTACCCCAAATGTTCTCCCTATTTTTCTCTCTGTCCTTTCCCTTCCCTGGCGTTACTTCTTGAAAGGAATAGAAATAAAAAGGTTAATGTTGTCTACAAAGACATAATTTCTTAACAAAAGTTTAGTATTCCAAATTGAATGATATGCAAAAATGATATGACATCACAAACAAAAAGGATTTGATTTAATATTTTTAAATCAATCAGTACAATTCACCACATCAATTGAGGGAAAAACAGCTTATCATCACTATAGATGCTGAAAATAACACTGATGAAATTAAACTTTCATTCATGATTTACAAATAGCAACCTAAGATAGATAGCTACAAACTATTAATACATATTTAATATGACACTATCCCCTTGAGATAGAATGTAAGTTAAGAATATACTGTTACTACTGTATTCAACACTGACCTGGAAATCCTAGCCAATACAGTAAGGCATGAAAAAGCAATGAAAACTAAAAAGAATTAGGAAAAAATAAAATTGTCATTATTTGCAAATGGTGTAAATAGAAAATTCAAAGTATCTAAAGATAACTTTTGGAAATAATAGTTGGATTTAGCAAGATCAATAGATATGATGACCTTTATAAAATCACTTGCATTTCGATATATTGTCAACAAAAATGGAAAATGCAGGCAGCACTGGGAATTACTGTGTATAGTTGAAAATGGAGTTTACATCAAAATACTCCTGACGTTGTAGCAATAGACATGCCTCAGATCGACATTATATAATGGAATGTATGGGTTCATCAGATAACTTTTTCATGGGATTGAACTGGTATTCAGACTTATTATTTTATTTATTCTTCCAAGAACAATTAAATATTATGTGCAAATAATTGAGACAATTCGACTTTGTTGAATTCATAGAAACACTAGAAGAAAGGGGAATACACTTAACCATTATGAAAATGGATACCTTAAATCAAGATTGCAATTGAGAATAGATATTTGAGGTTTTCACATGATGACGTGAGCTCCCTGCGTTGATTGGGGTGTCCCATTATCATTACCATTACATATACAATCTGAAAGTACTGGTCAGTGTAATAAGATTTGAAGGAAACATAGGGAAAATAAGAAAATAAAATTCCACTGATAAGATTATCATAAAGCACAAATACATGTATGAGTTTTAAATCTGTTCTCATTTGAAAATGTATTTGTATCTCAGCTCTGTCATTTACTGGATGCCCCTTACCAGTTCAGCCCTCTGGGTTTCAATTTCCTCATTTATAAAATGTCAGCAATAAGAGCACTTGTAAGATTGTTACAGGGGGGCCGGTGAGATGGCTCAGCGGTTTAAGCGCCTGCCTTGCAAGCGTGAGGGCCCGAGTTCGACTCCCGGAACCCACATACAAAAAAGGGGCCGGTGATATCGCTCAGCGGCACGGGCGCCTGCTGGCGCGCGAGGTCCTGAGGTCGACCCCCCGGTACCAACAAAAAAAAAAAAAAAAAAAAAAAAAAAAAAAAGATTGTTACAGGGGCCTTCAGAGTCTTCAGGTACAATTCTACATTATATATATTAACTAAGAGTGTGTTTGTGTACGCATGTGTGTAAGTATGTATGTGCATGGTGTGGTTAAAAACTATAGTGGATGTTTAACATTTTAGAAAATTATTACAATAAAAAACACATATCCAGTAATCCCCCTCAAAATACTCCCCCTTGCTTTAAACACACTGATCACATTTCTCTTGCCACTTTGTTAAGCAGTTCTGGAAATCCTCTTTAATGAGTGACTTTCATTGTTATGGCTGCTTCAAAGTCTTGAATCTATTCAAAATATTTACCTTTCATGGTAATTTTAACACAAAGTAAGGGTTAGAAGTCACATCGTCCCAGATGCAGTGAATAAGGTAGATGAGAACACACTGTAATATTTTCATGGGCCTGCCTTTCCATTAGATGGTATGTGGCAGCAACATTCACCATATTTTTTATCACACCCAGTAAAGACACTCATGAAAGAGGATTTCCAGAACTGCTTCAGAAAGAGGCATAAGCATGTTTGAAGCCAGGGGGAATATGGGGGGCGGGTAGTGGAACTATGTCTTTTACTGTAATAATTTTTTTAATTTAAACATTCACTGTATATTCTTATCACACACACATGACCTGTTAATTTAGTAAGGACAGAGGTAGTACTTGAGTCCAGTTAGGTTAACTCCACAGTCCTAACTACTGAACACACCACTGACGAATTTGATTCATCATTATTTATTCAACAAACACTTACTGTTTACTAAGTACAGTGCCTACTCTCTTATAGTAATATAGTTAGAAAATAAGTAGTGTAAATGCCAGCCAGTGAGAAGAGCTGCCAAATAAATAATATCCATATATAACAAGTAAATTATATATTAAGTATAGAAATTTTAAATTAGATGTTTGAAATATTTTTTAAATTTTTAATTATTTTTAAAAAGTTAAATGTTAATTATTTACAAGTGCATTGAAAGACAAAAATCCATAGGAATAAATATAAGAAGATACAGAATATTTCTATTCAGAGAGTTATAAAACATTAAAGACACAGAGGAAAAGAAACTTACTGAAAGGAGGGACATCCAATATTCATGCACTTAAATACCTGATTTTATTAAAAAGTCTTTTTCCCCAAAATGCTACACAGATTCTAGACGTTCCTAATAAAAGTATCAGAAATGTTAGTGCAAAATAATAAATTGATTCTAAAATTTCTGTAGAAATGTGATGAGTAAGAAATAGTCATGACAGTCTTGAAAGGGAAGGGTAAAGAAGGGAAGAAAAGAAAGAAAGCAGAAGAAAGGTAGAAGAGAGGAAACAAGTGTGCAAGAAGAAAAGGTGGAAGAGGACAAGGAGAAAACCAAGGCTATAAAAAACACCAATAATTAATACACCCTGGTAATAATGCAGGGATAGACAAATAGATCATAAGAATGAAATAAAATCCAGAAACAAATCCTTATTTATACAATCACCTGAATTATAAAAAAATAGTGAAATGAGTAAGGACCTTTTTTTTTAATGTAACAATAAGGGCTGGGTTGCAGTTTAGTGGTTGAGCACTTCCTTAGCAGGCCCTGGATTTGATCCTTCACACTGGAAAAAAAATCAATAGGAGATATCCATAAATCCAAAATTGAACATTGGTATTTTCGGGGACACCAAAATGAAAACCAGTTGTACCATTGACCTAATGGCAAAAATAAAACAAAAACATTTTGTAAAGTTTTAGTAGAATATCTTTGTGATCTTGGGGTAAGAAAAAATTTCTTAAGTAGTTTCCAAAATCCAATAACCATAAAGGAGAAAGTTTTACATATTCAATTACATTAAAATTAAAAATGTATATTCCACAAAAGACATTATTAATTGAGAAGGAATGCCACAGTGAGAAGATACCTCTTTACAGTACCTATATCAAACAATGACTAACACACACAAAAATCATTAATACTTTTACACAGATCCATAAAAGAAAGGCAGATATTTCAACTTTTTTAAGTGGGCGTGACTTGAACAGACACATCACAAAGGGAACAGCCAAATACCCAGGAGGATAAATTACATAACATTAATGGTCATCAGAGAAATGCAAATTGAAATCACAGTGTAATAATGCGCACACACACACACACACACACACACACCCCACAATGGCTAAAATTAAAAAGATAAAAAAGAATCAAAGGCCGGTGAGATAGCTCAGTGGCATAGGTGCCTGCCTGGCAAACACAAGGTCCTGAGTTCAACTCCCGGAACCCACATACAAAAAAAGGGCCAGTGATATCGCTCAGCGGCACTGGCGCCTGCTGTGCGCGAGGTCCTGAGTTCGAACTTCGGTACTCAAAAAAAAAAATCAAGAAGCTGAAACTGACAACTGAAAGGACTAGAACCCTCACACAGTGCTGTCATGTCTGCCCTGATTCAATGACTTTGGAAAACTGCAGTATTATGATGATTTTCAAAAATATATATATACGGACTGAAAAAATGCCCCAAATAAATAGTCTTGTTTTTTTGAAAGTTCAAAACACAGGAAAAATTAACCTGAGGTGATACAAGTCCAATTAGTGGTTATCTTTTTTTAAAGTAGGGTGCTGACTAGGAGTTGTAAAACTTCTGGTGTATTTCAGGAAATTTGGTGGTAATTTTAAAACTTTTCTCTATTTTATGATGCTTTGACATGTTGGAAAGTTTATTGGGCAAAGAAAAATGGTCCCTTCCAGGGGTAGCCAATATTTTTGTTTTTATTTTTGTTTTTGTTTATACTGAGGTCCTTTTAATTTTTTTGAGACAGGGTCTCACTGAGTTACTAAATTGCCCAGGCTGGGCTCAAACTTGCAGTTCTCCTGCCTCAGCCTCCCAGAATGCTGGAATTACAGATGCATACCACCATGCCCAGTGCAGATGCTTTTTGATAGCAAAGGGCTCAGCCCTGGCATGTGCTCATGGCTTTTATATGCAAACCAACCAATCCCAGATCTAAAGAATGGCCTACCTGTTTGTCTAACTCTCACACACCAAGCTATTATTTCCCACCTTAAATCTTCCCAGGACCAATCAGTAAGCAACTAGAGAACCACCCTGATAACCCAGTGGCTGTTGGAATAATTAAAACTTGCCAGCCTTAAACTATTTACTCTACCCTGCCCTGCATTGCCCAGCCCAGAGAGTCCCCAATAAAAGCTCTGGCCTGCACTTTTCCCCACTTCCAGCCACCTGACCAAATCTTGGTGCTTCCCCTGTGGCCCTGGGTGGTATATCGTGACACTCTAAGGCTACCAAGACCCATGAGTATAATAAACTTCCTTCCAAGCATCATTTTTCTTTCCTCCCATGGCCACCCCAATTTTACCATGCTGTACTCAACATTCATTCTTAGAACAAACACGCATGCATTCACTTTGCCAAATTGAATCAAGCTGTACACTCGTTATGCCTGTGCTTCATCAATATGCATGTTTTCTCATGAAAAGTTTTTAAGTTTTTCTAAATATCTAAACTTCTATATTAAAATTCAGGCATTCAACCTCCATGAATATTATTTTCACAACATATATGCAGAGTTAAGACTCAGAGCACACACATCACTCTCTGCAGCTAGGTAGATAATAAATCAGGAATTTCATTTTAATATTTTAAATCAGGCCATTAAATTAAGGAACCATATATGTCAGTGCTAGAATTCAATTAAGAAACTTGTTCCCTTGGTTTGCTTAGTCACAGTGACATGCAGAGGGGCTGGTGGAAAGAGCACAGGTTTTGAAGTCTGTCTGAGATAAAAGTAAGAATATGCTCCCCTACATCTTATCTCCAAAATAAGGACAACACTAGGTTATTGTCCCAGTAGATACAATGTATACAGAGCACATTAATGCAATGCACAGAATATATTAGAGCAATAATAATAATAATTTGCATCAAGTTTCTCAGTGTGCTGGGGATATAGCTCAGTGGCACAAGCACCTGCCTGGCAAGCGCAAGGTGCTGAGTTCGATTCCCAGTACCATAAAAAAAAAAGTTTCTCAGTGTACAGTGTTATTGGTGCGTGTGTGGCTATGTCACTGCCCGTCAACATTACCTTCTCCTGAAAGTGAGCACTTCATTCTGCACTGAGAACAGAACTCTCTTACTGCTACTGAAAAACTTTCTTGCAGTTGTCCAGGCAGGGATGCATCCCATTACTATTGCCATTTTCTTCAGGTTGTCTTAGAACTCAGGGGTGCTGTACCACTGAGCTACATCCTTGGTACTTACTTACTTTTATTTTGAGGCAGGGTTTTGCTAAGTTTCCCAGGCTGGCCTCAAACTTCGATCCTCCTGCCTCCATGCCCAGTTCAGGCTATCTTCTTACTACCTGAATACCACCTTGTAAAAATAAAACAAGTTCTCTCTACAAATTGATTTGCCCATGCCATCTCTGAAATATTGTTTCCTCTATATTTCCTCTATCAGGATTCATTAAGTTATTCATTTTTTATTTTGCAAATATTAACTAAGTACCCACTTTGAGCTATCCATTATGTATGCTGAGGGGAAAAAGGTGAATAAGGCTCAGTCTCTCTGTTTCCCAGAAGTTTATTTCTTAGGTGAAAATAGAGAAGTAAAATGGCAGTGATGATCATGGGCTAAGTGCTGTTAAAGGTAATATGGAGTGTGTGAGAACCCAAGGGAGACCTCTCATCTTGTTTTAGAATATGAGGAGAATTCCACAAAGGAGCTGAAAAGCAGAAAGCTGATCTAATTCCCGGGGATCAAATGGAAATCAGGAGACCACTAGATCCTGTATTGCAGCCCATAGGCAGGACAGCGTGTGTCTGCCTGAAGAAACTGCAGCAAGATCAGTGGACCCAGAGCCCACAGGCCAAGCAGAAAGAGAAGAGCTCAGAGTAGAATGCAGGAACCAGGTGTACAAAATTATAGTTCATTTCTCTAAACAGTAGAGGCTTACTGACTAGTCATTTCAGCAAAATTTTTCCAACCAAGTTGAGTCACTTGTACATCAATAGCTCTTCTTCAAGAGCTAGTCTGTTCTCTACACTGCACTAGTTTCTAACAATACAGGGAGAATAAGCCAAAGACCCTGTCCTCAACCATTTGACATTCTGTTAGAGGAGAGAGGCAAAAATTAGGTAAATAAATAAATGTACTTATTAAACCGTTTATCATTTCCATAAAGGAGACAAGGCACATGGAGGAGATTAAACGGGGTGAAGGGCTTTAGAGAGGGTGTTCAAGGAAGGCCTCTTTCAGGAGATAACATTAAGTGAAGTCCTGGATATGAGAAGCCAGTCACGGCGAGATCCAGGGAAAGACATTCCTGGTAAGCGGAGAGGCCCTGAGTGCCGCTGAGTCAGGTGTGCTCCGGAAGCAACAGATGGGCAGGGTGATTGGAGCCGGGGAGGCAGGAGGGATGGGTCATGAATTGAGAGTGGTCAAGTCATGCAGGATCTTGTGAGCCACTGTGGGACTTTTATCTGAAGACAAAGGGAAGCATCTGAAGGGTTTTAAGCAAAGAAGTGGCAGGATCTGGTTTGCATTTTCATAAGATCATTTCTTCTAAAAACATGGATGAGTGCAGGTGCAGGGCTAGTACTCTAAAACTGTTTGTTGAATGAAGAAAATGAATGAGTTCAATTAATTTCACATTCTATAAGCTGAAATTTTTTATTAAGTGGCACACTTTTAGGAAGCTATGCGAGGATGTTCCCCAATGAAACAAAGATAAAACTCTAAGAAATAAAATGACCTGGGATTCAGGAAACAGTAAACAGGAATGCTAGGGTACAGTCAAGGCAGCTGATAAAGAGACTGGCTAACACAGACTGAGGCAGGCTCCAGAGAGATGCTTCCAAGAAAGAAATGCAACTGATAATTATGTCTGACTCTATCAGATTTGTTAAGCTTTGAGGAAATATATTAATACTGGAGAACACTGAACCATATGCAAATGAAAATGCAAAATATGAACTCTAAGAAATGAAAGTAAATGGAATCTCACAGTAAGCCAATTGGCTCAATAGTACACCAAAACGCCCATAATTTAACACCAGCTACTATTTTAACTCCGTGCATGCGTGCATGCGTGTGTGTGTGTGTGTGTGTGTCCATCCACAGACAGGAATATCAGCAGAAACAAGTACAGTTGAGAATGGTTGCCACTGAGAAGCAAGACTAGGAGCCCCTTCCCAGAGGCAAGGTCAAGGCCTGGTGTTTCTTGTAACTGTGTATCACTTTGGAAAGTGTGTGCCTCTCTTACTTTTTCATATTAAATCTGGCTGTTTTGCCTTGCTTCTTTCCTTATCTATTGCCAACCCAGGTCCACGCCTATGCCCTTGGATCTTATACTTTCTTTCCAGCCCCACTCCTAGAAGCAATTCTACAGAGAACCTGGTGAGTATTTTTGCCCATTTGTACAACTTTTTTTTTCTTTATGTGGGTAACGGGAGTTGAACTCAGGACCTCGCACTTGCCAGCAGGCGCTTGTGCCGCTGAGTGATATCACCAACCCTTTTTTTCCTTTATGTGGGTACCGGGAGTTGAACTCAGGACCTCGCACTTGCCAGGTGCTTATGCCACTGAGCTATCTCACCTGCCCCCGTTTGTACAACTTTTGATCCAAGCAGTTTCAAACTTACTCTAAATTCAGTTTACTTATTAGTGTCATCTACAGCAGTAGTGTGTCTTGATTATTTATATATCTTAGGGATCTATGAGTATTTCTATTTAATCATTTTTTCTCTTAATACTAAAAAATAGTGTAAAGATAAAAAGTTTTTTTCCTTTAACTGACTTGAAATCAATTTCTTTAAATCTCAATGAAGTTTCTGTAAACGAATGAAGAGGAAATGTATCATTTATTATACCAGGCCCTGGTCTCACCTCTTCCCATTCTTTGTCCTGCTTCCCAGCAGCAGACATTCACAGCTCTTAGCTATTTCTGTTGATATATTACTGCCATATTTATTAATGTTAAACTCAGTGCTATTTTTTGATTTCTGAATTTTATTTATTTATTTTTTTTTGGTAGGTACCAGGGGGTCGACCTCAGGACCTCGCGCGCCAACAGGCACCCGTGCCGCTGAGCGATATCACCGGCCCCTTTTTCGTATGTGGGATCCGGGAGTCGAACTCGGGCCCTCGCGCTTGCAAGGCAGGCGCTTACACTGCTGAGCCATCTCACCGGCCCTGATTTCTGAATTTTAGACAATAGTTAACATTTCATATTGTGATAGTTGAGAAATTTAGTTTTACATATATATATATTTAACATATATATATATATGTTAAATTAGCCCCGTTATATACAAAATAGTTCCTAAATGCACTATTTTGTCCTGTTATGTCCCTAGGAGTAACTACTTTATAAAATCTCCTTTGTTTCTAACCCACTTTAACCTGATTGAAGAAAAAGTTTTATGTAAAAAAGTTAGTTGCTTTATAATTTGAAGACTTTATAACTAAAGTTAATTTGGCATTAATATTTTGCCAAAAAATTCAAAATTTCCAACTGTCACTTCCAGTTAGAGGCCACCTCACAAAGGATACAATTATGTGTAGTGTCTAATGTTCAAACACACGGCCAGTAATTTTATTTATAAAATTAAGGTTATGGCTTTCAAGTATATTTCTGGAATTCTAATTAACACAAGCTAATGAACTGAGCACAAGGGTCAAGGACACTGTTACAGAAAGCTAATGGAAGGTGAGAGAATGTAATTAGCCTTCAAAATAACAGCACTCAATGGAAGCAGTGTTATTTTAAAGCATGTAACTGTATGATATAATATGTAGGAAAGATGGCTTTATCAGTTTAGAAAAGTGCTGTTGAATGAAAGCTTTCTAAGAGCAGAGGTTCCAGCTATCTCCATCCTCAAGCAGTATCGTCTGTGCCTTGAACTGTAGCTGGCATTAGCTCATAAATATATATATATATATATATATTTTTTTTTTTTTTTTTTGGGTACTGGGAATCAAACTCATGACCTTGCGCTTGCCAGGTAGGCGCTGTGCTGCTCAGCTATATCCCTGGCCCCTATATTTTTGAATTTGTGAATGAAAAGTTAATGCTATCACACTGCATTAATTGAGAATCTATACAAAGAACAGGAGCACTTTTGTTCTACAATACATCCAAAATTGGTTATTAGTGTTTTATTGCTGGGACTGGACATGATGCTAACATGCTTTCTGAAACCTGGAAGGTAAAACACCTCTCACATTGTATTACAATTTAATAATTAATGGCATGCTATTGCTTTCCAATCATTGTCTCAGCAGCCAGACCTAGATAGACTCAAGTAAAGAATCTCAGTCAAGCTTTTCATAGATGTTTATCCTTCCAATTGCTTAGAAGACTTTATATATGTGTGCCACTCAAGTTATATAGAACATGCATAAATATTTTGTTAATTTTCACAGTACTGATGGTTACGCCATTAGAATAAAATTGAAGTGATTGTCAAAACTTACAAACAAGGTATTTTCGTACAAAACTTCAGATTGTGGGTTTTCTTTTAATAATAAAAAGCATAATATCTATCACTATTGTTCCCAAATCACCACATTTCCATGATAAAACTGCTGTGTCTAAAGAGGGCACATGCTTTCAGGTTTGCCATACTTCTCACGATTCTTTCATCCTTCTAATTGGATTCTGTTTACAATGGGCTATTAGGGCTCAGGTTGTTGATTCTTAAGAGTACAAAGAAGAAGGTGAAATATTTTATTCTGTATACTTCACTCTTCAATATTGCCTATAGGAATTCATGTTCATAAGTCCTGGCCTAAAGGACACAGTACTATTGCTCTAGGACGGTACACCCAGCCCTTCATAGTCTGACCCAAATGAACAGTTTTTCCTTATTTCCCCCCATTGATTCTCCATACATTTTATTCTGAACAAAGCTCATCTTCCCATGGGACCATAAGCATTCACTCCTGCTTGTCTTTGCAAGATCTGTTTCCTCTGATTACAATATACTTGACCCATTCTCCTACTAGTGAAACTCTGCTCAATTTTCAAATGCCATCTCCTCTCTTCTGCGAAGCAAAAAATATGTAAGTGCTATGTGCCCAGAACTGCACTAGGTTCTACAGGATTCAGAAGAAATGAGGGACACACACCCTGTCCTAATAGGACTTATATTCCAACAGTGATTCACCAAAAGAATAATTATAACACACTACGTTAATTATGGTGAAATGTGTGAGCTTTATGAGAGGGGATCTATGGAATTGCACAAGGTAGCAAAAGGTAACAGTTATTCCCAGAAGGAATACCAAGGTGATATCTGAAAGATGAGAGGTCTTAACTGACCAATGGATAAGGAGGAGGGGACCAAATATGTTCTTTCCCTTAGGGTAAAATGCAACAGCACTATATTCATTTCTTTGGGCTGCTCTAACAAATTACCACAGATCAGTGGCTTAAAATGACAGAAATATATTATAATTCTGGGTTCCAGAAATCTGATATTAAGTGTCAGCAGGGTTGGGTCCTTCTGAAGCTTCTGAAGGTTCATCCTTCATACCTTTCTCCTAGTTTCCAGTGGCTGCTGGAAATTCCAGGAGTTCCCTGTCTTGTAAATGAATCGCTCCCATCCCTACCTCAGTCTTCGTATCATCTTCTCCCGAGACTTCTCCCTTCACTTATAAGGATAAGGATTTATCTTTTGAATTTAGGGCCTACTGCACACCAGCATAATCTCATCTTGAGACCTTAATTACATTTACAAAGACTGTTCTTCCCAAGTAAAGTCATATTAGCAAGTTACTGGTGGATACACCTGTTAGGAGGTGCTGGGGTTAGATATTCATCCCGCCACATCCAGAGAACTGGGGAAGGTGTGATACGGCTGGAGCACAGTCTGCTTGAGGAGCAGGAGAGTTAAGAGAAGAAGGATGTAGCCAGCAGATCACGGGGCCTCATCCAAGAGGCAGCTGTTTTTAAGCTTTAAGCATAAATGCCTAAAATTTTAACAGACAGATTATGTGAATTGTTTGCACTTTTTTAAAGATCCTTATGCCTGATATGCATTAAAGCATCAGTGAGTTGCAAACTGGAAGCATTCTGCACTGATTAGGTGAAAGATGATAGTAGGCAGGACCAGGGGAAAGTAAGCTAATAAGAGGAATTTTTGTTTTGTTTTGTTTTGTTTTGTTTTTCTGTTTTTGAGACAGGGTCTTGCTATGTAGTGCAGGCTGGTCTTGAACTCACTATGTAGCCCAAGCTGGCCTCAAACTCACAGCAATCCTCCTGCCTTAGCCTCCTGAGTGCTGGAATTATAGGCATGTTGATGGGAGGAATTTGATGTTTATTATCACTATTCCAAAGTGAAATCTACATGCTACAGATCCTATATCTGAAGGACAACAGATAAACACAATTACATATCTCACAATAAATGTTACACTCACAGTATTAACACAGCAATGGGCGAGCCAGCACACCCGGGAAACAGAAGATATTAACCATCAGATTAAAGTTCTGAAATCCACAGTCCCTAGACAACCTGTGTGACATCGCCCTGCAGGTAAGAAGCAAAGCACAAACTCAGTTCTTCAGGGCTCATAAATGGAAAGGGAGACGTTATTGTTCTCCAAATATGATGTTTAGCCAGTTCTCTCTGGGTTTTTTGTGCTTCTCACCCCTCCTTTCGGCTCCTACAGTCTGCGAAGGTGACTGTTTCTCCTTCAGCATGCTCCATCCACCCTCTTGTTCACTTCCCGTGTCAGCCAGAGGGTTGCCGTCTTCCTCCCCACCTCGCCCCCTTTCACAGAGAACTCAGCATTCACACAGATAAGCCTGGCTGCTTCTTTTCCTCTTACTGTCCCTCATCTTTCTCCATGATCCACCTGGGTCATCTACATACTCCCATGATGATAATAATCAGAATGATGATAGTTATTATTTCAGAATTTTCTGTTGTTTCAGGTCCTCTTTTCCACATTATTTAACTTAGTATTCACAACAGTGTGATAAAGTAGGAACTATTGTTAATCATATTTTCCAGGTATAAAAGACTAATAAAAATTAAGCAGCCTTCCTACAGTTAGACCACTAGTATGAGATAAATCTAGGGTATGACAAGGCACATCTGCTCAAACTGCCTGACTCCCAGGAAACCCCCAACAAAAAGGACATCTGAAAAGTGCTTCTCAAACCTGAATGTCCATTTACATCTCCTGAGGGGAAGGGGGTCTTAATGTGTAGGTTCTCATTCTGAAGATGGGACTTAATGCTACTGATACATGTGTTCACTTTACATGTGAGATCTAAATTACGTGACTCAAATACATTCTCATCAAAAATCTGAACATAACTGGAGAAATATTTTATTACTAACATATAGTAATATAGAAATATTTTATTATTAACATATAGATTTCACTTTGAAATGATAAACACAAACATCAAATTCCTCTAGGTAGCTTATTTTCCCATTAGTTCAAGAAGAATATTTTGTATACCCTTTATTATCTTCAAATTGCAGGTTCTCTTCTAGGCCATAAATTCCAGGAATCTGTCCCTCAACCTATCAAATATCAGGTATATGTGATCCCAATCTTTCTAATCTCCACAAAAGCTTCAGACTTTCCTTCTTTTATTTGACCCCATGATTTTCTTCACTCCCAATGGATTATTATCTCAATATATAGACATGATATATCTCTAATCATTTTTTTTATGTGGGTACTGGGAGTCGAACTCAGGACCTCGCGCTTGCCGAGCAGGCGCTTATGCCGCTGAGCCATCTCATCAGCCCTCTAATCCTTAAAACACATGCGCTCACATTTAATTCTCTCCAGTTCTGTTTCTCTTTCCCCATTTTCTCCCAGACACCTGGGAATATTGTGCTAAACACTGTCTCCATTTCTTCACCCCTTATGCAACACATGATTAACATCTAAATAAATTGTCCACTCCTCAGACTACTTTGTTCTTGCCAAGATCACCAATAACTTCCACTTGGCCAGTGACATTTTTAATCTTCTTTCATTCAAATTATCCATAAATTTTAAACGGTTGGATATCCTCTTCTTGCCACACTCTTTCCTCTTGGTTTCATTTTAACCATGTGCATTTTCTGTGACCACTACAAGTGCACTCTCTGTTTAATCTTTTTTTATTTTTTTGCAGGCTCTTCTTTTTTTTATTTTATGGAAAAAATAAAACAAAATTTCGTAACAAAATAATAGGAGAATAACAATAGTTAATATATTGCATATTGTTATCTTCAAAGTAGCTACTCAGAGTACAAGATACGGGCATAAAAAATTCTCCAAATGATATTAGCACAAACCTTTCTTTTCAATGAACTAAGAGAAATTAGTAGTATAACTATCTTGGATTTCTTTTTTCCTTTTCTCTTTCATTCCTTCCCTCCTCCCCCCACTCTAGTTCCTCTTTCTTTTGAACAGTTTCTTCCCTATACGCAATATCTATTGTACATTTTGGTCCTTATCTACTCTTTCAGTTTTTCACACCAGGGATGTTTACACATACACACATAAAGTTTACACATGTGAGTCTGATTTATTTCACTTATGAGTATGATCTCGGGTTGCATCCATTTACCTATAAATATCTGAAGTTTATCCTTCTTTATGGCTAAATAGTACTCCTTTGTTTAAAAAGACCACATTTTTTTTTATCCATTCCTTGGTTGATGGGCATTTGGGTTGCTTCCAAGATTTAGCTATTACAAATTGCACTATTATAAACATGGGTGCACATATATTGCTGTGGTATGATGTTTTTAATTCTTCTGGGAAGATACCCAGAAGGGGAATAGCTGGGTCGAATGGGACCTCTAATCCTAGTTTTTTTGAAGAATCTCCATACTGATTTCCATAGTGGTTGCACCAACTGATTTCCACAGTGGTTACACCAGTCTACACTACCACCAACAGTGGAGAAGTGTTCCTCTTTCCCCACAGCCCCTCAAGCATTTATTACTGGTTGATTTTTGGGTGATAGCCATTCTTTCTGGAGACGGAATCTCAGCATTGTTTTAATTTTCATCTCTCAAATGATCAATGATGCTGAACATTTTTTCATATATTTATTTGCCATTTGTATTTCTTCATCTGAAAAGTGCATATTCATCTCAGATGCCCATTTTTGGATTGGGTATTTGAATGGATTGGTGCTGGAAAAACTGGCTTTCCACATGCTGAAGACTAAAACTAGACCCATGTCTATCACCATGCACTAAACTAAAATCAAAATAGATCAAAGATCTAAATAGTAAAACAGAAACACTAAATCTGGTGGAAGAAAAAATAGGTAGAAATCTTGAAGACATAGGTGTAGGAAGAGACTTTATGAACAAAACCCAGATCGCATGGAAAATACTACAAAGAATCAACAACTGGGATCTCATCTTATCAAAAAGCTTTTGCACAGCAAAAGAAATCACTAATAGAGTGAAAAGACAACCCACAGAGTGGGAAAAAATTTTGTCAGTTGTCCCTCAGACAAAGGACTTATATCTAGAACATATAAAGAGTTGAAAAAAATCAGACTCCTCAAATTCAGGCTCTTCTTCTTTGACCAGATCTCCAAATGCTGGGTGTCTCGAAGCCTTTATCTTAGCTACTTTCTGGGTGCTAGGACAAAATACACCACACCTATCAGTTAAAGGAGTAGAGGTTTATTTTGGCTCACAGTATGTAGAGGTTTCAGCCCATAGTCAGCTGGTTCCAAAGTGGGGCAGTATGGCAGGGGGGCATGGCCGAGGAGAAACAGTTCATAGCAAGGCAGAGAGGAAGTGGTAAGGAACAAAAGGAGTAGGAAGGATATATCTTTCCAGACCCTCACTGATCCATCTCTTCCCACCAGGCTTTGCCTCCCAACATCACACTCAGCTATAAACCCATCAGTGGACTAATCGAGTATCACACACTGACGATCCAGATTTATCCCAAAAGACCCACCTATGAGAACATGTGGTTTGGAGGGACATCTAGATATAAACCATAACAACCTTGTTCCTTTTTCTTTATCTCTTCATTCCTATATTCCAATACTTTTAGATACCATCTCTATTGCCATTGAGTCCCATACCAAGACTCTGTTTGAACTCCAAATTTATGTGTACCACTGCCTGCTTTTCCATGTGGCTCTCCCACAGCCATACCTCATTTAACATGCACACAAATAAACCTCAGGGTTTCCCTCTCCCAGTCTTCCCAACCTTATAAAATGTCTACTCTCTACCATTGCAAAATCAGAAATTCAGGAAAAAGCATAGTCACCCACCCCATCTAAATTTTAGATATTCATTGGTAAAATTCTCATAATTTTACTCCCAAAATAGGTCTTAAATCTGCTCTGTTCTATCTTCCATTCCTCAACTCTGTCTAAATCAATGTCTTCTGTCTCCAGAATAGCTTTCTGCTAATTTGTCTCCCTTATATAACTCTTTTGTCTCCTCAAGTCTATTCTGCACAAAATGAGAATTCATCTTAAAATCAAAACAAGATCATAATAATCCCCTGCTTCATCAGCTTTCTGCTGCACTGATAATAAGATACAAATTCCCTGTGGTAGTCTACCCAGTACTTCATGACTTATGCCTTGCCTAACTTTGTGACTTTATGAGGCACCACTTTCTATCCTTTAGTAATATTTGTGGCTTTTGGTTCCTTGAACCCACAGAGATAATTTTCTGTCACAGAATATTGCCACATACTGCTTGAAATCTCCCCTACTTGGCTGAATTACTCAGTCTCATTTCTCAATGTGGCTTATCTATTGCCTCAGTAGAAAGACTTTTCTGACCACCTTATGTAGAGTTTCTCATTACCCTCCATCCCTGTTTCCTTTAACCTTATAATTTAATCAGTAATTATATATTTGCTCATTTCATTCTAAATGTTTCATTGCTCATATCCAAAAGAGGATATTCTCTGAGATAGATATAGTATACTTATGAGAATGACCATTGTAATAATAATTACCTAATTAATTGTCATTCTAATTTTAACAATTTTAGTATTATAATCAGTAGGTGCAAGTGTGATAACAAATAGGACATTTGCATAGATTGAATATATTCTGTACAATACTGCAGTTACGCAGAGAATAATACTAACTTTAAAATGGAAGAATCTGGCAGAAACCAGCTTAAGAAGCAGATTAACAGCGTCATCTGCAGTGAGACAATTAACATCGTGCTCATACAGGTGCATTCAAAAGACAGCATAACTTCTGTATTAGCCGCCGCAAATGCATAACTTAAATCTAGTCATCAGGAAATGTTAAATTCAATTTCAGGTACATTCTACAAAATAACTTGTCTATACTCATTAAAAATGTCAAGGTCACGAAAAAGATTAAAGAAACTATTCCAAATGAAGGAGTCTAAACAGACATGATAATTAAATGCAAATAACGATCTTCAACCAGATCCTGAACCTTATCTTAGATTTACTCCTTTACTCTCTTCTGCCTTTCCTGGTCACTGGTGGTCTGCTGGGGGGGAGGAATGATAAAACAACAAAAGTTTTTCAATTAAAAAAAGTCGCGTGTGCTAATTATTTTTAAAAATCCTTCATAAATGCTTCCCCCCCACACACGAAAAAAATGGTGAGCTAAAAACATGGAAACAAATTGAAATTTAGATGAGAGCATGAATGACAGGTGAATAAAATAATCTTGAAATAACAGCTTAAAGAGTGACAGAGGAAGATTAAAAAATGTCACTGTAGGTACCTACCAATGTCTTATCATCTCTAGATTAGAATGTGAAAGTAATAAGAAAAAATAGAGGTTAAAAATTGAAAAATGCAATAAGAAATTAAATCTCTGCCAGCAGGTTTGTGTGAACTTTTTCATAGAAAACAGATATTTCTTTTCATAATAATTCGAGGAACTCGGGAAAATGAAGGAAGCAGATGTCAAATCTCTAACTCGGCCTCAGCTGCCGTGAAACTCGGACCCATACCCCCCTGCACTCCTGCGCCCCTTCAGAAACCTCCTCAGGTCTGCGCTTTGCTGACAGTGCCAATATCCTAGCATATCTTCCGTCCAGATTGCCGGAAACCAGAAGAGGAGTATGAATGTAGGATTCATACGCTGAAGACATCTTCAAACTAGTGCCTTATCCCTCTTGAGAGTCATCCCAATCCTAAAATTTTCAGCCTGTTATTTATAAGTCAAAATTTTGCAGGTATAGAATTTAAAATTTGGAAAGGAAGAGAGGAAGCTGACATCTCCTACATCTTCTCAGTGTGTCTTTCTTCATAACATCTTCACAGATGAAGACACAGATGCTCAAAGACCTAAACTAGAGCTGGGGATCTGGTTCAGTGGCAGAGTTCTTGCCTTGCATGCACAAGGCCGTAGGTTCGATCCCTAGCACCACCCACCTCCCCCCAAAAAAAACCCTCGGAAAGACTTAAACTACCTTTGAAAGCCCAGTATATGTGGTACTTTATTTACAAAAGGAAGGACAATAGAAAATATTTGTTGAGGTGAACTGAACAGGCTGTATTGAACACAGTTTGAAATAAAAATCATTATGGTGGCATTTATTAAATAAGAACTTATCAATAGCCACATTAATGTACTGGAATCTTACAGAACTAGAATTTGAAAATGGGTAGAGGTTCAGCAATCAGGAATGAGGAGAGCTGTAGGATTATGAAGGAACAATGAATAATTTTAAATTGCCTTGACCATAATGTACTCTGTTAGAAATCGATATATATATATATGTATATATACTTGTAACATATATATGTTTGTAACATATATTATGTATATTATAAAATATAACATATGTATGTTTGTAAGATCTAAGCATATCCATATATAAATTAGTATCTTGATATAAGCACATTCATATATTTATATGTTAATATATTAATGTTTATTTTTAATATATTTAAAGATATATATAATTTTAAGGAAGAGGAAGGGTTATAAAAAATTTCTACAATGCACTTTTAATAATGATTTCTCTCAAAAACTAGACACTTGTAAAAAAAAAAGACAAAGTCAATGTTTGCCTAAATTAAACATTAGCATAGTATGCACCACTTAATTTATAGACCCACTTGGTAGTTTCACCTGCTTTTGCACTGTGATCATAAAAAGAAAAAGTGACAAAAATACCTTAGGTGGAACACCAAAGCAGTCAGAGAGTTGACTTGAGTTGAATTGATCAGATTAATTCTGAATTGAATTGGAGTGAATTGATCCAAATTAACACCCTCAGCAGTTAAGCAATGCCTAAAACTTTGAACTTATGAGAAAACATCAAAAAGAAAATAATATGAGCCACAGTTATAAAGCCAGTGAGAGAGAACACATATTGTAGTAAACTTTATGGAGTCTTCAGATCATTGCTCTGGTTTGCAATTTTCACAGTGGAATACAGTAGCTAGAGATGCGGCTGTGGCCGGAAAAGGGCAAAAGTTTTTGTGATGTTAGGACATATCTTAGCAACTAACTTTTTAACAGACTTCATCATAATGTATTTGCTTAATAGTTGTCCCTGTTTCCAAAATAAATCTTTTTTTGAAAAACTGTTGTAAGTAAGTTTATCACAAAATTAGAGCTTGGCAAAGGAAAAGCCAATGCCTTATTCATTTTATATCTACAGTTTCCAACACAATTAGAATGTCTACCACATAACAGGTATATAGATACAAAAATACTTGTTTACTCACCTGTTATAAAATTATTATGTGCAACATGCACCTTAGTGGGAACAGCTAGTGTTATGCTTTGGATCTAAATCTCTGCCCCTAAAAGGCTCGTGTGTGGAAGACTTGGCACCCAAGGCAGCAGTGTTCAGAGGTGGGGCTTTGGGGGGGTGATTGATCATGAGGGTTTAGATCTCCTCAATGGATTAATCCATCGATGGATTCATAATTAAACAGACTAGGGGTAGATGATGGAAACTGAGAAGGTATGTCCTGGTTGAAGGGACTGGGTGCTTGGTGGCATGACTTTGGGGGCTGTATCTTGTCCCTGGCCCCTGTGTCTCTTTTTCCCTCTTCTTCCTACAGGTTCTGAGGTGAGCAGCTTTGTTCCTCTACACCCTTCCAGCATAATGTCCTATCTCACGACAATCTCCAGCAACAGAGCCAAGGGACTGAAACGTTTGAAACCCATAAGCCAAAATAGTTTTTATTTCTTTACAGTGGATTTTTCTCAGTTATTCTGGCACAAGGATGGAAAGCTAATACACCAAATATTTGAAGTTTTTCAGTTAGTTGGCTCTTGACTAATAAAAAATTTACTACAGTTAAAATGGCCCCAGAGCTATTTGCAAGAACAAATAAACCAAGGCGTTTTCTATACTATGAAGCATAGAATTGGCAATAAATATTAAATCCTACTAAGTTCTATAAATATGAATTTATGAAATATTTGAAACATAAAATATGCAAATATGTGTTTAAGGAATTTAAAAATCAAGATCATTGACCTATTCAGGTTTAACAACTTCTTCAAAACAATTAGCACCTGTAACATAAATTCATCTTTCCAGAGCCAATAAAATGCACATTGGTCACACAAAAGGAGGATAACTATATGTCCAGATTTATTTTGCATTTAAGAGAAGAAAGCCAGAATATATTAATATGAAAGCTAAAGTTTCAATATAAATAAAGAGGTTTTTGAACTTTTTCATTTTTAATATTTAAGACTTCACTTTCTAAAAGACAGTTTAGAAAATTGATAGGTTTTCTTATAATGGAAACAACCAAAGACAATATTTAATGTAACTCTAATTTTATTTGAAAAAATGTATAATACTTCACTTTTTTAATATACAAAATTGATGACTTTAAGATGAATTGGAGGTTCTATAAGAGTTTAAAAAAAAAGAATATCAATGTAGAAAATGATCTTGCTGTTACAAATCAACTATAAATACAATGTCAGATTAAATGAATATGAATAACTATCTCTAGTCTAAGTTGCAAATGAAATTTTGTGATTAATAGATGATTTTCATTCTGTTTCTTATCAAGCTATTTGATTATTTAAAAATCAAGTAATTCTATTCTGTATCAATTTTTAAATAAATTGTATGAAAAGTTTATAAACCATAACAGAACTAATAAAGCTAGGGTAGATGTTTTACAGATTCTTCAAGTTATAAGTTATTGGAATCATAGAGTATATAATGTCATTGCCATATCATATGGAATGGGACACCTAGTAACATTTTCTTTGGAACATTAATCTAGTTTAGTAATCTAAAAATCCCTCTCTGGCTTCCTGATATAACCTTCTGATCTTCTTCTTCCTAATGTCCATGCCCTCTCTCATGCTCTCAGAGAACTCCCCACATTCTCTCATATGGAGTATATCACCTTCAGGACTCTCAAAGCTTCATAATTTTCTTACACTCAAAAGTAACTTCTAAGTACCATAATTATTACCCTAGTTATCTACCATTAAAGAATTTACCACCAAATATTTGTGAAATTAAGCTAATAATTGAAAGTAACATGACATTAATGATAGATAACAAACATAGACATAGACATAGACAAAGTTATTTACAAGGGGATATGTCCGCAGAAACCTAAAATTTACAAGTATTGGTGGTCAGTGGCTCAGTGGTACAGCACTTGCCTAGCATGTTTGAGGTCCTCAATCCAGCACTGAGGGGAAATAAAACAAACACTGAAAAACAACTGCCACAACAAAAAGCAATATGAATGCACAAACATAAGACATGGGTATTCTTAGGCTAGGTGTACCTGAAAGGACTAATTTATAGAACTATAAAAATATTTTAGATCACTGTTTAGTGTTAGCACCTCACTGACACTTGACAAGTTAAATATGAATTTTGACCAAGCATCACTGGTTAAATATGATTCTAGGATTCTCCACTTTTTGTGTGTGTGTGTGTGTGTGGGTACTGGGGGTCGACCTCAGGACCTCGCGCGCCAGCAGGCGCCCGTGCCGCTGAGCGATATCACCGACCCCTTTTTCGTATGTGGGTTCCGGGAGTTGAACTCGGGCCCTCGCACTTGCCAGGCAGGCGCTTACGCCGCTGAACCATATCACCGGCCCCATCTCCACTTTTAATTTAATCATCAGTGTTGAGTTTTATTACACACTTAATAGTTGCTCAAAACACTCATTTAATACATAAGTGTGAAGTTAGTCAATCACTTTAAAGTGAATAATCAAATATATATTTTATTTAGTCAAAGAAATTGATCCAAAATGTTGATGTTAACTACTTTAAGCTTTTATTCTCCTGGTGGGAAAATGGGGGGATGTAATACTTTACTTCCCAATAGAAATTCCAAATTACTGAACAAGTTAATACAGATTGTTAAAAAGAAATATCCTATTTATTATTATTCACCATATTCCCATTATAACTTGGGCAGTATGTCCAATGGAAATATTCTACTTAAGATTTACAGAAGCAATGAGTGAAATAAAAAGTTAATTTTATACAAGTATGGCAGCAATCGTAATTTGAGAAACCACAAGAAGAGTCCGATTTGTGCCTTACCTTCTATCCACAGCACACTGTATGTGGTACATCCCTTCAAAAAGTTTGTTGGGTTATATTTAATTAACTAAGGATATTGGTGGTGAGTGAAGAAAGATTCTACAAAACTTTTCTCAGGGTTTTATTTGTACTAATTTTTCTCAGTTCAATTAGATTTTTATTTAGGAAGAATTTAAATTGAAAATAAACCGAAAACCATTGAATCTTCATTTGTAAAATACCCTCACACACACACACACACAAATAAATACACTCTTACACACTCAAATATACCACTCTTGGTGTTTCATTATTTAGCAAAATGAAATGTCCCTATTCTCCAAGGGGGTTAAGTGAATATGGAAATATCACTTAGCATATGTGATAGAGCAGAGTTAGACTTGTTCTCTAGGGCTGTCTGGACGGCAGAGACGTCATCCACATGTTCTCCACATGTTTATGCCAAAATCCTTGTGCTTTGGCTACTGTGTGACAAGGGAAGATTTACCATCCTTTTGTTCCTTTTCTGTAACCATCACGGGCTTCAGAACGTGTTGTGATGCCAAAAAGCATCTAAGAGCAAAACATACAATCTATCTTTTCTTAGTGATTATGGATAAGAACAAAACTCTCAATACTTTTCTGGAAAAATGGTAAAAAATAAAAATTAAAAAAAACTTTAAACATTATTATTTTAAAGCAGAAGCAGAATTTCTATATTTTAAAAATAGAGTAAGTCACAGTGTTATTTGCAATGTTGATAACATTTTCAAAATTTTAACATTTGATGGTCATAATTAAACATTCTCCAATCAATTCTCCTAAGGTGAAGGCGGGAAGAAGGGAGGGAGAGAGAGAGATTCCTTTTAAACATTACATGTTTTCTTTTTCAGCCTTTTTGCCTTTCTCCTTACAAACTCAAGTTCATTTCCAGGCTCCTTTGGATCCGCTTTTTACAGTTCTTCTGTTCCTCTTGATATGCTTCAAGCTTGTTCACTGTGAAAGTTGCGGGTCCAGCCAAGAAAGGAACAACAGAAAGGAAAGTCGTGGAGCTAAAACAGGCCAATCCATTGCTGCTCTTCCTGGCTTTTTTCTTTCCTAATCTTCTCTTTCCGTAAACTAAAGTAGAATGCAAAAAGCGGTAATCCTTCTAAGGGGAATGTATTTTCTCCTATCATTGATGCGAAAAATAGAGCTGCAACTATGCTGAAGAAAAACTCCACATTGCCTAGAAAGGCAAAGCCACCCAGGGTTTGCAAAACTATAGTCAGTGGAGTGAAGAGAACCACAGTGTGAAGTTTTATGCTACTGATGAGAGAATTAGAAAGAATAAAGGCTGAGGCATTATTTTGATGGTAATTGACACACAAACTGCCCAATTTCAGAACTAATTTAGTTCAGCATTTTGTTTTTTCAGTAAAACTTGGATATTCTCCAAACAAAACTGGTTCTAAAATAAATTTTTGCTTAGGTTTGCATATACCCTAGATAACCCTCCATACTGATCCATACTGATATCTGACATCCCTAGCCTAGATTTCTGTTAGATATGAAATTAAATTTATGATATTACAACTAATGCCCAAGAAAACCTTGATCTTGCCCCCACTCTTTTTTCAGTGGTTCTTAAGAGATATAGAAACACACACACACACATACACACACATGCAGAGAGAGACCAATGTTTAAAAAAATGTCATTATTCTCCAATCTGACTCAGAGTCTAATCATTAACATTGAGTTGTTTGGTAAAAGGTCCTTTAGTGTCGGTTCAGGCTAGAATCTGAAGCAGAATCTTCACCTTGTCTTACATCTGAATCCAAATCCTTTGATCCACCCATGAAAATTAATTCAAGGTGATAAGCAGCTACTCAGGGAAGCAACAACAGAGGAAATTCAAACAATTATCTCATCTCTCAAAATTGCACCTGGCTCAACATATCCATCTAGCTCCTGGTAGCAGGGAAATTGAAGAGAAAGGGCAAAGCATCTGGTTCTCATCACAGTGTTCTCATCCACCCATCCGTAAACCTAACACAAAGTCCTAAGGTAGGATCATTCAGTCGTTCCAGATTTTGAGTATCTACTATATGACCAAAAACTGGTAGCAGATATGTAAGTTATTAATTACTTCCATGGAAAAGCAGAGCTGATCTGTAGAAAGTGGAAGCAATGGCCTCTGTGTCTGTTACATGCAAGTCACTCCTTCAGTAATGAAGAGAAGTCATCCATGAATATGATTTATCACCAAGGAGTTGCACAGTGTAATTGGAAAGAAAATGAAAATATTAAGCAAACATAAGGATTAAGCTATGGCATTCCCTTTAACTCAGTGCTGTGGTTTGCCCCCTCTGAAATTTTGAGATTTGATTGTCACTGTGGTAGTGTTGGGAGAAGATGGCTTTTACAGACTGATTAGGTCATTAAGAGAGATCAATGCTTTTCTTGGAGTTCTTGGTCTCACAGGGTTGGATTAGTTACTAGGGGAGTGGTTGTTATAAAGTGAGGTAGCGTCTTGTGTTCCACCTCTTTTACATTCCTCAGCTTGCACTGCTGCTTCCAACCATGAGCTGAAGCAGTATAAGGCCCTCATCAGAAGGCAAGCAGATGTCAGTGCTGTGCTTTTGTACTACATGGCATTCAAAAATATGTGTGCCAAAATAAGTGTTTCCTTTATAAATTACTCTTATTTTAACAACAGAAAATAGACCTAGATATTCAGGGATTCCATTTTTAGAATCTACGTTAAAGCAATAATTTAAAATATGGAAAAAATTGATTAATTTGTATATCTTACATTATTCACATTCAGGTGACCCTTTATCATAAAAATCTTGGATATTTGGGACTCATGTCATTGGATTATAGGGCCTAAGATTGCCAAATCTAGTAGATTAGTAGATTTGTCCAGTTTTACTAGTTCTTTCTGTTGCATTCCATATTGTTTACCATATTTTCATTCAGGTATTGACTTTCTTGCTTTTGATAGCTTTACTTCCTTATCAAATGCTTCCCATGCCTCTACCGGTGCCTAATCACGGGCCACCCCATCCTGTGTGTCCTGTTGTCGGTGGTCCACCACTCCAGATTGCATCTTTATTCCACTATGCTTTCTGCACACACTTACCTTGCATTATTTTACTATCATCATTCCTTCATTGATTTTGAGATGAGGATTTCTGTATATCTAAATTTGCCTCTGAGCTTCAGGTTCCTAAAATTCATTGTTTGTGGAATATAGCCAATCAGATGAATCATAAGATTATCAAAATCACATTTAAAAACCCAAATCCCTGACAGAGCCTTCTTTTTCACTACATTGTAATTTTAGGAAGTGGCACTATCATTTATCAAAAAAAAAAAACTTGCAAATTTTAGTATCATGCAATACATTTCCACCATTGTACATAAAATTCTACTAATTTTGTCAAATTGATACATATATTATATAGTGTTCACTGGCACTACAGTGTATGGTGTTAAGGCACTGTTGTAAGCACTCTAAATGTCAACTCATTTAATCCTTACAATATAAATATTATTATCTCCTTTTTACAGAATAGTAGACCGAAGCACATGGATGTGGAGGAACTGATCCAAGATTACACAGAACAAGAATTCAAACTCAGACAGCCTGGCTCTACAACCCATGCCTGACATTATTACAATATGCTCCCTTTTTTAATTCAAACAGCTAGGGTAAGTATACCAATTCTCCATGAGCTGATCGCCACTAACATGTCAAATGTAGCCTTTCATTATTTCCTGGCCTGCACGCTATGCTTTGTGAATACCAACTTCTAGGTCACAGCCACTACAGGTGCCAAGTCTCTGCACCTTTCTCATGCTCTTCCTGCTACACAGAGACCCTTCTTATCTCTCTTATCTCTGGGCACTGCACATGTTTAATAGTTCATTAACCCTTTGCTCAGATGTTCTCTCAACTAAAGGCATCCCCTGAACTTCCATGTCACAGTCAAGTGCATACTTCTTCATTTTTACTCACCACATTATATTGATATCATCTAATTACTGATAGACTATAAGAATTTTAAAGTTGAAGAGCAGAGTCTTAAATTTTTTTCTTTGATTTTTCCAACATTTTTTAAATATTTAGAATATAAAATGTTGTACAGTCATTCCTCTATGTCTGTGGGCCATTGGTTGTAGAAACCTCTCCGAAAGTTCCAGACTCCGTGGGTGTTCAAGCCCATCATACAAAATGGCAGTATTGCCATGTATCCTACATATATCCTCCCATACACTTTAAATCATCCCTAGTTTACTTATAATACCTAATGCAATATAAACTCTCTTTGAGTAGTTGTTTTACTGTATTGTTTAAGGAATAATGCCCAAAAAATCTGTATATGTTCAGTAGAGGCACAATTTTTCATATATTTTCAAGCCAGAGTTGGTCAAATATATGGATGCAGCATCAGTGGATACAGAAGGCTGAATGTGTATACCGAGATCTTGAACTTTGGCTCTGGAGTTTTGCAGATAAAGAGGAAAACTCCATCTCTATCGTTTACTTATATGACCTATATGACCTTGAGCAAGATATTTATTCTCTATAATCCCACTATCCCAGAAAGCTGCTAGTATGTTTTCCTATCACTACTGTGTTATGGATAGAAATACAGCCAAAGTGTAAGCTATGTCCAGTTCAATAGAATGCAAAGAAATAAAGACATCACCCAGTCTGAATATCCAAGGCACATAGGTGCAATCCTGCCTGTGTTCTGCATCATACCAAGCTATTTCTGCTTTCCTCCACCAGACAGGTAAATCAGAGTCTCATGAAGTGAAACAAACGTACCTACAAATCAAACAGCAAATCCTGCCAAATCCTTCTGTGTCGAAGGGTTCCATCATACTTGTGAAAGAGAAGCACATCTGCCTGAAATGGCCACTTCATCTTCCTAAAGTACCAGTGACTCCTTCAGCAGCCTGTATTTCTAGAGAATCTGGCTGATAACCCACTGAATGGTTGGAGTGGCTAATGACATTTATCTACTTCTGAGATATCACTTCTTGGACTTGCAAACCCATATAGGCCACAGGATAAGTCATTCAACCTAAGCCATTAACATAAGAATTAATGAGAAGAAAATCTTCAAAATGCCAAAGGACATTGAAGAGATATTTAAGATCCCATAATAAGTCTGCTATCCCTCAGGTACTAATTAAGGGTCTTATGGTTGCAGTCAACAGACAACAAACACTGATTCTGGCTAGCCTGAATATAAGAGAGAATCTATTGGAAGAATACTGCTATTTCTCAAGATATTGCAGAAGGAACTGAACAAAAGAGGATTTAGGAAAGAAAGAGATTAAGCTAACTCTGGGGATCTCAGTGCAGGATTTCAGGGACATGTTTATGGCTAAAATAATACCACTAAAGTGACTCATCTCTAATGAATCATAATCACTAGTCTCCTTGTTTTCATATTTCAATGTTCTAAAAGAAAATATATAGCCCAATTTGTATCAGGTGCCTTGTACTAGATCAGCTAACTACACCCAAAGGTTAGATCACATACTATAGAAACCCTTCCCAGGGCCGGTGAGATTGCTCAGCAGCATAAGCGCCTGCCTGGCAAGCGCAAGGGCCCGAATTCGACTCCCGGAACCCACATACGAAAAAAGGGCCGGTGATATCGCTCAGCAGCACGGGCGCCTGCTGGCGCGTGAGGTCCTGAGGTCGACCCCTGGTACCCACAAAAAAAAAAAAGAAATCCTTCCCAAAGAAGAAAGTGACATGAGCTGAAGATCATAGCTTGCAAGTTTTCTTTATCGCTAAAACAAATTACTTCTTTTACAACTCATAAATAGGAGGCAAAATAAAAATCTCCTATTTATTGAGCTAGAGTCAATATATATCATTAAAAAGAAAAGAGAAGGAAAAATATCTTCTGTGGTGCCAGTAAACTTGAAAGCCTTTCAAAGATAGAAAGAATACTGAAAAAAAAATTTTTAAGACTAGAGCTGAAATCAAATAGAAAAATAATCCAGTGCGGCAGATAGTTTGTCTCTGCTTCACCACAAACGCGGTACAGATGGATAGCTATACACTAAAAATTTGTTCTTTCCTTTCCACATTATGGAGTGGTTATAGATAAATAAGTAGCTGAAAACAAGAGACTATTTGCCAGTGCACTTGCATCTGTCTACGTGGGGCCCTGTCTGTAGTTCTTACAAGAGTGAGCGCGTGGAAATGTGTTCCTTACTGTCTGCACAGACTTCTAGGAAGCAGATAAGCCTATTCTACGTTTCTTCCCTTTCTGCTGGCCAACTCTAGTGAATGGGCAGGACCAATGGACGGAGGCAAGGATTCCAAACACCTCATGGAGGAAAGCTGCCCACCAGCCAGGAACTATTACACAGACAAGAAGTAAACTTCTACTTAATCACTGAAATTGGGAAGTCTATTTATTACAGAAGATAAACTAACCCAGAATTTGATTTCAGAAGAGGTTGAAAAAGCCAGATATTATGTTGGAAGACAATTGCTGTATTCAGTAAGCTATTATAAGAAAGAGATGACTTATAGACAAGAATTGGGTAGGTTGAAGGTCAGAAAAAGAAGAAAAAGATTATAAAAATCCAACTGCTTCCAGACCTCAAAGAGGCAGGAGAGAAAATTTCTAAAGGATTTTAATCAACATAAAACCTGGTAAAACTTTTCAGCTAAACATAATTTAGCCTTATGGAAAAGAAATATTTAGGAGGTTACCTTCTCAGTCAAACCTATTATTTCAGACAGTTTACAGATAGCCACCATTAAAATGAGAAAAAGGCATAAGTACTAGGAATAAAAGAAACAATTCATATTGAAGAACAATACCTGGGAAAGTATATGGCAGGGTTTGGGGGAAAGGGAATTTCTGTCAATGGAACTAATTAGGGAAAAAAAGCAGATTGAAGAAACCATAATGATATCCTCAAAGGCCTTCTAATTGTAAGGTTTTCAAATATTTTAGAGAGCTCCTTCTGGCTCAAATTTGAATGATCAGAAAGTGGCCAGGAAAGCTGGATAAATACAAAGTACGGTAAGCTCACCAATACACACTTCCAGTGTGCCCATGGAAAATAATGGACAAGAAAAGGAGCTGATGACAAGAAAAGGAGAACAATGAACAAAAAAGCTTTGCCCAGAGTTAAGAGCTAGTATCTAAATAACTTCCTCTTTCATTTGAAGCCTGCACATCAGGATTCCATCACTGCTATAAAGCAAAATTACTTTATTTATCAGTTCTCTCTTTTCTAAACTGGGGGCCCCTACTCTACCACTGTTCACTGTGTTTGTGTGTTCAGAGAGATGTCAAAAGATAAGGTACCTTGTCTTTCAATCTGTGACCCACAAGCTATTAAGGAGCCACATCTGGATCTGATGGAAATGATAGACATTGTCCAAAAGCACTGGGTTTTGAAATGGATAAAGGAATAAAGTTGGGAATTTAGGTCATCTCCCTGGAGGAGGGAGTGAATCAGTTCTTTACATAGAAAGAAGAGTACAAATGGACATTTGGTGGCCAGAGGGAGGACTCTGACAGAGATAATTAACTAGCAAGCAAAATATTGTTTCCCCAGCAGCCAACAATTCCCTTTTGTGTGGCCATGTGACCAGACCTTATTAGTGGAGCGGAAGAAGAAATAATGGCTGAAACTTCCAGGCCAAGATTTGGAAGAGGCAGGTATACATTTTTAATGCTTTGTTTTGCTTCAGCCAAAAAAATCCTCAGGAGATAGATGAATCATAAAATGGACAGTAACTGGTTCCCTAGATTATCACATAAAGCAAAAATGTAAAACAACCAGGAATACCCATTTATGCAAATACAGGAGAGAAAAATAAGCTTCTATTGTGTCAAGTATCTGGATAAAGGAGAGTTTGTTTTGTTTTAGCATCTAGAATTTGCTAACTATAACCTATATTTTAACAGGAGAGGAAAACATACACATTTAATCTGTTAATCAAAATCATACTCTACTAAAATGATATAAAAGGTAAAATAATATAAAAAGGTAAACACAAAAGGAATAAAAGAGAAGGTGATGGAAATGAAGTGATGACTATGATATTTGGGAAAATATCTGACTTTAGAAAGTTGATGCATTGGAAAGCTGAGGCAGGAGGATCGCTGTGCGTTCAAGGCCAGTGTGGACTACATAGAGAGTTCAAGGCCAGTCTGAATTACCTAGTGAGATTCTGTTTAAAAAAAGAATGAATGAATGAATGAATGAATGAATGAATGAATGAAAGAAAAAGAAAGTTGATGAACTGGCAAGAAAATTCATGCCACAAAACATTAGATGGATTTAAGAATGGGAAACAAAATACATTTCAGAAGGTGAATATGAAATAGGGAATAAAGGCATAGAGTTTATGGAAAGCCTATAGAAAGAGCAGTTTGACCACTTGAGCTCACACAGTCCAGCCACCTCTCTTATTTAGGGAGTTCGAGAGTCAACCTTAGGGACTCAGGACACACGCACACCAGGAGAATTGAAGGTAAAGAAGCATTCTTAAAACACAACTGAACAATGAGACCCCTCCTACCACCCCAGCCTCCTTCCTTTGATTGAGGGCCATGTGGCAGCCAACGTCAGGCCCTGTGTCCTCTGACCCCATGCCAGTCAGAAGCTGGAGACATCACTCCCAAGGAAGCTGGCAGTTGGGCAAGGGAGGGTCCACACATGGACCAATGATGATGAGACCCTGAGAGAAATACTCTAAGGCACAGGAATGACACCAAAACTGGAGAGAAACCTGCTTCTGAGAGTGACAGTTCCAGGCAGCCACAAATTCACAAAACCAATAAGCAGATAGTTTCCAATCAGTGTTTAAGGCCACAGACTTAAATATGAACAGATTTCTGAAGTTCACTGGATGTTTTAAAAAGGCCTCCAAGATGAATGAAAAAGATCATGACAAATTAATAGCAACAAGAAACTCAAAAGGAACTACATTGAGCTTGTGAGTATAAAAAATGTGATGTCAGAATAAAGAATCAATGGCAAAGTTAGAAAATAAAGTTGAGGAGAAATATTAGAAAGAAAAACAATAATACAAGATGGGAAATGGAAGACACGAGGTAGGAACATTAGAAAATTAGTCCAGGAGATCTATCACCTAATTTTACCTGTTACAGGAAGACAGACCAGAAAGACTAATAGGGAGAAAGACATTGGGTACACAACAAAGGAAAGATTTCTGAGAATTGAAAAAGAATAACTATCCAGATTAAACAGGCACACTAAAAAAAACTAACTAAACTTTTTAAAAAATAACCAAACAACTTTTTTGGTACTCTGGGGATAAGGAAAAAATTTTAAAAGATTTCAGAGAGAAAAAAGTTCACACACAAAGAAACAGGAATAAAATAGCAACAACAGGCAGCTAGAAGGACCATAGAGAAATGCTTTTAAAATTCAAGAGACAAATACATTTCAACCTAGAATTCTGAAACCAATAGGCTGAGAGTGACAGTACAAAAAAGTGTTTGGCAGACATGCAGGAAATCAACTTTCGCCTCCATAAAAATTTTCCTCCCATCAGTGGGCCTACGACAGAATATATCCCAGCAAAAGATTAGACACAGGAAGACTAGGCTGAAGGGCTGTGAATCCAAACCAAGAGAATATAAAACCTAATGCATCAAAAGGTAATAAATAATTCCAGAGAACAACCAACTTAGCACTCCTGTAATAAAGTGCTTGAAGTTGGCCTTTCTAAAACCAGCTTTAAAAGTTGAGTGACAAGAGTGCTGGAAATAAGAAAGCATTTTTAAGAGTTAGCAAGGACTTAGACACCTTCTACTCTCACATTTTGTACATGACAGGATGGAGATACAAAAAGGTTAAGTCACCCCTCTCCCGGTGCACGTATTTTGTTTGCTTCCCCTTAGAAGCCATTGCAGAGAAAGCTGGAGGCACACAATTCAGAAGGAATTGGGCTGCAGTCTGGAGTGGAGAAAAACTTCTTGAAACAGGCTTTCCCTTCTTTTTCATATTTAGTTCAGTTTGGCTGTAGGCTAAAAACAATTCCCATTTTCATGAGCAAAGATATATTTTGCAGGGGCCGGTGAGATGGCTCAGCGGCTTAAGCGCCTGCCGGGCAAGCGTGAGGGCCCAAGTTCGACTCCCGGAACCCACATACGAAAAAAGGGGCCGGTGATATCGCTCAGTGGCACAGGTGCCTGCTGGCGCACGAGATCCTGAGGTCGACCCCCTGGTACCCACAAAAAAAAAAAAAAAAGATATATTTTGCAGTTTATTTTTGTCCACTTACTCTGGCATCAGATGATTTGTTTTTAGCTAAACTACTGTATAATCACATTGCTTTTATTATGTAGCTTTTGCAGCAGTAGCTATAAAGTTTGGCAAATTTTTGTTGTCCTTTCAAAAATAATAATTGGCTTCTCTCCATTTACAACGCATTCTATTTTTATTCTGATGAGTTTTATCACCCATAACATATATGCAGTTTTGGAGAAAATGCAAAGATTTGTCGCAGACCAATAGACTCTGCCTTTGGTTTGTGATTGTTGAACACATACTGCATAAATCTGCTTCTCTCAGGAGAGAACTATTTTAATTTTAAAACTGATATTTTCTTCATTCTTCATTTTCACCTGTATTATGGTCTTCATGAATCTTCCTCTCAAAGAAAGTGCTGATGCTTAATGAGAAGACTGTGTCTGTACTCTGAGATTGTGTACATAGGCCACCTTCCTATATACTGGTAGCCAGGAGGATTATTTCATCTTTTAATAAATTAATTTTATATTTCTCCTTCTGTAAAAGGTGTAGTCCAAAAAGAAATAAAGTGACTCTGAGAAGCCTGCTGCTTCCTTCTTTCAAGTTTTAAATTATTTGTTTAACTTTTGCTCTTTGTTGTCTTTTCCAAGTTGAATGTCCTAAGAATGCATAGATTATGCCATGAATTATGCCTGTATTGCTAACCTTTTGCTAATCTTTCTGAGACAAACATGAATTATAAACATCCTATAATTTTGCTCTTATTTTGAAAAGATGTGTTTGTATTATTGCTTAGTTCTTTAAAGATAACGATGGCATTCAAGGGAAGTGTCCCACGAGGGATCAGAAGATGACAATAAAGACCTGAGGATACAACCTTGAGGATGGAGCAGAAATAACACCAACCTAAATTACCATAATCCCTCATGTTTCCATAGTGATATCCAGTTTTCAAGACATTTTCAGATATATTATCAGATTTTATCTTCACAATCACTCTATCAATCAGAGAGAAGACAGACTGATATTTCCATTTTGCAAATGGAAAAAATCGAGACTCAAATTACCTACCTCAAACACCACCCCACAGCAAATAGTCACAGAGCTGGGCTTTGAAGTCAAGTCTCTTCATTCAACACTCAACAATAAGATTGCTGAGGTAAAATAGAATTCTGAGGGAGCTTATGTATACAAAGCCAGTAAAAATCTTTGTAATCCAGATAAAAAATTGTTAAATTTTTCACCATTTATGTTGCAAAGGGCTATACCTATTTTCTAAAATAGAAATGATACCTAATATAGTTCTAATAAAATTCTCTTAAAAACATAAAAATATTTGAAAACATTAAGTAATATCTTAGATTAAAAAGAAATAGTTCTTGTTTTCACTAGTTTAGTATAATTAATTGGTTTTAGTGTTGCAAATTCTGATTCTGACTTAATTAATCCACAAATATTTTACATATTTCTGATCATTTCATGTTTTCACTTAACATTATATCATAAATATTTTCTATGTTACTGTACAAATGTAAACAATATTATAATGTTATGTTTGTATACAGAGCCATTTCCTTTTTTTTTTGAAAAATCAAAAATAAGACAGTAGTTCAAAAAGCATGAATATTTAAAGGCTCATAAGACAGTTTTCCAAGTTATTCTCAAAAGAGACTACAATTTAAAGACTCATCAGCAATGTAGTATCTCATCTCTTTTACCACAACATCATGCTTTCAATTGCTCAGGCCAAAATTTGACCACATTCTTGACTCCTCTCTTTCTCTCATTAGCAAATTCTATGGGACCTACCATTAGAATGTGTCCTGAATCAGACCCCTACTCAACACGTCTTCTGCTCTCTAACCTCTCTTCAGATGTTCCTGCTTGTACACATCTCATAGTCTGTTGTTTTGCTGCTGTCCACTGTGATGACAAAATGTGTAAGGGGATTCAACAAGAAGCTACTGTAATAATCACGTAAAAGATGATGGTGGACACTGACAAAAGTAATAGTATTAGAAGTGGTGATGACTGGCCAGATGAGTACTGAATGTATTCTGAAGGTAGTTAAAAAAAATTCTCTTGGGTGGAAGTGAGTTATAAAAGGATGGTCTGAGTTGGAGACAAGAATTTGGGAGTTGTTGACATATAGAGGGTACTTAAATACATGAGAAAGGTGAGGCTCAAGAAAGCAAATATCAGTAAAGAAGGAATCATAAACTAAGCCTCAGAGAACTCTATTATTAGAATGCAGGGATAAGGGAAGGAACCAGCAAAGGAACCCGAGAAAGAACTTCCAATAAGATGAAAAGAAAACCAGGCAAATAAGATATCCTGGAAATCAAGTGAAGAAGAGAATGAACATCAACTTTTTGACAAATGTTGCTGATAAGTCAAGTAATAGGGTTGCACAAACCAATACCAAACTGAATGGAAGACTCTCTGCACTGATGAGTTAGAAGATAAATTTTTATTAACACCAGCAGGCTGGTGGGAACAAGTTCCATTCCAAATCATCAGCTCCAGCTCAGAGTAAAACAAAGACTTATATACTTTTGTAAGCAGAAAGTATAAGAGCTGATAACAGGTTATTTTATAATTGGTTACATACATCTGGTCATTAGTAGTTAGGCAGTTTTGTCCTGAGCAGGTTTTGTTAGTGGAGTTGTTTATTATAAGGTGGGAAAGTCTAGGGAGGGAGCTGGGGCTGAGCAGGTGAGTAAAATCATGCATGTTCTTGGCTGGGCTAGTCTGTCCTGAGCAGAAAGTCCTTGGAACGAGATACATTTACAGGTCGGGTATTGTAGCTGGGCTAAATTATCCATAAGTTGCAGCTGGCGCGCTGTGGCAAGGCTAGCTGAGTCTAATGGTCTAACAATGAGACAGGCTAGGCTAGCATAACTTGTCTTAAGATAGTGTCAGGCTGTTAGTTTTTAAAATTTCTATTACAATAGGAAGCTGAGAACTAAACAGTGGATTCAATAATGTAACCTTAAAACCTTGACAAGAACAATTTTAGTGCTGTAGCCAATATTAAAATCCTAATTGAGATCAATGCCAGAAAGAATGGAACACAAAATATGGAGTTGATGAGTATAGATGATATTTTTATAGAATTGTGCCACCAAGCAGAGCTATGAAATGGATTGGAGGGGGAAGAGAAGTTGAAGAAAGTTTTTTTAGAATTTTTTTTTTTTGTGGGTACCGGGGGTCGACCTCAGGACCTCGCACGCCAGCAGGTGCCCGTGCTGCTGAGCAATATCACCAGCCCTTTTTTCGTATGTGGGTTCCAGGTGTCGAACTCGGGCCCTCACGCTTGCCAGGCAGGCACTTACACCGCTGAGCCATCTCACCGGCCCAAGATATTTTGTTTCTATTTCTAAATAAAATAAACAGAATATTAATGAGTATAACCAAGTAGTGAATCAAAATTATTCTGTGAGATGGAAGGAATGCTTTAACAGATTCTTGAACATGAATCCAGTACACAATGCAGAGTGGCTCATTTTAGTTTGGAAAACTGAAATTTATTTCTGGTTGCAGACAAGAAATTACAAGATACTGTCAATGAAGGGTAGATGGATGTAAAAGTCTATGGGAAGTCTTTTCTGATTTTCTAATTATTTCAATAAGATCAGAAGCAAGTATATACAGATTGTGTGTTGCAGGTTTGAGGCAAGACAAGAAGGCGAGAAATCGTCTAGGAGAGTGGCAAGGTGAATGATCATTCATGGGAATATGATTACCTAGTGGATTAGGGTTTACTAGAGGAAAAGAATCAACATAAAATATATGTGTAACTGTACAAGGTATGTAGTAGGTAGGCTTACAGCATTAGAAGGGGAACAGTCCCAATGGCTTTCTGCCAGATGAGAGATGGAAGAATTCCAAATGACCAGAGGAAAAATAGAGGATTCAGTAGCAGTCAAAGGTCAAAGATTTGGGGGCTCATTGTAGAGTCACCTGTTTGAGGTCTCTATTCAGAAAGCTAGAGTCTGATGGAGAACACTATGAAGTGGCTCTGAGCAGGATTTAAAATTAATCAGTTGGCTTTCTATGTTTACTCATGAGTCTGCCCTAGGCCTAGGCCCCTTGTCTGGAGATCAGCAGCAGATTCATAGCAAGTGAACTTCTATGAGTCACTGGTCCTGGCTGAGGCCTGCAGTGGCCTGTGATGCCATGATGCCTTAAAGGACAAGATAAGGCCACAGCTGAGGATGCCTGGCTCCAAACCCAATTAACTAGATAGATACTACAGCTGCAGGCATCTCACTCCTGATGTGAATGTCGACCTGGAGATAAGATAGTTCTCCTAATTAGCATAATTTACTACTTGGGGAAGGCTTTGTACTGACTCCCAAGGTCCTGCTCAGTTTCCCATGCTTTCCTCAGTATTCCCTTCCTTTGTTTGAAAACCAAATAAATATAGGCTGCCCAGAGAAGTTCTTTGTCTCAGCCTCCAGAGAATCTTGAATTCTGCTAGAGGGTTTTGATCTTCCTGGAGCCCTAAAATCATACCACTTATCTCTTTTATTTAAATCTTCATCATTGTCCACTTGTTTGGTAGGTTGCAGGCCTGATCAGTCTGCAATAAGAGTCTGCATTAAAAGCCTGGAGTCTGTGCTGGAAGCCCAAGGAAAATGGAGACAAATGTCCAAAGGCAATAGCAAAGATTGAAGCTCCTTCAAAAGAACAAAAGAGGTAAGACTTCCTTCTTCTTTCTCTCTTTTCTCCACCCAGGCTACAAGCTTATTGGTTGATGTCACCCACATCAGGGGTAGGTGTTCCCTTTTCAGTTTGTGGCCCACATGTCAATCATCCACAGAGACTTTCCTAATCTGCTAAGTGGGACTTATTCAAATCAAGTTGATGTATCAAAATTAACAATTACAATCCTTCGCTTGTCAACTTGACAACCAGACACATCTTAAACCATACTTAATCTCCATATGTGTACAAAGGGAAATACACTAATTCCCTCCCCAGCACAGAAGGCAAAGTTTTGGAAGGTGATGCTTACTCTTCTTCTAACATTCTGTAACTTGAACATTATAATATATTTCTAACAATATTTACGAGTCAATATTAAGTCAATCATCATTGTTACAAAGAAAAAAAACAAAGATACCTGCTTAATATATATGTCTATATTTACAAGCATATTAACAGAATAGGAAAGAAATGCTCATGACAATATAGTCCACATTTCTGTAACTGGTCGCATAGTTGTAATCTCTGTTTATAGCTACCTTCTTTTACTAGCCATTCTGTACTCCCTTGGCCTTCAGCAAGTGCCTCAGTAGATCTTGGTTCTTTATCCAGTGGGATGACCTATATCTTCATTCCTAAAAGTTCTGGGCAATTTGTCATCCTGCCTGGACTGGGTAGTTGTAGTCTCCTATTGACCTTAATAACACCACTAGGGATCTCCTGTACTCCAAATATATTCTTTTTTGCCTCCATAATGGAGTAATAGTCCAAGTTTCCCTTGATAATCTGGATCAACCACCCCTGACAACACTGTAATTCCATTTTTGGCTTGTTACCTCAAAAGCATGAAAAGCCCAAAATGATTAGAGGGAAGCCTTATCTTCCACTTCAATGGAATCATTGTCATGCTTTCTCGTACAAGATTTTCCCCTCTAGAACTAAGACTTCTAGACCAAAAGAGCAGAATGTCATGGGAACAGGAAGCAAAAATCTTGCTAGTGGGTAATTAATTTGCTAGGAATCATGGTGTCAAGTTGACATATCATAATTAACAATCATACCTGGCAAGAACGAGGACCCACTTAAAGTTCATTGTCCCTAAATTAAAGTGGGACTAGTCCATAAGGATGTGTTTCTTCCTCCAGATACACTTAGCTGCATGAGTACAGGTGTGGAATCTGGGGGTTTGAGTTGAATAAGGTTTCATTTCTGCCAAGAATTTACAAAAGAAGGAGGACAACAGTCACTTTTTCACTGATCCTTCCCTGATCACCTGTCTTGGTCAGCTTTTCAACAACATTACCAAATATCTGACAAAAACAACTTACTTTAGGAGGAAATATTTATGTTGGCTCGTGGTTTCAGAAGTTCCAGCCCATGGTTGCCTGAATCCCCTGTTTACCCCTGTGGAAATGCAGAAACATTATGACGGAAGAGCATGTAAGAGGAAAATTGCTCATCTCTTGGCAACCAGGAAGCAGAAAGCTAGGGAAGAGCCAGAGAGAGAGGAAGAGGCCTGGGACAAGAGTCCACTCTTCCAAGTCACACCCCCAGTGACCTACTTCCTCCAGCCAGGCTGTGTTTCCTAACTGTATATTCAGCTATTAATCCATTGATGAGGTTAGTGTCCCCATGATCTATTCATTTTCTAAAAGCTTCATCTCTGAACACATGAGCCTTTGGGGGGACCCTTTTGATACAAACCATAATACCACCCTGGTTAAATTTATGACTTACCCCAAACCCTTGTTCTCTCAATTCTTCTACCCTGCTCTCTTTTTTTCTATACCACTAATCTTCCAATAATACTACATGATACAATTATTTTGTCTATTGCCTATCTTTCTCCCACTGGAATGTGAATTCCATGGAGACAGAATTTTGTCTACTATAACTACATATAATTGTTTTCTCAGCACCTAGCATACAGTAGTAACACAAATTAATATCAATTGTCAATGAATTGCCTTTATTCCTTCTCCTTTTTCAACCTTTGCACTCTGAATAGGTATGAATGTCATTATGTTTTTGTTTTTATTTTAATTTTGACATATTTTAAAGAAAGAAAGAGTTAGATAGAGAGATAGACAATATTTATCCTTTAGAAATTTAAAAAAACACCACCACTTAGAAAAAAGTCATATGTGGATACTGTGATGGCACCTGTAGTTAGGAGGATCACTTGAGGCCAGGAATTCAATTCAAAACCAGCCTGGGCAACATATTGACTTGGTGAGGGAGAACGACAGAGACAGAGACAGAAATAAATCAGTCTTAGAGATTATAAGTTGGACAAATAACTTTTAGGACAATACCACATAATATAGACTTAGAGATATAGTATAATACAGATATAGTCTATACTATAATCTATAGATTATTCTATAGATTATCTATAATCTATAGATTATAGTATAGACTACTCACTATTTCAAAAATCTCCCAAGGAGATGAGTTCTATTCAAAAAGGATAGTTGCAGAAAACTTTTGGGTCATTTGATTTATTAATTCTATAACTGAAATCTAAAATGCCTGTGGGTGGTATAGGCTTCCCATCCAAGTTTAGTATATTGCTCTAAGACTTCACAGAAATATTGATTTTTGAGCTGATAATAGTGAGGGGGGAGGAGGATCGAGAAGTTATACCAAAATGTATGCTTCCTATTACAAAATAAGCAAACAGAGGTGAATTTTTTTCAGATTACAAGTATCTTTGTTATCTGCAGACAGTTTGTACATTGCTGCACTTCAGTGATAACCTGTCCCACCAAAAATCTATTCCAGTGATAATTATCTCACTACAGCTGATATAGAAAGTCACCTTGAAAACTAAATTTGAGAAGAAGTAAATATATTATCAAAAAAGACTAGATCCCAAAACAAAAACATCTATACACAAATTCTGTAACCATGTTAGTAAATGTGTCTCAGAAAAATGCATGGATTAACAATCTGAAACCCCTTTATATGTATACTAGGACTGAACAAACAAGTAAACACACTGTCAAGACTGGAAGTCAAGTTTCTTTACTGTCAGAGAAGGAAGTTACACAGAAGAAAAGGAAGATGAACTTGATGGTGTTGAAACAGAATTTGAATTTCAATACTTAAAATACACTGCAATACTTAAGATTCAGATATAGATGCAGAAATGAACATAGATGTTTGTCATGCCTGTGTTAGCATGCATGAGTATATTTCTTAGTTTGTTCCACTCAAAGTCTAGAGGCAATGCTACCCTGACAGCAACGATCATAAGTAACTCCCAGATCATGGTTTCTAAACACCATTTTCTACTTGGGACCCCTTACAGAAGTGGTCGATTGCAGAGCTGGGGCAGAAAAAATATAAGTTGAGCCTAGACCCAGATACAAAAATTGGAACAACAACATAAATTATGGTAACACTGGATTAGAATCCTTGGAGTAAAATAAGTACTCATATATCCATACTTATATTTTTTAAAATAATTGAATAAATAAAGGGGAAAGATGATGCATCTCTTCATGCTTCACATACAACCTCTCACTTGCTTGCTTTCTTAAAGAAGCAGCAATACCTTGAAGTGCTCTCACTTCCACTAGCACCTCTCCAACATTCCCCAAAATCCCTGCATAGAAGTTGTGAAAGCAGCAGAAAATTCCAATTTAGCTCTGCCTCTGCCCTCTCCTCATGATAATTATGAGCCCTGCTGCTCAGTTGCACTAGGAAATACCAGGCTTTCTATCTTACCCAAATAGCATGAGTAGCATTTAGAAGGCTGCCCACAATATAGCACAAATGGGACAAGCTAGAGAAAAGGGAAGGAGGAAACATACACACCCATTGCTAACTGTTTGAATGTTGTCACTCCCCTTTGTGCTGCTGTTGATCTTCCAAGGCTGGAAATTACTTCAGCCTCCATTTGATTTTCTCTTATGTGTCCCTGAATTCTCATCTTATCCACTGGTCAGTACAGAATGATGCTCTTCGGTTCCCTCATTCTTTCTATAGCATAGTCAGAGATTGCCTTATCCAATCCCTCATTCCCCAGGATCAAATTCTGCCCAGTTTCTGACTCTCACAGGGGTATTCTCCCCCTGATCCCTTTCTCTGGAGCTGTCATCAGAACAGCATGTACCTGAGTGCCTAACGCAGTGACACATCGTTTATCGGAACAGACACGGAAACAACTGCATGGTGTCCAATTGAGTGGGTTAATGGTACAAAGACAGATGGTTGCGAACTGACTAATGAGCCTGAGGAAATACAGAGAATGGGAACTACAGTCCCAAACCTCCAGCAAGACCAAAGAGCAGAAAAAAAGTCCTTTTTTGCTTGTGTTGAAAAGAATGGCAAGATCATTTCTGAAAGCAGAAAACCACCACTCCACAAGAATGTAGATTTTAGTGAGCATCTGAATGGCTGGCATTAACTCACCCCAGCACACTAGCCAGCAACAACAGATTGTCCCAATAGCCAGCCAAGAATTCCAGCCAAAGATGAGAATCACAGAAGCTCATTTCTCATATTCTCTCTAATTGGACAGCATATTAAAATACTTCAGCAAAACTGAGAAGCTCGTTTCTGAAGAATCATCATTGATATTAATTTTCCTTGCATCCAATGTCATGATAAGCATATAAAATTACTTTGTCCTGGAAGTTTGTGTTCAAGTACACTTTTTCCATTCCCCACACAGATTAAATGCATTGTCGAAGCTCAAAATCACACCTTATCCAAAAGTGGGATTAAAATGTTTTACTTTTGAGTTGCTGGTCCACTGCAATATATTAAGCACCAAGTCTATGATTTTCCAAGAAAAGGAGAGTTTATTCCAAAATTCAATACCATAGCATTTTTAAAGAGGTAGCCATAGCTAGTATAATGTACCAAACTGTTACACTTTGCCTGTCCTAGGGTCATATTTTTCTAAAGTCCCTCATAAAATCACTAATCTAAAAATTTCAGCTTCATGCTGAGTTTTAGTGATGAAATTCTAAAATGTTATAGTGTTTCAGATTCCTGACAGCTGGCTCTATTGTCTATTGCTTGGTATCTTCCCAGCGAATGGGCATTAGGATGAATTTCATCCCACCCATCAGTCATGTCATAAGGCATCTGGTCTTCGGGGGTATAAAGGGATTTGAGTCTTAATTTTATGCTTCTTCAACCATGTTGTACAGAGGTAGGCAGATGGTCTTTTACAGCAAAATTACCACATATCTATATGGTATCTTCTGTTATCAGGCACTCTATTCCATGTTACATGATAAAAGTCATTTTTTAAATGTCCCAGATAGTTGTTCTCATACATTTAATATATGGTTAGATCAAAATTGAATTGCTTTTGGATAAACTTCCAAATCAAAAAACAGATAATGTACAAACTTCCAGATCGTTATGCAGTTAAACTGTGTTTCCAAGCATGAAAATGGCACTCCCAGTCTGATTATGTTTATAGGTTTATCAGACAAATACAGTTCCACAGTCCTGCACTATAGTTGGGTGTAAAATGATCTGTCTTCCACATGTTCCTTCAGACATGATGCTGGGTCTTGTTCGGCACTAAATTCCCCTCTTGCCAGTGCTGTTGGGAAACACATTTTTTCCTCAGTTTGTCCAAAATAAGAAACTATTACCCTTACGAGTGTAGTTGTCTCCAGAAAAAATAAAAGTCTTCAAGAATATTACTCCGTATATATTTTTTTTTAGGAAATCTTGTTCTTTCATAATGCACTATCTTTACCAGAAGTCATTTCTTACATTTACAATTTTTTGAGACAGTAATTCTTACAGCCCTAGGTGCTTTTTAATCAAACCCTTTAGGTTCTTTATCTTTATTACTATAATTTTCCTGCTAACACACTAATTACCTGAAAGAAGTATAAGTTCACAGATTCTACCTCTGACTCAAGATTCCACCACAATATTTTGATAGACTCATAGATTACCTAATAAGATATCAAGTTATTGTTCTCATCACCCAAAATGGGTCTTAGGTAAAATTTCTTCTTTCTGTGTACTCCTTATCCTCAGATACTTGAACAAAGACATTCCTCTCTTGCCACTTAGAAGATCGAAGTTTAGGGAAGTCTCTATATTAATATAGTAATTATTTGCTCTTATTAATGTTGAGCAATTAATGTTGTCTTATTATCATATGAATGCTTCCTATGTACTAGGAAATAAACTGAGCACTTTGGATATGTTATTTAATAATTACACAAAGGCCCCAATATTGTTCCAATTTTGCAAATCAGGGAACTAAGACTTACAGAATTGAAATGCTTTGCAACAATAATAGAGTTAGAAGGAAGAATTGTCAGGATTAAAACCCAGACATGCTCTGTAACTCTGTGTTCCTTTAGGATATTCCATGACTCTTTATCTTTACCTTGTCAGGTTCTCATCCTGTCTTTCTTGACACCCTGGGTATCACGGCCCAGGAAGCTCCTTGTCATTTCCTTGTAATTCCTTTCCTCAGCTGTGCCTCCATATTTCCCATGATTGCCTCATTGCCTGACTCTGTTGTTTTTAGAACAGAAACATTACAGGTTTCAGGCACATTATTTACCATTTTGATTCATCAGCACTAGTGCACTTTGCGATGCACAAGAAATTCCCAGTTTTACCTGCAAGTTGACTTTAATTGCATGGTATTCTATATGAATATTTCTTTGCATTGCTAGTAATAAAAGCAGGAGTTGAGGTCAAGCAAGGCCACTGAAAACCAATAGTTTCCTTCATCAGTGTTTCCTGAATGAATCTCTGTCTTTTGCCCACTAATAAACCATTCCAGTGACCTCTGGTCACTTCTTGTGACTTCACGCCCAGTGAAGAAAACAGAACAAACTTGTAAACACCTGTGCAATTTATTACCCAAAAGACTATAAAACTCATAAAATTAGTTTTAACAATGTGTTTTACTCAGAAGAAAGAGCGTCTAAGTGGTGAAAAATATTTACTTATCTTTGAGAAAACTGTAAATGTAAATTATCTCCTCTAATAAACAATAGCTCATGGAAATTAAACAAAGTAGTCTTAGAAGGTAGGTCTAATTTCATAGTGAATTGTTCATATTCAATATATTTGCTTCAGCTAAATGTGACTGCCATGTCTTCAACTACAGAAAATTATATTTTTAATATTTTCCTATACTGCAGAGTATGTTAGCTTCTCTGGCCAATATTCATAGGTATTTAGAATCACCATGTACTTGGTTTGCAAGAAGTCCGGTCTTTCCCAGACTACCCTCCCCAGTATGTGAATGTCCTCAGGAATGCTTACACACTAATGACAATAATGTCCCCCAGGCTCTGCCCAATCAAAGGTCCTAAATAAATAGTCTTCAAAGCTGAACCAGGGAGCTTCACCTTTAAAGTTATAGGACTTCCATTTCCCTTTCTAGAGTCCTCAATAGATATAAACGGTAGTGTCCCACACAGAAAGCACGTCCTTTACTGAGATCTCTTTTGTGGCTAAAACTCACACTATGTTTCTGCTTCTTAGTCCAGCTATCACTGTACTCATCTCAAGTCACCGTGCAATGCCTGTCTCCATGTCAAAGGCTGTGACACACACCTCTATGGGATTAAAAATATCATTTCTTCAAGACAAACATCTACAGTACAGGAGAGTACTTATGGGGATAGAAAGATGATAATCCATATTCCTCTACACACTCTGTGAGATGGAATAATCGAAAGCACCAGTACACCTCTATTAACTGTTGATATATGTTTTGGTTAGGAGTAGAGCGGGAAAGAATTCACAAAAGTTTCCTCCTGTTCTCCTTTCACCAATAACAAGAGAAAGTTGAGTTCTATGCTTTTGATAATTTAATGCAATTTTTTCCATTTTATGAAAATTACTTATTCATCTTTCCATTTTTGGTAATGGTAGACTGAGTGAAATAAGCCAATCCTCTCACTGAGTAAAGCCAAAGGGCTGAACAAAAGATATGCTTGGAGATATTACAGCATTAAGTCAGTAAAGATTATCTGGATGAAAAATTTAACCCAGATATTAAGGCTGCTATTTGAAGACAAAAAGCCACAATAGTTCCTTCATATTCTAGAAGAGGGACTGAGAGCAAAGTTTCTGAAGACTCCTTTCAGAAGCAAATATAAATTATTTCTAGAAAATGATAATTCATCTTAGATTTCAAAATTAGCTACAAATGTTAAATAGAATATCCAGTATTCAAACAAAGATAACCAGGTCTGTGAATAAAAAGACAACGTGATTGCAAACTAAAAGAACTCAGAAAAGCAATAGGAACAGACTCACGTAAGAGCCAGATAACAAGGCTATCAAACTTAAAATATAGCTATCGGAGTCAAGAAGATAAAAGTCTATTTTTAATAGTAAACTAGAAAAAATAAGTAAGAGCCAAATGGAAATGCTAGCATTTTAAAAGTAGTAATAATGATAATTAATAGGCTTCACTACATTATGGAGTTGAGAGTAAGTGAAATAGAAAATAGAACAGCAAAAATGCATAATTTGAAACGTTGAAAAACAGAACAGAAAAATAACTTAGAAGACATAAAGGTCACAGGGTGGAAGTCTATATACATGTATTGAAGTCCCAGAAAAAAAGAGGAAAGGGGTAATACAGAGGAAGAATTGGATAGAAACAATTTAAAACATTAAATCCTAGTGCAACCCTGTAATATCAGAATGCTGGAAAGCTGAAGCAGAAGGATTACAAGTTGGCACCCAACCTGGACAACTTAAGACTCAATGAGAACCTGCCTCAAAGAACAGAAAAAAAAAAGGCTGGAGATATAATTCAGTGTGAAGGCCCTGGGTGTGGGCCCAGTAACACACACACAACATTAAGTCACAATTTCAAAAAACAATTCGAGGGCCGGTGAGATGGCTCAGCGGCATAAGCGCCTGCCTTGCAAGCGCGAGGGCCCGAGTTCGACTCCCGGATCCCACATACGAAAAAGGGGCCGGTGATATCGCTCAGCGGCACGGATGCCTGTTGGCACGCGAGGTCCTGAGGTCGACCCCCCAGTACCCACAAAAAAAAAAAAAAAAAAAAACAATTCGAACCACAAACTTCAACAACACAAAAGGAAGCACACCTAGGAGCATAACTGTAAAACTGCTGTAAACCAAAAACCAAGAAGAAATCTTAAAAACAGCCATAGAGAAAACAAATTGACAAACATCCTTAAAAAAGCACAACAACTCACCCCTGGGAGTGATTGTTAGACAAAACAACAGAAATCACAAAGTGCTAAAAGAAAACTTGCAATATGGAATTCTAAAAAATGAATGAAGATGAAATTTTCAGACAAATAAAAACTAAGGGAATTTATCACCAGAGGGTGACTGTACAGAATATAATTAAAGGAGTATTCAGGCAAAGGAAGCATTGCAGAGATGTGAAACTGGAGCTAGAAGCAGACCAGTTACGAGAAAATTATCAGATTCTCAGTAAGAGATGAGACGGACCCTTGGGGCGGCACCCTATTTGCTTTGAATCCTTTGTAGATGAGTTACACACACGCATGTGCACACATGGATGGGTACCACCGCCACATGATACAGCAGCACCAGGAGACAACAGCACTGAGGGAGGAAAACATGAACTCCTGGAGTTAAAGTTTCCATCTCAAAAACCACTGCTGGGCTTTCAGCCATGCCTTCAGTAGAAAGCTACAATTGGCTCATGAAAATTCCCCAACTTAATACGCAGTATAATTTTACAGAGACATCTAGGGCTTGAAATTTGCAGAATACTAATAATTAGCTTGGCTCCAATCCCACTTTCAGGGTGCTAATTATGCATATTTCCATCATTCCATAGCAACAAGGACTCCACATGTAGCTGGATGCTGAGGGCCATGCCCACTTTATCATTACCTAATGAGGCTCCTGGCCACCCAAGATATACAGAATGAGATCCAGAATCCAAGGATCGGAGCCAAGAGGCACTATTTGGGAAATAATCCAAATTAGTGACACCATCTGCCTCTCCTTCTAATAATGTCATACCACCCACCTTGCTTTTTAAAAAATGGAAAAATATCTTAAGGCCATTTAAAGATACAAACCAAGTCTATTAACCAGTTGCATTTCTATTTCTCCCATCCTGTTAATTATATCATTCACTTTCCACTGGGCTTTCCAGCCCATGGCAGAAAGCCATTACTTTGTATAGAAATCAAAGCAACTTCCCAAGACCCACCACCAGCTTCTTTCAGGTTTGCTAGTTTCTGACTCACTTGGTCTTTAATCCAAAAAGACTTAAACTTTTGGTCAGCTGGTACTGCAGTCTTTTTCTCTGACTTCTCCAGTTTTTCTGTCAATGACATTTTCTTCTCCTTCAATCTTTAAGTCCTGGTCCCCTGACCTCCTGCTCACCACCCTTCTTGTTACCGTCGGAAAAAACATTCAACATAGCAAAGGTCAGAGAGAGCTTGGCAGCTGACTCCTGTTCTGTTTGGGCAGTCAAGAATGAGAAATTTGAAAATTTTGAGATAAAATATAATAATTTTTAAAAAATAAGAATGTGGGTTTTTTTTCCTTAAAGAAGATAAATGAGTAAAATATCACTTTTGACTGTATTTATCAGGTTTTTTGGAGTTAGTTGATGGCATTTCTCTGGAAGAATAAAGAACATGATAGAAAGATGAGCAGAAGAGAATTGTATGAACCAAGGTTTTTGTAAGAAATGACCTAAATTCTAAACAGTGATGTATAGAAGGATGTATGCCACGACATGAGAAAGGAATAAAAGTAGAGCACATGGTTGTACCAAGAGTGAAATCTATTCTAACTGTTGGATCGCTGTTACAGACTAGGCATAAATAATTGTAGCAGAGAATTGTAAATAAAATTTATAAATATAAAAATGAATTCAAAATAAGAAAAATTGTTGTTAAAAATAATACTATTCACTAATATTGAAGATTTTAGCCAGATTATAGAAATTACTGGGATAAATGTGTTAAATATTTTTTAAAGGATCTTTGAAGAGAAAAAAGGAAGTGTGAAGAACACAGCTGAATGTTTCAGTTTTAACCTTGGAATAAAGAAGTTGCTGGAATTGGCTGAAGAAGAGGCCACCTTTGCATAAAGAAAAATAGGGCAAAAAGTAAACTAAATCTTCAGGTGTGTTACATATTATAGAACATAATAGAGGATTTGGGCATGAGAAGCTCCACTGCCAAAGAAGATGGCATAAAAGATTATGCCAAAAACAGACTTGAGAAATATGCCACATCAATAATATGCACAGTGTGGTCACTGTAAATCTGTGATTTAGCATGGCCTATAAATGAGGGCACCTTGAGTTTAAATTTAAATATGAATATGTCACATATAAAATTTCCATATAAATGTAAGAATGATCAAGCTGAGAATATGAATACAAGTTGATATGTATTAAATGATTAAATTAGTATCTCATGTCCAAAAGCATTTATTCTAAGATCTCTCTCTTAGGTCAAACTAAACAAGATGATAATATTAAGGGATATACCTTTTGTGGAATACTTACTGCTGGACATTATGCATGTGACTTTTTCACACTCATTATCTCATTTATTCCTGATAATAAATGTATGGAATCCTCATTTAACAATGAGTAAACCAAGGCACAGAAATATAAAGCAAAAATAAAACAAAAATTATTCCAAGCTGGGACTGGTAAGCCATCTACCATATTGTCTACATTGTATTGGTTTTGTTTCCTATGACATTAATAAAAACAGTGAAAAGGGTAAGAGTGGGACAAAAACATAAGGAAGAGTATTAAATAAGATTAGATTTGATTTGTGTAATAGAGGACATAAATAATGATTTTTGTTTTAAACAAGAGAAATTTATTTTGAGCTCATGTGAAAGAAATGCAGAGTCAGGCAGCTGGGGCTGGTGTGTCAGCTCCTCACTGACCAGTCAACCACTCTCCTGTTTTACAATTCCACGAGGGTGGGCCTCATGTTCGGGGCTCAGCCAGGAAGTACATAGCAGGAACTGACCAAAAATAATATGACAAATGGCGCCCATACTGTTTCCTCAGTAGATTCTTAGAAGCTACTCTATAGCACTTTTACTTCCTCTTTTTGTCAGAACTAAAACATGTTTTATATTTCAGATCTGGGATCTGGGGTGTCCCCAGGAGCCTCTGTGTTTGGAAGATAATTGGATAATAGGGGCACTATGCTCATCAGTGGATTAATCCATGGATGAATTCACAGCTAAACATGCTGTTAGAAAGTGGGCTCTGGTCAGAAAAGTTGGGTTAATGGAGCATGTGACCCAGAACAGTATATATCACTCCTTGGCTCGTCCCTTCTCTCTCTGATCCCCGGCTGTCATGACGTAAGCAACTGTCCTCTGCCAATTCCTTCCACCAGGTCCTTCCTGCCTTGGAGCTGGCCAACTACGGACTGAAACCATGAGCCAAAATAAACGTTTCCTTTAACTTATGGGTAGCGGGTATTTTGTCCCAGCAATAAGAACATGACTAAAACACACGTATACACATCTAGCCATACAAAAATACTTGGGGATGTCTTTATTTGCACAAAATTAGACAGCCAATTCAAAATTAGGTTTTATTACACAGGAAATAGAAACTAGGTTTAAAGGAGGATAATGGCAAATCAATGCTCTGATTTTTAAAAACTTACAGTTTTAGTGATTTGTTTAACTTATGTTCATAATTCACCTTAATCGTAGTGGAACCATAAGACAGGAGAGCGATTGATTAGTCAGTGAGGAGCTGACACACCAGCCCAAACTGCCTAACTCTGCATTTTTTTCACATGAGCTAAAAATAAATGTCTTATTTAAAACAAAATCATTATTTTATGTTCTCTATTACACAAATCAATGCTCTGATCTGAGCAATGACTGGATATAGAAATAAAAGAAGGGGAGAAGCTAAAGGGGCTTCTAATCATATTCAGATTCTCACTGACTAGAGAGAGGGTATTCAATGTCTTCAGTGGCAAAAGGGTAGAAAGCTGGAGGAGGGACTCATTGGAGGAAGAGTACACACGGAAGATGATGAATATGACTATGGAAACTGAATTATGAACATAAATTAAACAAATCATTAAAACAGTGGTTTTAAAAATCAGTATTACAGTAGAAATATGATGGTAATCCTAAATCCTTTAAAGCCTGTAGGTCAGAAGCATTCAAATGAATTTACTTTTTTCATAAGAGCACATTTTAAAAATATAAGTCATTCGAAGCAACAATAAACACTTGGATCATTATTCTTCAGGCTTAATGATGACTGCATTTAAAATAACATTGTAATTGTTTATGGATATGAAAAGATTAGGTTTGGAAAAGGAGAAAAGAAAGCACCCTGAAAATCTAAAGCAGTCAAACACACACTGACTTACAGGAATCAGTAAAATTTAACCAGCCTGACTGCCATTTGCTCAGGCTCAAGGAAAAAGCTTCCCAGGACACCAAGAAGGGTAACATGCTCTTGGAGTGATTCATTTCCTTGAAGGATTTATTAACTGAGATTCCATGTGTTTTGCTCCAGTCTCACCTGGATGGAGAAACCAGCCTACTAGATATTAACCTTTAGCCAAGCAGGTCAACAACACACATCACTGTGCTACGGTAGATGCAGGAAATATAAAGATGCTAAGTCAGGAAGAGTCCTAGGGCAGAGATCACGTCATTCCCATCTTTGTTTCCTGGCTCCTTGGCTTACCATCTGTCAGAGCTGTACAGCAGCTTGTAGGAAGCTTCTCATATTTTAAAATATTACTGAAGTGTTCTGCTCCTGTCCAGATTTTACTTTGCCTTAAGGATCTGAATAGCATCGCATCAGCATTTGCATTCCTGGGACTGAGAGGGAAGAGGATGGAAAGTTCCCCAGATCGTGCCTACACAGACACATCCCCCTGCAGTGTCGTGTGTGCACTGCAGACCCGTAGGCAGCATCAGCCTTTCTGTCTTCTGAGTGCCTTAAATTCACGCAGCTTTGGACCACGCCTTGCATTCTCTGACTCAGCAGTTCCAGCTCAGGTCGGTGACACAGTGCTGTGCAGTAATATAGTGGCTCTCAGAAAGCCCCAAGAGTCCGGTGTAGACCCAGGAAAATGTTATTCACAGCCTGATGTCTTTAGTAATGTGAAAAAGGAGTGGGGGCTTCCTCCTCTGACAGTTTCACCTTGTTATTTACATTTTTGTACCATCTCATTGCCTAAATTGCAAACTATAAATTATTCAAACATAAGCTTGTAAATTGTATAATTTTAATTATAAATAATACTCTATTTTTGCTTCAATGTATATTGGAGCCAATTCTCCATACAAGAGCATACAGAGCCATCTTGTTCTTGTTAATGACTGGGTAGCATTTTTGGCACCATATTTGCATCTGCAGGCATATACACATACATGCTGTATTTCGTTTAAACAATTCCTTATTGATGCTCATTTATACTGTTTCCATTTGGAGTGAATTATGAATAATCCTGCAATTGACCTTTTATATACAAATATATTTGTGTGAAGTGGAATTGCTGGGTAAAAATGTAGACACATTTTAAATGTTTATAGTCTTGCCAAATTTCTTACCACATGGGTGCACAGAGCACCCATCCCTATCCTATCAACAGGATGTGAGAAAGCCTAGTTCCACGTCCTCCTCTACTCTTTCTTAGACTTTCCATCTGCATTTGTTTGACTACAGAAACTGAGCAACAGCTCAGGTATTGAGTGTCTCAGTCTGTTTGGTCTTCCAATAGCACTTGGAAGCGCTTGTAGAGTTCCACTTATATTGGAAGTCATTCCAATAACAATGTAGTGTAGACTAGGTAGCTTAAAAACAATAAAAATATATTTCTCACCGCTCAGGAGGGTGGAAGACCAAGTTCTGGGTACCTGCTCAGTCGGGTTATGGTGAGGGCCCATCTCTGGTTTATGGACAGTGCTATGAGGTGGAATTTTGAGAGGTACCAAGAATTAGTAACCACTAAGTAGCCTTCCATAGCAAGGGATTTCTCTGGTTTAAATTATTTGAAGGCTCCTTGGTGTCATTTCTCTCTTTCAAAGACTTGCTACAATCTTCTCAGGAGCTTAGCCATGATTCGCCATAATCTTGGCAAATGACAGTGACATAGATCATGCAGCCTGAGGCTCCTTCTGCCAGGGATCTTGAACTTTAGGAGTTAGTATTATCCCCAGGAATTTTCTAGTACAAAATCTCTCCTTTCTAGATCTTTCTGAGGCAATAGTAAGGTGAAATTAGGAGGATCCAGAACTAAGGTCCTTGAAAGATTAAAAGATAGTCCATCAGAAAGAAAAACACAGATAAAGACAGGAAGAGTGAGGAAGAGAATTGAAGTAAGAGGATTAGAAAAGAGAAAAATGATTTTTAAAATAGGAGAAAGTAGTTTCCTGCCAATTCCTTAGGCATATGGTTGGCTTCCTTTGTTTCTTCTGCATTTCTAGAAAAACACTGCTATTTCATGTGTGTACTTCTCTAATTACTTCCTTAAAATATTGACAGAGACAGAACAACTACACATTGCTGAAGAAAACTCTGGGGCTTGCCCTGGTGGGACGATTTCTTTCCAACATGCCCTACACATCTGTTCTGCATGTGTCCCATGGTTGACATCCCTAGCCAGCATGCAAAGACCATTTTTTGGCCATTTGACTGATGCATATGTTGGACTCTCAACACTCCCCCCAGGAGTGCATTTGATAAAGTAATGCTCGCAGTTCATTTCAGCCTGCCACTGAAGATGGATTGCCTTGTTGCTACAAAATTCATAGGCAGTACATTAGCATATAAGTAACAGCAGTAACTGGCATAAAACCAACTTTAAGGTGAGAGAAAGTGGGATTCATAGCTAAGGAATTATTTAGAGTAAAGATACTACACAGACTCTTAAACAAGCCAAAACCATTTAGGAAATCTGATTAGGAAAGACTTCAGACTTTTGAAACAAAAATGGTATCCTAGGCTGTTTCAGAATTCACTTCCATAACATAACTATCATGGATCTGATCCATATTCTGACACTCAGGAGCGTAAATGGCCAGTCCCTTACCTGACTAAATGCCCACCTGCTCTCTCATTTCTCACTACCACGACACCAATTCTTCAATGACATGAAGCACTGTATCCCCTTAAAACTTCTACTTCCCCAGGCTACTATGGTTTCAGGATTTAACTTGTTTTTAACAGTATGTAGATAAAATATAATGACATTATTTTGTGTTTTTACATTTGTCTTGATTTGAAGAGATACTAAATTTATTTTTAAAACAATGATATACATGTTCTAGATTAATTTATTTAAATAAAAAATACTAAATATAAGGGAAAATATTAAGCTAATATAATAGGATGATACGTGGATATGTAACAAATTGTGGAGTGTCATTCTCACTTTATTGATCAGGAAACACAGACAGAGCAATGAAGTAACATTCTCAAGACAGCCCTGTTTGTTACTCATACAGCTTGGACTCAAGGACAGATTTAAGCTGCGTTCCCAATGTCCTGAGAGCAGCTAACATCTCTCAGCAGTACTAATGGAAACTATTATCCTGCAAAATATCTCTAAAGTACTCAATGGAAAGGTTTCAGGTGCTATATTAACAGGAAAATTACACAAAATTACAAGGGACAACGTGGTTTTATATATTTTTAAAGACAAATTTTATTTTTTTATTTATTTTTTTTTGTGGGTACCGGGGGGTCGACCTCAGGACCTCACGCGCCAGCAGGCGCCTGTGCCACTGAGCGATATCACCGGCCCCTTTTTCGTATGTGGGATCCGGGAGTCGAACTTGGGCCCTTGCGCTTGCAAGGCAGGCGCTTACGCCGCTGAGCCATCTCACTGGCCCACAAATTTTAGTATTGTAAAAGAATCACATTTTTATAGTGAAAAAAACAGAAAATGTAAATAAGGGGGGAAAGCAATAATTCCATCATTCATAAATTACAATTTGGCTATATTTCCTCCCCATCCTTGTTCCACTCCCTAACCCAGTCCATGTGTTCAACTGCCTAACCCAGTCTGTGAAGCAGTAGGTCCTCAATAAACATGAAAACATTTTTATCTGACAACATGAGTCCATCCTATTATCTTTCTCTTACAATCTTTTTATGAAGCAAATAGTACACATAATTAGTTATCCCCATCTTCTACATGAGAAAAGTGAGTCTTAAAAGGCAGAGCAGGGCCAGTGAGATGGCTCAGCGGCGTAAGTGCCTGCCTTGCAAGTGCGAGGGTCCGAGTTCGATTCCCGGAACCCACATATGAAAAAAAGGGGCCGGTGATATCGCTCAGCGGCACGGGCGCCTGCTGGCGTGCGAGGTCCTGAGGTCGACCCCCGGTACCCACAAAGGAAAAAAAAAAAAAAGGCAGAGCAGTCACATTGCCCAAGGTCACACAACTGATAAACAAGCACAAACCAACACCCTAATGAGTCCTACACCTAGAGTCACTACTTAATGCTCTTTATGTGGCATCAACTTAGTTTGGGATGATCACTCAGCCCCTAAAGTGAAACTCCACTATTGCATATGCCCCATAGAATAAAAATAACTCAGAGCCTTAGCAAAAATGCCGAAATGTCTATTTAGCTCTTACCTCCTCCTCCATCATCACATGTGCTCCCTATGTGTCTGTGTCTCTTCTCATCATATAAGGACCAGGCATTAGATTAAGGACACATGCTACTCTCGCATGGTTTCATCGTGACTGATTGAATCTGCAAAGTCCCTTTTGTCAAACAAAGTCATATTCATAGGTGCCAAGGATCAGGACTTCAACATATTTTGGGGGTATGAGGAAGATCATAATTCATTCCACAACAGTTCTTGAGAAAGAAGATAGAAACAAAGTGTTTACAGTTAGCCTTTTCCTTCATGTCTTAGTTACTTTCTCATCACTGGGACACAGTACCTGACAACCACAACCTAAAGAAGGAAAGGTTTACTTTGGTTCACAGTTTGTAGAGGATTCAGCCCATAGTTGGCTGGCTCTAAGGCAGGAGAGCATGACAGAGGGGAATGGCAGAGGAGAAAGAGCTCATGGCATGGCAGGGGAAAGCAAAGAGAAAGATCAAGGAAGACAGAGAAGGACAGGTCACACCCCCAGTGACCTCCTCCTCCAATCAGTCCTTACCTCCCAACATCACACTTAACTACAAACTCATCAGTAGATTAATCCAGTGATGAGTATCACGCACCCACAATCCAATAACCTCTCAAAAGCCCCACCTGTGAGCTCATGAGGCTTCGGGGGGACATCTAGATAGAAACCATAACACTTCAGCTTCATTCTGTACAACCATAGAATATATGGCATTTGGTTCAGGGAAGTTCCCAACCATAACTATGTCAAACATTGGAAATTATTCAGAAAAGTACAAAACAATTTAGAAAGTGGAAAAGCTAATAGGGAAATCTAACAAAAGTAAAGTAACTGCATTTGAACAAGCAACATTGACAGGAAAAAATGAGATGTTTGGTTTGGTCCAGAAAGTAGTAGAGTGAGATTTTATTCAGAAGAATTGAGATTTTAAATTAAATAAAAAGATTTAGGAAGAGTTTCACAAGATTTGTCACTTGGACAGTTCTGGTAATGGTCAGAGGAAGTGGTGAGAGTATCATTTTTGAGCTATTCTAAGTGGGAAACATGGCATAGAGATTAACCATGGTTTAGCAAGCTGAAGGCCTTTATCAATTCATTATATTTACATAACACATTTATGTAACAGGGAATCCAAATTCTGCACAGATGAGTCTCCTCCACCCCTGTGATCCAGGTATGGATTGTATTCCATCTTCAGATGGAAAGCTAAAATAAATATACCAAAAAGTAGGGTGAGAATCTCAAGTCACTCTCTTGGGAACCTCACCAGGACACTAGCTCCATTTCCTGGCTCCATCACCAACATATCATCCTAAGAGGGGAGGTAATAGTAGCATCTACTCAGTAGGTTGTTCTGAAAAGCAAGTGAGTAATCCCACAAAAAATACTTAGCATGATGATATGCATGTGGTGAGTTCTCCATAAATGCCAGGCATGTTCTGAGACTATAGTTTACACGTTCAAAGACTATCATGGTTTCTTCATTGAGACCAAATAGCCTGCTCTTTTATGTATCAATTAAGCAACACATCTGTGGATTTCATGCCATGTCAACCAGTAGAACTCCTATGTGCCCAGCACAGAGAAAGGCTGGATAAGAAATCAGAAAAGAAGCACAGTGACATTCTGTTTTACTTTTCTTGCTATACAGACTCTGCTATGGTTTGAACATGTCCCCAGAGTTTCCTGCACTGGAAACTTAATCCCTGAATTCACACGTTAACAGTATCTGGAGGTGAAGCCTTAGCTTAGCTTAGTTTAGCTTAGGCCGTAAGAGTGGAACTCCATTGTCGTTATTAGTAGCTTTGTAAAACAAGAGAAAGACTTGAGCTAGTTTGCTCAGTCTCGCCATGAGTCATCCTTCACCAGCTTGTGAGCCAGCGAGAAGGCCTTCATCAGACACCGGCGCCATGCTCTGGGACTTCCAGCTTTCAGAACGTTATTCTTCATAAATTACCCAGCCACACGTATTTTGTTACAGCAACAAAAATCAAACTAAAATAATTAACAATTAATAATTACATATACTTAAGGTGCAAAAGTTTATGATTTGATGTACATTCACCTGGTGCGGTACTCTCTACAATCAATCTAATTAACAATGAACATTTTCCATCTCAGAAAAGTTTCTCATCTCATTCTATACTTTGCTGCCATTCCAGCAATAGGAGGCTAATTTTAATTGTTTGTTTAAGCTTCAACACACTCTTAAAATGTTTTCTTTCTGTTGGCAAATTACTTACCTCTTTTCAATAAACCAAGTCTCAGGGGCTGGGGATATGGCTCAGTGGCACAATACCTGCCTGGCAAGCTCAAGGTCCTGAGTTTGATTTCTGGCACACACAAAAAAAAAACAAATATATATATATAATATATATATATATATATATATTAAACCAAGTCTTTTTCCTTATACAATAAACTCAGCTAAGCACACCCAAAGGATCTGAAGTCACTAAGGCAAGGCTATCTAGCATTCCGTCGTCCAGCATACCTTCAGAAGCTGATTTTTGCATGGTGCATTGAACATCTACACGTGTGTAAAGCATGTATGAATATACACTGTGAAAGCTGTCAATACCAAAATGGTGTCACTTATGTCAAACCCAAACAAAATAGAGTTAGGTGGTTAGAAAGGGAGGGCTTCATGCACACATGTCCGTACAAGAACTATTACAGAGACTCTCTGAAAGGCTCTTGTGTATATATGCCTGAAAAACCAAAATCTTGCCAAAGATTTCCACAAAGACAGGTAACAAAATGCAAAAGAACATTTGTCCGACATACAGTCTTTACTAACTGACATCACTAGCCTCTGCAGTTAGCCCATGTAACCAATATTCTCTGTTTCCAAATGAATTATGTTACTTCTCTCTTTTTCCTTTTAACTCTTCCTCTTGCCTTAACCGCCTAGGATATTCCTATGATCTGCATAGAATGCATATCCCAGAACGTAATCTTCTCATACTCCTGAACAAAGTCAGTATTCTTTAGAGAGCCCCTCTCTGCTTGTTATTTATGTTGACGGCACTTAGAAAGAACGTTTGAAGGAGAGTGCTCTCTCCTACAGAAAATAAATTAGGCTGGAGATCACTGACTTTACCCTCATATACAGTCCTCCTTTGCCATACAGGGTTGCACAAGTTTTAGATTTGCTTCCTAAATTTCCACTATTAATTCTATTTGACCTTGGGTAAATTCCTATCTCTTTTCTACCCACAACTTCCTCAAATAAAAATGGAGATAATATACTTCACAGTAAGTATCTAAAGAATATAGATACTAAATAAATGATAGAGAAAGGAATTGTTTTCAAGCAATTCTGATCTATTCATAAAAAGAAGTTTAAATAGTAAAAAATTTGTACTGAAACAATTTCTTGGAGACAAAGCCCACTTGCTAATTCTGGCTTCCATAAAAAGAGAAAACATGGTTAAAGTCAAGAGCACACCTCTGACTCTTCACATTTCTTAACAAGTAAATCCCTTTTAAGAACTTGTTCAAATAGCATGAATACATTGGCTTTACATTTTTCTGAAATCCTTGAAAAACAGTAGCATGAATTTGGTTGCATAAAATAACAGTGCTCAGTTTGAATGAGGCTAGAATTAGAACGGTACAGTTAATCCTATTCTCTGTATAGAACAGTGGAAGTCTGCTGCCTTCTGAGAGCGTGCAAAGAATGAATTGTGCATAATACCAGTTAGAGGAAACAATATATTTCAGCAAAGCATACCAAAAAAGATTAACATTTCTCTAAATTTTGTAAATCTTTGCCATACTTTATGATTTTTGCAACTTAAAAGTACAGTTTGTTAAGTAAATGTTGTTTCCTCTTTTTTTACTTCTCTTTTTCTAATATAGTTTATTCTGAGAACCTAGTTCATATCTTTCCATTTTTGTCAAAAATCATAAATACATGTATGAAAACATGTACACACACACACATGTATTTATATGCCTTCAATTAAATCAAACGATTTCATGCAATGATGAAAACTTTCTACTTGGAAATCATGCCAACCCCTAGTTTTTTTTAATTTCATCAAACTTACTTATTTATGGATGGATATGTCGAATAAAAGATTACATAGTGCTAAGTTTATAATGCAAAATAATATATCTAATACCCGGGTGTGCTGGCCAAAAGCAATTTTTTTCTGTAATTTACTTCTACTTTCCAAATGTTATGCTTATATCACTACATTATGATTTATTAATTTCATATCTCATCGGTTATTGATTTTGAGGATATAACTGATGAGGATAGGTTTTCTTATACGTATCTTTTGCTTTCCTCTCCCACTCTACCAAATTGTATACAGTCATTTTAGTTAAATTATTAGGGGATCATTACAATTACATGAACATTTTCCACTATCCAGCAATGTAGTACGAATACTTTGCACATCTTGCAGTGTTCTGTGTTTCTTTTCTTTCAGAATTTCTAATTGCCGTTCTCTTTTCTTGACCTTATTGTTTTTTCCTTCTCTTCCCCTCATCCTTTTTTTCTAAGCAGGTTTTTAATTCTATCCAGTTACACCAACATACCTGCTGCTATTCTATGGACTTCCTCTTTTCCTTAGAAACCAACCTCCAGGGATTCTCTATACTTTTATTCCAATTAAGTTTTTGATGCATAGTTGCCTTCCTGGGACTTTCTTTCATCATTTAATCTATTATTCCTGAGTTTGACAATGGAGTTAATGACAATGGAGTTCTACTCTTATGGCCTAAGCTAAGCTAAGCTAAGCTTCCTGCATTTAATCTATTATTTTCTGAATATTTTCTTCTTCTCTCTTGCTTTATTCCTTTCTTTTTCAGCAGTGAACTTCCAAGCAATTTCCTTAGAAAGAGTATTTGCAATTTAAATTCAACTATTTGCTTCCCTGAAAATATGTCTCACAACTTATTAATTGCCTCGTTGGTTGGAGAATTCTAAATGGAATATTATTTCTCTTGTAATTGTAAATGCTTTGTTCCCCATATTGTAGCATGTAGTTGTACTGCCAAAATATCACGTATTCTAATTCCCAAGTCTATATTCAACCTCTTTTACACCCATGGAAGTTTTAGTGTTTTCTCCTCATTATCAGTGCTTTAAAATTCCAATTAACTCCTTGGTGTGTTTTTATTTTAAATTATTAGTATAAATATTAGTTTAAATATTAGTTTAAATATTAGTATAAATATAAAATTATTAGTATAATATTTTAAATTATTAGTCCTTTCAGGCCCTCTCAGGGCTCAGGGCTCAGAATTTTCCTTTGTTATTATCCTGTAATGACCATTCCCTTTGTATTCTCTACGTTCCCTTTCTGGAGATTTTGCTGCTCACGTTAGGGCCCTTGAATTTATTCTCATAAATACTCTATCCTTCATTTCTTCATTTATGCCCTGCTGTATAGGAGACCAAACTGAGCTACATTTTTAACCCTTCTGAAATTTCCATTTTAGGTTTCAATATTTTTTTTCTAAGTGTATTGATCATTTTCTATTCTTAACAGTTAATACATTCTCATATCTTTATTTTGTGGGTTTTGGGTTAGTTTGTGAGGTTTGTGAAGGTTTTGCTCCTGTTTCCTTCTGCTCCACCTTTATTTCTGGTTTATCTGTGTTTGCTTCCTCTATTTGCTTAGCTCTTCCTTTACATCTGAAGCCATCTTCAAACTTATCATGATCACTGTCTGTCCATATAAGAGAGAATGGAGGGGGCCGGTGAGATGGCTCAGCGAGGGCCCGAGTTCGACTCCCGGAACCCACATACGAAAAAAGGGCCGGTGATATCGCTCAGCGGCACGGGCGCCTGCTGGCATGCGAGGTCCTGAGGTCGACCCCCGGTACCCACAAAAAAAAAAAGAGAGAGAGAGAATGGAAGCTCTAAGCATTTGAACAGGGCTTCATTTTAGGATGATAAGAGGGGAGTTGCCAGCTATTTTTATAAAGGGCCTCTCCTAAAGGCATTTCATAAATACCCTGTTTTCTTCCTGTCTCCAGGGCCATGCATTTGTAATGAGGAACATTCCTGTCTTCCAGGTGTGTAATGTGATAAGAGCTTTCAGAGGATTTCAGGTGCACTTGATGGTTGATAATAGTCACTAGCCCATTAAGTACATGTTTGTGATTTAGAAAAAGACCCATCTCCCTCAAGACACTTTTTGTCTATCCATTGGAAATTTATCATAATGACTTGATTTGGTAAAATAAGGCATTTTACAGTCATTTGCTGAAAATTCTCATAAGTATGCAGCATTGCAATGTGAATGGTGGCTCCTAGCACATTGAGGTCCACATACACGACAATTTTACTGCTGATATTTGGAATGTGGGGCTTCTGGACAAGGGAGAATTCAGAAGGTACAGGCTTTTCAGTCAGTTTCCCATTTGTAACCTCACATCCAATGTCCTCCTTTGACAAAATTCCAGGTTGCACACCTCTGCAATCCAAGAAAGTAACTTCTGTTGTTCTAACCAGAGTAGAAACCCAACAATGCTGCTCTGATTGCCCAGGCAGGAGGAAGGGAGGGAGAGGAGTTGGCTGCTTTGCTTTCTGATTGTCAGCCAGATCCTCTGTTTGCAGCCACATGCTCTCCACTTGCCAGTTTCCAAATCCTAAGCCTCTCTGACTTTGAAGGAATAATTTTATTTCTTTAAAAAACTTACATTCCTACATACATTGAAGGCCATGGCTTTCTCCACCTTTCTTAGTCATGATATCCCTCCACCTTCTTTTGGTCCAAAAAATTGTTAAAATATCATCCATACGAAGTCTCTTCTGTTCTATTTGTCTCTTTATTCTTTTGGTTTGAATGAGAGATTTTACTATCACGTGAGTGAGGGATGAGAAAAACAAAGAGATAAGTATATATGACCAACCCACCTTCATAAACCATAAGGTCACCTATGACTTTTAGGAGTAGTCAATGACAGAATAAATTGGCAGATAGTAAAACAAGACAATAACAACACTGAGGTAAGTCACTGAGTACATGTGGTGAACTAGGACCCCATACACAAGACTTCATTTGGTCATCACACAATCAAAGATATGTGAGACATATATTCTTACTCATATTTTAAGATAAAGATCCTCACACTCTGGGAGGAGGCTGAGGTAGGAGGACCACAAGTTCAAGCCCAGTCTGAGTAACTTAGCAACTTAGCAAGACCCTATCTCAAAATAAAAAACTTAAAAATGGCTAAGATTGCAGTTCAGTGAGAAGGCCCTGGATTCAATCCCTAATGCCAGGGAAAAAAAAAGAGATGAAGCAACTGGGATGAAAGGAATATACAGACAGTAAATGTTGAACAGAAATTTGTATCTAGGTCTCTCAGGCACCAAATTTGGTCCCTCCCCCCTAAATCACACCAGCTCTTTTAGGTGTATCCCAAAGTCACGACAAGTTTAATCCAAATTTTGTCTCAATTTTCAGTGCTCTAATTTTTTAAAAAGCAAGGTGGGTGGTATGACATTATTAGGAGAGGCAGATGGTGTCACTAATTTGGATTATTTCCCAAATAGTGCCTCTTGGCTCTGATCCTTGGATTCAGTGCTCTAAAATGATAACTGAAATCTTGAAGTCTGAACATGAGACACTAAGCCATAATGTTCAAACATAACAAAATAATAAAAAATCATCTTAAAAATCTATTTCAACTTATTTCCCTATTTTAGGTGAGAAAAATAAAACTGAATGATTTTCAGCTAAACGATTTAAATTTGTGTTTTCAGTTTAATCTTTCATAAGAACAAGAAAACTCAGTTATCCACAACACTTAAAAAACCAAGAATCCTAATAGAAAGGCTTAGCTATAATTTTATAGTTTGTAATTCTTTAAAAATATTATTAAACATTCAAGTAAAAAAATTATTATAAATTTTTAAAGCATGAGAAAGTAATTTAAATTGTGTTAATGTTCTCAGAAGGCTTTTTCATTTTCCCCTCAACTCTAATGCTAATACAAAAATCATCAAAATCTTCAATCTAATGATGACCCCCATTGTGACTAGCAGTATCATAGAGTGATTTAACAGTGTGGCTCCCTGCTGAGACCTTTCTCTGCTTGACAGTGAATTTCGTAGGCTAATGATTCTATTCTTTTCATGTAGTTCATAAAGAAAAGGCTTTAGGCTACCATGTTAATATCTGGCTAGAACACTTCCTGACACATAGTAGGTAATTAGTAAATGGGTTTTTTGGGGGGAGGGTCAATAATCCTTTTCAGAACATGTACTATATAGAGTGTTAACAGATATTTCTCAAAACTCTACATAGATACTGAGAACGTCAAGTCGACTATCATTTAATCCCAAGACACTTGTTTAGTGGGAATAATAATATTAAAAACTGTTAAGAATAATGAGATAGAAGACTTATGAGTGATGGCATACATTTTAGAACTCATCAAAAGGAGTATCTCCGCCTTATGCCCCAAGGCAACTAAAAGCACCACTTACTATGGAAAATGGAATAGCTTCATTACATGTTCACAAAGGGTAATCTTAATACCAAAAGGAAAGGTGATTATTAAATCAAATTTGAATTGACCATTAGTGTTTTCTATGTTAATATTGCAGATAAAGTTTTCAGGGGGATAGAAATAATGGCGCTGGGAACCTCATGAAGAAACTCATGAAGTATTATTAAGTTCTCCACTTTACAAATAAGGAAGTTCAGCCATGGAGTGGTTAAGTAGCCCCAGATCACACAGCTAAGAAGTGGCACATTCTGGTTAGTAGGCATTGAGTGAAATACAAAGGGTAAAAACTCCTTCAAAGATAAACAAAATGCATGACTATTTCACCACTGGCGATTTTGAGAGGAAGAGTTAGCAACCACAAAATCAGGTAAGGAAAAAATAGCCAAAATTGTAATGAGTTCTGAAGGATCAAATGTGGGCCAGCAGGGGCCACTTTAGAATCCCTGAGAGCCCCAGACACTTAGGAATCTGCATTCACCTGCAAGCTCTTTTCTACAGGCCTCCCCTGAGCACTAAACAAAAATCGCAGCAGAGACCTGAGATACCCCACCACCACTTCTTGCCTAGAGCCATGAAACCTCCTGCTTCCCTGGACCACTCTCACAGAAGCATAAGGTTTATGTAGGATGGGGAAGGACAAGAGATTTTTCCACCTCCAGTTTCCAGACAAAATCCACTGTTTCTCAGAAAAGAGGGAGAAGGTTGCAAAGACTAGGTAAGACGGAGGGAAATGTGGAGGCTCTAGTGGGAGAAATAGTCAATTTCAAAGTCTTTGTAGGAAAATCAGTAAGAATCATAGTGCTCTTAGTAGAGTCAACCATTACAAATTAAAAAACACTGAGATTCCATCTTACTCCAGAAAGAATGGCCATCATCACGATATCAAATAACATGTTGGCGAGGCTCAGGGAAAAAGGAACACGTTGACATTGTAGGTGGCAATGTGAACTAGTACAACTATTATAGAAATCAGTATGCAGATTTCTCAAAAAAATAAATAAATAAATAAATAAATAAAGGAAGTTCCATTTGACCCAGCTATTCTCCTTCTAGAGTTGTTCTCCTGAAAGAGTTAAAGACATCATATTACAGTGATACAGGCATACCCATGTTTATACCAGTACAACTCATGACAGCTAAATCTTAGAAGTGCCCTGTGGTGGATTAACTAATGGTCAACTTGCAATACCCAGCTGAACTGAATCAGCATGATACTGGGTGTGGAAGGCCCACCTGAGGATTGTTGCCAACAGCATAAAAAAGCAGAACTGGAGGGGAAGATGGCGTGCTGTTGATTCTCCTGGAGAAGCTCATCGCACTGGTTTTCCTGATATGAAGCCTGCTGTTCTCATCCTCAGAGGAGCTCGGGACCTCACTGTTGCTGAGGATGGCTGTGGTTCTTTTCCAGGGAGCTCTGGTCCTTACTTTGAGCGTCACTTCCTGGCTCCAGCGCAGATCCCTCGGCCTGCTGGCACAGATCCTTCATCCCGCTGGCACAGACTTTCTAGCTTCCACTACTGGCCTTTGGGCTTTCCCAGTGCAGATCCTTGATACAGACTTGCATGAGACTGTCGTGGGCCTCCAGCTGAACTTGTGGAGGACATTGCCATGGGATCTAGTTCTTCAGCTGGACTCATGCAGGACATTGCCGTGGGATCCAGGCCCTCAGCTGGATTCTTTGATTCTCTAGTATGTGGACAGATTCCCTGCACTCTTTTGCATTTGACTCTTTGGGTGAATATTATAAAATAATCCTGTAAATTATGTGTCCTGTATGAAATCCTTTCCCTGTAAACTCTGTCTACAACATGCCCTATACATCCTTCAACAGATGGCTAAAGAAAATGTATTTATACATAATTGAGTACTACTCTGCTATAATAAAGGATAAATCTGAGTCGTTTATAGGAAAATGGGTACACTTTGAGACCAAAATGTTGAGTAAAATAAATCAGACACATAAGCTTAAATATCACATGATTTCAAGAGAAACCAAAACTATAAATAATTTAAGGAGCAAAATATAAGATAGATAATAGGAAACATGGAGAGGAGCAAAGATGGCCGACTAGGGAGCAATAGTAAAAGCAAATATCTGTAAGTTGGTGCTGAAAAGAAGCAGTTACCCTGACATGAGCACAAAGGATAAAATCTGATATAGGAGCATAATGAAAAGAAAATCCAGCTAGACTAACATGCAGTGTTTAGAAGGTGAATGAGGGGAAACCAGACCACTCCTGGATCACAGAGTCCCATCCCTCACACCTAAACCAGCATACACTCGAACTCAGGAGAGGATCAAACGGAGGGAAGGAGCCAGCCTTTCAGTGATGGGCTGGTGGGTTGAGTAGACTCACAGTCACTGCTGGGGACAGTGAAATGAGACATACCCTACCTGGGGATTCAGAGGAGCTGAAAACAGAACTGGGTAGAACTAATTGCCATGTACCCACACACCCACCTCCAGTGCTTGGGGAGACAGAAGGTTGCCCCAACACAGACAATAGTAGAATAACAACAACAATAGTAATAATACTTTGCCTATTCCTCCCACATACAACTGGAGTGCTATACGTGGAACATGTAGTGCCCTGCTCATGACTATCAGTGGGGTCCCAGGAGGGGTGGGCTGGGGAGGCAGCAACTCCTAGCAAGAACTGCAGAGGACAGGGAAGACTGGGTTCCATGAAACTATGCAGAGCAGTCAGCAGCTCAAAACAGCCAGAAGAGAGGGAAGGCCCACTGCTCTTTCTGTGGGCACAGTTGAAACAGACAACTGAGGACAGAGAGATGATGAACCTGGCTGAGCTGGTGGCTTTTTAGCCATATAATAGACAAGGAAAACCTGTTGTGGGAAGACACAGAAACATCCACAGTATTTGCCCCCAAACCAATTAAGGCAGTCAGATACACAGGTCTGCAGAGGATCACATCAGGAGCATAGCTCGCAACCACATGGGTTCAGAGGGAGCAAGTGTGGAGGCTCTAGTGGGAGAAATAGTCAATTTCAAAGTCTTTGTAGGAAAATCAGTAAGAATCATAGTGCTCTTAGTAGAGTCAACCATTACAAATTAAAAAACACTGAGATTCGCTTCGCTCAGGCAATTGTCTGGCCCACAGAGGGAACTGCGTGGCTACTCGAAATCAAACAGTGATGCCACTGTTCGAGAACTGTGTGGAAGCTTTGGGTTAATGCTGTAACAACTCTGTGAAAGTTTTTAGTCTTCTTTTTATTGTTATTTTGGTATGTGTAGTTACTGTGTCCCTGCTTATTTGTTGGATGTGGGTCATCCTGGTTGGCTTTTAAAAATTTTCTTTCTTTTGGTTCTTACTTCTTTATATAGGTATTATATAGGTACTGTTTGGTTTTTAAAGTTTAATTTTCAAGGTTTTCCCCTTTGACCTGATCCCTCTTTTAGTGTTTCTTCTCTCCTATCTTTTGAATTTCTCCCCTCACTATTCTTTGTTCTCTTCTCTTCTTCCTTATTTCATCTCCTTGCCTTCCCCCTCCTCCTTTCCACCTATCCAAGGGCATAAATATAACAGGGGCCTGTATAAGTTATTAAAGAATAAGAATTAAACAGTGTTATAAATTAAACAGGATTGTTTAAGGGCATTTCAGAGTAATCCTTAACAAAATTGGGCTTAGAGGATCCAAACAAAATTACCTACAAACAGTAACAGGCGCTGACAATCTCACAGCCTCCCTCAACCTCTGAATACACTTCACCTATTTCATACCTCCCCCTACCTGCACATACACTCTGTCAAGCTCCCTCAGCACCAGCCCTTTACCCTTGCTATAAAATAACTCCAACAGAGCCCAACTTCCTGTCTAGTTGTATTTTTTTAACCCATTAATATTTCTCCTACCTCTCTCTATTCTCATTGACATACCCCCTTCCTTTTGCCATTCTCCACTTCCCTTCACCTCCCTCATCTTAGGCAGAACCACAGATAGTAGTATAATATAGTCCAGGGTATTAAAAAAAGAGTGAAATTATCAAAACAAGTTTTAATGTTAATCTTGGATGTATGCTTGGTCCTGTTGACACTGTTACAACCAGTAGAAATTCTCTCCTTACAACACAGTTACAGGGTTCAACCCAATTAAACTGAATAGGTTGAAGGAGTAAACAATATCTCTGGAAAAATAAAGTCAAGAACATATCACTGAAAGACCGTACCCAGCTAAAGAAATCCTCCTATCAACAATATACTTTGCTCTATTTGACCTCAACTCTCACCAACCCCACAAAAATTTTTTTGAAGGAACATGAAAAAACAAAGCAACAAAATGGTCCCAAACACTACCAACTCTCCCAAAGCAGATCCAAGGGGTATCAGTGAAAAAGAAAGCAAACCCCAGATAGCTAAGTGTATAAAATGATTTAAGAGGAAGTAAAGAAACTCAGCAAGTTCAAAGAGGACATAACCCAGAAGATAGTGGAACTAACATACAAACTCAGCAATGTGGATATGGGAAACACAAACGAAAAACTGGAAGAGCTGACAAAAATTATTCAAAACATGAATGACGTATTTACCCAGGACAGATGCCATGAAAAGGTGCAAATCAGAAATTCTGGAGATAAAGAATTTTATAGAATTAGTAAATAGCGGAAATGACCAATGTGAAGACGGGGTTTCAGAAATCAAGGACAAAATGGAAACCCATGATGGTTTACTCAGAGAAGACTTAAAAAGGATAAGAGAACAAGAAAAATTCATTCAACAGCTACTAGATGACACCAAGAAGACTAACCTAAGGCTAACCTGAGTTAGAGATAAATTAGAAGACAACACACATGGAATAAAAAACCTGTTTGCAGAAAACTTTCCAAGTATAAGGAAAGAACTCAACATAAGCAGGCCCTACAGAACACCAAATAACTACAATGAAAAAAGAAGCTCCCTATGACGTATCATAGTAAAAACCTAATGTCCAACAAAAAGACAGAATCTTAAAAGCTGTCAAAGAAAAGCAAAAAAAAGAAGAAAAAAATATCACATATAAAGTTTAACCCATTAGAATTACAGCAGCCTTGTCAACACAAACTTTGAAGGCCAGGAGAGCTTGGAAAGAAGTGTTTGAAGCCCTAAAAGGAAACAGGAAGATAGATATTTTGCAAATGGGAAGGGGACCAAGAAATGGAGGGAGGAGGAGGGGAGGGAGTGGAAGGGAATGTGAAAAGAATTAAGATGTGTTGTGTACATGTACCAAACCCCCATAATGAATATAATCATTATACCACAAACATGTACTAATAAAAACAAATATTTTTTCAAGCATTAAAGCCAAAAGAGACTCCATCAATTTTTCTTAAAATTTTTGAAAATCTTAACTCCAAAGTAACTATGGCTTCTCTCAGACCTCAATTATTTATGATTATTTGTCAAAGAATGATATGCAGAAATGCTAATGGACAGCAAATATCTCTCGATATTTGGACATAAACACACCAAATAATCTGCTGTCTTGCATGTATAATCAGGTTTCTGGTTAGAATAAAGATGAAATGAGTTATGGGCTATGTAAATAATCACCCAGACAAAGCATTCATTTGCAGTGAGGTGGAATTTAATCCAGATTCCCTTCTTATCATTTGGTGCATTTGAGGTGGTAATGTCCAACCTGCAGAGGGAAGAACATTGGGTTGTTTGTTTTTACTGGCAACAAATGCCAGCATGTCCCCTGTGCTGGGGTGGGCATTCAGTGATGCCTTTCTCTATGACTGTTCTAAGAACTTGGAGTTTCCCTTATGTGACTATCAAGACATATCTCTATAGGTTGCTATGTCTTAGCCAAGCTCAAGACAAAGTGAACCACTGTAATATAGTTTCTAAAAGAGACTTACTTTCTGCTTTGAACATCCCCACTATCCCTCTTTCCACTTCCCATCAGTATTCCGTATAAATGTGAATTCACAAATAGTATGTACATATTGTTATTCAGAATGGAAACTCACACACCAAAAAATTCTCAATGAACATGAGAAAGTAAAAAATTTTGAGATGTATAAAATGAATCATTTCCCTTCTAGTCTTCAGTATTATACACAGCTCTCAATCTAAATCAACAACTAATTCATTGAATGACCTGCGGCTAATGTCTGATTAATGACCCTTGATTACCAAGAAGCACTTTAAAAATATGAAGAGCTGTATAAATGTTAAGGCTATTATCTTCAAAAGTCTCTCCAGTGTTTTCTCACAGGCAAGCCAAACAGCTCTTTGTCCCCATTTCCCTTTGTGTGTATTTTCTCTCACCATGAACAAGTCATTCTCTCATAGTCTTATTTTCTTATTTTTGCAACTCAGAACAAATCCTATCCAGGGCCAGAGAAGTATATACTGCCTCTGCACTCTGCATCATAGGGGACTATTTGACAGTATGCTAAGCCATGGACCATGCTTAGAAAAATACATAAAACATATTATTTATTAGAGAGAGCAAGAGATTACCCACAAATGGCATTATCTGCGGACAAGTAGTCGACCACCTTCCCTCTCCTAGAGGAAACCATGTAAGATACAACATAAAATGGAAAAGATAAAATCATAACCAAGGCAAAAACTCAGTTACAGACTCTGAATATGAAAGCCAGTATTCTAAATCACAAAAATATGAATGCTGTTGTCTAAGGTAAGCTACTGTCACTCTTTAATGCAAATGTTAATGGCTTCTCCCTGTATCCTCTGTTTTGCCCAACAATGATCCAAACTAGAAAAATATCTTTTTGCAGTTCCTCAGAAAAATCCATTGTGTTGCCCTAAAAGACAGTGAAACGTGTGAATTTCCCTGATGATTATTTGTTGGGGAGCTCAAGACCAGAAGTTTAGAAAAGGGACTCTGCTGAGCACAGAGAGACGCAGCAAAATAAAAATTCACGGAGTGCATCTCTGTTCTCAAAATTCTCCTACACCTGCGCTCCCCCGGAGCTTCTTCTCTCAATCTCCCCTCTTTCTGCACTTGCCTCGCGGACTCTTTCCCTTCCTCTCTGTTCTCCACACATCCCCTGTCCCACGCTTCTCAAAAGCCGCATGATGTCCCATCTTACATCTTGTGGTTAAGGAACTATCTTCTCCTACCTGGACGTGCCCCTGGGTCTCGCTTTCCATCACAAGCAACGTACTGACTTTCTTTTTCCACAACAAAGTGCCCTTTCTAAGAGAAATTCTGAAAATTAACCTTTCTTCATCTTGCTAATGTTAGTCTTTAATCCAAGACTATCTTGGGTATAGGTTCATATGTCTTATCTAAGCTAAAGACAAGGTGAACCACTGTAATACAGTTTCTAAGAGACTTTATTTCTGCTTTGAACATCCTCACTACTCCTCGTTCCACTTCCCAATCAGTGAAATTTCCTACAAGGATGGAAAATAACTACTAGGGAATAACACCTGAGCGACGTCACTAAAAAGCAAGCAAAGCTAGGGGCTACTCCAAACTCTAGCCTTGACTTTTAAAGTCTTTTTTCAAGAATATGTTTCTATCTGTGGACTTACAAGGAGATTGCTATAATGTTGATTTCAGGGAATCATTTCGGAGGGTACTTCTCTGTGAAGAAAGTGTTGAATAATTTTTTTTTTTTTTTTTTGAGACAGGGTCTTTCTGTGCAGTTCAGGCTGGTCTGGAACTCACTGTGTAGCCCAGGCTGGCCTCGAACTTGTGGCAATCTTCCTGCCTCAGTCTCCCGAGTGCTAGAATTACAGACATGTGGCACCATGCCCGCCAAGTGCTGAATATTATCTAATCATTATTTGAACATTCTGGTGAGCAGCAAGAATCAGTTTTATTTCACAGTTATCAAAGTGGATGGGAAATTACCCACAAGTCCTTTATTTCTACTTGTTCATTGCTCCTTTTAGCCTCTACAATGAATCCTCACTCCACCCAAGTATTACACACACACACACACACACACACACACACACACACACAGCCTAAGAAAACCAGTGTGCCATGCAAGTCAGGACAGGCTCAAAACCAGTAAGGTCCACAAAATTTGTGGGCTTTCCTCCCCCTTCCAGCCACACCTCCCACTATGGGCAAATTTCTAAATCCCTCCACCCCTCAATTTTTCTATCCATTTAATAGTACCGTGACCTTCGTAGGGTTATATTAGTGATTAAAATGTGAGCATATATGTAAAAATATTTAGCACAGATCTCCCCAAAACAGTGGATACTCAATGAACTGTCCTTACCGTGGTGGTTGATATCGACTGACTCCTCCCAGACAAAATCACAGAGTTAAAGAGGCCACGGAAAAATCTGTTCTATCAACTCTACTCCAAAGCCATATCTCATGAGAGAGAACAGTGTGGCCTAGCCCTGCCTAACACCCTCCACTCCCATCCAGGAATTATAATGAGGGCCTTGCTTACCCCACACCTCCGAAGAATTTCTGTCCCTGCTGTCAGTATTCAAGAACTTCAGACAAGTAACCCATGAGCACTGAAGCACTAGTCTTAACTTCTCCCACTCAGTTCTAACACGCTAACCCAGAAAGAAGCTGCTTCCAGATAAATCTCTCTACGAAGTTGAGCTTCCCTAGTTTAGCCCACTCAGTACCTTGTTGGTAGCCATGAAACTCAGGGTGTCTCTTTGTAAGAAAATGCGGACGGGTTCTTTTAACTCAAGTGTTCCATAAGTTGGCTTAAGAATTACTGAGTCCACATCTCTGAAATATACATTTGCCTATCCCTAGTTATAAAACATAAAGTTCACAAGGCATGGGGAAAATTGTGATTTTAGTTAATAATTTCTCCGTACTATGAACTTGAAGATAATTCTCAAAACACAATGTTTAATCTGCTATAAACTGAATTCTCATCTAGTGTCTCATGTAATTCTTGTCCCCTGCAATCCATGTTGGGAATTCTGCTTTTAATCCCTGGCTTTTAATACTAAGTCAGAGTCTTTGTATAACCCTGACTCAAAGTACTGTGTTTACGAGTTGATTTCACATGTGAACATAGTGATCCACTGCAGAGATCTGAACGTAGATACAGGCTCATCTCTATCTACTAGTTCATACCAAAGCCCACCCAAGCCTCTTTTTATCAGGGGAGCTGGTATCTTCTCAGAGCTTTCCCTCCTCTTGAATAGACCAAGAACTCTGGGAAGTCTAGGGCTAAGAGATCAGTCCAACTTCTGCACTCAAATGTGGAGAGCCAGAAGATAGGTCTTGGTCATTGCTTCTCTCTGATACAAAGGCAACACCACTCCCCTGAGGATTCATAGCTCTGTGAGGGTCACCTGGATCTCCAGGCGAGGATAATCTGCTAATTGCACAGGCCACTCCGCCAATATGTGTTTTCAACAAATATTCTTTGAGTGCCCCTAGGAAAGGGGGTTCCCTTTGTACCCTTTGGGGAATGGGAAACGTTATCCCTGCCCTCCTGGCACTGACATTCAGAGCACATCCATGGAGCCTTGATATCCAGGGCTTAGTCACCAAAAAGTAGCTGAGCTGTCACTTCTAGGAAAAAGTCACCTTTGAATTCATATCCTCTCTCAATATTTTTCTGGAACTTTTCTGAGAACGTTTTTATCTTTTAAACTTTGTTCACTTTGATTCATTTCTTTTTTAATTTTAATTTTTTAAAAATTATGTTTCAAAAATAGGACATATACCTACCTAGTCCAAGCTTACAGTATATCCTATATCACCTACGGAGAAATATTTGGAAGTTTCTGAGCCCTGCAGGTATCCAGTGGTCCCATGGTATCCAGTCTTCCAGTCTCAACCACATGGTGGTGTTGCTTAGTTATTCCTCTGTCTCAGACTCCAGAAATAACAAGGAGAGGCTGACATCTTCCTTGGGGGCCCTGAGGTACGGAGGTGGCAGAAACTACCTGCAATCCCATGACCCAGTTAGACTAGAAGGTAATTTCATGCCCAGATGGCTTTAAATTCAGAATCTAATTTTATTCAAACAGCCAATTGGCCCTGCAAAGCAGCAGTGGTGTGAAAGGTAATTACAATTAAAGGAGGCAGCTCACCATGGGCCCTGACGCTCAGGACTCTTGATGACAACTCCTCCACCCTGCTGAGCCACACCCATCGTCTGAGAGGAACGGAGGAGGGAGGCAGGGGACAGTGAGTCCTGGTGCTGGCAGGGGCTCTCCACATTATCTGACTCCACCTTGTGGGAGCCCACATGGAAGAAGAGCCTTGAGGCTTTTCCATTGGCTGCTCCAGCCTGAAACACCAGCCAGGTTATTCTCAGCAGGAGCCAAAGAGCAACAGAGAAGGCAGAAAGCAGGCATTATGAATACATCTATTTCACCAGCTCAGCACGGCTGCATGACTGGAGATAAATATATCTGGCAAACAACATAACAACTGTGGTTACCACATAGGGACACAAAGGTACTTGAGCAACATGAATAAATTACTTGGACTAGAAAAATTGAGAGTCTTAACTGCAAAGGGACTGCGTCTCTGACAATGGTGGGTGGCAGAGAATGAGGTGAACTGCACAGGTCATCTTTTATGGTACAGGGTGGGGATTCTTATTTCCTGAGGAGCTTTGAAGAAGGAGAACAGCAGGAAAGCCAGAGGCTTTGCTTCTGCCGACAGCCAGAAGGGGTACCTGCCAGCAGGCACCTGGGCCTTGGCCTGAGGCACAGGGAAGGAATTTAAGGCCTCTGTCTCTAAATCCAAAAATAGGCGTTTGCATGCAAGGTGCATTTAGCAACTTTACTTCTTCTGATCATCTGCTTCCCGTTTCATGTCCACCCCCTGTGATCATGACAGAACTCTGCAACTTCTGTTGAAAGGCAGAATTCACACATAGAGGAAAGAGAAGGTCAACAAGGTCATATTGATAGATTGCTGGAATTTGAGTCCTACCACCTGAAGAAGTTGGTGTGAGTGCATGCATGTGAGCATGTATGTGAGAATGTGTTGTATAGAGGTGTGAATGTCCCCACTCCTTTTATTGGAGCAAAGGAGATACATCTATTCAGATCACTAATGAAGTCTTGAACTTTTCTTACTAAATGCAATGAGACAACTCAATTGATCATAGCTGAAATTAACTGTGCATCCTTTGGGTTGCTGAATAAGTTTCAGTTGCCCTTTGGTCGGCTCACTGCCCACAAAACAGCTTCCAAGCCATCCCCCCTATATTCTAGCAGCCTTTTGGGAAGCCTCTTTCCCTTCTGAAATGATTCTGCTGTTTGCCAGGGACATCTGCTCCAGACCCCTTGATCAGCAGTACTGTTCCCAAAAATGAGTGACTCCCTGCAGTGTCCGTTATCCACCGTCTCTTCCCTCTTTCTGAAATTCACCTCCTTCTCTTCGTAATTCGAAAGTCAACAGTTTACCTGACCCCATCCCCTAAAACAACAGGATGAGCTCTTCTCAGGATTAGTTTTATTCTTCAAAACTCACTAGTAGCTGTGAAACATATGATGTGTTATATGGGATCCTCTGAAACAGGCAGATAAAATAGCAAAAAGGGTAAGAAAACAGACCTAAACATCAGCTCACAATCCAAGTGTCTCCTTTAGCTCGTTGTGTGGCTGTTAATAAGTAACTTCATTTTTCGTGCCTCGGTTTCTTTATCTATAAAACGGGAACAATACGTACCTACTTGAAGTTTTGGTGAAAATTCAATGTGTTAACATAACACTGTGCCAGAGGCTAGAAGAAGTCAGACACACAGAAGTGTTCAATAACGGTTACTGTTTGTCATCCGTATGACAACTTCGTGAAGTGTAAATAGTATTCCGAAGGAGGAAGCCACGCCTGGAGAAGACACAAGGCCACACGCAGAGGGTAGATGGCACAGCGACAGTTTAAACTCAGAAATGTCATCCTCCAAAGCCAGAACTCTTGCCGTGATACACACTGACTCGCAGTTCCGTGACAGAATGAGGCGGATATTCTACACCTAGATCAACTTCTGAGCATAATTAAAAGGTAAGCAAAGTAATAGCCATGATTGATGGTAGCAGTTCTGGCGCTGTTCTGCTGTAGCACTAGCTCGCTGTGCTGCCCCAAGCGTTGCCAGAGAGAAGTGAAGTTTTATGGCTTCTGAAAGCCAAGACAGACAGAAGGAGCACAGTGAGGAAAGGGAGCCAGGGAGGGAAGAGGCTATGACAGCTTGTGGAAAAGGAAACTTCTCGTTTTCTCAGGAGGAAAAGCGCCTTATACTTTAATCTTTTTCAAAAAATCGCTCTGCAGTTTCTTCATTTTGCTTAAGGCCTGAGTTTTCTGATAATTTGAAAGAATTTTTTCCTTTTTTACATTCATGTCTATAACTTAGCATAATGCCCTTAATCGTCACTTCAAGGAATGGACTTTTAAAATTATCATTGCCTATAAATCATTCCTTATAGTCTCTGCTTCAGGGATCCTTATTTAATAAATCTTTGCCTCCTCAAAGCTACAATAGAATTATTTTTTGCAGTACCATTTAATTCTGCACAATGACCAAGAGAAAATTAGTACACATTTTTTCTTTTCTCTTTGTTTCCCTCTACTCTGCTACCCAACTTAGCTGAGTATATTTTTTGTTGTTGTTGTTGTTTTTTCAATGTCAATGTACTTCTACCTTTATCCAGTGGATTACCAAAGGCAAAGCTGTGAGAGATATCCAAGTCAGACATTGGCACTGAGGAAGTGCATTGGTCTTTCAAAAATTTTAAAACAAAAATACAGTCAACTATAAGTCAGTTTGATCATTAGCAACATGCATCAGTAATCATTCAGTGACTAAATATTCTTTCTTACAAGGGCAGGCCGTTCCTGCTGCCACTCCCCCTTTTGTATACCTCAAACCATTATTTTATTAGCTTTCTCTACTACTTTTTAAATTAAGTTTATTGGTACATTTTAGATATACATATTGATCACATTCATTACAGGGAGTTTGTATCTGTACATGATATAACTTGATTCTTTTATTTCCCCATTCCCCTACCTTTTTCCCCTCCTTATTTACAAAAACTTTGTTTCCATTTTTTCTTTCTTTTCTCATCATTTTTTTTCTTTTCCCTTCCTTCTTTTTACCTTTCCAACCTCCCTTGTTCCCCTTCCCATTTGAACATTTTCTTTCTATTTCACAATATCTATTATACATTTCGGTCCTTATTTACACTTTTGGTTTCTCACACTAGGGAAACCATGTGGTATTTACACGTGTGTGTCTGATTTATTTCACTTAAGAGTATGGCCTCAAGATGCATCCATTTAGCTAGAAATGTCTCAATCTTATCCTTCCTTATGGAAGAGTAGTACTCCGTTGCATAAAAAAAAAAGTATCTTCTTTATCCATTGACCAGTTGATGGACATTTGGGCTGTTTCAAAGATTTAGCTATTACAAACTGTGCCACTATAAACATAGGTATGCATGTATCACTGTCGTATGATGCTTTTAATTTTTTGGGATACCAAGAAGGGGAATAGCTGGTTCAAATGGAACCCGTAGTCCTAATTTTTTAAGGAATGTCCACACTGATTTCCACAGTGGTTGCACCAGTCTACACTCCCCACCAACAGTGGAGAAGGGTTCCTTTTTCCCCACAGCCCCGCCAGCATTTGTTAGTGGTTGACTTCTTGATAATAGCCATTCTTTCTGGGGTGAGATGGAATCTCAGTGTTGTTTTAATTTGCATCTCTTGAATGACCAGTATATTTATATATATTTATTTGCCATTTCTACATCTTCATCTGAGAAGTATCTATTTCAGATGTCCACTTTTGGATTGGGTCTTTAAACTTGGGGGGGGGGCTTTTTTTGAGTTCTTTAGTAGTACTTTTTCTGAGGGACAGTTGGCAAAAATTTTTCCCACTGTTTGTGTTGTTTCTTCGCTCTATTGGTGGTTTCTTTTGCTGTGCAAAATCTTTTTAATAAGATAAGATCCCAGTTGTGGATTCTTTGTGACAGTTTCTGAGCAATTGGGGGTTTGTTCATAAAGTCTTTGCCTACACCAATGACTTCAAGAGTTCTGCCTATTCTGTCTTCCAGCAAATTTAGTGTTTCTGTTGTAATATTTAGATCTTTGACCCATTTTGATTTTAGTTTAGTGCATGGCAAAAGATATGGGTCTACCTTTAATCTTTGGCATGTGGAAAGCCAGTTTCTCCAGCACCATTTGTAAAAGAGGCTATCTTTCTTCCAGTGAACATGTTTGGTACCTTTGTCAAAGGTAAGATGCCTAAGTATGTCTGGAGTTGTTTGTGCATCTTCTAATCTGTTCCATTGATTCTCAGGTCTGGTTTTTTTGCCAGAACCATGCTGTTTTTATCACAGTAGCTTTGTAGTATAATTTCAAGTCAGGGATTGTGATGCCCCCTGACTTGCCTTTGTTGCCCAGATTTGCCTTTGCTATTCTAGGTCTCTTCTGTTTCCAAATGAATTTTAGATTTGTTCTCTGTAATTCTGTGAGATGTGCTATAGGAATTATGATCAGGATTGCATTAAATCTGTATAACAATTTTGGAAGTATGGCCATTTTTACTATATTGGTTCTTCCTACCCAAGAGCAAGCAAGGGATATCTTTCCATTTTCTGATATCCTCTTCAATCTCATTTTTCAGAGTACTGTTGTTTTCAATGTAGAGGTCTTTCATTTCCTTCGTTAGATTGATTCCTAGGCATCTCATTTTTCTGAATGCTATTGTGAAAGGTGCTGTTTCCCTAATTTCTCTCTCAGTGAGTTTGTTATTCATGTAGAGGAAGGCTATTGATTTTTGAGTATTTATATACACAGCTACTGAATTTGCTTATTAAATCTAGAAGTATTTTAGTGGAGTTTTGGGGGTCTTCTATGTAGAGTATCATGTCATCTGCAAATAATGATAATTTAACTTCTTCCTTTCCTATCCTTATTTTTTTTTTATTCCTTTCTCTTATCTAATTACTCTGGCTAATGTTTCCAGAACTATATTGAATAAGAGTGGTGACAGTGGACATCCTTGTCTTGTTCCTGATTTTAGAGTGAAAGCTTTCAGTTTTTGTCCACTTAGTATGATGTTGGCTATTGGTTTGTCATCAAAGGCTTTTATCAGATTGAGATAAAGACCATCTATTCCAATTTTCTGTAGGGTTTTTATCATGAATGGGTGCTGGACTTTGTCAAACAATTTTTCTGCATCTATTGAGATGATCATGTGATTTTTGTCTTTGGCTCTGTTGATATGGTGTATTACATTTATTGATTTGTGTATGTTGAACCATCCCTGCATTCCTGGGATGAATCCCACTTGGTCACGGTGTATGGCACAGATCCTTCTCCCACTGGCACAGACTTTCTAGCTTCCACCACTGACCTTTGGGCCTTCCAGTGCAGGTCCATGGAATAGACTTGCATGAGACATTGTCATTGGCCCTAGGTCTTCAGGTGGACTCGTGAGGGTGTTGCCATGTGCTCTAGGTCTTCAGCTGGACTCATGCAGGACATTGCTGTAGGATCCAGGCCCTCAGCTGTATTCTTTGGGTCTTTAGTGTGTGGACAGATTTCCTGCACTCTTTCGTATATGACTCTTTGGGTGACTGTTATAAAATAATCCTATAAATTATGTGTCCTGTATTGTATTGTTTCCCTTGCAAACCCTGACTACAACGCTTTGCATTTACTTAAGCATGTTCTATGAGCTAGTATGTGGTCTATTTTGAAGAACATCCCATGTGCAGCTGAGAAGAATGTGTATTCTGATGTAGTGGGGTGGAACACCCTGTAGACATCTGATAAGCCCATTTGTTCAAAGGTTTGATTTGGTTCTAATATTTTATTGTTGATTTTTTTTTGTCTTGTTGATCTGTCTGTGACAGTGGGGTATTGAGGTCTCCCATTACAATTGTACTAGTGGTTGTTTGATTTTTCATGTCAGTTAATATTTGTTTTATATAGTTGGGTACACTGGCATTTGGTGCATATAATTTTATGTCTGTTATCTCTTCCTCTTGTATTGCTCCCTTTACAAGGATGTAGTGACCTTCTTCATCTCTCTTAATAAGTCTTGGCTTGAAATTCACTTTGTCTGCAAATAGAATAGCTACCCCTGCTTTTTTCTTGTTTCTTGTCACATCAAGTATTGCTTTCCATCCCTTGACTTTCAGTCTATGAATTTCTTTTAGAATTAAATGTGTTTCTTCTATACAGCATATTGTTGGATCTTGCTTCTTGATCCAGTCTGCCAGTCTGTTTCTTTTGATTAGTGAATTGAGACCATTAATGTTGATGATTATAACTGAAATGTATTGACTTATCCTTGTCATGTTATTTTCCTGTTGTTGGCTCCCTTTTTTTCCCCTCTGTTTAATTGCTTAGTCCTGCCTAATGGATTCATTCCGCTGGGGTTCATGGAGTTGTAATGCTCATTATTTCTTTCTAGAATGTCCTTCAGAACATTTCGGAGTGCTGGTTTGGTGTTCTTTGTCATGGAAGTATCTTATTTCTCCATCTATTTTAAAAGATAGTTTTGTGGGGCACATCAGTTGGGTTGGAGGTTGTTTTCTGTTAGAGCTTGAAATACTTCACTCCAAACTCTCTTTGACTTCAGGGTTTGTGTTGGGAAGTCTGCTGTGATTCTGATGGGCTTTCCTTTATAGGTGATTTGTTTCTTTTCTTTAACAGCTTTAATATTATACTCTTATGTTCATTTTTGGAATCTTGACTATTATATGCCTTGCTGTAGATTATTTTTATCATCATGTCTAATTGGAGTTCTGTATGCCTCACTTATCTGTATGTCAAATTCTTTCTCCCTGCGGGGGAAGTTTTCTGCCATGATGTATGTCTGTGAACATGATTTCTATGTCATTTGCACTATCTCCTGCTTTTTCATTGACTCTGATCAATCTTATGTTATTTTTTGCATCATCTAGCAGCTGCTGGATTGATTTCACATGGTTTCTTGCTACTTTTAAGAAATCTTTCTTTTCATGATTGCTAACCACAATCCTGTGTTCTATATCTGAGATTCTATCCTCACGTTGGCTCATTCTGCTGCTCATTCTGCTTTCAATGAAATTTTTAATTTCCTGGATTTCTGTTCAAATCTGTTTTATGGATTCCATTTCTTTCTTATGTTGGGCATTCATTGTTTCCATCATTTTCCTTAGCTCCTCTATTTTTTTAATTTGTATCTGCTTTGGAGTCACTAAGCATATCTTTCATTATGGTCACCATCTCTGTAGTTAACTAAGAAATTATTTCTGATTCGATTTTTTTCTAGACTCTCATTCATTTGCTTTGTTAGTTCTGCTATTATCATGTCAGATAGTCCAGGTGTGTGGCTTTTGGATTGTTCCACCTCATTGCCCCCTGGGTTTGCCTTTGGTGAGCTGGATGTCAGGGGTTGCATCTTGTTTAAGTGTCTTCTCATTTTGTATTTTTTTAAAGTTTAAATCCTTGGCTGATCCTTGTAAACTGCCTATAGGGAGTAGTTTTATTGCTAGTGTTGAGAACCCTTAGGAAATGACTACTTTGCAGAGCTATCCTCCAGGTGTAGCTGGCTTTTGGGTTTTGAGTCTATTGCAAGATCCTACCACTAGGATCCTACCACTAGGGTTTATTGGGGATGAGAAGTTGCTGCCTACTTGGCCCAGCCTGTGGTTCTTTGGCACTGGCTTATGTATTTTCTTATGACCCTTTGGCAATCTCAGTCTTGGTGTACCAGAAAGAACAACTGACTAGAACAATTATGTCACTTTGGCCAAAGTGGTACAATCAGCAATAACAATAGCATCAAACACAGCCTTAAAAATGACAAACTGAGGTAACTATTAATTTGTCACCTTTAGTAGTATGAACTAGATTTGTGGTTATATAACAAAATCTAAAATGAACCAGAAAATTGTATGCAGTAAATAAGCCCTCAAATATGTCAATTTTACCCTCAGGGGAGAAAATTTAAAAGATTTTAGGGGGAAACAATAGAGAAATAGAAGAAAAGCAAGAGGTTAGAAAGAAGGCTGGAAGACAAAGGAAGATCATGCACAATACTTTTTCTATACTTTAACAATAATTTCCTGAACCACTGAAGTTTTAAAAATTTTTATTACATATATCTAATGTGAGAGCTTCTCATAGAAGAGAAATCATGTGATATTTAAGCTTGTGTGTCTTAAGTATTTTTGCCGTAAAGATAAACTTCAGGCATTCATAGGCAAATGGGTACAACTTGAGAACATAATGTTAAGTGAAATAAGTCAGACACACATCCTTTAGTACATTTAATAAAAGGGATCAAAATTCCCTCCATTCTAACATGTTCAAAAGTGTTTCTAAATAAATAAATAATGTTTTGCCAGGGTATGAAATTTTTAAGTGTTGGCCCACTCTTTTTTCGTGGAGATATCTGAGCTTAGACTGATATTTTTTTACTAGTCTCTTTCACATGAAGTTTGTGTTTATCATTCTGGTTTAAATTTTCCTGGGAAATAGCTCTTTCAAAGTCAGTTTTTTCTTTTATTCATAAAATATTCTAAATATTGTTCTGTTTCATTATCTCCATTTTTTTCCTCTTTAGGACATCTATATCACCTTGTCTATTATTTTCCAAACTTTTCAAGTCTCCTTCCACTTTAATATGCTCAGGTTTATTATTTCCCTTATTGTGTTTTCATCCATGTCTAGTTTTTGTTGTGCCAATACTTTGCTTTTACTTTTGTAGTGATTTTATTCATTTTCTTCTTTCAATTTTCCTAAACTCTACCAGCTCATAATTTATCTCCTCATACCTTAATCACCTGTCTCTGAGATCTTTTATTTCTGCTTGTGCTTTTGCTATACTGGAGCAGTTGACCACTAATTTTGTAATGAATAGGAAATACCTGTTTACAATTTTAATCTGCAACGTATTTCTAGTACATATTCTTTATCAGCACATATTTTGTCTTTTCCTTTTCCTTTTTTTTTTTTCTAGTAATGACATTGTATGTGTCTGTGTTGATTTCTATGGGGGGGATTAATTTTTATATGGGAGTGAGATAAATTTTCCTGAAACAGCTTTAGGTATGAGGGATACATGAGGGGAAAATCTGGAACAAATTTCCCCAGTGGCAAGAATTTTCCTACTGTCCCATATTTATGTCCATGGGCCCTTTGAGAACTCACTTTTCCCCAGGCATAAAGTTAGTCAGTTTTGGGGATATTTGTAATGTAGTGACCTCTGCAGTCCCACCACTCTCTCCACAAGGACATCTTGCTTTATGCAAATTGTGTTACTAAAATAATTCTTCTTTCAGCCCTTCTCTTTTTTCTCAGAAAAAAAAGCCAATGTGAGGGAAACTTCCATGACAGACAATGTACCCCCTTCCCAAGATCCAAACAGAGGCTTTAGTTTTGCTCCTTTAGGTGAGATCTCTAACTTTGAAAAGCACACTTATTTCTGGGATTTTTCATGAACCAGCTCTCTAATTCCTCCGGTCCCCATGTTTGATGGCCAATACAATCACATCATTTCATTTCTTTTATTATTAAGAATTTATTCTATCTCCTCCTTTTATAAAGGACAGATATTATATTTCTCATTCTTTGTTGCTTTTGGTTAAGTCAGAAGAAAGGTTGATAAATGCTAATTTTATATTACCACCCTCAAGATGGAAATACTTGATCTTCTTAAGAAAGAACCAATTCTGCAATTAAATACACACAGAGAATAATAAAAAGACAGGGAGAAGGAAATTCAACTTCCTAGTTGAAAATCTGTTCTACAAAAAGCCATAGTAGGCTCTCATACTCTTGGCCTCTGATTTGCATTTCACACTGGCTACCCTTTCTATCAGAAAAACCATCAGTAATCATCATGGTGGGCACAACTTTTTAACAAGGAGGTCATTTTGCTGTGATAGGTGATCACTAAACAAGTGAGCAATTCCTGGGCACTGTTTTCTGTAATTAAAACTACCAGTTTGGACTCTAGCTTTTAACTCTTTTAGCTTCTTCAACATGAAGCATTTACAGGAACCTGGAATCTCAGAAGGAACTGGTTAATTTGCAGTATAATTTCCTCAAAATTCAGGAACTTAGTAGGGATTGGCTGTACCTCCCATTAGTAGGGGGTAGGCTGCATTCCGTGCTGCCTAGGGAAGCTCACTGCTTGTCCAAGTTCATTGTCTATTCTAATTTTTATGAATATGGTTGGTCACCCCACTGTAGCTCAGGCCCTTCCACTAGCCAGCTGCTTTACTCAGAATATGAAACTATTTTCTACAGATGAAATATGTAGAATCCCAGACTGATGTCAGCACTGTACTTTGAAAAGTCTAAAGCAAGGAGCTGATGCCCTGGGCGGGAAAAAAAAAAAAAAATGGTGTAAAAGCTCCATTGGGAACAAACTGATCTTAATATATCAGTGTCTTTTTTGATGAGATGTGAGTTACATAGGGAAGAAAGCTGACCTGGACCTGTCTTGAAGTGGACTTTGCTCCAGACATTCCCTTAGTGTATGGTAGGACCTAAAAGTGAGAATTAGCATGGGATGGACTACTGGATAACCAGAAGCTGAAGTTCAATTCATGAGAATTACAGAGAACTCCAGCAGCAGTGTTTCCATAGAAATCACCTGAAAACAATTGCTTCTTATATATTTGTCTAGCTTTCCAGTTGTTTATGTTGGGAGAACTAATCAAGTGCCAGTTACCATGATAACTGGAAGGCCAGTGGACATTTCACTGTCTAAGAGTGCGTGGAAATACAGTAGGGCGGAAGCTGGCTGAGACTTCATCCCAGCAGCAGAAACAAAACATCCACTGTGCTTGCAAAGATAATAATGAGAAATAGTAAATTTGTTTTCTACTTGCACCAGATATTCAACTCATTCAGTATACCAGTTATTACCATTTCAGAGTAACTGTTTTCAGATAATGGCATAAGAAAGAGGGTATGTTTAGGGAACAATAACATTGCACTTTAATTAAAGGATGGAGGAAATGGTGATCTATAAAAATTTGGTTGTGGATAAATAAAGTTAGAATAAGCTGGTGTAGGAGAAGCTCTGAGTTTGGAATCAGTCCCAGCTCAGTTCCTTATTAGCATTATTGAGCAACTCATTTAACCTCTCAAGGTCATTGTCCCCTATCAACATAGCTGGATTACAACCTGGCCCTCCTATTTCTCATGAGTAATAGATGTGATATTGTTTGTAAACTCTCTACAAATGCTAGTTTTGTTAGTAGAAATTTGATTTAGGAGCTACATGATGTAGAAGAACAAAAGTTGTATATTAGACATGAACATAGATTCTGTTCCCAACCCTCCTTCTCTAAGAAATATAATAATAATGACAGCTCCCATTTATTCAGTGTCTGCTACATGCCTGAAATGATTTTGGAGATTTTTGCTATTTACTCTCTACAACAAACTTGAAAGACAGCTATTAGCCCCAAGATTTTGCAAATCAGAGAACCAAGGCTAAATAAAATTAAGAATCTTGCTGAAGGTCAAATGAAAAATCAAGAGGCCTAGATTTTTTCCCCATGGCACCACACTAAGCATGACAAACATTATTCTTTAGGCTTCAGAACTCTCCTCCATGAAATGAGGATTTTGAACCATTGTAATTATTACCACTCCTTCTCATCTAAACATGGACAATTGCGTTACAATAGTTTTGTAATCTTATTAAATTTCAGTAAATTTTGAAAAGTCTCATCCAATTCCAAGTTTGTATAATTTGCAAATGTTGAATTCCAGGAGTATACTTGGTCTGGTTTTCATATTCAGCTTCAATCTGCTATCAAGGGACTTCAACATAAACAATGATTTTCTTATTTGATCGTACAGGTCTTGGTGCTTCACTCATTTTCTTCTGTACACTGGTTGTTTTGGTCACTTTCCCATCGCTGAGATACAATACCCACACCCATGGCATGAAGGAAGAGAGGTTTATATTGGCTCACAGTTTCAGCACATGGTCAGCTGGTCCAAGGCAGGAACAGGATCCCAGAAGGGCACAGCTAAGGAAAAGGTGCTTGACCAGAGCAGCCAGGAAGCAGAGGGTGAAGGGAGGAGCCAGAGAGGGAGAAAGTAACATGGCTTTTCTGACCAGGCCCTCCCTCCTAACAGCACATACAGCTATGAGCTCATCGATGGATTAATCCACTAGTAAGTATAGCGCCCCTATGATCCAATCACCTTCCAAATCCAGAGGACATTTGGGGCCATTTTAGATCCAAACTATAACATTGGTCATCTACTTGGTGTATTGCTAGATGTATCATCATCTCTCATAGCTTGTTAGAAGTTGAGGAAATGTACTCTAAAAGGATGTGTTTAAGAGTCTCCTTACCTATTCTAATATCGCATGTCCACTGAAATGGTATAAAAAAAGCCTTATTATCTATCAGTTTGTACACACTCAGTTCATGCTGCAGACATCTATTATTTTACCCTGTAGTCATTGGTACCAATCGCAATTTTTATTTCTTTATTTTTAAATCCATGCAACCCAGGGCAATAACACTACCAGTCTGTAACTGTCACTGTGGAGTTGGCCTGAGAAATGATAAGAAGGGAAACCTTCACCTCACTGTTTTCTCAGATGAGATTTGAAGTGGGGATGTGGTGAGAGGAAGGACACACTACTGTCTTCCATGGGGAAGTAGTGAGGCCAGCCTCTGAGATAGTGAGAGATCATTCTACAAGCATTAGTGGATAGGGTCAAACTGGAATAAACACCAAAGATGTCATCAGAAAGACTTTCCCCTCACCTCCCTGATAACCACCATACTCAGTGACAGATGGTCCAGCTGGAACTGCACTGCACCTGTGAAAGGCATAGAAGAAAACACTGAGCACCAAAGCCGGCTTTGTATGATGGGCTCAGAGAAGACGAAGTTGCTCACAAATATTTGTGCTATTCCTAAAGAAATTGGGCAACTCATCAGGGCAGACATTCTCCCTCACACAACCTGGGGATCCAACAACGACCTAAACCCCCAGGTCCTTCTGGTCTAAAAGTCCTTGATATTCTCTAACTTCAGATCTCTAAGTGTGATGAGCAACTGACAAGTAATACAGGGCTAACTTGGCTGTCACCTCCAAATCATTAATTTCTCTCCTTGATTCCCAACCACAAGGGTCTTAGCATACATAACAAGTTAATATGTCATCGCTGGTCAATTTCTTAACACCCTTGGAGACCTGAAGTTGGAGAATATCAAGGGCATTTTGACCAGAAAATTATTTGGCTGAAATACAAGTTTTTAAGGCACTCTACCTCCTACAGAAATTCAGTCAGTCTCTACATCCAAGTTGACCTCTTTTTCAATCTCCTGAATTTAAAATTAACGCAGCGTCACTCTTCACTGCACGATTGAAGATTCTAAACTCTGAAATGTAATCATATGCAAAATGTTAGTAGGGCAAAAGATCAAGGGCGTGTATAAGGCAATTTGACACATTCTGAGGCCAAGTCAGAAAGGCCAAAACAAAAAATAAATTGCAACTATCAAGGGCATGAAGGAGCAGCAGGGCCATGCTTTATAAATACATTAGCAGTGAGAGCAAAGTACAGACTCCTCCATTGTTGTGGTAGGAAGGAAAATAAAACAATAGGTAACAGCAGAATGGTGGTGATGTTAAACATCCCCACCAATAGAACATACTTTTGAATAGTTTGACTTGATTTTTGACATAAATGAAAGCAAAGTGATAAATCAATAATCAAAGACCTACTTCTTACTGTACTTGAAAGAAAAAGCGAAGTCAGCCTGGTTGGAAAGTACTTGCCCAGCTGCCTACTGGGTATTGCTGGAGGTCTCAAAGTCACTGCAAATTCAATCCATGCAAAAGAAAATTCATGACATTTTCATCAAAAATAATCCCTCTCCCAAAATATTTTCTGTCACTGCCAATGACACTACCATTCATTTCCCCAAATCTACAAGCCTTGAAACATTATCTTTGACTCATCTTCCTTCCATCCTTGGTGTTTATTATCAGCAACTTAGGTTCTTTCTTTCGAAACAGATGTTTAAAAAAAAAAAAAAAAGAGCCTAATGAAAATTAAAAAAAAAAAAAAAAAGAACCAAAATATGTGTTTTGAAGGGGGAAAACAGAACCTAAATGGGTTCTCTTGGTCTATTGATCTACTGATCTATTCCTTTCTCTGCGTCCACTGCTTCCTTTAATCTTTCATCTCACAGTTTAACTCTTACACCACTGCCAATTCCTTCTTGGGATCCACTTATTTTGTACACCACAGTTATAGTGTTGCATTTATTTTCCAATGCAAATTTCCCATCTTCTGTCTCATCAGCCCTTAGTGTCATTTTCCCAAAAAATACGAAACCTTATGTGATGTGGTATGTCACTGCTATTCTGTTATCTTTTTTCTTGTCAGTGCCAAACTCCTCAGAATGTTCAATTCTCTCCCCCATCAAAGGTGTACTTTTTTCAAGAATTCAGCAGAACAAAAACACTGAATATGAGCTCTGCTCAGACCCTGACTCAGAGCTCATGCTTCAGCTCTCAGGTCAAGCATCTGAGTTCTGATACTCATTAGCCACTTGGGCAACTAGAGTTTGGGGTTTGAAAGAAAAAGAAAGAGGTGGAGGGAGGGACTACGGTATTGACATTTCGAGCAGAAATCAGCTTGGGCATTGTGCATGCTTTTCTTAGTAATTAACCTTGGCTTGTAGAATCCAAAACCTATGTTCTCAGGAGACTGAACACAACAAAGGTTTATTTCTCTCTCTTATGCCTCAGTCCAACGTGAGTCGTGGATGGTATGGGAGGAGTGGGGAATGGGGAGCATGGACACTAGACTTCCTGAGTCTCATTATCACTACTTCCAGACAGAGAGACAGAGACAGAGACAGAACTCATCACTGGAGCTTTATATGGGCCAGGCCCGGAAGTAGGGTGCGTTGCTTTCACCCATACTTAACTAGACAGAACTTGGTTAAATGGCCCCAAACTAACTGTAAAGTGTCAGGAAATGAAGTACAGCTGTGTGCCCAGGAAAGAGTAAAAAAGCAAAGATAGTTTTGAAGACAAGCATTTTTTGCCTATCACCCAAGTGTCCACTCTTTTTTGGCTGCCTAGAATCTATTCTTAGATAGGCCTTAAATCCATAGTTATTTATTCCGAGTTTTAAATTAGGGAGTGGGAGAGGGAGAGGGAAAAGAAGAGGAAAGGGGGAGGAAGAAGAGGAATAATAGTCCATTGAAGGGGGATAGAAAAGTCAAGAAAAGATGATTTTTGAGGTGAGAGATTTCTGAGAGTCATGTGTTTCAAAGTTTCCATACTTCTGCAGGAGAGGGGTTGCTTCCCCCAGAAATGAAACACCCCACCTGAAAATCCTGATGTGGACTTTAAGACCTGAAGACCATGGGGCATGGACCTGACTCAGTTCTTCAGTCTGAATGTGGGGGGACTGAAGGGCCTGGGAGGATGAGAAGTGAGAGTGCAATGGGAGAAGGTAAGTGCCCATCTCCCAAAGCCACCAGTGAGAGGGGGCATTGTTCTCTCAGGAGAATTTCATATGGGAGCTCCAGGTGGGAAAACAGCTAGAGAATCCTCAGTGAAAGAAAGAATAGGAATATTTCACATTCATGCATGCAGAGGCCCCCCATGCTCACTCTCATACCAGCTGGGAAGACCATGGCCTTCTCCCCCCAGCCTTGCTTTGCATGGTCCAACACTGCAGGGACGCAGCCAGCCTCCAGGAAGCACTGAAGGGGGATGGAGGGCACAGGAGAGAGGTTGACAATGCTTCCTCCATCACTATAGACTTCCAATCCAGAAGCAGGGTAAACCTAGGGAGAGGAGAAGCTTCAGCTGTTAGAACTCCACATTTTTAATGTTAGTCCCCTCGAAATAATACTGCTCTTATGAATAATAAACACCAGAAATGTTATGAGGCTAGCCTAAGAGCTCACCTAGGAGTGAGAAAGTCTGAGCCCATGTGGTACGTTTGAAGGGGAGAAAGACAGTGCTGCTTTCAGCTCATTCAGACAGTGTCCAGCTCCTCTTTAAACCAACGTCATCACCACTTTGCTTTGCCTGTTCTCCTGGTCTCTTAATTTGATCATTGCTCCTGTGCTCAGATGAGAGTATGTTAAGGATACGTTCACTTGTACAGTAAATAAATATCTTTAGATATCACTATGGCTTGTATCTAGATGTCCCCCTAAAGCCTCATGTGGTCATAGGTGGGGAGTTTTGAAGGTGGCTGGATTAGGTGTGTCAATGTGGATTAAAAGTGTGATGCTGAGATTAAGGGGGTGGATAATGGAAGCCCCACCCTGGGTGTGGGTGGTATCAATCAATAGGCTTATAGCCTGGATGAAATATAAAGGGAGAAAGGGAAGGCAGGTCTGCTGCTGCTTCTGCTGCTGCTGCCATTGCTTGCTGCTTGCTGCCTTCTGTCTGCCCTGCCACACCATGAACTGTTTCTCCACTGTGATGCCCCTCTGCCATGCCACCCTACCTTAGAGCCAGCTGACTATGGGCTGAAACTTCTACAAACTGTGAGCTAAATAAACTTTTCCTCCCTTAACTTGTAGGTGTCAAGTATTTTGTCTCAACAAAAAGAAAAGTAACTAAGACAGATATCATACTAATCTAATACATATTTATTGAGTACTAACTATGAACCAAGTACTATTCTGCTGTACACACCCCAAAACATCTTTCATGGAACAAATAAATACATATTACAAACTGAAATACTATATATGGATCCTGTGATAGTTTTACAATGTGTCATTTTGGCTGAACTACACTTCCAGAATTCTGTTTCCTTTGTGTTTCTAGTTAAAGCACAGGAGGGATTCTTCAGAGAGATACGGAGGAAAGCAGCAACTGTTCCATAGATCACACATGTTGCCAATCTGCTGAGTCACCTCATTGACATGAAGCAGCCACAGGAACCACCTTCCACAATCCTCCTTCACTTTGATGTCTGGGCCAGGTTGACTCCTAGACCAAGTGTATGTGTTTAGCTTCTTGATGAAGGGCCTTGACTGCTACAGGATATCCTTGCCAGAAAGGTTAGAGGCAAAGAAGAAGGAGAAGAAGGGAGGAGAGGGGAGGCGAAAGAGAAGAGGCAGGAGAAGGAGGAAGAAGAAAGAAAAAAAGAAGGGAGGAAGGAAAGGAGAAAGAGAAGAAAGAAGAAAGAAGAAGAAGAAAGAAAGAAAGAAGAAAGAAAGAAAAGAAAGAGAAAAGGAGGGAAAAAAAGAGATGGACAAACGGACACAGGTGGCTCATCCTCCTTATGGAGCTCCAACTTGGGTTTGTAGGTTCCACCCACCCTTGACCTCTACATTGTAATCCATTTCCCACCTCGCCCCAGTGCTGCCCTGTGGACATCACACTCCAGCAACACATGGGGGCACAGGGGTGGGATGAGATAGAATTTTTCTGTTTAAACCTGGTTTAATGCAAGTAATGTGAATAAAAAGAAAAAGGTCAGTGGAGGTCTGTGGTAGGTTGTTATAGACGGGGTCACAGGTAAGCCTCTCTGGGGTGGTAACGTGTGAGCAGAGACTTAAGTGAGGTTGTAAATGAAACTCTATCTGGAGCAGCGAGTACAAAGGCCCTGGGTCCAGAATAAGAGTCGGCATGTTGAAGAAACAAAAAAGGTGATCTAGCTGGACCAGGGAAGAACACACTCTACCCACAGGGTGAAGAACTGACTGGGGAGAGTCAAAAGGGAAACAGGATGTCATGGCAGGGGCTGGGACCATGTCATAGTGGCCAAAATGGTAAGTGCCCTGACTCGGTGCATATTTTGAAAGTAGGACTGCTAGGAATTGTTAATGGAATGTATATGGATGCCATGGAAAAGAGAAATCAAGAATAAGACTATGATAACCCCTATTCTCAAGGAAAAGGTCTGTTGGTCCACATTTTTTAGGGTAAAACTTAGAACAAGCCCTACCAACCGGAACAGCATGGCCGTTCCAGAACACAAGCAGGGTCAGCTCTGTGCACAGCCTGTGCTCAACTGCTCTTCCGCACTCCCCTGTCGCATTTGAAGAACTGTGCCTTTCACCTTCACTCAGCTGTGAGCTCCATAAGGGCAGGAATTATTCTTACTCAGCTGTCTTTCCCCAGTCCACATAGACCAGTAATTTGTGGCAAGTAGAGTTTAATAAAATTTTGTTGTTTATGCTAATTTTACTTGAGTTTCCCTAATCATAAGCTTCCCTAATTCCTTATATACCAAAGTACCTTTTAGCCTTCCTTTTTTGGAAAGTTAATATGTGAATTTGTTTACATATGCAGATTTCTTTCTCTCTCTTTTTTTTTAACCAATTTTTAACCAATTTCAAAGATTTGAGAATACGCTAGTAATCAAAGATCACCAAAAAAAGAAATGATTTTATTCCTTCCATTTACTTCACAAAAGAATTAGAATTTGACAAAGTCCATTCATATATCAGACAGGTTTTAGGCAACTACATTCTAATCAAACCAACCAAAGCCAATTCAATATCCTACACGTTAGATACTAATTAATAAAGTTAATTAAAGCAATTTGAAATCTCCCTTTCCTGAGTTCATTAACACTGACTTTTTCAACTAATGAAGAACCTTTCTTAAGTATTATGAATTGTTATGGAAATCACAAATTGCAGAGGCATTTATGAAGGAGAAATAATTTATTCCTTGATTACTAAAATTCACTGACCATAAATTTGTCACTGAAATAAAACTGTGGCACTTATATGCAGATGCACTCATAAATAACTAAATAATTAAACTCACAGCCGAAGAACAAAAGCCACTCAATGGGCACAATGAAATCCAAATAAGTATCCCACAGGACAAAAATAGAACTTGTAATAAAAATTATGCTAATCTGCATGTGACCCTGTCAAAGCTTTTATGCTAGCAGTTTCCAGAAATTCTACTTTGTTTTCCAAAACTTAGTTCCTGTTCAGTGTCCCGTAAGAGTGCCAGTGTATTCAAGAGCAGATAGTGTCCTCCCAGCACTGAACCTGCGTGGTAATGAGAAGTGTGGTCTTCGAGTATATCCTCCCGCAACTTCTCATTTCCCCAGTATGGCCCCAGCTCTCCACCGGGGAAGAAGCCAGGGGAAAGGTTGGAGAGAGGACAACCAGAAATGACTGAACACCTATGACTTTGTAATAGCCACACACAACACGTGCTTAAATTTTTCTCCATCTTCAAACAACATGACTGATGTCGAAGGTTTAATTAGATTGCTCAAAGTCACCCAAGACCAGAGGTTTTGTATTCAGCTTTTCCTGACTCCAAAACCTATTGTTTTGCCATGTGAGTTTGGCTTAAAGATAAAACCTCAATTCTTTGGTTTGGACCCATCCTCCGAAGCATCCTGCACAGGAATCCCAGTGAGGTCGGACAGTTCTGTGCTGAGTTCACTCTGGATAAACAGCCTGCTCTCAGGGTAGCAGCTCCCTTTTTTGCATCAAGCTATTTTGTTCAGCAATCTCTTCCTGTCTCCAGAAAGCAAATCAGTGCAATGAAAGCAACCTGAAGACCTCTGCTGTATCAGAAGTTGTTGACTCTAAGCCATTATTCTCATTCACTGTGTTTTCAAATATTTGCATGAGAAGATGAGAAAGGTACCAAAGAAAATCAGTGGCGGAGCATTTGAATGATGAGTTAGATAGTAGAAGAATGAGTAAATATCATGGAAATTAGTTAAGCATCTCTGCCTCTTCCTGCCCCATCAGTTTTTCATAAAAATTACCTGGGGTTGGTCCTGTAGAACTTGAAGTTATTATTTTATTATCTTATTGAACTTATTGAACTTATTATCTCTCAGTAACTAGCTAAGTTGCCCTGGCCAAGACTTTTATTTTACTGAACTCCTACCTCCTCATGTGCAAAATTATGTTAATGAAGTCAGTGTGAAGGTTAAGCATAATTGTCAACTTAATTGGCTTGGTACCTGCCTAGGAGATTACTAAAGCACACTGCTGGGTGTATCTAGGCGGCTCATGGTGTGGTGGCCTAGGGTACTACATCTAGTCTGGGGTCGCTTCCTCTATAACAATATTCTCATGCTTTGCTTTCTAGCCACTATAAAATAAGAAGCTTTGTTCTCTTTTGCCCTTTATCCATAATATTTATGCCTTGGAGCCAGCTTACAATGCACTGAATCCCCTGGAATCATCAGCCAAACTAAACCTCTTCTTTAAATTGTATGTTGGGGATTTGGTCCCAGCATTGGGAAAGCTGACTAACACAGTCAAATTTACATAGTTATATAGAAGCTCAAATAAGAATATGTACACCCAAAAAGAGGCCAACAGGAGAAACGGACCCCTTAGATATTGTCTTAGTTACTTTTCTCTTGTTGCTGAGAAGAAATACCCAACACCCAAGGTTAAAGGAGGAAAGGTTTATTTAGCTCACAGTTTGTAGAAGTTTCAGTCCATACTCAGCTGGCTCCAAGGCTGGGTGGCACATGGCAGAGGATAACAGTTCATGGCGGCGGAAGACAGCAAAAGCAGCAAGATAGGAGTGGGGGGAGCAAGCCTCTTTCCATCCCTTATATTGTATGCAGGCTACCCACCCTCGGCCGGGTGTACACTCACACACTTAATCCCAGCATTAGACTACAAATCAATCACAAACTCTAGATTCAGCTGCCTCCCAAAAGCCCGCCCCCCCATGACCTCATGAGGCTTTGGGGGGACATCCAGCCACAAACCATAGCAGGTATGTTTTACTTCACCAGCTGAGCAGCGTTTTTGAAATGCTAATTTGAATTTAAGAATATAGTGTATGTCTCAGTTGGCCACAGACCTCATCACTCCCTACTGTCTTATATTGTTCCATATATTGACATTATTTTCCTTGACCCTGGGGGATTTAAGTTTGCATCTCATAAGCTTGAATATCTTCTGTTAACTCCAATGAACCATACAGATATTATAAATATTGTATATTTCTTTGAGGACAAGTATCTTATCCTAGCATCCTTATGTCATGATAATGTAACAGAATGCCATTTAGAGATTGATCTCTAAGTAGAAGCTTCTAGAGACTAAATCATATTGATGGTGTCTTTATAATTGTGTGACACTCTCCATGGAGGATTCACACTCACACCTGATTGAATTGCAAAACACTAATTCCCAGGGGCTTAAGACATTTCTCTTCCTTTGGTCTTTCAGAGAATACTTGGATTCCTTTAAAGAAAGCATCATAAGGCTTGATTTGAATTGAAATCCTTCATTTGTATGCTATAGTAATGGCTTGGGTCGTGGACATTTTACAAGGAAATCAAATAAGTAAATCGATAGTACAGAAACTATTTACCCCAGGGGCCACCTGCTACCTTGTGGTTCATTATAGTACTTAATATTGCCGTGATTCAAGTTCCTCTCTTGTGATTTCAAGGCATAAACAGTATTTTGAATGTACAAAAAGTTATTATATATTCTACTAAGCAACTCCCAAAGAATCTTTACACACTACTAAATATTGGGTATTGCATAGCCCTGGGGCGCTCATCCAGAATCTAAAACATGAATTATAGATCAGGCTAGCCACAGGAGAAGGAAAAAACAAGAACAGCTATTTTGGTCTCCCCATGCCAAATGTTCTCTGACAGGCTGGGTGCCTTTATTTCTATCCACTAGTAAAAGAATAAAATATATGTAAGAAAATTGTATGTTCTAGACTTCTTGTCATTAATTTATATAAATGGGGACAAAACACAAGTTAATACCAGTTCTATTTCCTTACCATAATTGGACAGTTTTCTCCATAGGTTTAAATAATACCTTTTAGCCAAAGCTTTCAGAGTTCTTCTTTATAATAACTTCATTTTCTCAAAAGTTACAAGCGAGGGTATTGTTATGGTTTTGGTCTCAGATATCTCGTATTTTCAGAGGCGTGACTTTTCAGAAGGAGATCGGAGCATAAGGGCTCTAACTTTAGCAGAGGATTCATCCATTGATAAGATCATAATTTGGTGGCATTATTGGGAGGTACTGGAACTTCAGAGGTGAGACCTAGTTAAAGGGAATGGGTTAGAGGGGCCATGACTTTGGGGATTTTATCTTGTCCCTGATCCCTTCCTCTTGGGGTCATTCCCTCTCTCCCTGCTTCCTAGCTGCCATGAGGTAAGCAGCTTTGCTCCACTTTGCCTTTCCCTTTCTACCATGTTCTGCTCACCTCCGGCCCACAGCAAAAGAACCAGCTGACCCTCGGCTGAAAGCATAAGCCTCTTCTCCTTTAAGTTGTTTTTCTCAGTCACAGCAATAAAAAGCTAACACAGGTATAATAACAAAAGCATTAGAGTCTTTGTGGTACAAATAAAAAAGGAGCCAAATTGATTAGCGCCAAAGCCTAATCTGGCTCTGAAAACTGGCTGCCTCTTTTTCTAGGACCACATCATACTCTGCAGACATATGTGACCAGGGATCACTGTCAGCATTTTGAGCTCCATCAGAAATAACTGTTTCCAGCACAGACATAAGTAGGAGAGGATGCATTTCAGCCAAGAGAAGTTTGAAGGCACATCTCTGGGAAAGGTTAATCAATCGTCTATTAATTTTGTTTTCACTCTGTACAGTAGTGATTCCCCATATGTAGGCCATGGGTCCCCCTGGAGATCTGGAGAGTTAATCCAAGGAGGGATAGAAGGATCCCTATGTTTAAAACATACATCTGCAAACACTGTCCTCATATGGCACAGTTTGTATGTATAGCTGTTGCTATTTTTAATCTTATACAATTTATGTGCTGCTCTGAGTTATGAAATACAAATTATTTGAGGTGCTATTAAATTCATTATAGTCTTGGAATTATTCATTGCCACTATCATTACATGATAAAAGCATAAGTATTATTATGTGGGGCCTATTGGAAGATGAATAAAGTTTCATGCATTTAAAAAATGTTGGGAACCACTATCCTAAATAACTTTCTGAAGTGTATATGTTATCAAACACAACTGGAGACACAGAACCCAATTTCTTGAGAGAAATGAAGATCTTACAGCAAACTTTTCAACACTTTCATTCACTCATTTTTATTATTTCTGTTCATACCCTATGTGTCCATTTTTTGAATGTTTTATTTCCCAAGCAGTTATCATAATTACTTTCTTATTTGGTCTTTTTATAGTGAACATATGCTACCTATGAAGATTTCCCAATATTTTAAATTAAAAATCTCCCTTCCTCTCCCTTATTTAGTTTAGGCATGTCTGATTGGGAATTACAGCTCTGAAGTTTCCACTTATTTTGAGCTTATTTTAAAGTGATAAGAATCTCCAACACTAATTCCTCTGTCTCACAATAGGTACCTAATCACCATTTTTATTACTTTGGAACAATTAACATTCTTCTTTACTTAGTTTAGAAATTGTATAATAATCAATAATGGCCTTTGTTTCACAACTGGCTGCAACCCAGAGAAGTATGATTGATTTTTCTGCAGAATGAGTTTCATTTCCCAGAGTGTGCTGAAGTAATCCCCAAGCAAACTTACAGGCACAATGCTGATTTCAGTATAGACTTCCTACTGGTCAGTATCTGGACTCAGAACTCCCTGTCCCACAATGGGAATTTCAGAGAAAAGGCAGCTGTCATTATGGGAATTGCACTCATCTTTTCCTATTATTGGAAAATCTATGAGAGATGAAAAGTTTAGAAGACAATAAATTGCAACACTTGTGACATACAAGGAAAAGAAACACTGAGGCTGACTGTGGAATTAGGCAAAAGTCTACCTAAATGAGCCATGGACTTAGCAATGATGTGCAGCTGACACCTTTGAAATGGGTTCTGTGTATGATCATTTTCATTTTAATCATTATCATTTTATACATGAAATGTGTAGTGAAACCAAAGCTTAAAATACCACATTTTCATTGGGCTTAATGATAGACTAAAAGTCATATTTCAAATGCATTATAAACACACATGATGGTATGAATCCTTCTAAATGTCCTATCCATTTAGCTCTTTGCTAGATAATTGATCTTTGTAACGAAAGAAATAGTCCTGGATCTCAGTCAAGAAATGTGAAAGAGAAGTCTCAAGAGAAAAGTAGAGTAATTATGAAATGTTGCTCAAGTAAGTAATACCTCAAAATGATTATCAAGATCACCTGGGAAAATTTTTTAACACAACTTTGCACCTTCTGTGATTAAAGTTTCAATTAGTCTTAGGTAGAACTTAGGATCTACACTTTTTCATTCATGGGCAACTCAAATAACCTACCAGGTTTGGGTATCTGACCTTCTTGGGATGCCCCATATAATGTAATCACCCTCAATATTTTATGAACACATCCACCAGTGTTACCAAATTACCCAGCCAAGAACCATTTTTCCCACCTTTCCCTTATTTGCCAACGATAAAAGAAATAGTATAGTATAGAAAAGCACGAGTATGTGCTTGGGCAAACCACATCCAGTAGTTATTGGCACTTACTGTCTAGATGGGTTGTTTATAATTATCATCTGTTCTGATGATCACTGCCAGAACCAGACTACTTGTTCAGTGTTGGCAATTTTAACATTGATACTAACCTATGACGGATTTGGGGCCATTGTGAGTAGTCAACTTGCTGTTTGAAGCAATCATTACAAATCCAAAGAAACAGTGACAGGGTTAGGCAAAGAGCCAGCTTTTGCATACTCCTAAGGCCAAGAGCTTTCTCCACAGTGACCATGCCACAGTGACAGAGAGGGCCAGTGATCCTTAGACAGGAATTTTCCTTTGTGTGACATTGATTTATCCTCTGGTTGAGTCATTTTAATTCAAAGTAATATGAGTTGTCATTTGTTTTAGAGACTAATGGCAAAAATGATAATTTTTGTTCAGATATCAACTGAGATAACCAGTCGTTTTAGAAATCTAGATAAAAATTGGCATTCTCACAGGGATTTTTGCATCTTACCTGGACTACTTTGCCTCTTCCTGGAGTTGCTGAAAAAACTTGAGTCTCAAGCATTGCACGAAATTTAGTATAATTGATTCAAGATGTTAGAGATTACAGAAATTCATTCTGTGGGATAAGAATTCTACCAGCTGCCCAGTTCCGCTCATTACTCTCACCATTGTTGCCCTTGTTGTCTCCCTTCCATCCTAGCTATGAAAACTGGCCAAGCAGTACCAAAGTCTCGATATGAAGTGGGATGTAGTAGTTAGAGGCATGATCTCCAGGCAGACTGTCTGGATTTAAAACCCACCAGGGTCAGCACTATGCCTTTAGACAAGACTATTGGCCATTAGATGTACCATTTGTTAACTGGAAATGATACTATTGGAATTTTCTCCACTGGGTTTTTGGAAAAATGATATGAGATCATGCATTAAAGCACAAAGAAAAAAAATTGGAATGTTATAGGTGCTCACAAATATTACGTAGGGGACACAAAATTTGATGATCCACAGAGCTATGAAATGATGCAATCGTTCTCCTTGCCTCAAAAAGGACAATCAGAAATGGAATCTAGGTCAGAGAGTCATTTTTATTATTAATATCCAAATACAAGAAGATTTATACCAGTGATCTCAAAAAATTTGCAGTTCAGTTAGCAATACACTGCAATCACATGAAACAGGGAATGTGAAAAGCAATCTACATGCTAATGAAATTAGTTAAATAAAAAACAGAAGTTAAGCAAAATCTTGTTGGGTAGTGATATTCAAGGAAAGCATTTTGGAAAAGACATTTTGAATTTGATGCTGAAAGGGAGAAGTAACCGATATGTGGTAAAAGAGAAGAATGTTTCAAATAAAGGATGTTGTTGGGAACGCCCTTAACAGAGTTGGAAGTAGCTACAGCGAGCAGGAGGAAGGGCAGATGCGGAGCAGTGATGGCAGAACGGGAGAGTTTGTGGAGTCCTCTGGGCATTTGCAGCTATGGGCTCCCAGCAGACAACGGAGAATGGAGGAGGAAGGCTTCCGGGAATCAGCAGGCCGTTCCGTGTGAGCGTGTGGAGCCTGGGCCTCGAGGAGTGCATGCAGACAAACAGGCCAATCAAATAATATTCCTGAAATAATTTCATGCCTAATATTTAATCAAGATTTCTATCATTTCATGAAATCAGAATCATTCCTTCTGCGATAGCAGTAATGAAATCCATGTGCACAGACCCAGGAGGCTGAGAGAAGGAGGAAGTATGGGAACCAATAGGCGGAAGAAAAGCAGAGCCTGGTTAATGCGAGATGACCAGATCTACAACCAGACCCTAGCTTTGCCAATCGCCAGCCGAGTGACCTTGGGTAAGATACGTAACCCCTCTCAGCTTCAGTATTCTTCTGGATAAAACCTGGATAACATCCAGTGTGCCAAGTTCATGCAGCATGTAAAAGTAGCATGGAAAGCATAGTGCCTTGCACACAGTAAGCCCTCCATAAATGCTAGATATTACTTGGCATGCAATGCAGGGAGATAGAACCCAAACATGAAAAATGTAGTCTGGAGTTCAGAGTATTTAAAGGTCCTATCAGAAGCTTCATCTTTTATTTTACTTTAATTTTTGAAAGTTTTCTTTGTATTAAAACTATATTCTTAAAAAAACAAGAGGGCCGGTGAGATGGCTCAGCGGCATAAGCGCCTGCCTGGCAAGCGCGAGGGCCTGAGTTCGACTCCCGGAACCCACAGACGAAAAAAGGGCCGGTGACATCACTCAGCGGCACGGGCGCCTGCTAGCACGTGAGGTCCTGAGGTCGACCCCCCGGTACCCACAGAAAAAAAAAAGAAAAAAGAAAAAAACTTCTTGTGTGGCAGACACTCGGGCTCCTCAGGGTTTGTCTGCCCCCTAGTGGTCAGATAAGCCCGCTTCAGCCTTGAAGGCTAGCCAAAGCCCCTGAACGTCTGATTGGATTGACAGTAACTCAAGTCCTGGAGAGGTAAAGTGACCTTCTCAAGGTCACAGTGTTTAAAAAGCAGTGTTATAAACCAGGTCTCAGGCATTTCTCTTCATGTTTCTTCTCCCAACCACCAAAAGGCTAAAGGAGATGTAAATTTAAGCAGGACGTAACGTTTACAAAGGACTGGCCTCCTTCACTCACTTCTCTTACACAGTAAGGTCTATTTTCTTTTTGTAACAGAGGGATTTTAACAGGACCTTCCTGCCACTTGGCTGAGCCAGGTAAAAGTAATTGTTGAAAAACAAAGGGAAATCTGTGATGCTTGTGATCAGCCACAGCTGGCTCCATGGGGCTAACAGAGGCAAGTTAATGCATATTAAGGCCGTCCTGACTTAGGGGTCAGGAATCTGACCTGGGAAGGATAAAGGGGATGAATGCCACCTTCCTGTGAGGTGATGTTGGTCTGGGAATGCTTTGCAGCCAGATGAACTAATTTGAACTGGCTGTGTTTCTTACTCGTTCTGTGGTCTTTGACTAATTTTCAGAGACTAGGTTTTGTCATCTGCAAAAGTGAGGTTTGAGAACTTGTAGTTGGTATGAAAATACAACTGTGTTTGAGTATCAAATGGCCATATTTTTCCATGCACAAACGTTTCGTATACTGCTGCACTTTGGATGTTGAATGCCCCCCGACAAAGGCCATTGTGTAAAGGCTTGGTCTCCAGGGTGGCACTATTGGAAAGTAGTGGAAACTAAGAGGTGGGGCCTAGAGGGAAGTTTTTAGGTCATTGGGGAAGGTGTCCTCGAAGGAGAATATGTGACTTGGTCCCCTCATTGCTGTCTTTTACTTCCTGGCCATGAGGGAGGCAGTTTGCTCCGCCTTGTACTCCCTGCCGTTGCCGTCCAACACCCCTACCACAGGCATAAAAGCTATGGAGCCACCTGATCATAAACTAGAACCTCTCAAACCAAGAGTCAAAATGAACCTTTCTGCTTTATAAATTAATGATCTCAGATATTTTGTTATAGCAACAGAAAGTCGGCATAAATATAATAAAACTTCATATAAATCAAGTGGTTACCATTTTCACATTGCACTAAAAGGTTAATATATAAACTCTACAACTTTGGACAAGAAAGGTTTATAATTCACTGTGGTTCTACTGTAAGCAAGGCTTTTAACCTTTCTCTGCCCCAGTTGACTCAACTGAAAATATAAATACTTTATATGTTAATAAGAGTTCATGGCCCAATGGCTAGGTGTTCAACAAATGTTACTTGAATTTGAAATAAAACAACACACCCTCACTTTTCTTCCTGTCACTGTCTGCCCTAAAACTGTAAATTTCAACTTGAAGTTTTGGTTAGAGTCTTGGTTGGCAGGTAAGGTTGAAGCCACATCAAAAACAGCGCTGCAGATGACAGCTAGATAAATTTTCCTTCGTAACACAGGCTCATTAACATGACAGAATGCCACAGCTATGTGTAGACAAGTGCCTCCCTTTTCTTTTGAAATTTAGGGAAGAGAATTTGCTGGAATTTAGGGTTTTTCAAACTAAGTTTTATGAAACAGTCAGGTTTTGGAAGGTTCTCAGAACCCTGGAAGGGAGAAACAGCAATACCAGCAGGTGGCTTGCTGGGCCCCCAGCTATGGTGCCACCTGAACAGTTACATTTTCTATAGTTTACATGGGATGAGGGGAGTTTCTGCTCTGATAGTTTTTTTGAAATATGATTGAGTTAGACCATGGCCCTCGTGTCTGATAACAAGTCCCATCCTCATTAGGTCTTACATGTTCCAGAATTGGCGCCATGAATCCCGACTACTTCTCTTATCAGTGAAGACTGATTATCACAAAGGGAAGGAGCTGAGGGACCATCATATGGAAAGGCAATACAAGGATTCAGTTAGATAGGAGTAGGCTTTAGTGATCTATTGCCCAGAATGGTGACTATAATCAATAATACTCTATACACTTAAAAATTGCTAAAAGAATAGAATTTAACTGTTTTCATCACAAAAATATCTATGAGGTAATGGATGTTTACATTAGTTTGATTTAATCATTCTACATTTCAAACATACATCAAAATATCACATTGTACTCCATAAATACAAATATTATTCATCAATTGAAAATAATAATTTTAAAAAAGAAAGCAGCTAATATGAACTGATATTTTGTGCCAAGCACTGTCCTACACCAAAAGTTAAGTCAGCTAATGCTCATAAACATTTCATGCTCTGCATGCCTCATTTTACAGATGGAAAAACAGACACAAATTGCAATAACTTGCACAGAAAGTGGGAAGTGAAGTCTGGTAAAAGCAGCAGTTTGATGCCAAAACCTGCACTCTTAACCTCTCTGCTAGATTGCTTCTCATTATACAAACAGATCCTGCAAATAACCATAACTATGAAGAAAAACAATCAGCTCTGTTGTTGTCAAGAGCATAGCACTGGAAGACAAGGGATCACAGGCTGTTATAGAATTGAACCTTTGGTCTAAGTACACTTCTCTAAATTTCCAACTAGGAAGTCCTAACTGTAGATGAGGAAGCAGTGTCCCTATAAAGGCCACTATCAGGAACAAATTCTTCTCAAGTCCGCATATTTTATAAGTGGGATTTACATATGCTTAAAACATTTCAATATAAAATGACTACCAGTTTATCAGTGAAATTACCTGACCATGGCTCACCTTCATTCATGACCACGACATTGCCGATAAAACCACCATCCTCAAGCTACCATGTTTTTACCCTGTGCTCCTGTTGGTAAAGTAAAACTGTAAAAAATGGGAAATCTGTCTGCCATGACCAGTTGGAAACATTTGGAGCCTGGCTTATATTAGTCTCCCAAACAAATGCTGTGCCCTTTCCTTCAATGACTGCACAGTATGGCGGATGGCTTCCCATTCTGTCCAGGTGAAATACCATGGAGTAAATGAAGCTTAAGGTTCATATCCCTTTCTTAGAAAGTAATGCATTGACATGGTCATAAGATTGTGTAACTCGCTATGTCTTGATACATGAATGGCTTACAGGAGACGCCTATCCTCCTCATGCCGCCCAGCCCCATAATGTCATCATGTGAAGGCACAAGGAACACCTTTGTCAAAGAAGACATGAAGGTGGCACCCACTTTAGAGCTGTCTGGTGGCAGGAAAAAAGACCAAGACTTGAACAGAATAAGATAGTCAGTTGAAAATTCTTCCAAATCTTTCAGGTCATAAGTGAAGGAAATTTCAGAGTTTTCCAATTTTGAAATTCTTAGAAATTTACACGGCATGATGAAAAAAAAAGTGAAACTGAAAGAAATGTATAAACTGTCAGTAGTTTGTTAAACCATGATAAAGGAAAGACTAAATCATCAGCTTAACAATGTATTACACCATCAGATATGCATGAAGAAGCAATCACAGTATGTAAGCAAAACTCTAGGGAAAAACTCTTCTAAATATGTGTCAGGATGTTGATGAAGAAAAACATCCTTAATGGACTTTAATCTTGCATAATTTGTCAGTGTTTTAAATTTTGTAATTTTGAGGGATTTTCTTATTTTAAATGTTTACTTTTGTCCTAAATTATATTTTCTCTTAAAAAAGATAATAGGGCCGGTGAGATGGCTCAGTGGCGTAAGCGCCTGCCTTGCAAGCGCGAGGGCCCGAGTTCGACTCCCGGATCCCACATACGAAAAAGGGGCCGGTGATATCGCTCAGCGGCACGGGTGCCTGTTGGCACGTGAGGTCCTGAGGTCGACCCCCCGGTACCCACAAAAAAAAAAAAAAAAAGATAACAAATTCTCATAAGCTTCTGGGCCCGGTCAGTCTCCATCTACCTGTTTCTGTGCCCTACACCAATGTCCTCACAGCATGTATCTCTCCCCGCTCCACTTGGGAGGCACATTCCTCCCCTGCACGTGTGCTCCTCTGTCCCTCACTTCATGCAGGCGTGTGCTCAGATGTCACCCTTACCAAGACTCCTCCCAAGCAAAGTCCTATGCAGAACAGCCTCCTCCTTATTCCCCACCATCTTTATACACTCTATGTCACAGCTCTGCCACCTGACACATGTGTGGCTGTCCCACCATGATCGACACTGCAAGAAGGGCCACTTCACCAGTGCATCTGATTTGTTGAGATCAACGCCTGGCACATAACAGGCACTTGATAAATACTTATGGACTGAATGAACAAAAAATTGTGTGTGTCTACACAGTAATCTCTCCTTCCCTGAGGTTTTGTTTTCCATGATTTTAGTTACCCATGATCAACAGTGATCCAAAACTATCCTGCGGAAAACTTGAGAAATAAACAATCTATGCATTTTAAATCGTCTGAGTGGTGTGATGAAATCACATGCTCTCCCGCTCCAGCCCACCCGGGGCATGAATCAGGTCTTGTTCAGCAAACCCACACTCCGCAGAACTTGCCTGTTCAGTCACTTGGTAGCCAGCTTGGTAATCACATCAATGTTCAGGGGCTCATAGTACCCATACTTATGGTTAAGTACTCTTCACTAGTCAGTTTCAAACATTCCCTGGGGGTCTTGGACACATGCCCATGGATAAGGGGAAATACTGTGCGCGCGTGTGTGTGTGTAGATACAGGGATATATAGTTGACAGGTTACTAATATTTCTTTATAGTATACTTATATATTATATATTAAATATGTGTTATATTATTTGAAGTTAAACATGTTGCTTAATATTAAACTATGTAATTGTTATATTATAGAATATATCATACAATATTAAATGATATATATCAATAACATATATTATATCTCCAATGAAGGATTGATCTGCCTAATGGGAGTTCTCTGGACTCAACCCTGAAAACCCAAGTTAAAGGCGGAGCAGAAGCGGTCAGTAATTTTCCTGGCGTCTCTATGCCTTTGCCCACTGGGGTCATCGCATTTTTAAATTGTTATTTTTATTGGCACACGTTTGCAGTACATCGTGATTACACTCATCGTGGGGAGATGGTACATGGACACAACACATTTTAATTCTTGTTACATCCCTTTACCTTCACCCTCCCTCCATCTCTTAATCCCCTTATTATTCCAGCAATCTACTCTTCTTTCTCTTAGAAGTCCAAAATAAAAAAAAAATAAAAAAAAAAAAAGAATAAAACTTATATTTAAAAACCTGGCAATGTGCAAAGTCAGAAGCCGCGTTCCTGGCAATACTCGCCTCCGCACTGAGAAAGGACGGACTGCGGCAAAGGCCTCCCGCGAAGGGGGCTGCTCGTTAGCTGGAGGAACACTGAGATGCCTGGAACACGCGGCCTCCATCAACGCCGGCAGCCCGCTCGTGGGCAACCGCAGGCCGCGGGGAGTGGGTTCACGGGCGCAGCGCTAAGTCCCCGGGTGCAGCCAGCGCCCCGAAGTTCGAGCTCCGGAGGAGCCGGGGCCAGCGTCCCCACCCGGCCGCAGCCCGCACCGCCTGCCTGAGGGGCGATGGTCATTCGAAGACCCCGTTAACCCTTTGGCCGGTGTCCGTCAGGACTCGGGGCCGGGGTGCGCCCAGACTACTAACATGAACTGCTGGGTAACGCAAAAGCTGACTTAAAAGTTACAGAACGGGAAGGCGGCGGGAGGAGCCGCTGGCTCTTGCGCCATCCGTGCTCACACTGCCACCTGGTGTGCAGAGGACGTAAAGGAACCTCCCGTGGATCTGGGAACTGGTTAGTGATTTACTAATACATTTATTTATTTATTTATTTATTTTTGTGGGTACCGGGGGGTCGACCTCAGGACCTCGCGCGCCAGCAGGCGCCCGTGCCGCTGAGCGATATCACCGGCCCCTTTTTCTTATGTGGGTTCCGGGAGTCGAACTCGGGCCCTCGCGAGATGGCCCTACTAATACATTTATTAAGTGCCATTTCCTGGTGATTTTCCAAAATTGTGCTAATTCCGTTTCGTCTCAAAAGCTGAAGCAGCTTTTTAGAAAACAACTTCATTTATTCTTTCTTCCGAAATTCAGCTTTCACCTTTCTCCTAAAAGTTAGCCTACATCCTTTTATTTGCCAGCCCCTTTCCTAAGGGCCTTACAAAGAGCTCCTATGAGGGGCTACTGGCGACCCTCCTTTACTTTGGGTTTGCACGTAGGATGGGCGCAGGGAGACTAGAAGGCCGTGGAGGATACACGTGGAGGGAGAGACTAAGCCTCACGGTGAGTTCCCTACACTGCTGTCTGAACAGCCCATCCTGCTCCTCATTCGAAGCATTAATTGGCGTGAAGGCATAAAAAATAATTAGAAACCTTGGATAGAACCCTCAAGGACTTGGGGAACAAATACAGCTTGTGGGGCGAAATTATAGGGAGACTTTTCTCTGACGGCCAGCAGCTTTTCACGTAGAGATTGGTGTATCTGAGTGTAACATCCTGCACCAGGTAAATTATAACAAAACAAGGGAAAGAGCCTCACAGCTAACGCTCCAACTCCAGCTCTGAGCAGATGCAGATTCGTTTCCATTGCAATCTCCGTCACGGTCTTAAAAGTACCCGTGTAAGTGAAAAGAGTTAAGGTGGGAAGGCTACAAACGGGGGAATGAAAAGCCCTAAGATGCCTTGTGGGAAGCACCGTCATGAATTCATGTTTCTTACTTCAGTTTCTGGGACTGTATACATTTTTTCAACCCATCTTTTTCAATAAGGCATCTCAGTTCAGAAAAGAGAAGCACGTAGCCCCCAGTAGTCATCATGAGATGTTCTTTAGTCGGATTAAGAAACACGTAGAAATAGTGACGCACACTGCTGAGTATGTCTGTGGGGTGTTTACAGACACTAACGGGCACTTTGGGCAGCAAACAGGGCAAGGAGATCTGCTCTGAACATGGATAGCACCCTCTAATAGGCTGGGGGACCCATGGGACAAAAGCAGGACAGTCTCTTCCTCTAGTTCTCTGCTCACAGCTACCACGAAGTGAGCAGCTTTCTCCCACCATGCCTTTTCACTGCGGTGTTTCTGTCCCTCCACTTTCTGCCTAAAAGCAACAGAGCCAGGTGACTATGGACTAAACCATGAACCAGACTAACCTTTCCTTTTTTAAGTTGTCATCCTCAAGTATTTTGTCACAGTGACAGAAAGCTAACAGCATATTTATATGTAAATCTATAAGCATCATGACATGTTATATACAACATTAAAATATGCCAAAAATAAATGGTTAAAAAGAGAAACATAAGCAGTTTTAACTGTGCATTGGTACAAATCACATTGCCTTACATTCTTTATTTTTATTAATACCTTTATGAAAATAAGATTGAATAGTCTATTTTTTTTTCCTTTTCAATAGTATGTTTGCAATACATAATGTCTTACTTACTTTTCTCATTGCTGAGACAAAATACCCAACACCCAAAGTTAAAGGGGGAAAGGTTTATTTAGCTCACAGTTTGTAGAGGTTTCAGTCCATAATCAGCTGGCTCCAAGGCAGGGTGGCACATGGCAGAGAGGCAACAGTTCATGGAAGCGGAAGACAGCAAATGCAACAAGAGAGACAAGCCTCTTTCCATCCCTTATATTGTAGGCAGGATACCTGCCCTAGGGTGGGTGTAGCACTCACACCCTTAATCCCAACACTGGGCCATGAATCAGTCACAAACTCCAGATTCAGTCACCTAGGAAAAGCCTTGCCCCCCATGACTGGATGAGGCTTTGGGGGGACATCTAGACACAAACCCTAACACATAATACATTCATCATGGGGCATGGGTACATACCCATATCACATCTTGATCCTTTTTAATTCCTCCTCCCCTCCTCTCCCATCTTCCCCCATCCCTAGATCCCCTTTTTATCTCCATGAAGTCTCTCTCCCTGTTTCCTACAATCTATCTTTTATTTTTCTCTTATATCCTATTTTTATTAAATATCTTGGTTTTATTAAATATCATCTTAGTTGGTGATAAAGATTAGAAGATTTGGCTGTGGGTTAGTGTACGCATGCCCTTGGTTTGGATGGCTGTCATTAAAGGACACAGGTACAGACAGCAGTGGGTCACTGGCTGGTTTACTAAGACTTGACATTCATATGCTCAAGGCCATCTACCCATTAAGCAGAGGTTGTGTTAAAAATGGGCCAGTAAACTTCAATCCCACTATGCTCATTCACTGACTCTCCCTATATATTAATAAATTTGGTCAAACTCTGCTAGAATTTACATCATTTTGAAAATATTTTCAAATGTGTTAGTTATCAGTGAAAATTTTTACATAAAAAACATTTAGTGTTTTGCAAAAAAAAGTCATAACAATGGAAATTTTAAAATATTGTTATAATAGTCTGTGTCCTTCAAAAAGGAGTTATTTTCCTACTCATTGTTAAATTGTCTTCATCTTGAAAAAAGCTGATCAAGTTTATGCAAGTGCGTTCTAATTATCTACTAGGAAAACCATAGCCCACTTTCCGGGGAAAGATTAACAAAATTTTTTCCAAAGGAAAGAACACATAACATCTTCAAGTTCAACTATTGCCAAACAGAATAATAAAAACAAAGCCATCAAACATTTACATAGCAAAAAAAGACTTTCCTGGCCACTCTGTAACTGATTATAGAGTGCAATTCTACCCTAGTAAAGTCTGGTTTTTATAAAATTAACCACTTTGGGAATTTCTGCCTTCAATTTTATTGATGCTAAAACTTGTGGTAAATGGGATAAAAATAGTATGATAATATGAGGCTTTGTTTAACTTTGTTCAGGAATTTTTTTATTCCAAAATAGCTATCTCTTCAATGGGTAACCTTGCACAGTTTTGTCATAACCTGTTTTTAATAAAGAAGTGATTTATTCTTGAGTATCTGGTCTTCTGGAATGTTTTTCTTTTGATGGCTCATAAAGCAGCCCTTTTGTATTCATTACTAAAACAGAATTTAGCGAATATCATAAAGTCAGATATGATGGAGACACCTGTACTATGTACCAATACTCCCACACTGAATTATTTGTTCTCATATTTGTTTCTTCTTGACTTTGGCAATATTTACTGTATCTCTTCCAATAGTATTTGCTGACAAAGAAATCTCCATGTTATTTTCAGTATATTATTTCGGCCATTTAAACCTCAACAGGAGGACCAAGGATATTTGCCTATCATCTGCCACTATATAATGAAATCTCAGAAGAGCTTCTAAATATCTATCATTATATTTACTGTATGATAGCTTATCATAATAGGATTAACTCTTACTTGACTTTAAACATCACTGAAAAAGCAGTAGGGTTTTTTTTTTTGTTTTTGTTTTTGGTTTTTAATGTACTTCATACATAGTTGAACATTTTGCCTGCATGGCTGGAGGAGAGCTTGCTCAGCATGCATGAGGCCCTGGGTCTAATCCACAATGCTGCAAAAATAAAATAAAACAAAACAAAATGAAATTAAACTTTGCAGGCAAGGTTACACCATAAGTGAATTCTAAGCCATCACCCTGTGTTGAACACAAATAACCAAGAGAAGGCACCACTTCCAATGCCTTCTCTGTGTGGAATTAAATTCCCCTTCAGGCCACAAGGCACCTCTATGCCACAGATGACATATAGAGCCATAAAGGCAGGTATATGTAGGTGAACCCTTCCATGAGATACTAGGAAAGCTTACTGAAGTTTTATTTTGAAACATAAAAATGTGTATAAATAAGTGTTCTTCCTACAAATAACGACAGATCACCTTGCACTTCATTTTGGATAGCACTACCATAAGGAATGAGCTACATGCTGGCAAAATGGACACTGCAGAGGTCATTGAAACCACTACTGCACCGATGAAAATTAAGTCTACTAAGTGCCATTCTTTTATAATTTTTGGAGATGAGCACTCATTTATAAAGATAAGTAGAGAAATATTAGTGTTTGTAGTTCAAACCATACTAATGTACTCTCTTAAGAAATAGCCATGAGGACAGGATATTAATGCATGGTTTCGGCTGTTAAATATCAAAGTGAATATTTGGCTGGTGAATATCAGCATACTACATACTATTCCGTATGCTAGTATCTTCCCAAGATGTTCTCCTCCCAACCTCTGGAACCTGTTAATGTGTTACTTCCTATGGTCAAGGGACTCTGCAGATGTGATCAAGGATCTAGGGGCAGGGATGATACACCAAAGGACCCCAAGGTGTCACATGATGGCAATGAAGAGCTGGGCGTGGTGCTGTGCAGCCCAGACCTTCTAGCCGGGACCAGATGGGTGAACATTAGCACCAAAACCAGAGAGAAAGAGGGCCTCCCTGGACCCAGTACAGGCCTATGTCACTGTCACTGCGTGAACATACTCAGGGCTTGGATGCCACCCACAGGAAGGAGGAAAAACCCTAATTAGCCTGGGTGTGTATCTGAACAGACTTACTGTTCAGAAACAGACAAAACCAGATTTGAGTGTTCTGCTGTCAGAGGGGTTGGGCTCCAAAAAGATAGGTTGAATTGTAGGGGGAAAATGAAGTGTTAATTCTCATAGAGGCACTTTATAGTGTGGAAATACTACAGGTGGGTGCACTCATATTCCTAGCAGACTTGGCATCAAGAAAACTCTCCGCACACACGGGGCAGAGGCAATCTCCGGGCTTCCCTTCCCTGACTTATTTCATCTGGTCTCCTCTTCAGCTGCAAGCTGTAGCCCTGCGACAAGGCCCTGAACAGATTCTGAATGAAGGCGTCCTAGACTGTCCAAGCCTCAGCACACCTGAACCGGGGACAGTAGCAAGCGCAGCACGTCACTGGCTCCTACACTGCCAGTCTGCCATGGTGGGAGAAAACTGCAAGAGCATCGTGGCTGAACGGCTTGCACGGGGAGTTCCTCAGGCACCGATAATGAAGGTTTCCCTGCTGCTGTGGAGCAGGCTGAAAGGGCAAATGAGCTCCTGAGCCATGTAAGACATACTGTCTAGCCCGAAAGAGCCGGAGGCATCAATGCCTTGCGTGCAGGTCTGAACTCTGAATTCATTATACACCTAATAGAGCACTTCACCTTAAAAAAAAAAAAAAATAGCAAGTAGAACACAAAAATATGTAAATTAAAAGCCTGAATATAATCAACAAAAATGCTGCACTATTTTCTTGATCCTAATAAGCCTCTCCTATGAATTTTTCAGTAAGTCCTATTTCTTCTCCAATCTAAACAGCAAGGATTTATGATAATCTTCCATAGAACTTGTGTTGTGAAAAACTATCCATGAAACAGTTTCAGGATCTTTACCCCATATCAGAGTGTCACACAGAGCAGTCAAACAGAATTAAGAGACTTACCAGGTCACCTAAATGTGCTAAACAGTGCCAAACCTTGTGATTAAAACTTAATCATAAAAGGAAGAATATTTAGTCCATGATTTGCTTTCATAAGATTTTATATAAGAAACCTGAAAATATATGAGATCTTTCTCACACTTTATACCAAGTATTCAAAAATTAGCCAGGTTCCCAGTTTCCACCTCATCATTATCATAAGCTGATCTTTTCTATTCGCTGGAACACATAAAATTTTTAATCAGTAACCACTCCCACACATGATCCTTGTTAGGTACAATCAAAGAAAATATTCTTGTCCCCTTTCATGTTTTTTCTATATTGGTTTTAAGAAACTCAATGAAAACAAGACAGGGTCTTATATCATGAAAATATTCAGTAACTATGTTTTAAGAGAATTCATAAAAGCTAATTAGAAGTTGTGATTGACTCAACATTTATTCCAGGGCCGGTGAGATAGCTCAGAAGCATAAGCGCCTGCCTGGCAAGCTCAAGGTCCTGAGTTCGACTCCCTGAACCCACATATGAAAAAAGGGCTGGTGATATCTCTCAGCAGCACGGGTGCCTGCTGGCGCGCGAGGTCCTGAGTTTGACCCCCGGTACCCACAAAAAAAAAAAAAAAATTCCATCATAACCTCATGACCAGCAAAGACATAATTGTAATTTGCTCTTCAAAGAAAGGACCCTGATTGCCAGAATAGGGTTACCCTGTATTCAAAAAGGGCAAATAATTCAAAGTTGTCTGATGAGTAGATTATTCTGCATATAAGAGTTATGCAAGTAAAAGCAAAAGTCAAGTTGGAGTTTCATTTGACCATTTCTTTGTTCTGAATATGTATTGTAATGTAAATACTATATACAATTCCTCATTTACTGACAAATTTATTTGATGACCTAGTCACAGAAATGGAACTCTGACCTTAAACGGGGAATGTCTGTAGTAAATTGTAAACTGTAGCATTCTACTGTGCTATAGAACACTAAAACATTCTTTTTCTCTTTTAGTAAATACTGAGTCAAATAATCACTTCCTGAACACATTTTTTATTAGTTTTTTTGCAGTTATCAATTGTCATTTTATTTCTGCTACAAAATTCAACAGAAAAGGTACTACAACCATCTAATATAAAGCAAATCTTTAACCAAAGAACGTGGTATAGACCCTTTAAAAATATCCACGCTTTATCACAGTAACTGCAAGGAAAAATTCAATTCTATCATCAGGACCGAACACATTATTATACAGAGCATAGCTAGTGATCTGCTCGTTCCTCTACCAAACAGGCCGAACTGTGTAAAGTTTTGGTGGGAATACAAAGGAAGGAGGAACCACTGGCATGTGGAACTCAACTCACAAGTGGTGTTTTGTTCCTCCCACATGCTCAGTCTGTTCACATTGTATCTGCCCTTAAAGATGTGTTCAAATATCACCTCTGCTGTAAACTCGCTTCTACTCCCTTAGTGTGTGGCTCCTGGATTCTCACACACTGGATTTGTAGTCCAAGTTTTTTTTACCGTGGACGAGAATCCTTTGGTATGTGCCTCTTTCATATAACATTGGCCTTTTAATAATCATATCTAATTCTAGAACCCACATGCCTTATGAAAAAAAATCTACATGTTGTTTTTTTGCCCTCTGTATGGATTCTATGCACAAACCAGCTTTTTATATGCTGGTTTTACTTGCATGACCTGGGACTTGCATTAGCATGCCTTTTAATCCTTCCACCAGATTGCAAGAAAGGGTGTTAAAGTGCTAAATAAAACAAGTAAAATCACAACCCTGACACACCCCATTGACACATCTCTCAACTCTAATAATCAAGAGGCAGTTATTATCTTACGTCTTCTCACTGAAATTCACATAGTTTCACCTTTGTGGGCAGAGCTTGTTTTCACTCTGTGATATAGGGGAACATTTTAAGCAAAATACCAAGATTAAATTTTTAAACTGAACAAATTTAATGTTCATACTTTCTTTTCTGAATTTAGCAGTGAAGACTCGTGCATTAATATATGTAGGAGTAAACTCATCCTCAACTTTTCCCTGTGTTCATGCCAACTCCTAAAACAGAAATACTTGCTTTCACAGAAATATAGAAGAAACCACCCCTTCTAATTCTTCTCACTTCTCCCCATGGAGGGAAGAGTGATAAATACCACCCTTTGGGGGGCATATTGAGTGTCAGAAGTTGCCATTCGTGTGTGGCTTCCTTTCCGTAGTTCAACCTTGTCTTTTTGGAGCTGCTTATCCACAGGCCACATGCTGTCCTCCACAAGCTTTGCCCACAAATAGAGACAACACACAGATCTTCTCTCTCATCTCAGTTGTTAAACTGGGAAGTAGCCTAGTAAAAAGCAAGCTGGCATTTTTCACCCTTACCTTCAATAAAGGTTCCCCATTGTCTTAGCACTTTAAACAGTGGCACAGTTCTCCATTTACAGAGGTAGTTCTCAAGTGTGGAAACAAAACGAAAGTGAACAGTCAGGGAATAGATCTGTACCTGTTGCCTCTCTAAGTGAAGGACAGGAAGAGGTAAGTTGGAGGAGTATTTATGAAAGTTTAAAACACAGAAATAACTTATGCCTTAATAAGCCATCTGTACAGGAATTTCTGAGTCAGCTTGTCCCTGCTTTCCACAAAATACAGGTGAAGACATAATGAAAGTAATGAAAATTCTTAGCATGAAGATTGAAAACTTGGCAATCCAATGTTAGAACTCCAGGGGAATTCCTATCAATTATCACAAAGCGGAATTGTAAATGATTATTTAAGGGGCAAAGCCCATATTTAGCTTGAAATGTAGCAGTATGACACAGACTGCATGTTGGTCAGCTTTCCACCACTGTAACAAAGTATCTGAAAAACAACTTAAAGGAGGAAAGTTTATTTTTGGCTCATAGTTTCAATCCATGGTCCACAGACTTCATTACTTTGGGCTGGCGGTGAAGCAGACCATCATGGCTGAAGGGCATGGTGGAGGAAAGCTGCTTACCTTAGGACAGCCAGGTAGGAGAAAATGACAAAGTCAGAGAGGAAGGGGCTGTCCAGGGGCAAGACATCATTCCCAAGGAAATACCTCCAGTGACCTATTTCCTCCAACTAAGCCCTACCTCCTACAGTTTCCATCACCTTCCAAAAATGCCATCAAAGTATGCAACCTTCTCCACTGAGAAAGTTAGAGCACTCATGATCCAATCACATTCCAGAAGTCCCACCTCTAACACCGCTGCGTTGGAAACGAAGCTTCCAAGGTATGCACCTTCGGGGGCACATTTTAGATTCAAATCATAACACTGTACCTCAGCCAGAAGTTACAGTGTGAGTATCAGAACACAGCAGAGCAGAAATGCCTCCCAGCAGACTGGTCCTCCCTCTGGAGCAGCCAGTGTACTCAACCATGCCTTTCCACAGTATTCTGCGTCACCCATTCCTCAAGAATCTACACAGGACGGGAAGGACAACACACTAACACTGGCAAGTGCAGTTCCTATTTCTCATCTATTATAGGGACTGATATAGAGGTGCCTATAGAAAGCTTTTCATATTGTCAGATGATATTGCTGGGAAAAAGGAAGGAAGGAAGGAAGGAAGGAAGGAAGGAAGGAAGAAGGAAGGAAGGAAGGAAAAGAAATAGAGAAAGAAAGAAAGAAAGAAAGAAAGAAAGAAAGAAAGAAAGAAAGAAAGAAAGAAAGAGAGAGAGAGAGAAAGAAAGAAAGAAAGAAAGAAAGAAAGAAAGAAAGAAAAAGAAAGAAAGAAAGAAAGAAAGAAAGAAAGAAAGAAAGAAAGAAAAAAGAAAGGAAGGAAGGGAGAGAAAGAAAAAGAAAGAAAGAGGAAGGAAGGAAAGAGAGAAAGAGAAAGGAAGAGACAGAGGGAGGGAGAGAAAGAAAGAAAGAAAGAAAGAAAGAAAGAAAGAGAGAGAGAGAAAGAAAGGAGGGAAGGAAGGAGAGAGGAAGGGAGAGAGAGGAAGAAAGAAAAAAAGAGTGAGCAAGCAAGAAAGGAAGGAAAAGAGAAAGGAGAGAAAGAAAAGGAAAGAAAGGAAGGAAAGGAAGAAAGAAAGAAGCAAGAAAAGAAAAAAGAAAAGGAGAGAGAAAACAAGAGTCATCTTTTTGAGGTTTGTGGAAACTGGGTAAGGTACTGTCCACATGTAGAATCTCCAAATGAATCTCCTTGAAAGTGACACCAAACCCTGCATGATGTGGGAAAGGCACATCACAGTTGTCCTCCCATTGTCAGTGCTTCGTCCTCTTTTTACTGGCTCTCTGGGAAGCGTCTGTCACAAGTGTCTCTCCCCTTGGAAATACAGATTTGGCTTCCGAAGCACCAGAGTTGTGGTTTTTTCGCTACCTCAGTAGACACTGTTTTATATCTCTGATCTATAATACTGAAGGGCCCAGGACGCGGTCCTTGGACAACTTCTCCACTCTAGTTGATTTGGAATCTTGATGATGTCCTCTTGATTCTCAGCTTAGATTCCATTTCTTCACCAATGATACTACATAATCACCTCCAGCCTAGACTTCTCCCATGAACTCCACACTTGCGTAGCCAGGTGACTATTCAACACTGCCATGTAGGTGTCTAACAGAGCTGGGAATCGTGGAACATACCCTGTAACCCCAGCTACATGGAAGACTAAAGCAGAAGCATCACGAGTTCAAGGCCAGGCTGGGCAACCCAGCAACACCCTATCTCAAACATTGAAAGGTTAGGGATGTACAGCTCACCCTCGCCTTGGGTTCAGTCCCCAAGGATATTCCCCACTCCCCGACTTGTTACCGAGTTCTGTTCCAGGAGAATGTTCATAAGTCGGATTCATTCGAAGGTCCAACAAAGTGGGTCTTACATGCCTTTGACACAAATATACAATGTATATTGCTTTGTGCCTCCTAGCAGTCCCTCCACATCACCAGTGCTTTTCCTCCTGCTTCCAGACATCCTGCACTGATTGAGCACTGTACTACTGTACACCATGGCACTGTACAGTGCACACACAGCAGCACAACTGTGACAATGTCCGGCAGACACCTGAGCTACTTCCGCAATTTGTTCGCATCTATGGATGTTTGTAATGCGAGGTCTGTTTGTATCTGTGAAAGCTAGCAACTCAAATGTTCCTAAGTCAGGGACTTATTGTATTTTTAGTTTTTTGTTTTGTTTTGTTTTTTAACGAGTACTTACCTAATAGACCGCATCATGTTTAAGAAGCAAATTTCTGCTCTCCCTGCCCCAATACTGCTGGCACTCTACCCACAACCATCTCCAGTTCAGAAAACAGCAATTCTAGTTCTCTGGGTCCTCGAGCCAACATTTCAGTCATCTTTGGTTCTTCCTTTTCTCTCATGCTATACCAAATCCTGTCAGCTTTACCTTTAAGATACACATACACTACACACCCCGTATTATCTTCCTGCCCCTCCCTATCTCCCCTGCTCCTGCCCTGTTGATGTGAACCTCAGCTTTTGCCTGGACAGTTTCAACAGAATGAGCTGGTTTCCCTGCTTTTACCTTTGCCCTTCTGCAAGTTATTGTGCACACAGAAGTCTGCAGCTTTTAATACACAAGCCAGCCCATTTCACTGCTCTGCTCAAAGCCCTCTCATATCTTCCTATCCCATTCACAAAGACATCATCTTGCAGTGGCCTGCAGAACCGTTCCCTTCCTCCACACATCCACAATCCTTACTAGTTCTCCTCCCACCGCATGCTTGCTTCATAAGCACACCAAATAGTTTCCTTACGACTGTGCCACTTGCTGTAGAATGCTGCTCTTCAAACATTCATGTGGCTGGCTCCCTCTTCCTTCAGGCTTTGACTCAACTGTTGAAGAGGCTGCCTCCTGACCACTGTCAAACTTGAATTTTCAGCACTCCTGGGTCCTTCCAACCATGACTGTCTGTTTTTCACTGTCCATACCACCACTTGCGGGTTATATCTTCATGTATTGCTTTATCACCTCCTTTCAGTAGAAAGGGAAACTTGATCTGAGCCAAAACATTGAACTTATTCATTGCTATATTCATAGTACCTAAAGCAGTGCCTGACACATAAAGTTTGAATGAAAGATTTGAAAGGCTGAATCTTCCCCCATTCACAGATCAAGTAACAAATACAGAGTACCACAGAACCAGTATCCTAGAAGAAAACAGCACTTACAATTTATAATAACAAATTTTTCATCACTAAAGCAAGACAGTGTGAGGGAAAAAGTCATAATAACAGAGAAGAAAAATTAACAGAATAAGATGAAAACACAAAAGGCTTAAATGAAAGTGAGTAATGGTCAAAAAAGAAGTTGGAAAAGAACACTAAAATCATGATGCAAAAATTAAAGCATGAATTGGGGGCAGTAACATGCAGAATTAACACGGAAGAAAATGAAACTGGCTTACTGAATCACTGCATATTGAGGGCTACTACATGTCAGGTGAAAAACAAGGAAGTAGAAGTTCATTTCTGTGAAAATGTATTGCGATGAACAAGCCCAAGTGCTGCTTGTGGGGGTCTAAGCCGGTAGCATGCTTCTGGAAACCACTTTGGCAATATATATCATGAAAGCCTTAAAATGAATAAACTCCGAGCTAATAATCTCATGTCTACAAAAATAATATAAAGAAATGGAGGTGTGACAATATTGAGTCCACAGAACTTATATTAGAAATATATTTATATGTAATATAATTATATACACTAAAATGTTAAATATTAAAAACTACTGAAATGTACACAGTGGTGACATTACCAACTAAATATTAGGAGAGCCAAACAATGAAATACTATCCATTTATTAAAAAAAGAGAAATAGAGTCCTGGGGGTATACCTCAGAGGTAGAGTGCTTATGCAGGGCCCTGAATTCAATCCCAGAACAACGGGAAAGGGAAAAGGAAGACTTTCAGAACACAGAAAAAAGCACGATTCGGTGTTAACTAAGCAGGATAAAAGTCTACATGCAGAATGAGTTCAAACACAGCTCTTTAAAGTTTAGGACTGAGAATTATATTCTTTATGCTAAGGGACATTTGGCAAATTTTCTTCAACAAATAAATATGACTTATAGTAGAAATAAATAAGTGCTCAACAAAAATTGAAACTGGAACTAAAATTTTAATTTTCCCCAATACTTCATAACTACATCTTTTAAACCTATTCTGATACAGTTCTCATTTCCTATAACTATGTATTCCACTTACAGTATTTTAAAGGGTTCGAGCAAGTTCATATATTGGTTCAAAGCATGCTAAAGTTTTTATTCTTGCATTTCCATTCTAGATTTCTAAAACAGAATGCTTTTTTACTCTGTAGATTTTCTAAACTCACTGGGATAACAAAATGAATGTAAACATTTTATTCAAATGATTCAGCCATTATTATCACATTTCTTCTTACCATAAAAATGTTTTGTATTCAAAGATATAACTTTATTAAAATAATGACAAAGTTCCTCACTAAAGTTTTCCATTAAAAACACCAAGACTGTAGCAATAGTTTCACAGCTGCACACATACCAAAATTTGTCAGATTGTACACTTTAAAGATGTGCAGTTTATTCCATATCAGTGATATTTTAGTAAAGCTGCTAAATAAAACATAATATCAAGAATGCTCATGTACCAAATATGATTAAAAGGCCAAAAAAGGAGACATGTACACACAAGTAAAAAAGAACCACTCTTTAAATGCATCAGCAAGTTTATTTACAAATGCAGCTGAATAGAAAAGCTCATTAGTTTCTGGAGAAAACTTTTGATACATAAACCATGGTTATTTTCCATTAATGAAAACAAGCAGTTTCTACTGGGAATTACTTAGCAACAGTTCTGATGAAGAAAACAGAGCTCCCATCATCAAGCACATAAATGTTACATAAGCTAAATATTTTTTCATCATATTACATAGGTGGAAAGGATTCAGAAAGCAAATTTGGGGTGGATTTAAATGAAAATTTTCATATGCTTCTGCATTAACTTAGTATACATTACAATAAACAAAGTAGATGCAATTACATATTTATATTAACTACTCCACATAATGTTTAAGAACTTTAAAAAATAAAATATCCTCCTCAAAACACCACTAAAGAGTCAAACTAGATCATTATCCACCTCAGAAATATTTTTAAATCCTTGTTTTTTCTCTTGTGCTTTTCAGATGCTAAATTCAGTAAGTGAATACTGCACTTTTCCCCACACATAATTTCCTTCTTATAAATAAACAACAAAAATACAGGTTCTACCAAGACTACAATGCTCCCAGATAGTCTAATGAAGCCCCTCAAAAGTTATTTTTTTTAAAAAAATGCAGCAAAAAGGACATACAACATATATTTATAGATCTACATCAGCAGCAACCACCTCTTCTTCTATCTGCAGCAGTGCTTTCGAATGGAGGCTTACGTCACATGGCGGTTGGCCGTCCAGCTGATCAGGCAAGGAGAGAAGAGAGAAAGTGTTCAGATTCAGAAACACGTGAATACTGCCACCTGGGACATAGCAGTCATCACTCAGAGAGCAGCCCAGTGAGGTAGAAAGAGTCACCTGTCGCTCAGTCTAAGGATAAAGATAGGCAAACAGCAGCCTCTGGGCTCTAGAATTATTTTTAAATGGAGTAAAACTAACTGCTAATATAGAAAGAAATTACACTCAACTCTCTCTTATTTGCACTGAAGGAGAGAAAAGGCATGGACAATTTTACAATAATGATTCCAAAAATCAATTGTATTTGGCTTTGGAACAAAGAGAAAAGCACACACACATACATACACTCCCCCAATCCATGCCCTTGACATTCTCCAGCCTCAGCGCCAGCCTCCGGTGAAGGCCTGGACAGCTGGGAAGGAAGGCTCAGAGCCACCGGCAGATAAAAGAGAGTTGGCAGGACTTAAGCCACTTCCAAAGCACTCTTCACGTAAGGGACAATACAAATACCTCAGAGTTCAAAAGCAAATGGTTTTGCTGATACCACTTGTACCACCCTTTCACAATAAGGAAGAAACACGTTACCAGCATCAAGGTTCAAAATAGACACAACAGTAATGGTTCTCTTGCTGTAGCTATAAACAATACACAAACTAATTATGCTGTCCTACATTTCATAACACATAAACACATGCTGAATACGAAGTAGCATCTGAAATTTTTTTAAAAACTCAAGTTTTGTGAAAAGATTATATTGAAATACCATATAGTCAGAATTAAGGCTCCCTTTTTAAAAATATTGTATGTATTGATATATGATTATACATCAACACTAAACACAGTGACTTATTTATTACTTAAAATGATCATTTTCAAAGTTGTTATGTTCTAAATCACATAATCAAAGTTCGTTAGATAATAGAAATAAGCTGACGATGAGAGACCAATCCTTAATCAAGAAGCAGATTATAATCTATGAAGAAGATTTGTTTAACTGTTTTGGTTTGACTGTGTATTCTTGAAAGATCAGAGCTTTCTCAGACCTTGCACAGACTACATGTAACACTGTTCCAACTTTCGGATTTGTGCCCCTCTTCAGTTCCTCGACCCCACACCCCACTTTTGTGTGGTGAACCCTGACAGTGACCCATTTGCTACACACTCTCTTTGAAGGGGCAGACTAAGATCCCAAAGCCCTAGAATGCTATGGCAGTGAACCTGGTGGGGAGGTGGCTGCTGGCTCAGGGAAATGCATGGGAACTCGCGGTCTCTTTAAAAGACAAGAAATTTTCTCTCTGATTTGCTCTCTTACATTTGAATCTGAGATAGCAGTTGTTGCAGTACAGTTGGTGGTTTCTGATTCTGACTTCGGCTCCTGCAGAAGAGCCTCCGAGGTCGCACTCACAGGACACACACTAGGGGACAAAAAAGAACACCCACAGTCAGTAAGCTCAGGAAAGTTCAGAATGCATAGAATGTAGCCGCTAAGCTCTTGCATACATTTCAACAACAATGACAAAAAGCCAAGAGATGATTAGTAGATTAAAATCAAGCCTGCCCGATAAGACATTATTTAAAGCATTCATAAAGCCAATTTTAAGAGCCAAGATGATCATTCTAAATATACCCTCCAAAGCAGAAGTAATTTGCTGATTGGCTTAAAGAAATTTAGTCTTCATGCACCCTCAAGGAAGCAGAGGATAAGTCACCACATGAAAGGACCAGTTAAAGTGAGTGGTGTTGGTGTTTCTGACGCTCCACTCTGCGGTGGGTCACACCCGATGTTCCCGTGGCACTAGCTTGGCGAGTGTTCCCACGGGGCACCTCTCTTCAATGCTGGGAATTTTAGTCCTGTCTGCTCAAACACTAATTATTTTGACTCATTCTGCTCTACCTAGGACAGCCCAAGCCAGTGCAGTGCATGCTTAAACAAGCTGTGGTCTGTGGGATTCCACAATCAACAAATGGGAACCTTGCTTCTGGCCCAATGCATGTTCAAGAACCAACAGATGTCTCTCTAGAAACAACTACTGCAAAACCAAGCAGTTAGAACAGCCTTAGTTCTTGGTTATATACAAAATCCTATCAGGCCTAACTAGGCTGTGCAATTGTGAAAATATTTACACTGGTTTTTCCTTACATATTCTCACTAGTCAAAGCTAGGCTTTCAGACACTGTGGTAATTACATGTCCCTATGCCATCAGTAACACTGGCAAATTGTATTTTAAGTATGCCTGTGGTAACACATTAGAGAAGACATTTATGCACTGTAAATGCTATTTATAGAATTCTAACAGATTAGAAATAAGAAATACATAGTGTTCTCAGATTTACTTTTTATAACAAGGTTCAAGTTTTTAGAATAAGTAGTAGCAAGTGTTGTATGAATCCAATGCAGCACAGACTGACAAACACAGCACCTAGCTTGTTAATGGCACAACCACACCCAGCGGCTCCAAGAAGCCATGCGCTCTCCAAACCAAGCTTTGCAGGCCTGCAGGCTGTTTGTTGCAGTCTCACCTTAAAACAATGTAAATGATAACAAAGACCCAGGGACTCGATGATCATGGCAGCTCCTTTGCCCAGAATGTTATTACAGTAGGAGCACACGCGCTTCCCACTGACTGACCTAGATGCAGAACAAGAACGGAACGGAGGCTTTCACCTGTGTGGTACAAGGCTTGGGTTTAAAGTCACTCTGGATTAACATCAATAATGATAATTCAAGAAAGGCTCTGAGGAGTAGAGGAGAAAACCTTTCACAGCCACCTAAAGCATGCCTGACTTTACTGTAACCTTGGACAATCTGCACAGCAGCTCTGGGACCCTTGATGCCTATCTGCCTTAATAAACAACCTGAGTGTAAATTAGTCCATTTGGCACTTGATGACGCCATCCTCCTTACGTCACGTGTGTACTGAGCAGTCCATCTCCCCTCCTCCGATCCACTATGTCTTCTTGCCAAGTAAACCCACCAGAGCCCTCAACTCCTATCATACCATGCCATCTCCCGAATGCTAAGAACTGCCCTGACTTCCTTTTAGATCCATCGTGAGTCCTCCACGGCGTGCTTCTCAGCTTTACTTTGTACCTTATTTGCCCAATTTTCTAGTGAAACAGAGGTGTTGGTGCTAACTGTACCTCTTGGTTTCTACAATTGCTTCTGCTGAGAATGAAATGGGCACTACCAGACAGCAACAATAGGGGCGGGAACGTCTACCTTACTTTTGGATGTGGGTCTCATCTCGCCCAGTGCTAAAGCACTTTCTCCTTACCTTCACATTCTGCCAGCATTTGGACAGCCCCTTGGGGCACTGAGCAGTGCAGGGCTGCTGAGTGTCTGAGGTTATGACAGTTCTGTAGGGTCTGAGAAATGTAATATTCTTTTGGATATAAAATGTTTTCTTATAAAATCTCTTATTTGACAGCAAAAAAAATCTAATACCAGTGTATTTCAACTTATAAGTATTTCATTTGTGATGAAAAGTAGTATACATGTCAGTAGAACAGAAGCGTTGCTCTGTGTACTTAGGTGAAGCTCAAAAGATATGTGGAGAAGCTTTGCAGATGTAAAACAACCCATGTTGACATCTGGGTTTCACTTCCCAGCACAAGGCAAGCAGCTCGTCAAGGGGCTATCTATCAGTCTCTTACACACTTGCCACACCACTGGACCTGTGGAATTCAGCTGATGCAGCGTGGACACAGTGCTGGCAAACCAGATAGCAGGTAAGCAAGGGCTTTGGCAATCAAAAACCCCAAAAGCAAGATCTAATCTATTTAATAATTTTCTTTTAAATCCATCTTGTTAAAAGCTTCCCAGACTATGGAGCTTGATTACAGTGTTTTTCTTTCTCATTCAGTTCCTATAAAATGTGTTTGTGTTATTGTCATTGAAAATAGTCAAACATTTTGCAATATTGCTTCTACTCAAAAATGTGAAAAGTACTCATGAGCTGCTGTGTATTTTTGTGATTCCGCATGTAAGACTATTCATATTCCTCTTCCATCTAAGACACTGACCACAAGCACAGGCAAACTGGATCCTGGCAACAAGCAAACATCTTAAAGGTCTCAGATGGGTTCACAAGACATCTACAAAGGTACCGAGAGAGACTTCTCAATTGATTTGATGAAAGAACTGACTCTGACACATTCAAAAGGGCTCATATTTCTTTACCAGAATGCTGGGACAAGGCCTGGGGATATTTTAAATGAAAAAGACCCCTGAGACCAAGAGAGGAAAAAAAGGAACACAGGGTCTCTCACCTGTTGCGGAGCTGAGAGCCCGGCTGTGAAGTAGAAGGGGAATGGCTGGGCAGGGTGGCGGACCGTGTAGTGGCCACGCCAGAAGCGGCAGCCGTCTTCACCGGGCCAGAAGGAGGGACCACGCTGGAGGATGGGTTCCGCATGTAGGCACGGTTTGACGTGGACAGGAACTGAGGAGATGAGCGACTGAAGTCTTGAACGGAGGAAGACGCGTAGACTCCTGGAGACTGACTGAGCCAAGGGGACTGTCTCCAAGAACTGGACCGCGGGGAGTCCAGGTTATCTAGAGACTCCCCTCTGAAACACACGAAGGACTCATCAAGACAGCATCGGGGGCCGGTGAGATGGCTCAGCGGCATAAGCGCCTGCCTTGCAAGCGCGGGGGCCCGAGTTCGACTCCCGGATCCCACATACGAAAAAGGGGCCGGTGATATCGCTCAGCGGCACGGGCGCCTGCTGGCGCGCGAGGTCCTGAGGTCGACCCTCCGGTACCCACAAAAAAAAAAAAAAAAAAAAAAAAAAAAGACAGCATCGGATGCCCAGCTAGAAATCCACCCAACACCTCATGACAGCCATGAAAAGATCCATCTTATGCATTTCATACCAGCTATCTAAGAAGTCCAGTTATGTATAAAATTACCTTTAGTAAACTGTGTGTCATCATTAGAGGAATTTCACATTTCAATCAACCTTCACTTTTATTTTTATCTGGTGCTTAGGTAAAAAAATAAGTACCAACCAGAGGGTAAAGGAAATTTAGAAAGAAAATATCTTTAAATAAAGGCTAAGATTAAGGAGATAGGCACTTACCCTTTATATCTTTACCAGACATATAAATCCTAAAATCTTTTAAAATTCAACCAAAAACTACATTTTAAGCACTTAAATAAAGAGAAACTTTTGTTTCTCTTTCCTATAAATTGCCTATTTGTATCACATGTCTATTTTTTGTGAAGTTGTTATGGTTAATTTGTTGATTTTTAAAAAAATGTTACTGGTACACTGAGAAAATTACCTCTTTGTTGATAGAGTGCTATAAATAACTTTTCCTGGTTAAGTAAGGAAATACTGAATCAGAGTAGCTGCAGTATTTGCTTACTGAGATGTATCTTTTTAAATGTTCACCAATTCATCTCCAATTTATATTTATATATTTACCTTCTTAAATATGATAGGTATTAGGCTAGACACTGTAACTACAGTTTTAAACTTAATCTTCACAACACTATACAAGATGTCTTTTTAATCTCATAGACGTTAACTTGTCCACAGTAAACGCCAGTTAGTGGCTTTCAAACCCCTGTCGTCCAGATTCTAAAGCAACCAGGCCATGGCTCCTGTACGGTTCTCATTCATTCACCTCCCGAGCTCTAACTTTCAACAACTGCTCAGCGTCTACATCATAAGAAGTATTCATCAGTTACTTTCCTCAAGTTGAATGCACTTTTAAAACAGGATTTAGCTTACAAACCGATTTAAATACATCTTTTAGAAAGTTTTTCTTAAAGTTGTATATTTACACTAATAATGACCTACAAAAATTAACTCCAAATTATGAGGGTTTTTCCTACCTAGTCAAATCTTTTGTTATTTCTCTTAAGACATTTTATGTCAAATTTAAAATGGTTTTTTACTTTAACATTATAAAAGTAATATATCAACCTATGGAAAAAACTCAAGCAGTACAGAAGGGTATTTGAGGGAGAGCAAGGGTGCTTCCTCCCTGGCTTACCATAACTACCCATAAATTCCTTACCACCTCAATCCCTAATGGTAATCACTGTTAGCTGTGGGTCCTTCCAGACCTTTATCATCTATGCAAACAAATAATTACACATATATTCAAATTTACACAAGTACAGACATGTTTATATACGTATACAATGTGCTCATGTACTTAACCATCTATCAAATGGGACTGTTCCACAACACAGTCTTTAATACTTTGTCTACCACTTAATATATATTGTCTCAGACCATCTTCATGCCTGTTCATTTGATGGTCTGTACCCTGGAGGCCCCCAGGAGCCAGGCCTTCTGTATCCACTGCCCTGTGCACTCCCCTCCCGCTAACTCTGGGCTTGACCTGTGACTAACTTGGCCAGTGAGGCATCAGCTAACGTGATGCACTGCAGTATGATAAACACAGGCCAGGGACTGTCCTTCTAGCAAGACTACCTCTGAATCTAGTGCCGTGCCCTGAGACAGCCCCTGCAGCTATATAGGGACACCCACAGGAAAAGAGGTTCCTAGTCAAGAGTTCTGGCTGGGCTCTCAGCAGAACCTCTACATGAAGGACAGGAAATCACAGCTCCTTACCAAGATATGTACAGCTTCCAGGCTAAGAATTATTTTCTTTTTCTTTCTTTCTTTTTTAAACAAAGTCTTACTGTGTATTCCAAGCTGTCCTTGAACTCCCTATGTAGCCCAGCTTGGCCTTGAACTTGCAGTGATCTTCCCACCTCAGCCTCCCAAGTGCTGGGATTACAGGTGTGCACCACCATGCCCAGCTACACTTAACTTTTCTTTCTCTTTCCTATAAATTGCCTATTTGTATCGCATGTCTATTTTATGTGAAGTTGTTACGGTTCACTTGTTGATTTTTTAAAAAATGTTATTTGGATACTGAGAAAATTACCTCTTTGTTGATAGAGTCCTATAAATAACTTTTCCTGGTTAAGTAAGGAAATACTGAATCAGAGTAGCTGCAGTATTTGCTTACTGAGGTATATCTTTTTAAATGTTCACCTATTCACCTCCAATTTATATTTATATATTTACCTTCTTTTTTTTTTTTTTTTTTTTTTTGTGGGTACCAGGGGGTCGACCTCAGGACCTCACGCGCCAACAGGCACCCGTGCCACTGAGCGATATCACCGGCCCCTTTTTCGTATGTGGGATCCGGGAGTCGAACTCGGGCCCTCGCGCTTGCAAGGCAGGCGCTTACGCCCCTGAGCCATCTCACCGGCCCAATATATTTACCTTCTTAAAACTATAAAATTTAGGTTTTTCATACTTTGTGAAACTCATTATGGTGATACCAATGTAACCATTATCTCCTTATAAACATAAACAGAGATTTCCTTTTTTTCTTAATTCAACAGCCTTTTGAAATAATCAGAATCCCACTTCAGAGTTTTAAGGACAGACTTAACCTATTAACCATGTGATCCTGCCCAGTCATCTCCCCTGCTTGAGCTAAATTTTCTCTTCATATGGAAATATGCAGTTACTATCTCTACCTTAAACCATTTCCCCCACATTAAATGAGATGATGTAGACAAATTAAGATTCATGTTTGGCACAAATAGTGCTCAATAATATTGTCTTCAACTTGTCTTACTTTTGCCAAATATCCAAAAAAGAATAAATCATGATGATACCTTTGCATGTCCATGAATTAAATATTGGCCTCATAGTGAAGAGGAAGTAATCCCTAAACTGCCTCTCACCTTCTCATAATTCCAGGCAGACAGAGAGGCTCTTTATTCACACTGGAACTGCGCTGCCGGATCCAGCTGTTGTCATTGTGAAGGGATGTTCTCTTCCTCATCTCCTGAAGGATTTGCTGTCTCTCCAACTCTGCTCCCGAGGGGCCTTGATCTTTCTTGGAGCTCCTCTGTGAAAAGGTAGTGCTTTCTATTCGGTCTACATATTTGTTGCTTCCTAAATTAAAAACACATCAAAAGCTTCAGGATTAGTAGATAAGAAATGATAGCAGATAAATCTCCTAAGACAGGGCAGCCTACAAGGTGACACTGTGCACACGCTAACATTATCAACTTCCCTGAGAAGAAACACTGCCTCCTCTTACTGCTGGAAGTTCCAGCTCCACAGCCAGAGGATACCACGCAGCGCTCAGCAGAATCACAGCTCAGCCCAGCAGAGGAAACAATCAGTACGGGTTTCAGCAACATTCAGTTACAAAACACTCATCTTGATGTATTTCCTTCCATTCTTCCTTTCCTTCTTAAATTAATCAGACACACGCTCCCTGAATGCTTGCTGGGACAACACTACAAGAAAACAGGGAGTTTTCTTTTTAAAAATTTACACTCCCCCTGGGGAGAAAGACACAGCCTGTTTGTGGCATAAGTCACAGACTAAGTCACATCCAGTGGTAGGGACGTGGGAGTTGAATGTGTGTAAGCGTACTCAATCACTGAAATGGCTCTGTGAACAGGAAAAACAGCCAAGTAATCCAGATGATAGTCCATGAATGTTATCATACTTGTTTCTGCTCTAAGAAACTCACAGAACTATAATTCGGATGTTGAACTTTATCCCAAGGGCTTTGTCTCTTGAATTTGTTAATTTTTAATTTGGGTAAAACAACTACAACTTTGAAGTATCATCCATGCCTTAATGTGGATTAGGAAACTTTATCTAAGGATATTGCTACTGTTATTCTTTCAGAATTTATGATTTATCTTGTCCCATCTTCCAGTAAGCAATGAACAGGGCCACCAAAGATTTCTTATAGACCGTATGTAGCATAGCTTATCAATTTAGCTCAATATTAAATGAAATATTTTCTACTTTTAAAGTACTCTATTGGCATAAACAAGTTATTTCCTCAAACATTTAATAATTTCCACTGCCTGTTATTCAGAAACTTGTAATTCATTAATAAAAGGGAGAAAACACACATACACAAAGTAACCAGATTGGACACAAACCAGAACCATGAACAAGATTATTCCAGAGAGTCACACTTGCTATTCTGATAGGCCATGTGAATACAATCACTACAGGTTAAAAGCATTTAATGGAAGATTGAAGTACTTAAACCATAGTTTTAATAGTGGCAAGGGGAAAATTTAGGGAATAAGAAATGGAAAAATCAAATAGGGAAAAAGTCCAAAGATCAGAGGAATGACTGATAAATTGTGAATTAAGAAAGAAGGGCCAGTGAGATAGCTCAGCGGCATAAGCGCCTGCCTGGCAAGAGCGAGGTCCTGAGTTCGACCCCTGGTACCCACAAAAAGAAAAAAGAAAGAAGCCAATTTGATTACAGTTAAGACTTCTTAGAGGGAAAAAATAAGAAATAAACAAACAAACAAAAAAAATACAGCTGGAAAGTTAAATTAGGACCAAGATAATAGAAGACCCTACTCGTTCAAGGCAAGAAGCAATGGAAGAAGCAATGGAAAATTTCATAAATCCTAATGGAAAATGAAAATTCTGTAAGCTTCAACCCGAGGTTACCAACCAGTTGCCACCAGACCATTTCAGCCAATAGACATGTTCTTTTTGCTTACAGAGGATTTTAAATATTTTAAAATTCCTTGTCAGCAATTTAAAGACAACACACAGAAATACAGATTGTGCTTCTTTACTTTTTACTTCTCTTTTATAATAGGAATGGTGGCTATCAGAGGTTTGCATTCTCCCATGTGTCAGTGATGAGCTGATGGCTGGGCAGAGCCTGTCCACCTCAATGCCTTCTGGACCTTTATTCACTTACATAACTGACCAGCAGCCTGCTACACAAACCCTTAAATTATACTGACTGCTTAGAGATTTTTTCCTTAGGTATGTAATTTCACTACCTGAATTCATCAGAAACATACAACTAATAGTATCAGCTTCCAAACTGTTTTTGTGTAGTAAAATCATTATCACTTTGGGTTTTTGACATTTTGGCACTTAAATGTACCACTTCAAATTTCTTTGTAATTTTAAGTCCCTGGGTATATTACAGAAATATCTTCTGTCCCATTTCTTTGGCGCAAGATGAAATCTACTATGCAAAATTGTATCAACATTACTTTCCAAAATTCCCACATAGCTCATTAGCTATTTAAAAACCATTTTAATCATCCAGTACTCTTTCCATTATAAATAAAGCCAAAATAAACATAAAACAGTTATTTTATTACAGACACTAAAAATAGTATTTTAATGTTAATTAATCTGAAATATCTTGCCCTTAAAAATACTAATCACAGTGTATGACTACACAAATAAGCAATTGTGCTGAAGAAGTTTAAAAAAGTCACATTTACCATTTTTATTTGTGGGGCAATCAACCAGTTCAATAGTAGATCTGGATTTATTCCTAAAACACAAATCATAATATATTAAGTATATTTCATTAAGAATATCTAGTTCATATGTATGAAACTAAAACACCAAAAAAGACCATTTTTAAAGCAGTTGATTTATTTCCTATGTCTGTTGAGAGCTGTATTTTTTAAACCAAGGAATTTCTCATAGCACACAAACTATCAGAAAACAGACAGTGAGATGCTGGAAATGGATAAAAACATGTGACAACAGTACCCTAGTGTCTATAACTAAGACTACTAGTTTTTGTCAGTGCTCACTCGGGTCCAGATCTCAATTTTATCCAAGCACACAAAGCATCTGCCATCGGGTCACCCAAAGGCAGACTGTGCTGCTCCCTCCACAATGTCCCAGCATCATGATGTGGGCTTCTTGGGTATTAAGGCACCACTGCTTACCCTGAACAGCAATTTTCCAAGTGCCATCCTAGCATTCCAAATAGGTATTAAAGCATACTGCACCATCAACTTCTGAAAACGCCTAACTTCAGGTCTATAAATCAACACATGCTGATCTCATTCTCAACTAGACACACTGAGTTTCAAAAATAGTAATAATATACTCCACAAAAGACACAGGGCTAAAGTACCTCTTCAGGTCATCAAGGAAGGCCTGGGAACAATCACCTAAAGTCTATTACTATCAACCAAATAAAAGGAAATATTCTACACACCTGTCATTAGGAAGCAAACCTGAAGATTCTTCTTCCTCTCTCTTTGGTATATCATAGGAATCAACAGGCCTAAAAGATGGGGGAAAATTTACAGTCAAAATATTAAACTTTAAAATCCTCCCTAAGAAAATGATACCAAAATAATGTTATTTTTATTTCTTTATGCAAATGCCCTCTGGGTTAAAAAGTAAATATATTGAAGTACTTCAGTCAGTCACTGTAGGAAACAGACCTACTACTGCCAACAGACATTTGTTACTCAGACGGCACAAGTCTACACTGTGCACCCAGTACGGTATAGCCTGGTCTCCGGCTCTGTTACAGAAGCAAGCTCATCTGTTGGCCTCATAGCACTTACACCTTACGGGGGGTGGGGGGCGATAGAAAAACACATAAAAGTAATATAAAGCAGGGGAAGGGCATACAGACAGAAAGGGTAGGGAAGAGGCATGCATTTTAAATAAGGTGATCTAGAAAGTCTAACAGGATGATATGTGAGCAGAGATTTGAATAAAATGAATACACCTTTTACTTCTTGCAAAAGGAAGACTTTTCTTTCAGGCTGAGGAAAACAATGCAAAAGTCCAGGGGCAGATTATACTGTATTGAATATTTCACAGAAAAATAAAAGAGGACAGTGTGAATGGAACATGTGAATCAGGGGAAGAGTGGTAAGCACTCAAGAGAACCCAAAGGGCCAAGACAGAGTTGGGACAAGGACTTTGCAAGGTGTTATAAGGTGGCAAGGAGCCCTCCAGAGGCTGAGCAGGGCGTTAAGGTAACATGACTGGTCCTGTGATGGACAGGCTCTGCTGGACGCCTGCACGCCGCAGAGGAAGACGGAGGGGACAGAAGACCAGTGAGGAGCCTTGAAGTAAGGCACAATGCAGTGAAGCCCAGACGCCTGCCGTTCCCCCGGTGCTGGGGCTCTGGGGACGGACCTCCTGTACTGGTATATTTTGACTGAAGTTTCCCTCTCTCTCTCTGCTTGGTGCTTCTGCTCTTCGGCCCGGTGCTTCTGTGCCTCAGCCTCACGGCACCTCTCCTCCTGCTCTTTCAGGGACTGCTGTTCCCTCAGTTTCTGCTCCTTCTCAAGAATGAGCTGCTCCTGCAGCTTTGGGCTTTGGTCCCCATCAATAGCATCCACTTCCTGCTGCCTCTTCTCCTCTTCTCCTGCTCGGGTTCCTTCCCTGTCGGACGACTTGGACCCTTCACTCCATGTGGCTTCCCAGGTGGCAACGGCAGGCTCCCGTGGGGCCAGAGAGATCCTGTTTGAGTTTAGGACCATCAGTTCCTAAATGACCATTGGAAAGAAAAAAAGAAAGAAATCCACTTAGTCTTTGTCTAATTTCATATACAAATAGATTCCATTTTAGATGTTATTAATTGTAGTAGACCACAATTCCAATTAAAAATATTAAATTTTATGACTAAAAAAGCCACACGAGTGACTGAGATATAAGCTAAAAGAGGGAAAAGCACTAATGGAATTACATAACAATACAATAGAAAAATTAGGAGAAATGTTGAATGTGAAAGCAAAATTCTAAGAAACCAGAAATCATTATATTTCTTCAAAAAGTGACAGATGCGCACATGAGGCCAAAATCAGAGGGAAGGAAGGAGTCTCTTGCTTCTCAGCTTGTTTTACCAACAAGGAAAAGAGAAGGAAGTGAACTATAAATGCCAATTTCACCTCATCCAAGTACTTGGAATTCTCTCTCTCAGCCTCCTGTTTAGCCCTTTGCCACTCTTCTCTCAGTTTCTCCTGCTCACGTTGGTATTTTTCCTATGAAAAAATATGGCATATTAATTAATCAACATCAACTCTTCAGTAAAAGCATAATCTTTTTCATTAACACTACTATAACCTAAACCTTCACTTCAACCTTTAAAGAATGACTTTATTTTCATTTAACTAATTAGATTTTATTTATTCCCTAGAGTAGAAAAAGAGCTTGTATTGAACTAAAATGCACACATTAGGAAAGGGCAGATTCATGGAATTAGACCCAGTGCCACTCTTGGCCAGGGATGTAATTCATTCACGCCTCCAGCTAACGGTAAGTGACGGAGCTGAATTACTCCACGATGGAGCTACGAAGTCCATGCACCTCTTTCTCCTAAGCACACCCTTCACATACTGGTTTTCATCAGGGCTAATACATGATTTTAAAAGGATGATCCTGAAAATCTTCAAAATGAAAAGTAATTGTTCAACGTAAAACATGCTGCATACAAAAGGATCTGTTAGTGATGAGACTGCTTTTTTAAACAGGCTTCTCAATACTGGCTAAGCCCACAGAAAGCGGAGAAAGCTAAGCCCCAGGCCTACTCACTCACACCCACACCCTCCAGTGCTACCTGCAGCAGGCGGTCCTGCTCCTTCTGCCACCTCTCCTGCCGCCTTCGTTCCTCCTCTTGATCCCACGCCCAGCGGCTTGGGGTGCTGAGGGTTGGAACTGGAAGCTAACCAATTATCAGAGAAAAAGTGAAAACATAGAACACAATTTTATTAAATTATCTATGGAAGAACCACTTTCACATATATCAGTTATTCATCTCATACAATACTTAACCTATACCAGAGAAGATCTGACTTTACAAGTAAGTCTTTTTGAACTTGGAAGGATTACTACCTGATAAACCCTTCTAATTTAAACTAAGCAATACTCGCGGTATACTAATTTAGTCCCACCAAGCTCACCCTATTTATTCCCAACTACAAACAAATACTACTTACATCAGAAACCACAGAATCAGAGCTTCCTGCATGGCAGCACATAAGTGAGGGGAGGGAAGAAAAAGCAATGTAAGTCTCCACATTTGTATGCAATAATTCATTTCAGAAAACTGTTTCATTATCTCTATGCCAGTATACTAAGTGACATCTTTAAAAAAAAAATCAGTAAATCCTTTTATCCCTTTATTAATTCCATTTCTTACTCATAGTCAAAATTCAACATGAGTATCAAGGTGGTGGCACGAGGTGCTGAAGATACACCCAGCTCCAGATACTAGAGCTGAATCAATGGATATTTCTGAAGAGGTTTCAAGATTTTGATACTGAACTGGGCCCCATCTCATAGTTTGGTTTAACAGAGGAAAAAAACCTCAAATATTATGTCTACTAAATCTGATTTTTCACTTGCAACTATTCAACTACAATATTACAGCTGTAAGTCACATTTTTCAGATCCTCTTACTAAAGAGCTATTTTTCACAAATCTCTCATTGAAACAAACACACTCAAGAATTCTATTCCTTTCCTCTCCTATTATTTGAAACACATGTATTCAAGATTCATGTAGACACTTGCAACCACAGTCTTATTGTTTTTATCCTTATATGCCTACATCATATGTGTGTGTTTGTACATGTGCAAGTGTGCACATGTGTACATAGTATAATGACTACAAAAAGTAAAATTACAGAAAATAAATATTTTGATATAATATTTTAAAGATTTTCCTGAAACCTCAGCTGTCAAATTATTCACTTACACAACTTTTTAAAGAAAATTGCTTTAAGACTTATAAAAATGTTCTTTCCTAAAATAGCTTGTTGATGAAAAGCGAAAGAAAATTAGAATAGAGAAAGAAAAGGAATTATTTTATTTTAACCCATTTGAGTTAGGAGTTTTAAATTACACAGTCAGAGAAAAATAGGATTATAATAAAAAAAATAAAAAACACAAAGGATACTGACACAAATAGTCATGCATAGCTGGTAAGCTATTTCTGCTTATGGTCAAAAAGAGGCCTTAATCTACCAAAGAAGACTAGGTGACTAACACAAAATACACAAACCCAGTAAGCATCATGTTATAACACAATTTTTTTAAATGTTTCAATAGCCTTAAAAGTAAGAAACAACATTTTAGAGAGCATCAGCACAATCTCTTCTGATTGCTGCCTCTCAAATGTTGGATATTACTTTTAAGTATTTCATAGCAAAACTGAGTTTGAACTGCATTCATGAGACAGAGCATTAGACAGAAGTGAAAGAGGAGGAAATGCCACATGCAGCACACGGTGAGGCAGCCCTGCCCAACTACACCAACATGGAGAAATGCAAAGTGTACCTGTGCTCTCAGATGCAACCAAAATTTATTAACTTTGGATTTACTTCAAAGTCAACAGAGCAATCATATCACCACTCCAAAGCCACAGCAGCTAATGGCTCTGTTCTTTATTAACAGCATTTTCCACAACCAAAAACAAGTCAGTTTTTAAAAGTTGGCCAATTGTATGTTGGTGTAATCTGATATTATGCAATTTGTAGGAAGCAGTAAGGCTTAAATGACATTCTTCATTTCTTACTGTTACCCAGTGGAAAGATGTGTGTTATGTGTGTTTAACAGCATCTCAGGTTTTTTTTACAAAGTTAAAATAAAAAAACCCTTTAGAGCTATGCAAAGGACACGCAAAGACCCATTACCACAGAGGTAGACCCATGAACTGTAAAAAAGGCCTGATGACCCTAGGAAAAGAATGGAAATGGGTTACGTCGTTTGGTCATAATGACAGCCAAATTGAAAAGGCTCAGTGCCCAGAACCACAGACCATGAGAAGGATGGAGAGTTGAGAAGGAGTTCATGAACGTGAATGAATTGTTAGTTTGTGGTTTACCTTGTTCAAAAAATTGTGATCGCCTTTTTAAGTTTTTCAAAGAAATGGATTCAGATGCTAGTTGAAAAATAAAACAAATAATAAATATATGTCATTCATCTTCTTACCACAGTAAATCAAAGGATACTTGATACCCCTTTCCAATCTGTAGCAATATTATTTTTAAAATGACAAAACTGATAGCAATAGGAGATATGGATTATTTCAAGGCATATAGACATACATATTTTAGTAGTTTGTATTATATTCAAATTAGTAAAAGGAATGGATACTTTTCTTAACAAATTTTAGTAGGTAGCATTATACTGTCACAGCTATGAAAGCCATACAATCCATGCTAGGCAAATGAAAATTAACATTTTTCACTTAGGTTAATCAATCATCTATACCAAAGAGTATTCATAGTATTGATGAATAAAAACTGAGAACTATCAGGGATAAGGAGGACAACAAAATAAATGATACTTAAAACAAATGCTAAATTTAAGATATTTTTCAAATAAAATATTTTTACCTAGTTTCCACGATTTTGTAGTTACTAACTTAAAATGGAGTTCAGTCAGAAAGAAAAAACATTCTGACTTTTCCCACAGATCTGTCTACTATGGCAGAAAATGTGAATGCAAGTATTAGTTGACACTAGTGGATGCTTACTTATGTAAACAAAATCTTCAAATGACAGGGCCTGCATATGGTCCCATTGTCACTGAAGAGTCAGGGGGCTTATTAGTTGGCTCTGCCTGGGCCACTGGCAGAATGGAACACAGATGCCTTACAGTTATCATCAGGAAGAAAAACAGCCAATGCTTGACTGGAAAACTGCTTTGATAAAAAAAAAAACAAACTTAAAAAATTACAATACAGTCACTTTTAACCATTGAAAATGAAATACAAAGACAAATAATGAGGAAAGGGAAACTTATAAACTTGGGTTGGCTTTGACATGACGTACAATGAACTGGCAGAGTCACCAAAGCACTGTGGAAGCCCAGCCCTACTCCTGGCAGCCCCAAGGATGGCAGAAGAAGTTTCACCTTCTGTGAGTCTCTCCCTGCCTACGTGGGACTAGACAGAGCTTTCTTGTTTTGTACACCCAAAGAATAGCATACAGTGTGCAGTAGATTAATTGTTTCTGGATGGGCAGAAGAAGGAAGAGAATGATAACTCCAGCATTTCCTTAGATACTTGGATTTCTTTCCTCATTACCAATGAGTACGACCACTGACAACTGTCATTGCCACTGGTATTTCTCTATTAAGGTTAGCTACCAGGCAGACACGGTGTTGCACACCTGTAATCCCATCATCCTGGGAGGCTGCGGCAGGGGGATCTCAAGTTGGAGCCCAGCCTGGGCAACACTTAGTGACTTAGAGAGACCCTGTCTCAAACTCAAAAATTTAAAAAGGGATGGGGATATAGCTCAGAATGAAGGCTCTGAATTCAAACTCTAGTACCAAAAAAAGGACCTACATACTTGTCCCTTTCACAACAATAAAGAGAAAGGAAACTTCATTCATCATTTTGTATGTAACAAAGATTCCCTCTGCCAGCGTACCATTGCCAGAAAGCTGCTGGCCTTGGAGAACCTGCTCTTCTTACTTGGCTTAGGCAAACAGGCTCCCAAAACTCCAGAATATGGTGCCCAAGTTTTGTTTGCAGTTCTTGAACTATTCAGTGCTGGAACTGAATGCCTTTCCACCTGACTGAAATTGGATCTGTGTTCTAACCTTTTAGTTTCAAACTTGCAGCAGATCTGTTTTTCTTTTGCTCACAGATAACTAATTTTTACAATAGAAGAATTTGAGAGCTTCAACTTTTCTTATATTACAAATGTTGTTATAATGGTGATGGTTACCTTTTGATTCAAAATTGTTGCTTTCATCATGAATTCCATTGATTTCTCTGGATTCAGTATACTAGAAAAGATAAAAATGCTAATTAATATTCTCTCCAGTCAGACTTTGAGTTTAAATAATGCATTCTCATTAGTGAAAATATCTCTTAACAAGATGGGTGTTTCGAGGTATTGATCCATTCCTTACAGCTTTTGTACATGCAGTAGAAACTTAAATTTTTTTTCATTATTTTCCAGGATCGGTAGAAGAATTATTGACTAGCTGCAGGCAAGAATGGCCTTAAGTTTAATCAGTCATTAATATTTTAAGAAATACAATGGACAAAATAGTCATTAGTCCATTTGGCTTACATTTATGAGTAGGCAAAATAGTCATACAGGACTTTCTCTAACATTTAAAAGATTTCTATATGATGTAGCAAGATCTCCTTCTTAAATAAAAGTTTATTTCGTTAAGTTTAAACTATTAATTTAATGAACAATTTTTTCACGTTTTTATTCTAAAATTGTGTTTGGAGCAAAATTAATCTCTTCCACCATGGCATGCCAAAGACAGACCAGTGGGGGAGGTCTGCCTCCAGGACAAGCAGTTCATCTGAACAATTTCAATTATAAATACAAGCCATTTTTTCAGAGGGTATAAGAAAAAATATTTCTTTGACACATAAGAATGTCTACATTATAATTTTTGAATTGATTAATGGAACTGATTATGTCTTAATTAGACATGCAAGTCTACCTATCAAATTCACCCACACAAAAACTGAAAATGCTTCATGATATTTTATGCTATACCCAATGGCTGCATTTACTGGTTCAGTAAAGACTAAAGAATGCATAGCCATGTAATAGTGTATAATTTTACATAGCTGCTATTTCACATTGACGAAGATCTGAGAGGTGGTTGTAATGATAAAAGATCAGTGAGAAATTACTAGAAAACAACATTACAGGATCTTTTGATTCTACCATTACATAACTCATTATAATACCCTATTAGTCAGAAATGACTTAGGGTTTTCAAAAATACATTGTACTCTCTTTACTATATGCTATCTTTTTCAGCTATTTATGTTTTTAAAGTAATATCACAATTATTCAAATGAAATGCTCTTTCCCACATACAGTCCTGGTAGTTTCTCTGCTCTATACAACTAGTCCTATTTCTCAAATACTTACAGGACTCTGAAGGCTTTCGGAGAAATCAGTTGTTACTGATAGATTTGAAGACTTGTCTGAATTGTAAATTCCAGAAGTTGTATCAATCCACTTTGTTTCAGGTGAACCTATAATTTTGGTAGCCACACTGGTGAGATTGAGGGTTTTATGCCGTGTAAATGGCAGGAAAGGTTGGTCTTTGCCCCAGTCTGATTGGCACATGAAGATCAAGTAATGAATACACATAAATGGTGAAGTGGAAAGAATAAAGTTACTGATTGCACATATACAAAATGCACACATACCAGACAGACAAATCAGGTAGGATGTGAAAGAAATGAAGAGTTTAGGGCTTTTCCCAACAGGCCACCTTTCCAGAACACAAAGGTTAAATCATGTTAGAAGTGAAAAGACTAGCAAATTTGCCGACTCATTCCATAAATTAAGAATAGATATTATATTTTGATATCATATATTGGTAGGTCTGGAGATGCTTGATGCACTTCCCTATCTGACCTCAGCCTGTAACTGAGCAATACAATAATGGAAAATGCATACTGAAAGTTATCTGAGAACAAACAATAGACATGTGACCTACCATGCTCTCTAATACTAGTACAGTTATGATACTGCAGAGAAGGTTAAAACAGAATGTAATCCTTAATATTCAACATTATTATAAAACTCAACATTATTATAAATGACTCCCAAATGCAGATACATTTGCCTGTATACCTGCATTCAGTCAGATGAGTGCATTACTTATTCAAATAATGTAGAATTCAGTAAATTTGCTAGTAAAGACTTTTCAGACAGACTACCCAAAGAGGTATAATTCAAGATTTTGCAAACATCATGACAAAACACTTTTAAGACAACAAAAAATATGAAAAAAGTAAGAAGTTATTAAAGCAAACTGTTACAACCACTTGCCAAAGACCAGTTTCCCCATTTAGAAAGCCAGACAAGGTGGTAAAACTCACCAGACTTTCCATAACGCCTGATATCCAGAACGAGGTTTCCAGTTTCTCGAGCACTAGCCATGGTTTCCTCCCACTCTTTTGTATCCTTATATGAAAACTTGGTGTTGTTAATAACAATAATTTCATCATCTACCTGTAGCTGAGAAAATTCTGCTGGGCCACCTAAATAATACAAAGTAAATTAAACAATCAAATAAAAAATAACCACATGTTCTACTAGTCAGTCACTGTTTTTTTTAAAAAAAATGACTTCTTAATGTCATTAATCATTTCTCATTGTTTTCAGATTAAAAAAGAGTCACTCTTTTGTTATAAATCACAACATACAAAGTAACCAGTATCCACAACATACAAAGTAACAAAGGGTTTTATTTATAGTATACTCGTCATTATTGAAAGAAAGATAATCTCACCTATTCAAGAAAATTCATTTACTTCCTAAAGACAAAGAAAATTCTTAATTATTTTTAAACAAAAAAAGTGAAATACAGTATGTTGTACTTTAAGCAGATGCACTCTGGAAGGCAGGAGAAGGAAACATGACCACTTAAAATTGCAGACTATTACCACTGTAACAAAAATACTATCCAATTGAAGCAATCTTGAAATTTAAAAGAAATAACCTATGTTAATATACAATTTTCTACAGTGAAAATATGCAAATAACAAATTCCTCTTAAACACAACAGCTCTCATATTAATTTTAGGTCTCCTAGAAATACACAGTTTTTAGGCTTGGCTTGGCTCAACCCTGGGGTAAACCTTTTAAAAAGTACCAAAGCATCCAGAAGACCCCATGAACAATAGCTACATCAGGGTACTCAAAAAACACATTAGGCTGAAGATTCAGCTCAGTGGTAGAGCACTTGCTTAGCACATGTGAGGAACTAGGTTCAATTCCCAGCACTACCAAAAAAAAAAAAAAAAAAAAAAAAACCCTACTATATTGACTTGTTATATTGCATGTATGTATCTACCACAAAACACATATGATCATGGAAATTTCATTCTGAATCTTTCATTAAATATTATGTTAACATCTGCAAAAATTCAGCTTAAATTTTGACAAATTCTTATAAAGTCACAAAATTAAGACTCATCAAAACTAAATTAGACAAGGAATAAACAATATGTAATTTGTAACCTCCATTAATACTCTCAGGGAAGAGCGTGCTTCTCCTCCACTTACTAATGCACTTTTCATACATTTTCTCTTCCTACCTCAAACAGACTAATGTCTGTATTTTTTCTCCTGAAGCATAGGATAACACACAAGATAGTTCAGTAGGGTTAAGTCTGTTTTACCTGCTTCAACTGATGCTACGAAGATCCTGGAATTATCCCATTTTATTGTAAACCCAAAGTCAAGACTGTTCCCAGGCGTCTGGTTTATGCTGATTCTCATATCGCTGAACTGATCCTGAAAACAAAACATGAACCGTTAGTATCAGATGTCCTGGCACCCACCGAGAGGAAAGTCTATCCATGAAAGATGGGAAGCTGCATGCAAAGGACACTTGACTTGTTTCATGATATACCAGAAGCTGCATTCTTTCCTCCCTGGGTTTAGTAAAACCTGTATTATGTATGTATGTATATTCACAAGTTTACTATTTCTCTGATAAAATAAGGGAAATCTATCAACAAATGACAAGAGTTTTTCTTCATTAAAATACCAATCTGTTAGCCATTGATAAAGCTTAGGCTTTTGTCCACCATACAGTCATGTCTAATTTACAACCATTTATTCATTATCCAGGAATGGACTATAATGCTTTAAATCATTTTAAAATGGCAACATATTTTTAAAACAAAATAAAAACCTACCACCAACTTTGAACATATTTAACTGAATAATTCCAAGTGGTTTATATAATTCAGCTACCAGCAGTGATCATCGAGGGCTGGTGACACTCTTGCCCCCAGCCCATCCCTTGGGCATCTCAAATTTGACAGTGTGTCTTTGTTTGTCCAATTGCCACAGGAGGACCTGATGGTAAAGGTAAAACTGCTACACTAGCTGCAAAATACAGGCCCATAACCTCCGTGAGCAACTACATCCTCAAATGACAGAGGGTCCCTGTGAACACATGCTGAGCTACAGACCATGACTTCCTAGAGCAAAAGGCAGAACTCAATTTCCACCTCCAGCACTAAGCTACATGAAAAAATAACCCTTCATCTCCTAGGACTTTCTTTTTTTTTTTTTTTTTTTTTTTGTGGGTACCGGGGGGGTCGACCTCAGGACCTCGCGCACCAGCATTTGTTATTAGTTGATTTCTTGATAATAGCCATTCTTTCTGGGGTGAGGTAGAATCTCAGTGTTGTTTTAATTTGCATCTCTCGAATGACTAGTGATGTGTGCATTAAGTATGTTAAGATCTGTGTTTTTTGCTTTCCTAAAAGAGCAACATACATAAATTATGAAAGATAAGGTTTTCACAAACATAATTTTGTGTAAAACTGAAATTTTGGTGTAGAAAATGATCTTAAGAAAGCCCTAGGATGGGGCCGGTGAGATGGCTCAGCGGCATAAGCGCCTGCCTGGCAAGCGCGAGGGCCCGAGTTCGACTCCCGGAACCCACATACGAAAAAAGGGCTGGTGATATCTCTCAGCGGCATGGGCACCTGCTGGCGCACGAGGTCAACCCCCGGTACCCACCAAAAAAAAAAAAAAAAAAAAAAAAAACGAACGAACTTCTCAAAGCTTCTTTACCTCCCAGAAGATGGCCTTAGTTTTAATTTGGCAGCTAAATCCAAAATAAGGGCCAGCTAGGCAAGTAATAAAACTTTCCACCTAAGTTTTTCCAGCCCTAAAACACATTTAAAATTAGTGACATACTCTGAGAAAATCTGGGGTAGCACATAAGAATTAGGGAAAAAAGCAAAAAAGGTGCTGAATAAAGGAACAGAAACTTGCTACGGAATGTGGACACATAGCAGTACTGTAACACTATTCACTTATTCATCTGTCCAATATACATTTATTGTGTATCTATTCTGCACAATATGTAACACTTTGGAAAACAAAGATGAACTAGGCATGGTCCTTGTTCTCAAGAAATAATTACTGACTCTTCAATGGTATTTAAGTTTTTTAAAGCAAGACAATGAGGTAGCCAATAATACGAAAAAGCTTTCTGAAGAAAGCCCTTTGTAAAGTGGTAAAAGCAAGTGCCTCCAGAAGTAGTCTGAACATTCACTGATAATTGGCATGACAAACACCAATCTGAATATAATAAAACTTTACTAAGAATAGAAAAAATTACTAGTTAGTTCTCCCTAACCAAAACCACTATATTCTTAAATCAGAGGTGACTCAATGAAAATAAGTGGTCATCTTCACCACACTTACCAAAAAGAAAAAAACTGACTTAAAGCCAATTAAAGCACAGAATCTACTATTATATAAGGACAGAGAAACAAATGATGGGTTAGATATTCAAAATGCTAACTGAGGTTTTTTAGCTTGAATAAAAGACAGTATGGAGTTTTAATAATCTCATAGAACATAAATATTCTGTGGGAAACAGCACACATTATCCTTTTCTACATAATATAAAATAAAGGAGAATGAATGTAGGGAAGAGTCTCATAATTATATTAGATCAGAAGAATTGTCTAACAAAAGACTGTTCTTACCTTGGAAATAAAGAAATCTCTGTTTGAACATGTCAAATGAAGGACAGATAACCACCTCTCTGAAAGTCTCTTGAGGGAAGACAGCCTCCCTGTGACTATAGCCTGGCGGGCTCTTATATTGGTCCTTGGGAGAGTCCAGAAAAAGAGAGGTCCACGTGTGCCATCACAGGTACATTTCTACCAATAACCAGCTGGCCTCAGGTATGGCACTGAGCCCAGTACAGCCTTCACTCTATTGGTTTTTGAGGTTTTCGTTTTGTTTTCAAAACTCTACTTGCAAATAAAAATCTTATTTAGACTGCCCCCTCCCCTTAACCAATATATAGAAAAGATTCAAGTGGATGCCACAGCCTGGGAATAAGCGCTACAGAGCCCACTTGTGTGGTCACCACCACCCAGCCCGGGGCATCACTGTGGAACACTGGTTTTCAGATTACGCCTGAGACTCCTTACATTCCGATCTATTCAGTGATAATCTCAGGTAGCATTTCTTCTTCCTTATTTTTCTCTGCAGTATATGCCAGCTGTATATTCTACAAAGAATCGAAGCTTCAGAAGATGAGAATAAGACAATTACCTTTTGAACTGGATAGAACAAGAATTTAAATTACTGGGGGGAACCTAGATTCTTGATGACTGAGAAATGAACTATCCACGTAGTTTCGGTTGTCTGTGCCAGGAATGAGAAAATAATGGTTATCTGTCAGCATCCTGACATTTAAAATAAAAATAATTTCTCTGAAATTAGGTACAATTTGAACAGAAGTGTACACTGAAAGCTGATTGCCTCACCAAATGTCAAAATGATGAAGGAAAAGAACAGGCTCTAAATTTTTAAAGACAAGCAAAGATCATTTGGAGTTCTGACAATAAGAATTATTTTCCCTAATTCTGATGAATTAAGATTCTCATGTCACCACAGATGTGAAGTAATGAGAAATAGGGTCAATCTCATGTACTGACAAGTCAGAAAATAGTCTCCTCTTTTTTAATTAGACAAATACGGTAATTAAGAAGCTTACTTATTTGATAAATTTAATAATAAAGGTAGACTCGGTTTTATAAAAAAGTTCAAAGTTTTTATCAGTAAATATTTACAGGGGTCGGTGAGATAGCTCAGTGGCATAAGCGCCTGCCTGGCAAGCGCGAGGTCCTGAGTTCAACTCCCGGTACCCACATACAAAAAAAGGGCCGGTGATATCACTCAGTGGCATGGGCGCCTGCTGGCGCGCAAGGTCCTAAGTTCGATCCCCGGTACCCACCAAAAAAAAAATTTACAGTACATAATGATTACATTCATCATGGGGAGTTGGTACATGTATATAACATTTCTCAATTCTTTTTACTTCTCTTTTTCCTCCCCACTCTTTTGCTCTACATCTCTCAGTCCCCTTCCCATTTGCAAAAGACCTAGCTCCCTGTTTCCTATATGTTATTATACTTTTGAGTTTCTCATATAAAAGAAACCATGTGATATATAAGCTTGTACGTCTGATTTATTTCACTTAACATTGTGTTCAGATGCACCCATTTTCCTGTAACTCAAATTAATCCTTCTTTATGGCTGAGTAGTACTCCACTGTGCATAAATACTATATTTTCTTTATCTATTCATTCACTTGATGAACATATAGATGACTTCTAAGATTTAGCTATTATGAGTTGTGCTGCTATAAACGTGAGTATGCATGTATCACTGTAATATGATGTCTTTAATTTTTTCAGGAAGATACCTAAAAGAGGAACAGCTAGGTCAAAGCAAATTTCTATTCTTAGTTTTTTGAGAAATAAAAACATAGCAGTAAAACATGATTTCCATAGTAGTTGTATTAGTTTTCATTCCTACAAATAATGTAAAAGGGTTCCTTTTCCCCCATAGCCTTGCCAGCATTTTTTATCATTTGATTTCTTGATGACAGTCATTCTTTCTGGAGTAAGACAGAATCTCAGTGCTGTTTTAATTGCATTTCTCTAATAGCCAGAGGTGATGAACATTTTTTCCTTCTATTTATTGGCCATCTGTACTTCTTCTGAAAAGTATCTATTCATTTCAGTTGCTCATTTCTTAATTGGGTATTTATTTTAGGTGGTCTAATTTTTTTTCAGTTCTTTATATATTCTAGATATTAGTCCTCTGTCTGAGGAGTAGCAGGAAAAATGTTTTTGCCATTCTGTTGTCTCTTCACTCTGTTGGCTGTTTCCTTTGCTGCACAGAGGGCTTTTAACTTGATATGATCCCATTTGCTGATTCTTGATGTTCCTTCTTGTGCAACTGGGGTTCTGTTCAGAAAGTCCTTAGCTATGCCTATTTCTTCAAAAGTTTTCCCTATTCCAGCAGATTAAATGTTTGTTTTAACATTTAGCTCTTTGATTCATTTTTATTTTACTCTAGTACAAAAATAGTGAGAGATATGAGTCTAGGTTCAACCTTCAGCATATGGATAGCCAGTTTTCCCAGTACCACTTGTTTAAAAGACTATCTTCCCTCCTGTGTATGTTTTTGGCCTCTTTGTCAAAGACCAAATGGCTGACTGTGCCTGGGTTGTTTCTACATCTCCTATTCTGTTCCACTGATCCCCATGTCTGTTTTTGTGCCAATGCCATACTGCTTTTATCACTGTAGCTCAGTAATATAACTTGAAATCCAAGATTATGTTGCCTCTGGCTTTGCTATTGTTGTCCAGGATTTCTTTTGCTATTCTAGGTCTCTTTCGGTTCCATGTGAATTTTATGATTATTTTTCTTAGTATTATGAGGAATGCTGCTGGTATCTTGATTGGGATTGCATTAAAACTATATATCAGTTTTTGTAGTATGGCCGTTTTGACAACATTGTTGCTGACCATCCAGGAACAGGGAATATCTTTTTCATTTTCTTTTTTTTTTTTTTTTTTGTGGGTACCGGGGGGTCGACCTCAGGACCTCGCGCACCAACAGGCACCCGTGCTGCTGAGCGATATCACTGGCCCCTTTTTCGTATGTGGGATCCAGGAGTCGAACTCGGGCCCTCGCGCTTGCAAGGCAGGCGCTTACGCCGCTGAGCCATCTCACCGGCCCTCTTTTTCATTTTCTGATGACCTCTTCAATCTCCTTTTTCAGAGTTCTACAGTTTTCCTTATAAAGGTCTTTCACTTCTTTTGTAAGGTTAATTACTAAGTATTTAATTTTTTGAAAGTTTCTGTGAATAGCATTATTTTCCTAATTTCTCAGTAGGTTAAAGGTAGATTTGGATTGTAAAGTCAGGAATAACAGAGCAAATAGATAATCTTTGAAATGGTGTCTACATGGTTCTTTAGTGTCATTCAGTGTCTTGGGATGAGAACACTGCTATAGTTTGGCTTTGGAATATCTCCACAGCCGGTGCTTTAAAGGACTGGTCACCAGCATGTGGCGCTAAGGAGAGGTGGTGCGACCTTTCATGGGGTGGGGGAGGGGAAGCTCAGGTGAAAAATGTTAGGTCATTGGGGGCTTCCCTTGAGAGAGATATTGAGACCCTGGCCCTTCTCTGCTTTTTGGCCACCACAGCAGCTTTGCTCCACTATGTGCTCCCTACCATGACATTCTGCCTCATTACAGGCACCAACAACAAGGCCAAGCAGTCATGGACTGAAAGCTATGAAACCATGAGCCGAAATAAGTCCTCTTAAGTTGTTTATCTCAGATATTTGTCATAGTGATAGAAAACTAACACAAACTTGAAGTAAGCAACCCTTAAATCATGGTCCTCAACTAACACTAGAGTTATCTTCCCTCATTCAAGATACACCTAAATCTTTCCTTTATTACATTCTCCGTTCCAGAGAGGCGGGTGATGCTTCCACCTTTACCCTTTACAGGACCCTTCCAAGCTTATCTTCTGCCTACTGAGACCATCTTTAGCCTGCACCTTACTAGGCACTGCCAACTGTTCCCACGCTGGAGAGTCAGTCTTCCAAGTCACTTGCTCGCCTACCTTCTCTTCCCTTCCCTCACTGTCTTTCTAGTTAGTTCGGTTTCTTCAGCGTGTTCTGCTTCCGTCTCTTCTGTTGTTCTTCCCCGGTCAGTCTCCAGCTGTTTTGATTACATGATTTCTTCAGCAACCACCTTCACTCCCATGAATTCAACTACTGCCCAACACTTCCAAAATTCAATTCATCATCTTCCTCCCCAAACCGGCTTTTCCATCTCATTTTTTACACCTTGGTTAACTGCATCACTACCTACCCAATTGCCTAAGTTAAAAACACCAGATTCTTCTTGAGTGCGTTTCTTTCTTCCTTCACTAACTGCTCCTCAAACTTCAAACAATAATCCCCACCCCTACTCTCCACTACACACACGTGCATTTAACTAAAGTGCTATCAAGTCCACAATCCATAAATCCATCTTGAATCATCTCATCCTCCTTCGGGTTACCATCTGAGTTCCAGCATCATCTCTCCTAATTTCCTGCAGTCACCTCCTCATTTCCTCTCCCTCCTCTATCCCTTTTTGTCCACCTTCCCCATAGCTGCAAAAATCTAGTTATAAAACATACTGATTATTATGTCACATCCCATCTTAAAATTGCTGGTAGCACTTTGCAGTCTACTTAGTAGATTTCAAACTCTACATTTCAGAAATAGATTCAGTTCTGGTAAATTTCAATAAATATACACCACATTCCCATAAAATGATCTCAAGAATGATCTTTATAGACCAGAAGATATTTCAATCCCTGCTGGCTCTACAATTCTAAAAAATACAATAAAGTTAAAATAAATCAACATTTGACATCTTAACACTACATAAGGCAGTCCTTAAATTTGAGCATATCGTATTTTGAAAAAAAAAAGTCAGAGAATTTGTAGCTTAAGCATTTCACCAGCCTGGGGCAAGTCACATAGCTTTCAAACCTCAAGTACTTCACCAGTATGGGGATAATACCACCTACTTTGAAGGTTATTGACAGGATTAAATGAAACATTTAAGAGGTGCCAAGGCACATGGCTGATGTTCAGTACTTATTTTCCTTTTTCCCATGGAAACAATATTAAACATAATATACATGCTGGTTAAGCAGTTTTCAGATTAACTAAAGAAAATACTATTTGACTCTCACATACTTAGCTCCAAAGCCAAGAGGACTCAGTCAGCATTCAATGGCTATTTACAGTTCTGGGCCCTGTGCTAACTGGGAGAAAGACAGGCTTGCTTCCCACCCTCACGGAGAATGGATTTAGTGAAAGTAACTATCAAGATGCATGGCGTGAAGTTAGGAGATGGGAGGCTCTGGCTATTTAAAAGGGGTACTCTCAAGCGTGGGTTAGAAAATGGATATAGAAGAAGCTTTCTTCCCTCCAGATCCATCAATCCTACTTTTAGGTACTGCTTTAAATAGTCTGGGGCAGAAGTTCTGGAAGGGAGATTTGTGTGGGATTTGAAAGCAGGGGGCTCTGGAAGGACAGAAAAGAAAATACAAACCTGTAAGCAAGATCAATTTCGGGAAAATCATGAATGCCACGTCTGCAGGGCAGTTGGGAGGGGAGGAAGGACTCAGAGCCACACTCCCTCCCTTTCCTTGGGTCACCCCCAGAATTGCCTTGGCAGCCTAGATTGGCAAGGGAAGCGGGTGGGGGGATTAAAAAACCATAATGATGGGGGCCAGTAAGACAGCTCAGCAGCATAAGTGCCTGCCTGGCAAGCACAAGGTCCTGAGTTCGACTCCTGGAACCCACATAAAGGAAAAAAAGGGCCAGTGATGTCGCTCAGCAGCACAAGCATTTGCTGGCAAGCATGAGGTCCTGAGTTCACCTCTCAGTACCCACAATAAAAATAAAAAACAAAACATAATGAAAGAAGCAAAGGAAAGAGGGAGAAAAGAAACAAAACCCCTAGCTCAGCAATGAGAAGGGGAAGGAAATTCCTGTGGGCAGACTGTAAACGAGCCCATATTAAGTTTTTCCTTCATTATGCTTTTTCTTCTTTATGACACAAACTGCCTTATTACCATAATTCTGTGATGGGCTCCTAATTCTGTACAACTTCAGACTTCACTTCCTTAAAATAATTCTATGAAGCATCACAGGGCTTACACTCCTAAAACATACTCTAATCTTAAAATTCCAACACTAAAGAACCAATAAGGACTTTAAATTACCTCCCAGGTCAAGTTTATACTTCAGCCTCATAATTAAGGCCTTGAATGCAGTTCTGGTGAATATCAATTGCCAATGATATATAAAGACTACAGAAGGTACAAAGAGTATCAGTGAAGAGAAACATGTGAATATATGAAATGGGGAAGAACTTAGCAAATTAAACTTCCCAAGGTGCATTGTTCAAATTCAACTAGCGTGATGTAATATCTTGATTCATGAAAGAAGTGGTCCTCCTGGGCTTTGAAGGAACCACAGGACTTCAAATGGCAGACACACAAGAAGTAAATATTGTCAAGTGGGTGAATAAAAAGAACAAATATACATGATGTGCCCAAGAAAAAAAGCCAGCTTGTGTAGCTGAATCACCTCTCTTTCCTATGACACAGTATGACGTTGACAATATTGAGCCATTCTGCCTGGGTTCTAATTCTACCACCGCCACCTGGTACTCTGTACGGCCTCGAACAACGAACATGACCATTCCACACCTCAATTTTCACATCTATAAAATAGGGATAACAGTGATGGTTCTGACAACATTGGGTTGCTCTGAGGATTAATTAAGATAACGTCCTGAGAAGTCTGGCTGGCATATGGTAGGCACTTAATAAACATTAGCTATTATGGTATTGTTGCAGGCCAGTCATGAGGAGCATCAATGCCCTTCAACAGACCACATGGTGCCACCAAAGGCTTTGGAGCAAAGAAATTACAGGGTCTAGCCAGACACAAGGCCAAGCTAAACTGATGTCAGTCTTGTGTAGAATGTACAAACATCTGTGACTATTTGCAAAGTGTTCACATTGATAGGGAAAGGACCTGAATTAGGGTAGTGACAGCTGGGACAGCAGGAATAACCTCAAGAGAGATTCTGAAGGAAGAAATGCAAAGACATTATCACCAAAAGTACAAGGCAGTAAAGAAAAAGACCGGAAGAACACTATTTTACAAAGCTATCAAGACATCTAGATGTTCCACCATATTTTTGATTCTCCTGTTCCCCGAACACCTAGAGCTGTGATGGTGAACCTTTTAGAGCTTTCAGGAATCACGACTGACCTAAAGTTTGAAGAGAGTTTGGACAAGTGCTACCCAACTTCCCTTACATATTGCTCATCTGCTGTTTTATGCATTCACGCCCTCTCTCTCTCTCAAGTCAGTAAGCTGTATAGTGAGTATCCTACTAGTACAGAAATGGACACTGCAACCCTCGGAGATAGTTAAGTCACCATATGAAATAAACGGAGTTCAAGAATTCCAATAGCTCCAATGGTTAAACGAAGCCTAATTTTCCCTGGTACAATACAATACCAATACCATTTCCCTGGTCACAAATGGGCATAAATCCATTAATGATAAAACCTGAAACAGTAACATGTTAATTTGGGCTCCGCTGAACTGCAATAGCCTGGGACACACACACACACACTGCATGTACTGTCTTTTCTTTAACCCATGGATGTAACTTACCAGCTGCCTCCCTAACGGTGATCCCATCCCTAGCACGCAATGCATTAACAGACTGTTTTGCTGAATTTGCTATTGGAAAAGGTAAAGGCAAACACAAAAGCCCATACGATAAAAAACACCTTGCCTCTGTTTTTACTCTTCATCCACTGTTAATTTATATTCCCCAAGTACAGGCTTTTGTTCTCATCTACTGAAATTTATAACGCTAATTATAACTTTCCAATTCTTTAAAAATGTAACAAAATAACAACGAATGATTTTGGCAAACTGAAGAAATTGTTTCTAGGTATATGTTTGTAAACGTGCACAGGAATAACTCAAAAAATCCAGATGTTAAAAACAACTATCTGTAAGTGATGGAATCACCAGAGATTTTTATTCATTATACTTTCCCGCACTTGCCAATTTCCTCAGGCACATACAGGTAGTACCTTATAATCATAGGAAGGTTAAACAAATAGTTTACTCTAAAATTTTAAGCCTTCTTACACAAATAAAAATATCATAATACTAAAAAAATATGCTATATCAAACTATTTCACATAAACTTATCTCAAATTAAATACAGTACATGATCTTTTGCCTTGGAAAACAAATACACTCTCCTAAGAATTCCAGACCAACTCAAAGAACCACAGCCTCTTTCATACTAAGGGGATTCATACAACTGTCAGATTGCTTAACAGGGGTTCTTCTAAAAAAGGAAGAGTTTTCTGTTTGTTAGTAAAGAACTTTCAGTATGTTTTACATATAGGTCAAAAGAATGTTTATTACCTAATAATTCTACTAAAAGTCATCTGCTAGGATTTTAAAGAGGAAAAATTACAAAAGTTACATTCTTCATCACATGGTATATTCTGTTAGGACTCCAAATGTTAAGGATTCAGGACTATCATATTATAATTAAGCCTATAACTATTTAAGCCTAAATAGTTCCATTAAGAGATAAGGTACAATTCAAAATTCCAGTCATTGTAAACTATAAACTAGAATCCAATGTCACTAAAGTTAAGATGACAGAGGATGAAATGCTATGTCCCTAGGGTCTAGCGCCTATCAAGTGCATCAGCGTCTCATTGCGGCTAACTTCCCCAGGAGGAGACTGTGATTACCCACATATCATTAGATCTGCATTAAAACTTTCCAAGTGACTTCTACATCTGAAACTGCTGAAATACAGTGCTTACCAGGCAAACCCTGAGAAAACTGGTCCCTCGAGTCTCTATAGAGATCATGATAATTATCCAGATCTACACACTCAGAGTTGGCAGAGTCCTATCTTCCTTCAAGGTCTACTAAAAAACTGCTTAGGTGTGTGAGCCACAATGATAAAGAGCCTTCCTGAACTCACCTGGGACCTTGAGATCTCTCTTTGAGATGAGCTTCTGCCTTCTTCAGGTTCAGACATTAAATTTGGGCTGGATGTCAAAGACAGTGTGTCTTTAGAAGCAGCAGCCAGGTCTTGGGAGAGAGATGAGAAGAGGGGTGTGGGAGAAGGCAACCTCACCACACCTTCTGTAATTGCCTCTCTCTCACTGGACAAGCTTGAAACAAGCTGGCTGGTGTCAGGCTTTAGGGCAGGGAGGCTGACCGAACTGTTCTCAGCTGTCTTCACACCTTCGCCATCTCCGTTATACTTCCAACCAGCATCCATCTAAATAAACACCATTTTAAGTGTGATATTCTGTTAATTTTGTTTTTTAAAATGTACTCATTAGTATTTTATTTATTTATGTACTTGTTTATTTTGCAGGGCTGGGGATCAAACTCAGGGCTTTCGTGCACAAAAGAAAAGTGCTCTACCACTAAGTTATACCCTCAAATCCACTTCTTAATATTTTAAAACAACAAAAATAATACATTTTCATTCTGGATCTGGAGACTATTATATTGAGTAAAATAAGTCACATTCTGAAAGGCAAATATGGTATGCTCTCCCTTATGTGTGGAATCTAAAAAAGATGACAAATAGAAGAGAGATTATTAGACAAGAGGAAGGGAACAAGAGGGAGGGAGTCTGTAAGGGTGGGTAAAGGGGAAACAGATATGATCAAAATATATTGTACAAATTGAAACCCCCTCCCAAAAAATGTGAAGCTAGGGTGTAAGGTGGGGCCAGGGGTATGGTAGAGGGTGAAAATGATTAAAGTGTGTTATGTGTATGTATGAATCTGCCAAAATTAAACCCATTAACCTGTATAACCAATAGAAAAGTAAAAATGAACGTATAAAAATAATACATACCTCCTAGAGTAATGAAACTACTGCTAAAAGCTTAGAGTACATTCTTTCATACCAATAAATACACACTAACATAATGGGAAGAATAGATGTTCCAACAAAAGTCTTATTAGATTAAAACTTTTGATACTTGCTTTGCCTGTTTATATCACTCCGGGTGAATCAATAAATAGAATTCTAAACTAGTCCTTTTAATTACCGATTATTTCATAGTGTGCATATCAATACTTGATTTAGAACTGTTTAAATTTTCTGTCACTGCCAAATATATTACAACAAATTCCAAGTATATCTTTCTAATCGGAACTTTCATTTACATAGCCCCAATTCCCAAAGATTTGCTGCATGAAAAGTTTAATTTTATATATTTTCTTAAAAATAACCACAGCTATACATTCCTAAAGAAATATATAAGAATGCTGTTTCTCTGCGTTCTCACCAACGCCAGACATTTCCAGCATTTTAAATCTTTGTCTGATGGATTAAAGTTGTATGCCTCATTCTTGCTGTAATGCCTCTATGTTTTTTATGTTATCAGCCATTTAAATTCTCTTTCCCTTAAATTGGCCATCCATTTTCTATATTCGTCTAGTGTCATATTTCCCTTACCAACTTGTAGAAATATTTTATAGCTTAGAGCTATTAACCCTTTATCTGTAATACATGTTGCTAAAACTTGTCTTGAGTCTATCAATTGTCTTGACTCTAAGTTTAATTTTTATGTTGTCAAATGTGCCTGTAATTTCCAACGTAGTAGTCAGGGGGTTTCTGGCTACTTTAGCAAGGATTCCCTCATCTCAAATACTCCAATTTTTCAATTCATATTTTTCCTCTTTTAGACTTTAAATATTATACTTTGGCAGAACTAATAGGAATTTGAACACTAATCTTAAAACTATTTTGTTTCTTTTACATAATTCAGATTACTAAGTTATAAGTATGGTATTGCTTCATAATCAGGAAAAATGCTGCAATATTCTATGTCCTTCAAAATCCCAATATAAATTAAATATATATGTATTTTAATAAAATAGTTTTATAATTATATTCAAATATATCAAGTTCTGAAGTGGGAATTTAAAGAAGAAATTTATATACAAACACCTGAAAATATTTAGGTTAAGTCAGATGAAACTGCTGTTTTGTAGATCAAAAAGAGTTGACTACTGGCAATTTCATACTGTTCAAAGTAATACTTTGCAAAAGTTATATCTGAAAAAATATGATACTAAACAATGCTCTGCCTTAGAGCACATCTTATTCATTCTTTAAAATGTACCAGCCCTACTTTCACTGAATTTAATCACTCCTGTATCATTACTATTACTATGCACTAAATTTCTATTGGCTCTAAACTGACATAATATAAAAGTGCTTTGTATATGTTATACACATTCAAGTACACGTAAACACCCCAACTTTTTGCTCTTTGGAACAGACTATGTGAACAGGGAGCGTTTTTACCGTATAGCATCTGGGGAGTGGTGAGATTCCCCTTGACTGAGTGCCGAAAGGTCTCGGTGTGACCACAGATGTTAACCTGGCTGTATCAGTTTTCTGGTAACTTCTGGGGAGAGAAGCTGAAATTCGAGTCAGCTCCATTCGTGTACTTAGTGAATGCTGAGAAGACAAAGAGGCTGGGTGTTGTTCTTCTGTGAGGCTTTTAGAAGGAAGCTGAATTTCAGCTGCTACATTGTCCTGTCTTTTTCTAAGGGTTGTAGACTCTTCTTTAGGAATTTCAGTGGGGTAAGCCGTTCCCTTCTCTTCCACTCTCTCACTCTGGTAACTGGCTTCTGACGGAGTCAGAGCAGCAGGTAGCTCTTCATCATTCAATACATCATCAGAAGAGTACATCCTCCTCCTAGATGTAATGGTAGACTTTTGATCTCGGGATTCCCTTAGCAGAAAGAAGCACACCGTCACCACAAAGTTATGCTTTCGACACCAAAAGTAGAAAGACAGTAATTAACGTTTGAACATTGAAGAATATAGACTATTGACTTAACATAATATGGTAACAATAATAACACTAATAGAATATGATCATATACATTTTTAATGCCACAAGTAAGAAAGCTTGTAAGAACTAGATTTTGTTATTAAAGACATTCTCAAGTACTTTGTTGGCTATTTTTTTAATTCATAGAAAGATCTTACTAATAAAATAAGGAAATTTTAATAAGAGATTATTTACAAAATTTTATTCACAAGTTTACAAGTCTTATGAAATAAAAACACCATATATAAATGACTAACAACCAATCTGAATCCTCCACAGATATAGATTCCTTTGATAGCATTATGAGTTTTCTCCCTACATAAAATTTACAATATACTAGTAAAAATAAACGAGCACAAAAGACTTAGGATTTTATGAAGATCCAGTCAACATATGGCTTTATGCAGCTTGATAGAACTTCCATGGACCATCAGTACAGATTAAAAAATCACTATTTATATTTACCAAGCTGAAAAACACCCTCATCTAACATTTAATAAGGGTAAGGAGTACCTACTTCTCAGGCTGTGTTGCAGTTAAGTGAATGAAACTCTGTTTATCATTGGCTTTTCAAACACAAAGGAGTTCTGTTTAATTTTACATGACAGCACATTTCCTTTTTGACATTGTTCCTGAAGCATATTTACTTTCTCCCTGACCTATAAACAGCCTAAGATTTCACACAGTAACTGCTTTAAATTTGACCTTTATCCTTCTATATTGCAATGCAAAGAATAAATAATTCCAGATATTTATGCTTATACAATATAGGCTTCCTTTAAAGGATTTTTTATGTTCCACCACTAACTTACAAAAAAAAATTGCTATATTTCACACAACTTAGTTAAAAGTGAGAACTGACTTTATTTCCTCATTCCATTCCTAAATTCATTTAAAAAAGATAAAAGTATCTTTTCTGTACCAAATACAGCCAACCCTTCCACTATCGTGTGTAAATGTACAATGTGAAACAAAGATATACTACCTACTTGAGTTAAGCACTCATTTCTTTCATTGATCCAAATCACTATTTCAACGCTACTTTTTTTTTCTTCACTGCAGAGCAAAATTCTGTATGTCTCCATATATTTGATTAAAGTTTAAACTTGGTGACTCCACATCGCACCACACTAACACAAAACCTCCATTTCTGACTCTGGGCTCTCCAAGCATGAGATGCATTCAGCCTCATTACCTGTCCTGCAGCATTTCCTTAAAGGTCTTGGAGCTTCTCTCAGACTTCTCGAGTGCCTGCTTTTCAATCTCTTCCCTCTCTTCTTTTTTCTTCTGCAGGTCTGAAGTGTAACTTCTCCGACGATCTTTCCATTTTGCAAGGTCCTGACAGAAAATCACATCAGGGCGGTCATACCTGAATTCCTACATACCCTTTCTAGCAGCAAGAGTGTACCAGAGTATCCTGTTACATCGCTGAAACTATTCGCTCCCACTTGTGCCAAGGTGCCCTAATTCTGCTTTTTATAGCCAGCGTTTCTGTACCAAGCCTTTATCTCATGTGTCTGTCTCAAAAACCTGACCTAATAAGATAGATCCCAGTTTTGTTTTCTCAGAAAGTGTTGCCTTGTTGCCTGTTTCACAAAGAATGCTAAATGCTTGTAATTAGTGCCAGGTTAGACTGATCAGGAATTGTTTCAAATTCAGTTTCATCTCTCTCCAAAAACCTGGCTGTTACATGAAAGGACATGTTTACTAGTAAGAAGAAAACAGAGATGTTATAATAACAGTTAATGTCAGATGCATATTCAATGGCATTTAACAAACAGAAGCTCAATCACTACAAACACATAGATGAGCCAGGAATATAGGTCAGCGGCACAGCGCCTACCTGGCAAGCGCGAGGTTGTGAGTTCAATTCCTGGTACCTCCCCCTCCCCCAGAAAAAAACCCACATAGATGAATAAGATTAAGACATGGTTCCCTCAAGGAACTCTTAGTTTGCAAGGGAGAGACAGATGTGAATAAAATTCAGTAATGAGCAAGATAGGATTACTTGGGAGAGCAAGCGTCCTAGAGACAGGGGAGAGTTTGCAGAGGAGCAAACTCCCACTGAGGACCCAAGACTTGAATATGTGATTTTAAAGAGGGTAAACTATTCCTAGGTTAAGGCAATATGGAAAATCATGCAGAACCACTCCGCACCAGTTTTCCGTAACCCCTGAGGTTTTAAGTATGACTTAGCTGGGTAACCCAGGACTATCAGCCTGTTTCAGATTTTCGATTAGTCCTAGCAATCTTGGTGAGTGTCTTAAACACTCAAGGTTTAAGGCATTTTGAAAAGTACAAACTTTTCTATGTCTCCAAAACAGAAATGCCATGCTAAGGAGACCAAGAGGCATTCCAGTCCAAATAAGAGTACATCTGAGGTCTCAGACTAAAGGGGACCTCACCCTCATGGCATGCAAAGTAAGTCTGGGGGCAGACAGGGCCACTGCTGCTTTTCAAACAGCCTGAAATCAATATGAACTACTTCCAGAAAGAACAAAAGCCGTGTGGGATTTAGTTCTTGAAGATACGTGGTGTGAATTTCCACCTGACTTAACCTAATGGATAACCCTCTCAATATTTATCATTTTCTTTTTTGGTACCAGGAATCGAACTCAGGACCTTGCACTTGCCAGGCAGGCACTTGTGCCGCTGTGCTATATCCCCAGCAATATTTATTATTTTCATACCAAAAAATTTGCCATGGATTTTGGCGAAGTGACACTGAATTACCGATTCTTGACAATTAAATTGAGTTCCCAATGAAAGAAGCAACAAAATTTAGAAATATAGCCAAGCCAGAGGTTTCAACTTCACTGCATAAAGACTTAACTTCTTTGAAAATTAAGATTTACTGTCTATGGACCTTTTGTTCATGCTGCAACTCGACTCTCTTACCACAAAGCTGTACTCAAATTTTGGGGGGTTGCTATGTATAGTTTATGACAATTCTTGAGAGTCCTTCAGTTTATAACAATTACTTTAAAAAGGTTAAACTTTCTTCCTTAGGATCATAACTAAAGATGAAGTCTGCATGCATATAAGCATCTGAATATGTCAGCTCTGTGGAAACATCTAATTTCAATTCATATTCAATAATGCTTCTTAATCTAAAATACTCTGGATTTTATTTCTTCACAGTCTCCCCAATTAACTTTAAGAACCCTTTTCATCTCAACCTACTAATGTCAAGATCTGTGCTAGACCTCTGCTTGTCTACAATCCTACATTTAAACAAGGTCTTCTCCTATCAAAAGCATAATTAATGGTAATACCCCAACTCAACCACTAAAGCAAGTAAGCAATAAAGCATTACTATTCTGCAATGAAGCTCACATTTTTTTGAAAGCTCAGCAAACATTAGAAGATAAACTTTCTTTTATATTTTTCACAATGGTCTTTAAAATGTACATTTGTAATTGGTCAAAGAGGTTTAAAACTGTTTGGTCACCTTTTCTACAGAACCAAACGGCGCAACAGCAACTGTCTCTGGAGTTCAGTGACTTGAAGAGAAACAAGGAGAAGTCCAACTAATACACTCTCCCCTTACACAACTAGAGAATACTCACATCTTGCCATTTCTGATCTTGTTCTTTTAATTGGGTTTTTATTTTCTGCATCTCCTCATAACGCAGCTGACGCAAGTGCTGAACATCCTCTGGGCTGACATCACTCACGGACTTACTCCTACGGCAAGAAAACCATGGTTACCAAGGTTCGCATGACCAGTCTGAAGGGCAAAAGGAAGGTTGGGCTTATATTTGGAAATTCCATCTAAATTTCTGATGCGCTGCCTAGACGCGCTGGCGATAGTATCACAGAAACAGCACTACAGAGATAAATGGTGTTTTTCCAAAACACAGAAACAAGAGCCTACTACTCAAGTCAGGTGTAAATTTTTTCACAAAATGGCCAAACTAATTCTGCATGAGTCTGAAAAAAATAATCCAATGTTCAGATTTGGAGAAGTCAATGCATAAAAGTGTTTCTTTAGGGAAAAAAATTATTAGTAGCCACTAGAAATATCTGTCTTTATTTTGCTATCTCCCCCAAAGGTAAGCTATTAAGGTTTGGCTGCCCTTTCTGGGCACTTACTAAATAATTTAGTGATTACCTGATATTTTCTCCTCAAGTTCAATACCATGAATAGATGCACTGCTGCTTTTCAAAGATTCTATAAAATCTACTCCTGCCACTGCGCTGGACTTGTTCTCAAAGGACACAGGCAGTTTCCAACAGCCTGTGAGAACCATCTCGGATGCCCTCTCCTCGTAGCTCCCTTCAGGAATTGAGGTTTAACAACACCCCACCACCACCACCACCACTGGGGATTGAAGCAAAGACCTTCACACTGAGCTACATCTCCAGCCCTTTTCATTTTTATTTTCTGAGACAAGATCTTATGAAGTCACCAAATTGCCTGGGTTGTGCTTGAACTAGAAATCCTCCTGCCACAGCCTCCCAGAGTGCTGGGATTTCTGGATTGCACCAGAGAAGAAACAATGAACAGAGTGGGCTGATGGACACAGGCAGTGACTGCTGTCTGTATGCACATAAGAGGGGTGGGTAAACCACACCTGAGGAGAAAGGGAGATTAAGGATGCCCCACCCCTCACCTTCTGAAAGGAAGGTGTCAGGTCTGAATATTGAAGATCAGGTAGGAACAAGGGAGACAGAAAGCGTTTAAAGGTGAGGTGATCCAAATGGTCTTTCTTATAGATCCATTCTATTGCATGGAGTTTATCATAAGTGACTGTATTCTTAGTTATTTAAGTAACTTACCTATCTTCCTCCCACACAATTCTCTTGTCACATTTCCTTCATAAAATACTCAATCTTGGTCAGCTTAGGAATTCAATTACAACTTCCTTGGGAAGGACTCCCAAGTCTACAGCTTCAGGTCTGCCCCTCCTTCCACCCATTTCCCGCTCACTGAATAAACATTTCTGCCTGGATATCCCCTAGCACCTCAACTGTAAAAGGAGCAGTTGAAACAATATCTAGAAAGGGTTTTGTAACACCCAGTTATTGTTGATGTAGCTGAACTTAGTCTTGTTCCCAATCTGCTTTTCTTCTTAATGGCCCTGCCCTCAATCATTCATATTTGAAGACTGAACAGCATTTTTCACTTTCGTTTCTCCCTTTTCTTCACTTTCAATTAGTTACCAAGTCTTCTCATTTAGTGTCTTTTTCTTTCCATCTCTATCGCCAGCACCCTAGATCAGAGCACAGAAAGACCTCACCTAGACTTCCAAATAAGCTGCTTAACATATCACCCACAGAAGGTCTTGGCTCAAATGCTCCCTCTAACTCAATCATCCTTCCCCAGTGCACTGAGCCCTAGGTCTTTGCATGGACCTACAGCCGAAGCACTTTTTAAAAAAATTTTTTTGGAAGCAGGGTCTAAGTTGTTCAGGCTGAATGGCTCAAACTTGCAATCCTTGTGCCTCAGCCTCCCCGAGTGCTGGGTTTACAGGCATACACCACCAAGCCCAGCTACACATGCTTTTTAAGTACTTCTCAGAGTCTCTGCTAGACTAAACTCAGATGGTTACATACAGTAATTTTGTATTCTTCAGTCTCTACTTGGAAGTTTATCAGGGATCTCAACTGTAACTGTCAGACTTACAATATTTCTCACCCTACAACCTGCTCATCTCCTATCTCTCTCACCTCAGTAAAACTCAGTCTGTCTTCCCATACTTTAGGTCAAAATTTTTGGAGTCATCCCAGATTCCTCTCTTTCTCTAATTTATATTCTTCTCCTCTAAATAGATGTAAGATACAACCACATTTCACGTCCTCCACTGTTAGTTACCACTCTGATCTAAGCCATCACATTTCCCACCTGTAGGATAATGATCTCCCTGCTTCCATCCTTCCTGAAAGCAGTGTATTAACACAGCACCCAAAGAGATCTTTCCAAGTTACAACCTCTCAACACCCACCAGCTTCCTCTCATCTCGCTCAAGTTAAAAAAGCAGGTTCTTCCAAGACCTGCTCGGTCTGGTATTATCTGGTCCCCACCTGTCTCTCTACACTCATCCCCACCATGCTGCTCCTCACTTACTCTGCTGCTGACAACTGGCTTCCTTGGTCCTGCTCAGAACTCTTGCTCTCCCACTTGCCCAGCATGCTCTCCACCAAATATCCAACTTGCTTCTCTCTCACTTGTCTTCTGCTTAAGTATTACTCAGCATTTCCTTCCCTAACCACCCTGAGACACAGCAAATGCCCTTTACCCCAGCTCACTCCACCCCTACTCTTTCCTCCATAGCATTTATTGTCATCTGAGATGTCATGCATCTACTACATGTTATCTGCTTCATTCTGTATGCGAGATTATAATGCAAGAACTGTGTCTGATTCATTTGCTGGTCCCAAACAAAGGCCAGCCCAGGGTTAGTGCTTCTTATGAATTAATGTCCTAGCTAGATAATATTATACACTTGGATAAAGTCGTCCCTGCTCTTCATTATTAAAGTGGCCTGTCCCTTTCTCAACTGCTCTAATGCTCTAGCTACATTTCTTTCATGTTACTTAACACTAGGCTTCACGTTCTACGGGGTGTGCATGTGCATGCTTAGCTTATCTCCTCACAAGCCATGTATTCCTTGGAAGAAAAACACATTAACATAGCACACAGCATGCAGGATAGACTCATTTAATATCTGTGCCAAGAATGAGGTTAACTTTCATCACTATTTAATCAAGCAAAATACATTAAATTTGAAATGTTTCTAATTCTTTCTATGAGGGAGCATTAATGCTCCCAGAAGTTTTATAAAATTATAAAGGCTTTATTAAGGATTAAGGAATAAACACAATATATGAGTGCACATATGAAAATATAAATCTACTAATGTAATATGTACTGAGTATGTATAAAAATGATTTGTGTGATTTTTGAGAATATAAAATGCGCTGGAGTCATAACTACAAAGAATGCAGGTATTTGAGCAAATGCAACAATAGACTCACTAAAAACAGAAGGAAAAAAATGTTCAGGACCAAGGTGTGAGGGGAATCTGGACACCCGACACATGAGGTTACATAAACCCCAGAACGAAAGTGGAAATACTGATTTGTACTTTAATAAATGTTTTTAGTGGAAAGCTGGGCTGCTTAAACTGACCCAGAACCTCTTTTACTGCTCTCTTTTATACCTGTGCAGTGAAGCATTAACACACATCTTCTCACAGTGTGTTTCTCAAGGGCAAGTCTGGCACCTGTCTGGTGCTGTGTACAATTCTTATTAAAGCAAAAATGATTGGATTCTCCGGAAAGCTAACTCTTCAACCTACTTCAAATTCAGGAGTTAGCTGCACTTGCTGGTGCACTCTTATCATCCCAACACTCTGGGAGGCTGAAGCAGGAAGATCACAAATTCAAGCTCAGCCTAGGCAACTTAGAGAGACAATGCCTCAAAATTTTTTTTAAAAATGAAAAAGGCCTAGTGATATAGCTCAGTGCCAAGATTCAATATTCAATCCCCAGGGCCGGTGATACAGCTGAGTAGCATAAGCGCCTGCCTGGCAAGCGCGAGGTCCCGAGTTCAACTCCCGGTACCCGCATATATATATATAAAGATTCAATCCCCAGTAATGAGAAAAAAAAAATAAGGAGTTACCCCAGACTACACTTATAAAATCTAGAATTTCTAGAGCCTCGAAGTCAGATCATGAAGAATTCTTTCCTCCCTCCTCAGCATGAAGACCACAGCATTAAATTTGTGAGGGCTCACTGTGTGCCAACAGCACTGCCAAGAAGCCTCTGTGAGGGGCCGGTAAGATGGCTCAGCGGCTTAGGCGCCTGTCTGGCAAGCGCAAGGGCCCGAGTTCAACTCCCGGAACCCACATACGAAAAAAGGGCCGGTGATATCGCTCAGCGGCATGGGCGCCTGCTGGCACGCGAGGTCCTGAGGTCAACCCCCCATACCCACAAAAAAAAAAAAAAAAAAAAAAAAAAGAAGCCTCTGTGGATTATCTTGTGAAGCAAATCCCTAATCCAGTTTTACCACTCATGAGTCAACATCCTTGGGAAAGTTGCAATCTCTGTTGCTCTTTCTCCATGTCTATGAAATGCAGATAACACCTGCCTGTCTACCCCCGCAAATTGAAATAAGCACCAGAGATAGTATCAGTAAAATTGTTTGGGAAAACTATGACGGACTACACATGTCTAGTGTGTTGTGTTAAATGAAGTGCTAGTCACTGCTAGGTCACATCACAATTCTCTTAAAATTCATCTACCTGTTAAGTTGGATTTCCTTATTTGGAAAGACTCCAGTTTACAAATACATTTGGATTTTTGCCAAAAAATACAGGTGTAACATTTTGCCTTTAAGGTGAATAGAATTATTATAGCATTTTTGGGAAGACAGGAAGAAGAGAAAATTTAATGAAAAAGATAACAATTACAAAATAAGATCAAAGTAAGACTCTTCTCGTACTATTTAGATTGCCTATAATTCTCCTGGCTTTTAGTTTTCTTCTTTCTCTTTTTTATTTTTTAATATTTTTTGGCTAGTGTTAAGTCATATTATCTTAGAATCCAATTTCAGACTTACAGGTGAGTATCTAAAAAGTAAGGAAGAAAAAGAACCCAAATAAGGCAAATCTTCCTAACTATGAAATCACCTGATAGCCTTACACAGCAAACAGAAATTCCAGGGTACAAAGTGAGGGGTCTCCAGCCTTGAGAAGGAGACATGAATGTACTTTTTAATGTACCTCTATGTGATTTTCATTCAGTATTTAAAATTTCTGTGAAGAATGCTACAACCTGTTTGAGAAGGTTTATAACTACCATAAACATAAAACAATGTAATAAGAATTTTTCATTTACAGATTTATCATTTAAAGCAAGGTTTCTCAACAGCAACACTGGTGACATTGAGCCAGAAGTGTTTGCTTTAGGGGAATATCTGTGTACTGTGGGACATTTAGCAACAACCATGGGCATAAGGCACTAAATGTGAGTAGCACACACATACTGGTCGTGACAACAGAAAGTGTCTCCAGGTATTACCAAGTGTTTCCTGGCACGAAAAGAATCTACATAAGGTAAAACACATCAACTTTACTTGTTCTTTCTTTTCGCTGTATTTTGACTTGATAATTCTACAGATTCTTTTGGCCAAAATCTATAAGTGAAGTATAAGTGGTCATAGTTGTATTTGATTATAACTTCGCCTTCAATCAGTGTTTGTTTCCTGTTGATAATGCACAGACTGAATTGCTTAATCACATTACAAGATTATTTCTGCACATCCTTACAACACATTTTTATCTGTCATTACAGCTTACACCAGAAGACAACATAACCAAATTTTCAAATTTTGTAGAACCATATAGACACAAATTCATGAAGCACAAAAGCACACATGAAAAACAACAGACACATACAAAGCATCTTACTACAAATAAACTGACAGGTGTTATATGACGAAGAAGAAGCAAGCCATCAGGTTGGACACGTGGCTTAGTAGTAGAGCACATGCTTAGCATGCACAAGGCCCTGGGTTCAATCTCCAGCACAGACACGAGAAAGTCAAAATTTAATAGGTTAAGAACTCAAAAGATAACTGCACATTTCTCTTTAAAGTGCTCCTTACCAAAAAGAAAGCATTCATATTATAGGAAATTATTTTTCTATTACAGGATGTTGAGTAATAATGCTTTTCCAAATAAGTATACCAACCTTGGCTACATAATGTTCAGAGAAGGATAACCAAATATAAACACGGAATGGGTTGTGAGTTAAAACCCTATATGTAATACAATTTGAATTTGTATTTTTTTTTTTTAATATGCAGGTACCGGGAGTCGAACTCAGGACCTCCGCTTGCCAGGCAGGCGCTTATGCCGCTGAGCTATATCACTGGCCCTGAATTTGTATTTTATATTCACTGCATATCAGCTTAAGGAAAGCACTGATAACTGATAGGATATGGCGGGGGGGAGATCAACTGGTCTAAAAAACACTAGAGTTTTCTAAAGAAACATCACTTTCCATTATTAGACAAGCTATGCATTATTCATCAGTCTCAATTTACAAATTATCTCGCTTTATTTGTATAGTTACCTTGGTACTAACCACACGGGGAACAGCCTTTAAAACAAATATGGTACTATCCTATCCAAAAAACTATCTTGGAATTGTCCACAGAAAGCATTTGCTGCTGCTAGCTATAGTTCAGGAAAACATTTAGCTTTTTGAGCTTTTGTATTTAGGTCTCTCCTCTCTCTCCTCCCCCCTCTTTTCTCTCTCTCTTCCTCTCTTCTTTTTTTTCCTTTCTCTCTTTCTCTCAGATTGAACCCAAGGACTTCACACTCATGAGCTACATGAGGTGGGAGGTGGGGATAGGGTCTTGCTAAACTGGCCAGATTGGCCTTGAATTTACAAGCTTCCTACCTCAGCCTCCCAGAGTTCTGCGATCACAAGTGTGCACCACCACACCTGGCCGGTTCCTCTCTTCCTAACTCAGTAACATAACATTCCCTTAACTAAGGAGGAACACACATAGTCAGTGAGATAGTTATGTATGTACACATGGCAATTAAGTACTTGTACTCTGGGCACTTATATCCCCTGAAGATAAAATAACTATTCCTGAGACCTGATTATTTTATAAAATCATATTTAATTGATAAATGCCAACTCTTTCTGAGAGCTATTTAAAATGCTTGAAGCTGCAAAAGGAAGCAGAGGGACAGTACTAGGGGGTGAAGCCAGGGCCTTATGCATGTGAGGCAAGCACTCTATCTAACTGAGCTGCATTTTTGACCCTGCAAAGAGATTTTTAATCAAGTTTAAACAGCTCTCCCATGATGAAATGAGAATGGCAGATGCTTGACTGTTATGCTGCAGACTGCCTTCTTTACCTTTACAGACGAAAACAATGTTTTAAGCATATAAGGTTTTGGGTGGAAGATAACATGCCTTAACATGACATACTGCAAATATGCTGGGAGACATTTTAAAAATCTGTGGTTGAGAAGTACTCCCAGTAAGTTGTCCATGGCTCAATTACATTTTTTACAACTAGAATGGTTCTACTATTGCATTAAATGGTGATTTTGTCATCTTCCAAAATTTCTGAACTATTGAAATTATCAAAAGCTACCAAATCAGATATCCTTAGAGATGAAGTAAATCCTGGGGAAAATACTTAGCTACCAAAGCTGAGGCCGATTAAAATTTGAAAGCCTTAAATTCTCTTCCTCGTATTAAAAAATTATTAGCTATAAGATTCACAAAGCCTCATAAAGTTTGGTGGAAACTACCAGGAAATAGCTACCTGGGGATTTTGTACGAAGAATGAATGATTTTTAAAAATTTTTTTGACTATTCTAGAAGTCAGAAAAACTTCCTGAAGGTTAGTTTCATATTATGTTATCATGTCTACCACATGACAATGAAACACCAGTAGACAAAAACTAAGAATTAGTGATATAGTTCTTGCAACACTATTGGAAACTACAAAGATGTTATTTTTGCAGTGCTGGAAATCTAGTTTTGGGCCAGGGATATAGCTCAGCGGCACAAGCGCCTGCCAGGCGAGCGCAAGGTCCTGAGTTTTAATTCCCGGTACCAAAAAAGAAGAAATCTAGTTTTGCTCTGTACACACAGCTATGTTATAACTTTTCGTGCTAATCAGGAATCTTGAAAATATTTCCAAATATCTGTGGTGGAAGACTGATGCCATTTACCATCCCTACTAACATAGCTCCCCATGAGCCCAATATATGAAATGTACCAACTGCAGGCATTCTAACCTGGAGTAAATGCTAATATCTTTTTCTACTACAACATGGTTCAGCACCCAGAAATTAGAAACTTAGTCTATTTAGTAATCAAATATCAAAATAAATACAAACAATCTTAGTTATTCTTAACTCATTAAATTTTTTAAAAAAGAAAAAAATGATAGAATTAAATTTTAAGCTTCTAATATAACAGAAATATTGTTTTATATAGTACTTCATGCATTGTACACTCAAATACAGAAATATTACCATTAGGTTGCCACGTTAATAAATACTTCCCATTTTAAAATTTCATGCACGAGCAGAGCATCCCCATTTAATGACATGCCAAGATAAAAATGCAATGAAAAGTTACACAAAAGCCAAGAATGAAGCACAGATTTTTATTTTTTACTATGAACCACAAAACTTACCCATTCTCACCATAAATCTTTTGAAAGAGTCTGAGAAATCAGAAAATCAAAAATTTTAAAAGTTATGTTTTCCAGTTGTGTTAGTTTCTAATTGGTGTCTTTTATTTGAGTCTAATTGAGGATGGACAAATCTAAAAAGTTTGATTTTTCAGCTGCATTCTTATGTTCCAAGTTCTCATCCATCTTATATCTCAAGGAACTCAGATTAAGCAAAATGAAAGCTTTCTCAATTTATTGAGCCAGCAAATCTATAAGAAAAGGTTTCCCACTATCAGGAATTAAAAGGTTAGATTTAGGTTCTACTAATTTTATTCAGCCTAATCAGATTTGTCCATCTCAAAATTCAATAAACTGAACATTCATCAAAAAGGCAAACTGCAAAACATACATTATTACCAAAATGCCCACAACTGCATACATAGAAAATTCAGCAGACAGTAAATAACATTCATGCATTTTAACAAAATTTGCACTAGACTTTATAAATTAAAATGTTACAAGTTGGTAGTCCAAGAAACCTCCGTCAAAAACAAAAGTCAAGTTAAATGAAATTTGCAATGCCATATTTTAAGGGATATTTGTACCTCAAAAAGTCAGTCCAAAATATGAGAAACACATATAAAACAAAACTACCACCAGACTATTACAGAAATGACTGTAAATATACTTGGAAAACAATTTTATGAAACTTCATATTGCAGAGTAGTACCACAGACTTAAAGTCAAAGATTTGTATATATACCTCCTCAAATAGGCTTAAAAGATGTGCAAATATGGAATTGCGCTGTTTTTATGAAATGATTAAAAGTTTCTCAAAGCAAAATAAATTTTTACAGGATGCTTCAACACAGCACACGACATGCAGGGTTGAGCAATGTGACTCTGCTTTTTGGCACATGGAAAGTTACACAAAGCTAAACTCTCACAGAAACACACTCTGACCTCTCAACCATTAGCCTCTTCTTGTGCCTAAGCCGGCTGGCCTCGCGGATGGCTTCCCACTTCTGTAAGTCAGTCTCACTGCAGGGGCCAGTGGTGAAGGTAATGGGAGGCACAGTAGTGCCCAGTTTCCAAGACTGGATCTTACGAGTCAACATGTCATCTTTCTTCCGCTGATATGAAGGAACTAATATTCTACAGCTATTGCTTTTTTCTTTGGATGGGCATGTTCTTTCAAGTACACAGAGAAATTTGGCTTGGATTTCTGGAGGCAGAGTCCAGGGATCAGGGAAAGGGACTGGCTGGTATCTATCTGGGGCCCCGGAGAGAGGCACTTCTTTTTTCTGTGCTGGAATTCGGCGGACAATCATATCATCTTTTTCTAAATCTGGTAGTACAAGTTCACCTTCTCTACATTGCAAAATTATATCTCGCTCTACAGGATCATCTTGTTCAGAGAATCTTCTGAAGTCTTCAAAAGTTCGAAGAACACATGGATTTGCATGGAAAGCCCCAGTTTTTCTGACAAAGAAATCATCATTTTCTAAGTCAGGATCCAGAGCTGGCATCTCAAGGTCATCTTTTCTATTGCCTGGTGCATGAGAGAGATTCTTTCTGCGTGTTATGAGCCTTGGACCAGAAGTGGGATCGATTTTGATATTTGTTTCAGAAGACAAGATGTCATCAGAGTATGTTTGGAGTGCCTGAAGTAATAAAAACTGACTGAGGCAGAGAGAAGAGAAAGGAAGGGAGAATCATATTAAGTTTGAGGAGAAAAGGTAATCATTAGCCAGTCATTGCAGGTGAATTATTTTAGGGTCACAGTAGGGACACTTGCAAGACAGACAGACAATCATTAAATGCCATCATCTGTGACTTTCCAAAGCATCATTTACAGAAATGAAGCCAAAACATATTTCTCAAGAAAGGTGGGCACTATTGAGGGCAAGGGATGGGCTAACACTTGCATCAGGTGTACCTCTCTCACAGGCATACTCGTGCCACACCCTGGTGCCCACCTTCTCATTCCGTTAGCCTCAGTGGCCACCTCTCCCGACTAGAGAGAAGCAATGATCTTAGAAAGTGTTACTGGGTGGCTGGTATGTACTTTATGCCACAGGTACATATAATGAGCAAAAAAACCCTAAATTGCTCTTAAGCTTTATAAAAGACTCTAAGGAATGCTTTGTATTCTCCCATCAGACTCACCCCTCCCAGTCTCTATCTAAAAGTTATTTCCTTTCTCCACATCTCCATACACAGCACAACTGTAAAATTTGGTAATATTTCTAAAAAGCCTTTTTGGAATGGTTTTCCAAAAGAACTACATGTCAATAAATATGTACTGTCTTGCACGTTATTGTGCTAACACAGAACGTCGAATCCTAAATCTTCTAGGCTTACATGCTTACACAATATGTTATATATTATGCTTTCGCACAGATCTGTAAAGTACGTTTCCATGTTGCAGCACAGTGAGGTTCCAGGTTAATATAACAGCAACAGCAGGCAGATTAGGTGCCTCAGGCCAGACCCCAAGCAGGTGGGCTCGTGCAGACAGGAGCACCTGGGCTCATCCGAGGCACCACCGATTCTCCTGGCTGCGTGGGTGTCCTGTGATCTGATGGCCCATTTGGCAGCTAGTTCCAGCAAGCGTGAAGGTCTTTGGTAGTTGCTGTCTATACTCTCTGCTTTCTGTATTCTATTAAAAATGGTGGAGCTTCTGTCAGAACCTGAGTCCTCTTCCTCAGAGTCTGAATTCCTTCTACTGTGAAGTGACATGGAGAAAAGGAGGAGGGAAAGAGGGAGAATAAGAATTGGAGAGGAATAAAACTACTGGAATTAATGCCAAGCTATGACTACATACAGAAGAGAGTGTTTTAAGATCCAAATTCTAAAGTTTAAACAAATTTTTTTTCAGTTATAGAGGATCTATAATGTTTAATGGGAAATTAGCCTTTCCCTAAGTCGAAAATGAACATAGATGCACCGGGTTAGGGTATGGAATAAACACTGGAAGAACAGAAACATGCACAGAGACAAACCTGAATCCCTGAAATTCTTTATACCATGGTTTATAAGTTTCCCTTTTTATTCTTTTCCAGTTCACATCTTCTGGGGTCCAGCATTTGGGAAGAAACTGATCAAAAGAATTCCCTGGGTTTGGTATGATTGGACTTAGCTTTCGCACATAAAGATCATCCTTTACAATGTTGGGTATGCCTGTTGGCTTTTCTTCTTCCTCTTCCAAATAACAAGAAGAGTTTGGAGTTCCTTGAACTGTTGAACAGTTCTGCACAATGGTGCCCCAAGTGCTCCTTTGGTTACTGTTCAAAACATCCAACCAGGTAAGACATTGTGTGAGGTATTGTGACACAGAACACAAAAGGCATGCATTCCACCTCACAAAGCTTACACCACTGTGAATAAAGCAGATGAACTCCCATTCCCATCACCACAGCTCCTGGAACAAAGTTAAGGCATTATAGCAGCATCTCATTTTAGTTAGAAAATAGCTAAGTGCACATAGCCACTGCTAATTAAACAACACTTAATTGGAATATGTGTTAAAAGAAAGACAAATTGCAAATAGTTTGGAGTGTTACTTTCTGAATTAAATCAGCAGCATGATAGACATCCAGATCCAGGACAAATATATTTCTGACCTCATCAGTGTGCATAGCCCAGTGGCTAATGTATCAGGAGAAAATATTTGCAGACAAGAATGGTTGGGAGAGGTGGTTTTTTTTTTTTTTTTTTTTTTTTTTTTTGTGGGTACCGGGGGGACGACCTCAGGACCTCGCGCGCCAACAGGCACCCGTGCCGCTGAGCGATATCACCGGCCCCTTTTTCGTATGTGGGATCCGGGAGTCGAACTCGGGCCTTCGCGCTTGCAAGGCAGGCGCTTACGCCGCTGAGCCATCTCACCGGCCCCGGAGAGGTGGTTTTTGAGATGAAACTCTCGGGCCTCTTTTTCACTTGGAATCTACGGTTGGCTAGGTCATCCAAAATCACGTCTGGCAACCTTCGTTCGTCCTCACTGTCTGAATCACTTTCAGAATCACACACCTCCTTACAGGAAGCTGGGTTTGAAAAGTCATACTCTGCTCTGCTAATTTGATGGGAAATTAAAGGGTTCTTGTCATATCCACTAAGACCAACAAAAAAGGAAAAGAAGGGAAGAAAATATGGCAGAGCTCACAATAAACACTATTAGTCATCCAGTAAGCCGAAAAATACCAATAACCAGAAGGCATGCATCTAAAAAAAGACCTAGCAAATCGTATGCTGACAATCTAAAAGAGAACAAATATCTTCAAGATATGTATGATTAAATCACAGGTAAGGGGAAAAAAATCTCATTAGTCAAATTCATCATCTAATACATTTTAAGAGCCAATCTTTTTAACACATTTAAATATCGTGTCAAATTCACAAAGCATACAGGACTCCATAATCACATCGCATCCTCCTACCTTGAAAACGTCCCATCTGTATCCGTATAGATCGGGCTTGCCCAACTTCTTCGGTTAGTCTCATTTTTGTCTGGCTTTCTCTTCCTCAAGGGTGCTGGCACATAGGAGGGCTGTCTACTTTTGTTGGGTAAAAAACGATTGAATGGTAAAGCAGACTTTGGTTCGATGGCTGAAATCCTTCGATAGGACATATCATCTTTGTTATAATCCTGCATTTTGAAAGTAAATTCCGAATCTGTGTCACTTTCACAACCTATGAAGAAGGAACAAACATTTGCTTTACTCTCCAGATTATTCTCCTAACTGAAACCCCTCAGTGTGTCTGCTTTGTCTTTCCCTTGGAAACCCAGTGCTGCTACTGAGAACTGCAGGGAATATTTTTAGAAATTTGTCATGAAGTTGTGATAAGATCCATTAGGAGGAACTCGCTTTGCACACTGGAAGCACATGCAGTACATTCTTCTACTGTCACATTCTAAGCAGGAAAAAAACCCATTCCACTGCCGAACCCCTCTCATTCCCAGTCCTGGTTGCCTCCAGGATGTTTCACACAATTTGTTGATGTAATACATGTAAATAAAACCAGCAATCGAGTCACAGACACTTACAATAAGTTACAAAAGTAACTCAAGGGGAACTTGGTAATTTAAAATAAGGCATGCAGCTATCAAATTTACATGAGGGGAGAGATAAGGACATAGAAAGATAAGCAAAAATGCAGATTTCAAGAGTCTGGTAGAGCTTCATGAGAGCCTATGAACAAGAATCCCGCAACAGCCTAACCTCATGTCTGAAGTTCCAAACGAATCTCAAGTCTTATGCCTACATGACAGCACAGGAGAAATTATATTGGGACATTGTATTTTGATTCAAAATAATTTTCTTAAAAAAGGCTCAAAAGAATACCCTTTGATACACTTCAAGGACAGATAGATACAAGTAGTAATTAAAGTACACTCGTCAAAAAGAAAACCCATTCTTTTAAAGACACAAGAAATGAAGGGAGAAAATAACACGACAGATTCAAACTGAGTAGTCGCACTCCTCCCCCTCCTTTTCTTCCTGCCTCAGGCGTGCAAGCGCTGCCTGCTTCCCGCCAGGGCTCTCCCAGAGGCTGGGTCTGCAGGGCACCTGACAGCTCAGCCTCTGAGATCACAGGGCTCCTGCAGAGCCAACCTGAGCTCTAGGCAGCCGAGTCTCCTCCCTCCTTCCTGGCAGGAATCTACAGTAAATAACACTGAGAAGAGTCCACAGGAAGTCGTCCCACACACACCTGTGACACAGGGACAGTAAGCAAAACTAAACAGAGAAAACATAGATATGGCCAGGAGGATAAGGAGTCAATAATGTAGTGCTTTTTACCACCTCCTAAATAAAAGACTTTTCTCTTACTTCCAGAATGATCCCAGCCAAAATGTACATGTGAAATATTAAAATCATGAAGTATTCTACTTCTGAATTTTTAAAATTAAAATCTTTTTTTAACCCAGTGCTCTGCAGAGTTTTTATGTCCCTAAATCTCATTCCTGATAGAAATTTTCATACAAAACTAGGAAAATTTTGCAATACTTTTACCCCAAAAATATTACCCTAAACTGTGGTACTATGGTGAAAAGTGGCTAAATTTTAATAAACTTCTCACAGAAATATTCATCCTAGTATCCCCTCCCACTCCTTTTCTCAAGGCTTTTTTGGAGACCAGGAAGCAGTGTGACCCGAGCCTCCTGCTTTTGGTTACACACACCCAGCATGCTGCCCAAGCATCTGAGGAGAGGACTGGTGACCTGCCACATCTGCACAGAATGAAGTCTGCATTTGCCCACAAGCCTGCAATCTTTCTGCTTTCATCTTTGTTGGCCAGACAAAAATTCAAACATCACATGTTGTAGGTTTTTCAATCTGGGCAAAGTAATATAGTGGGCTAAGAATTTCAGCCTCTGCATTTACAACTTTAATCACTCAGATGAATTATAAACTCAGATTTATCTCCTTAAAGGCATAGTAATCATCATCCGGGCTATGAAAATGTCACACCTAGATAGCAAACAGCTAACAAATGCAACAGTAATTATAAAGATTAATGCTTAAATAACTATTGACTTTTTTTTTTTTTTTTGCGGGTACTGGGGGTCAACCTCAGGACCTTGCGCGCCAGCAGGCGCCCATGCCGCTGAGTGATATCACCAGCCCTTTTTTCATATGTGGGATCCGGGAGTCGAACTCGGGCCCTCGTGCTTGCCAGGCAGGCGCTTACGCCGCTGAGCCATCTCACCGGCCCGACATTTTCTAATATTAATATTCTAAATGTTTGAAATTTTTCATAATAAACATCTAGGGAAACAATTTAGAAATACAAGCCAATAGCCATAATAAATAAGCAAAGTGAAATCTCTAATAATCAAGCACAAATTCACAAAGAGAACTCTCAATGTTTCATATGATGATGGCAGAAGTACAGAATTATTTTAAGATTTTTGTTTTTGATTTTTGGCATGGTGCTACAGGTGGAAGCAGGGCCTCACATATGCTAGGCAGGTACTCTAATCATTGAGCTACACCCCCAGCATTTCAAGAAATTCTAAGTGTTGTTTCAATCTAGTCAATTCAGAGTAGTTAGAGATTTATTCAAAAGTTTCCAACACTACCTAGTAGCCACAGGAACAACATGTATCCTTAAATAAGTGACTTGACCATAATCTTGGTATTTAAAAGACGGTTCCCTTGCACAGCATTTGCCTTAACAAACTCCTCTCAGATTTGCTCTGTCCTGGGTTAGCTCTACTCTGAAATGACCAAAAGATACTTCTTACCACCCAGCTAGGCAGCATGCTACCCAATCTATCAAAATTTAGAGGTAATTATAAAAAATATTCATTTACTTCATGACTTTTTAAAATCTTTGAGGAAAACAGCAAGAGAAGAAAGAAAATTACTCAGGAATGAGAACGGTTATTTTTACAGAAACTTACTTATATTCATGTCTATGTTTAGATTATCACTAATAAATCAAGTGACAGTGAACTGTCTCCTCACCAGTCCTGTCCAAAAATGGAAACTATCCCCACTATGAGGAAGGGAAAAATTAAGAAACGCCCAGTTACACTTAAATCTTTATTTTAATCTACAACTTGGTGAAATTTTTGCCTAATTTTCATTCCTTTTTTCTACTTTCTCTTGCTCTCAATTCTCTCTTATTATGTTAACAAAAATAAACAGCCAAAAATGCAACTCACCTTCAAGTCCTCTCAATGTGATATCCGAGCAGTAGCTGGTCAGTGACCTAGACCCCAAGGAATCTAAGCTTTCAAAGGAATCTTCCCTCTTATGGCTGCCTGGAGGAGCAGGAAATTCTCCCCGATCAGGACACCAGATACTGTAACCACTGTCCTGGCCACCTCTGTTCAAGCAGCCGGTGTCTTCAAGTGCCTACAGAAAACATTTATAAAGAAGAATAACATCACGTTTCATTTGATAGGTAAGACAATGAAATTTCCCTGTTGAATATTTTTAAAAAGCTGATAAAATCAGAAAATATGTCTCCAATTCTTTTCTCACCCCTAATACAATAAGGAGATATTCAATATTGTTTAATAAAGTGGTATACTCTATTTAAAAAATAAGTAATATGGAAGAACCTGATAAGTTAATTAGAATAATATTGAAATGCTATAATCAATGATTGCTTATAGTTCTCTGGCAAAAAAACATGAAAGGAGTCAAAGAAGAGTCAAAGAAAACAAAGCCAATCTTAATTTAGGCATCCAACTAGAGATAAATCAAGATTATTCCATCTATCTCCAAGAACTAGTTAGTTATGGTGTATATTAAATATAAAACCATAATAGTTACAAAGTTCTTTAAACCTACACACTACACCCTTTAAAAAGAAAAAAAGAACACTGGGCATACGCATTACAGAACTCATTTGTTTTCACTAATTATAAAACCAAGATTCAAGATGCTAGCAGCTCTGTTGTCTTTCTGATCAAGTCAAGGGAAGCATACTTGTTTGTTGACACATAAAACAAACAGAAGAATGAAAAATGCTGTACATATACAGAACTTACACAGAAAAATAATTTTTTTTTTTTTTTTTTTTTTGGGTACCGGGGGGTCGACCTCAGGACCTCGTGGGCCAGCAGGCGCCCGTGCCGCTGAGCGATATCACCAGCCCTTTTCTCGTATGTGGGTTCCGGGAGTCGAACTCGGGCCCTTGCGCTTGCCAGGCAGGCGCTTACGCTGCTGAGCCATCTCACCAGCCCAGAAAAATAATTTTTAATTAACACCCCTCAGAGAAATTCAATGACAAAATATAATTGATATAATTGGACTTTTTAAAATTTGAATTTAAGAAAAACTTGTAAAGTCCTTAGCATAATCCTGACACACAGTCATAAACGAATACCTAGTAACTACAATTTTTAACATGGTAAAGGTAATTTTGTCATTATAGTAAAAAATCATTAATATTATTTACAGATTATATTACTAACACAGAGACAGTCTGAAGAACCTAGGAATTACTAATAACCAAATATGTGAACCTTGATAAATTATGATTCAGATTTTTTTTTTTTAAGAGTTATGAAAAGTAGCTGGGAGATAATTAGGAATTTTAACATGACCTGGCAATGTATAACAGGAGTATACATGAATTTTCTTAATATGAACTTTGGCTATACAGAAGCATATTTTTACTCTTAGGACACACATCCTGAGTATTTAGGGATGAGATATGGTATCTGGAAATTACCTTAAATGGTTAAGTAAAACTAAAGACAGATGACAGATACATAAAGCCAATACGGGAAATTTTAATAATTGAGTCACATGATGATTACCTGTGTGTTATATTATTTTTCAGCTTTTAATTATGTATATATTCAACATATGAAAAAGATGTTAATTACTGAGTAATTAACAGCTGTCTCAAGCTTGCAGTGGACTCACATAGATCCATGACTTCATGGTTCAATTGTTTGACAAGTGTTTGAAGCTCAAATAAGGTCTAGCAGATTTACATGAGATTTCATATTCTTTATATGCCAGACGTCCTGGCATTAAGAGTTAACATCCTGTCATGAAAATGCCAGCCCTGCCTTATAATACACTGCTATTTTCAAGCAGATGGGTAAGCTAGGCCTAGTGCTGCTAACAATTAAATATTCCTCAAATATATAAGAATATTTCAATTTTCTAAGTAAGTCTTTATTGTTTTATTTATTTATTTTTTTTTTTGTGGATACCGGGGCTCGACCTCAGGACCTCACACGCCAGCAGGCGCCCATGCCACTGAGCGATATCACCAGCTCTTTTTTCGTATGTGGGTTCCGGGAGTCGAACTCGGGCCCTCGCGCTTGCCAGGCAGGCGCCTAAGCCGCTGAGCCATCTCACCGACCCTCTAAGTAAGTCTTTAAATCCATCAGGTTTCTTAAGCACACGTTTGTTGATGCCCTAGAGTTAACACAAACCAAAATGATTATTGACATCATAAACATTAAAGTGACTGATGGGTCACCTCAGTTATAAAATAATCTGGAGTCTGGCCTTGGAGCCTTGCTTTTGAGGACTTCACCCTGACAAGTCCCCTAAAATGACTCACCTCCAACTTATGACTCTAGCACAACAGTTTATGCCAAGTGTTTTTAATTGCAATTTTGGATTGGAGCAAAGCATTATCTACTTAAATGGGACAGTGTAATGAACACAATGATTTTGACTTTTATAGACCTGATGCAAAACAGATGATACATTCATATGCTTCTTATGGCCATTCCCAATTGGTAATAATGGAATAACAGACCAAATGTAGTTTTATCTAGCAAAAATTCCTTTTACTCACTCTGACATTGACACTGGTGATAGGAAATGGCCTGTAATGAGGCATTCCTAGCAAAAACACTATATTAAGATTGTTCAACCTGAGTCAGACTGTCATAAAAAGTTCCAAAGGTTATAAAGGATGCTAGTACATGAACCAAAGTCCTACAGAGTTTTCAACCAAATGTTTTCTAAGCTAAAACAACTGTAAAGCAAGGCTCTCTCCCTGTGGCCAAAGCCTCCAGCAATTCCTCCTTCAGAGCCACACCCTCTCACAGCAGTGACCAGTCAATCTGCTGGTCTGTCTCACACAGTTGTACTTCAGTAAGGTTGAGTCATTTGCCATGAGTGTTCACCCAACATCTAGTACAATATGTGTGCATGGTAGTATCTCAAATATTGCCTGAATCAACTGATCCAAGGCATTAGAATGAAGTGATATCAACTCTTTACAATTGAAAAGAAAAGTAAAGGAATACCTGAACCCTTTAGGCTCTATAATCCCCCTTTTCTGTAAGTGTGTGGCTGGACTCAGACAAAGTAAATTTTATAGATAAAGAGGTTGATGTAGGGCAAGGTGATTATTTTCCTCCAGGCCTAAACTTTTCATCCTCCAATCACAACTGACATTTACTGCATCCTTACCATGTGCCAGAGACTAATGCTAAATGCCTCATAGGTATAGCATCGTTTAATCATCAAAAAAACCTATAAAACAAATACCGTTAATTGGACAGTGCTTAACTATTTTGACTACATACTTTCTTCTAAGGCTTGAAAGTACCCCTGGATAATATAATATCCCCTTGTAGAAATTATTTTTCCTGCTTGGGTCTTATTAATGAACATTTGGCAGAACTATGGTCAGTCTTGGCACTCAGCTCTTCTTAAACAGTCCATAAGCATTCAAAAGCTGCCACACACAGTCTAAAATAGGAAAGAATAGAAATGTGTTGTAAAACCAAGGATTCTGGGCCGGTGAGATGGCTCAGCGGCATAAGCGCCTGCCTGGCAAGCGCGAGGGCCTGAGTTCGACTCTTGGAACCCACATATGAAAAAAGGGCCAGTGATATCGCTCAGCGGCACGGGCGCCTGCTGGCGTGCGAGGTCCTGAGGTCGAGCCCCGGTACCCACAAAAAAAAAAAAAAAAAAAACAAGGATTCTAACTTAAAAACCTTACCATGTTTCACTCAGCATTCACTACTCTTTAGAAAAGAAAGGCAGTATAGTGATATTGGAATGTGATCATTAGAGATAATTACTTAGGATAAGAACAACATTAATATAAAGAAATTGAGTAACATCCATAAATTGTAATAGTCCTGAAAATGCCTTTCTACTTCAGTTGAGCTCATAATGAGCACAGAAACAGTTAAATTGTGCAGCCTATAAGAAAAGAAGCAGATGTGTGTAATATTGAATTATCTAAAATTAAGAGATAAATCTCTAGATCTTAAAACGTGGTCTGGAATAGATTCACTTCTTGGTAGTCGCACAATGAAGCAGCAAACCAGCAGCAATCCTGTCTACTCGGCCCCCTCGAGAGCGCAGCAAAGACCGTCAGAGCCACCTATTTGTTAGGAAGGAGAGGGCGGCAAAGCCACAATATTAGTTACAGTAGTTGTCTCATGCAGATACGGTTTTCTTACCTTAGTCAGAGCTTGTCCTAAAAGATTCTCAAATGCTTTCAAATTAAGATAGGGACCATTATAGTAAGGGTTACTTTGTGCTTTTCTTCCCAGCCAGTACAATGTTATCAAAACCTTAAAAAAAAAAAATCACGAACAACAAGATCAGTCTATTTAGTGACCGACTACAAGCACAAATGCAGGTGAGTGCTGCAGAAAAATGACAGATCACATTACTCTATGGCAGAAATACAAACTTTTAAATTTATGGCAACGAGAGGCACCACTAAAAATCTTAATTATTCTTACTAGATTCTGAGATTTTCTTGTCTCAGAACAAGTTCTCTGAGTAAAAGGTATTTATGTACTCTACTAGCACATATAAAGAAGGCAAAACTTTGTAAGAGAAAAACACAAGTAAAACTTTAAATCCCATCAATATTTTTAAATAAAACTACAGAACATATACCTAAAATAAATAATCCTCAGCATTCTTAATAAGAACGTTAAGCTTTTCAAAAAATAAAGCTGTCCCTTTTAGACATTCTTTTCTTGGAATTGGGAATTGAACTCAGGACCTCGTACTAGCCAGGCCGGCACGGTGCCACTGAGCTATACCCTGGCCCTAGACATTCTTTTATATATGTAGACTACTAAAGACAGTATATGGGTTTAAAATGAAAATTTACTTGGAGTCCTTAAATATTCAGTGTTTTTCCTTGAAGTCTGATTTGAGGGTTTCTACTTGCTCCCCTAAAAATCCTAAAATGAGTTTGCCTTTACCACATTAGTAACATAACGAGCTTCCTAAATCTAACCAACCTTCTTATACCATGATATCATAGAATATATGTTCTAACCATGTAACCATGTATGTTAACACATATACTTAAGTATATTTAGAGTTTGTGACTGACTGTTTTCTAGGTGAAATTTAATAAAACAAAAGAGTACAAAGTATATTTTTAGATCCACTACTTTCTTATAAAATATGAAAGTAAAATATATATATATAATATATATAATGTTCAATTAAAGTAAATATATCTTACATTTTTCACTCTCCTATCAGTCTCTTCTTGCCTGTAAAGGAAACGAAAATATTAAGTAATATCCAAGAACCTTAAATTATTAATTATAACTTTAAAATCATTTTTATTCTAAAGTTCTACGAATATTAACATCATTTGGAAATACAGAAATCTTAAGGCACATATTTCCCATCAGAAGAATTAGTCCATATTCATTCATCTGGTTAAATATAATGGTCCACATTCCATAAAAAGTAATGTTTTTTCTCTCCTTTTATCCATTATAATTTGATTTTTAAAATATGTTATTGGGAGTTTTACATTCTCATTTTAAACAATGCTTAAACCTGGGCAACAGGAGGAGAAGGGAAACAAGAAAAAAATCTTAAAAGGAAAAAAAATAAGTGAAAAAATAAGTGGTTGCGCACAAGATTTGTCACCCAAATTCCCCAGAGCAAACTTCTCAGAGACCATGAATGACTCTGCAGATGCTGAAAGTAACTGCGAGCCTCAGCCCGGAGAAACTCACTCTATTACAAGAATCGTGGGTGTTCTGCCCACATATAAAAGCACAGGAAAGATAAATGGAGGCAGATGTCACCTCAATGCGGAAGAAACAACAGTATGTTATGGAATAAAGACAAATGTCATCCTATAAGAACATGCTTCCATCATTAGACACACACACATGCCCATTGTGAATTCGGAGACCAAGGAAGCTTGAGCTAGATGGCTTCTAAAACAGAAAATATTACATTTTCAGCCTAACTGTAAGTGGTTCACTTTTAGGATAAAATATGCACAGACACATGTGTTATCGTATGTATGTAGAAGACATATACATAAAACATATCACAGAGATAATTCACTTTCACATATACAGAGAGCCAAAGAAAAACGGGTGAGTGTGAGTGCCCAGAGGCCAATATTTTTGCTTTTTTTTGAGACAGGGTCTCACTACGTAGTTCAGACTGGCCTTGAACTCACTATGTAGCCCAGGATGGCCTGGAACTTGTGACAATCCTCCTGTCTCAGCCTCCCTAGTGCTGGGATTGTAAGTGTGCACCACCACACCTGGCCCAGAGGCCAATATTTAACAAAGCTTTCAAAGACTTCACAAGGCAACTATGACTATTCCTTTTCACAGAAAAAAATGAACCAAAATCAATTTAAAAATAATATGCACCTCCCACCCACCCCCCAAAAACAGCATCTTAATAAAATTCACAAACTTTCACACTACTACTGGTGGAAATATAAATTGGTGCAGCTATTTATACTCTCACCTTACTTGGTAATATCTATTTAAATATATCAATATTCTATGACCTAGTCCATTCCTAGGTATACGCTCAACAACAATGTTTATATTTACTGAAATTCATATACAAGAAGGTACGTAATAGCTAAAACTGGAAGATATTCACATGTCTAACAGGCACAAGAATTACAGAATATCTACATAATGAAATATTACATGAAAACGAGAATAAAACCTGTAGCTACATCTAACCATATGGTTCTATCTCATAAACAATGGGAAGAAAAAAAAAGCCACGACCAATAAATACATAAAGAAATGTGCAACTCTGCTAGCCATTCGAAAAATGAAAAATAAAACAACACTGAGATGCCATCTCACTCCAGAAAGAATGGCTACCATCAAGAAGTCAGCCAATAATAAATGCTAGAGAGGCTGTGGGGAAAAAAGAATCCTTCTTTGTTGTTTGTGGGAGTGTAAACTGGTACAGCATTATGGAAATCAGAATGGAGATTCCTCAGACAACTAAAACTAGAAATTCCATTGGACCCAGCTATTCCCCTTCTACGTATCTTTCCAAAACAGTTAAAGATATCATACCACGGTGATGTATGCATAGCCATGTTTATAGCAGCATAATTCATGATATCTAAATATTGGAAACAGCCTATATGTCCATCAACAGATGAATGGATAAAGCAAATGTGGTATTCATATACAATGGAGTACTACTCTGCTATAAAGGATAAACGAGTCATTTATAGGAAAATGAATGCACCTTGAGACCATGATGTTAAGTGAAGTAAATCAGACACACAAGCTTAAATATCGTATGGTTTCTCTTACATGAGAAACTCAATATATAAATAAAGTGCAAAATAAAAGACAAACAAAATAGAAAAAAAGAGAGAAAAAGTTAGTAAAAGTCAGCATGGACAATGTATTTAAAAGTGTACCTCAATTTAGTATAATTATGTGTTTTATGTTTTTTGGCCTGTTAGTCAGACTGTTAATCTGTATATATGATAATTAACTTTATAAAGACTTCTAAGGTAAATAAATAAAGCTGATGGTGGCAAAAAAGGGTGGTGGAGGGGAAGGGGGGAAAATATCAATTGAGATGTGTTATGTACCAGTTCCCCAGAGTGAAAGTAATCATTACATACTATAAACATACACTAATAAAAATAAAAATTTTGAAAAAATTATAAACTAGAGCCTCCAAAACTATGAGTTAAAATAAAACTGTTCGTTGTAAGTAAAAAAAAAAAAAAAGAACAGAAAAAAGAAAGAAAAGAGAAAAGAAAAGAAAAGCCAGACACAGGAGAGCATAGGCTATTTGAATGGATTTACACACAGTGCAAAAACAGGCTGTGCCGGGTAATCCTAACTGTCAGTTTGAATGGATTAAGAGACGCCCAGAGCAGTGACTGGATCATGGCGGCGCTGTCCTCATTAGTGGATTCATCCTCTGATGCTGGTAGCTAAATGTGCTGTTAGGAGGTGTGGCCTAGTTGGAGGAGAGCCACTAGGGATGTGCTTTCGAAGGGTGTATCTTGTCCCAGCCACCATGAAGTGAGCAACTTTGCTCCACCATGCCATTTTGCCATGAGGTTTCTGCCTTGGAGCCACCTGACCATGGGCTGAAATCATGAGCCAAAATAAACCTTTCCCCTTTGAAGTTACGGCTGTCCAGTATTTTGTCCCAACAATGGAAGAGCTGACTAACACAGGCAAAACAAAGATATACTATTAGAGGTCAGGACAATGGTTAGTCATATGGGAAAAACTGACAGAAGTCACTGGCAGAGAGTAGGGCCTCCAGGATGCTGATAATTTTGAATTTTGATCTGGAAGCTGAGTACCTGGAAGCATGTTCAGTTTCTAAATAAATCTTTAAACCGTACTTTTATAGCATGTATACTTTTTGTATGTATATTATACTTCAAAAGAGTGAACAGAACAAATTTCACAGCCCAAGTGCTCAAACCCTAACTTAACTTTTGAGTACAAAGAGAATCATCTTGAAAAAATTAATAACATTTTACTTTGGAAGTAGTAAGTGGGGAAGTCACTAGAAATAGTCAATGAAAAATTACAGTTGTAAACACATAGTCCCTTGTTAGATTAATGACCAATACACACACACCACTGAAATGTTAAATTATCCAAAGCACAGAAGAACCATCGACGCATAGTACAAACGATGTACTAGCCCATGAGTTTTCCCACCTTTGTCAAAGGCACACTCAGAGCGGAAGAAATAGAGCTCTCCTGAATTCCTGACCTCCATAAAGGTTTTCATTCCAACACACTCATCTACTTTAGACTTTTATCAGGATAGAGCAGTAACCGGAAATGCAAAGTATAGCCTATTCTGTGACAGACTCTCACAACAACAGTAAGCTTGGCATTATTGTCCTTCATTCACTTTACATTCCCTTCTAAATATGAGCATTTACAACATGCTCTTCAACACAGTCATACATAGGCCCGCCAAGTTAGTGGCCTATCACTGAAATGAAATGCCAGGAATTCAAGTAGTTGATGATTTGCTGGAGTAAAGAGAGTTCACTATGACACACCACAAACATTCCACTGCTTGAAGTCAGGAACCAGGCCACTCCTTTCCCTAGGATGGCCACAGGGCATTATCCTAAGACCTTTTAACTAGAACAAGTGTGAGAGTGGAGGTGAGCTCACCATGACCAGACGCTGCCTGGCTCAATCAAGGAGTAAGGCAGCAGTGTCGCAGTTGAATAATTTCCCCACAGCAGATGTGCTGGTAGAGTTGATGTGGTATAACACCGTGCTGATGGAGTAAGCAGCTTAGGGTCAGATCCAGCTCCCACACGCTGTATTTATTTGGACCATTTACTTGACTCTCAAAGCTTCAGTTTCCTTCTGGATAAACTGGGAATGATGCCTCCCATTTCAAAAAATTAGGAGGAAATGTACTCACGTACTTGGTAGAATCCCTAACATCACGGTCATCACCGTAGACTACGTGAGCTCAGGGTACTTTTAGTCTCATTCTGTCCACAAAGTCCTCCTAGTGAAGTCATGCTGGACACCAATATTTATACTGCAACTTTCCTGCCCGGCACTCCCTATCTTTATCACGTTTTTTAAAATAAACTTCTACTACTTGCATTTATTTTTTATATTTCTCTGCTCTACCAGAATCCCAAAAAGTTTGTGTTGTTTTGTTCACTGCTATATCCCAAAGCCCTTAAAACAGGATATGCCCCCTTGGAAAGTACATAAAAATATGTGTTTAAAAATGCACAGTTATGGCACACAGATGCCCTCAGACATTGGTTGAATACATTTATTCAACTTACAGAAATGTGAGAAAAAGCTGAAATGACAATAGCTCAGATTTTTGTTGTTATTGTTAGTGCTAGGTAAGTACTCTACCTCTGAGCTATGATCCCTGCCCTGCCTTTTTTGTTTTTGTTTTTTTTTTTTCTGTTTTTTTGTGGGTACCGGGGGGTCGACCTCAGGACCTCGCGCACCAACAGGCACCCGTGCCGCTGAGCGATATCACTGGCCCCTTTTTCGTATGTGGGTTCCAGGAGTCGAACTCGGGCCCTCACGCTTGCAAGGCAGGTGCTTACGCCGCTGAGCCATCTCACCGGCCCCTTTTTTTTGGTTTTGATGCAGGGTCTCACTAAATTGCCCAGGGTTACCTCAAACTTCCAATCCTTCATCTCAGCCTCCCGAGTAGCTGGTATTATATCCATACATCACCATGGCCCCAGAGCATGAGAATCTTAATAAATATTCATATGATGTCAAAGACAGGAATTAAGGTGGATTAGCTTACTTAACATATATCCAATTTTGACTCAAATTGTATTGATATTCATATACGTTACAAAAAAAGACAAAAGCAAAAGCCAATTTGAAAACATAGAGTACAAAGCTTAAATGCTAGTCACAATAAAAAAGACCAAAGAATCTATACCTATATCGAAACATAAATTTACTGTTCAGAAGGAAAGAACAGTTCAGTAACATTTCAAAATTACTATCTTGAATATATTGATAGCCTTCATTCTATGCTTAGATCATGCATTAACTTTTAAATACTATATTTAATATTTATGAGATAGCAAGAACAGCATAGATATGAACTTTCGCACTGTTAATGAAATAGTTCTAATTCCTTTGCTGCCTCACGAAGGACCAGAAGACACGTTCCCATCACAGACCTCCGAACTCTGTGTCCATCACTCTACTCTTCCAGGTGTCTTCACCTTAACCTAACAGCTACTTGATACTACTTAGAACCAGGCAGCTCTAGGTCTGATCTTTTTTACACTGAGTTTAAATCTTTGAGATTTTAAAAGACAAGTATGAATCACTCAAGAAAGAAGTTCTAACCAAAGGAACAAGGAAGTAAAAAGTCCACGTCGATGCTGTGACTGTCCTTAAAAGATGCTTTGCTAGTCTTCCCATGAGGAGGCAGCTCAGCTGCAAGGGCTCTGGGGATCCTGGATTCTGGCTCCACATCTCCTGCTGTGAGAACCCAATCACATTACTTAACTCTCCAAAGCTTCACCTGCAAAACAGAACAACAGTTCCAGCCTCACTGGACTCCAAAGAGAGAGATAAAAAGTGTTTAACACAGGGAGAATAAGTAAATGAGACATTTCAAAACTATCTCCCAGTGATGGGTCTAAACCAAACCACTGGGGGGAAGAGGAATGGCCAGAAGACAGTCAACTTTTCCTTACATACATCTCCCCCAGAAGAGATATTTCTATGAAACAATTTACGACACTCTTTCATGTTACTCTTTCCTTGCCCTCTTGCCATGAAAGGCTTGAAACAAGGATAATAAATTATTTCTAGAATAAGGTCAAACAAAGGGCAAGGCAAACCGGAGTGGTATTACTGACACTATCTAAACATCCATGTTGGCCCAAGCCATCCCTCCCCACTCGTCCTTGGTCTACCACGGCCAAATCCATAAGCTCAACATGTGAAAGAAAAAAATGTGTCTACACAGCCAAAAACCTATCTCCTTCATACCCGACTACACAGTTTGAGAAAAAAGTGCTAATGAATGAGATTATGATTTACCACTGTGTGCCAGCCAGCTGTGGTCTAAAGTTGCACAAATTTTCCCAAATCTCACTGCAGAGTGCTAACTTTGAGCCCACACACAGGCGACCTACCCACGCCTTCCTGTGGGCTCCTCTGAGGTACTGCAGAGAGCCGGTGCCATCCCAACACATGGTTGTACGCCAGAGTCCATCACTGGCCCAGCACAGCCAAGCACTGAAGAGTCACACGTCACCTAAAGCCACTCCTTGCCAACTCAGCAGAACCAGGGTTAAAGGAAATCTGCCCCCAAAAGAGTAAAGCTTCATAGGATTTGACAGATCTCCAGTTTTTCTGTTGTTCTCCATGTCGCAGTAGCGCTTTTTCTCAAAAGTACAATCATCTTTCTCATTTGCAACAGTGAAAGGCCCAATCTTCCTATGCTCTGCCCCAACCTCATAATCCTCAAGAACTGAATTCTCCATATTCCAAAAGTATCTCTTCTCCCCAGGGCCCAGCCCCATTCTACCCTAGTCAACCTCAGTTAAGATCAAATACCGTACCCTGACAGAACCACTGCATGGAGAAACATGACTAAAAACTCATGCCAGAATTTCTGATAGAGTAGGAATATCTGTAATCGAAAAGGTAAGAAGTCTGGTCACTACTCCAAGCCTCAAGTCTGGGCGATCCCAGCTGAACAAAGATCTAGAAATTCTACAAGGGACTCAAGCAAAGTCACCTACCCAGCTTAGTCTCCTCCCTGCTACCAGAATAAGTTCCCTGCCATGCTTCTTTGCTCCTCAGAACAATTGTAGCTTATTAAGTGATTATGTCCTCAGGCCTCCACTTCCTGTGACCACTTCTCAGAGTTAGGCATGGAATCTTCCTAGAGACCCAGCCCTGCCCTGCCCTGCCCTGCCCTGGGTTGCACCAGCTGACCTGGGTGTTGCCTTTTGGGAAATTAGGTTGATATTAGAGAAGCTGAGCTCAGTAAATACTTGGTCCTCCTCCAAGCCACTAAGTAATCTCTGTTCTCCAGTTGTTGCTTATTCTGTTGACCACCTGCTAGCACTTTAAAAAAAAAAAAAAAAATCAAAAAAAATGATGTCCTGAATCATGATTTTATAAGCAATCACAAGAAGAAGTATGTGCACAGCATCTGGTTTAAATCTGCCTTATATACATGGGGTAAGGGCAAAGGCAGGCATGTGTACAGGAGGGGAGACGGCAGAGAGAACTCAAAGCAGATGGCCTGATGGCGGGACAGTGGTGGCACAGTCCGTTGTGCCTTGCTAGACGAGAATACCATAGCCTGGGTAATTTAGAAGAGAGAGATAGGTATTGCTTACACTTCCAGAGGGAAGTCCAAGGTCAAGGGACAGGCATCTGGTAAGACAGAAGATAGAGAGGGGCAGGAGGAAAAAGGGAAGTTGGCCAAACTCATCCTGTTATCAAAAGCCTACTCCTGTGATGACTCACCCACTCCTGCAGTAACAGCATTAATCCATTCCTGAGAGCAAAGCCTCAATCACCTCTGAAAGGTCCCAGATCTCAACACTGTTGCATTGGGGACGAACTTTCTAACACGTGAAATTTCAGGACGCATTCAAAACAGAGCAAGCAGCATTTTTTTTGTATATGCAATAAGGCAATCTGTCTCCAAATGGGAGGAAAGCCTAGGCATGCTGAGCAACTCGAGCACACTAGGTTAAATTTTAAGAAACACTGCAGGAAGACTTCTAACACTACTGCCTCAAAAGAAAGGGGCCATTTCTATTCAAAATGTAGGTATCAAATTAGGAATCTATCAGGAATGGCTTCATTTCCTATTAATGGAAGTTCTATTCTATTAATGGAAGTTCATCCATTGCATTATCTAAAATAGAACAAATACTACCATCTGTCTTTCACTGTGTCAAATAGATGTATGTATAAAAGTTGTAGGTGAGTTCTTAGAAAACTTCATTCACTCTTGCCTTCTTTCAAAAAAGCAAGGAAGAAAGTAAAAGATTGAAATTATGCTTCCTTCCCTCCCACTTCATCCTAAAAATGAAAACTGCATTCCATTTGACAACCTTCCAGTGATGCTGGAGATATGTGACTCACTGGCTTTTATGTGCCATTTCTACAAAATGCAGCTCTATCCAACTGAAGTGGAAACCATAAAAATGACACTTGAGAACATAACACCACCCCTGGAGATAATTAGTGAGCAGGAATACATAAACCTAATTTCTATACTTACCTATGTGAGAAGAAACTCTTGGAAATTCAACAGTTTTGCCCTAGCAACATAATTCTTATTCCAACCATGTCATGAATAAGTACACTCTTGTTAAAAATAAATCATTATTAAATTTCACACCCCTCCCACACACTATAAAAATAGCAGAATTTCACTTAAAGAGAGGGGGCTAGGCATATGCATTAAAAGATCCTGGGACACAATTCTACTTAAATAATAAAAGTGAAGAATGCTGTTCCAGGAGCTAGGGGGTAGGCTTTATCCCAAACTCTCTCAATCAGGAACTCTTTTATCATTATTTTCTACTTTATGTAATATACTTGCTATTACATAAATCTGACTTCACATTTGAGACTTGTGTGTATACCCCATTAGCTGGTAAACCAGAAACAGAATTATGATCCATTTCGTATGATCTGTTTATTAAATGGAGTTCAGTTATATAAAATATGTCAAGGGAGAGAGTAGAACAACCAAAGAAACTTAACCTCAGCTTTCCTTCTATAAGTAACAATGCTAGGTAGCCACAGCAATGGAGATACTGGGTTTTCCTTTTACATATGAAGCTTGAGACCCTTAACGAAACTGAATGATTAGGTAAATGGTAATTTAGACATTCAAATACAATGCTCAAAGTAGAAATCTTTTTTTTTTTTTTTTTTTTTTTTTGTGGGTACCAGGGGTCAACCTCAGGACCTCGCAGGCCAGCAGGCGCCCGTGCTGCTGAGCGATATCACCGGCCCTTTTTTTGTATGTGGGTACCAGGAGTCGAACTCAGGACCTTGCGCTTGCCAGGCAGGCGCTTATGCCGCTGAGCTATCTCACCGGCCCTAGAAATCTTGACTGGAGGTATAATTTGGGGAGTTGTCTTGCATATAAATGAAATGTAAAGTCATATGACTGAATGAGATCACCTTTGTTAAAATAAGTAAGTACAGTACACACAGAGCAGAGGTCCAAGGATTTAGCCCTGGGAAACCCAGGCCATAAAGGTTAAGAAACAGGAGAAATTGGCAAAACAGCTCATAAGGACCACCCAGGGAGACAGGAGTGGCTTACCACAGTGAAGGCAAAGGAGGAGGGGGGCACAAACCCAGACAATAATGCTCTTGAAAGGTGGAGAAAGATGATGGCTCAGGAGTAACTAGTGGATTATTTTCTCACCTCTCATGGTATCTTACACACACACACCCCACATATAATTACTCTTTCCTTCCCTGAGGAGCAGCAGTTCATAATGACAAATACTAATATTAACAAAAATTTTATCAAGCTGCACATGGTGGCCCACACCTATAATCCCAGCAGTCCGGAAGCCTGAGGCAGGGAGATGGAAAGTTCAAGCCCAGCCTGGAGGACTTAGTGAGACCGTATCACAAAATAAAAATAAAAAAGGGCTGGGGATGTAGCTCAGTTCAAAGCCCCTGGGTTCAATCCCCAGTACCAAAAAGAATATGTATCGATCTCAAAACTACTGATGTCCCAGAAGATACAATTTAAGAGACTATTGGACTAGTTATCTTTCAGTTATCCTTCCAGACTTGAACCCACACTCAGCAAATCAAAATGAAATCCAATTATAAATGTTCTAGATATTGGAACATAATCCTGTGCTAGACCATACACTTTCTTTTTTTTTTTTTTTTTTTTTTTTGTGGGTACCGGGGTGTCGACCTCAGGACCTCGAGTGCCAGCAGGCACCCGTGCCGCTGAGCGATATCACCGGCCCCTTTTTCATATGTGGGTTCCGGGAGTCGAACTCAGGCCCTCACGCTTGCCGGGCAGGCGCTTAAGCCACTGAGCCATCTCACTGGCCCCTAGACCATACACTTTCATTCAAATGTTTCTCAAATTGTGTATCACAGAAGAGAATAAAGTAGCAAAATTTTAAGAGGACTTCAGGGCTGAAAAATTTTTGAAAAGTGCTACACACTATATTGTCCTCTTGAATAGCAAATTAAAGTCCTGAGAAGTCTTCTGAAAAGAGAGATTTTACTTGTATTTTGAAAAATTCACTTTTTAAATTTTTTGGCAGAGCAGTCATTAAAATCTTGAGGATGCTACTACTAATGAAATGTTTTCTAGTTGTGTTATTTTTAACTATCTTACACTTAAGGATATAATTAATATACTCATAGCAAATGCCTTTACTAAGCATTTTATATCAATCATTATGTCAACTGCTCTACATTTCCTTTAATCCAAACAACAATCTAATTAATGAGTTAGAGATTAGGAAATTAAGACTCCAAAAGTTTAAGAAACTTTCCCAAGGCCAAAAAACTATGAAGACTTATAAACTTAAAAACTATGTGATTTATAAACTTCCCCAAGACCCAGTCTTAGTACAATCATCAACATTTTCTACAGCAATATATGTATTTTCAAAAAAATTTACTTCTTTCTTAATCCTAAAAAATGATTCTCTTTATCCTGATATATACATCAATATCTTTTTGAAACTTTTGGTTCAAAAACTTACCTATGTCAATAATAATTTCCTTCCTAAATCTGTTTTCCAAAGATAATGGCAGAAATTCTCAGTATGGCAATAGGGAATGGCAAAATTTAAACACCCATTTCACAATCTCACATACACGGTTCTAGGATTACACAGAGGGAAACTGCCAAAGCACTTTTTAAAAGATTGCTACGTAAATTAATTCCCATCATCACACTTCTCAGACAGAACAATGACAAAGTATTGATTTCCCATAGTTTACAACTGCTAATCCATTTTAAATTTGATTTCTGTAAGAAGAGCACTCACGAACTGCAAATAAATAAGATGATAGGGGCTGTGAGTTTGGCTCAGCGGTAGAACACTTGTCTCACTTGTGTGAGGCACTGGGTTCCATCTCCAATGCCGCAAATAAACAAATGAACGAATGACTAAAGTAAATAAGTAAGTATCTACAAGATTAAATGGAAAAGTTTTGTAGTTTCCTGAAGGTACACTTTCTTATCTTGAGGCATACTGCAAACATAATATCTACCATTAGGTTTGCAAAAATTAAACATATGGGTTTTTTTTGGGGGGGTTGTTTGTTTGTTTTTTAATATGCGGGTACCGGGAGTTGAACTCAGGATCTCGCACTTGCCAGGCAGGCACTTATGCCGCTGAGCTATATCACGGGCCTTAAAAATATGTTTCAAATGCCAAGCATGTAAATACACATTTCCTTCCCAATATACATGAAAGTTCTCTGTAAAGCACAAGATGGAGTAAATTGTTATTTGTAAGTTATTATATCAATACACAAATTCCTTAGGTATAATTTCAATATTTTAAATACACTACATGTCTGCAACACAAGCCCTGTATAGTCAAAATAACACAAAACAAACTATTCATGCAACACGTTCAGAAGTTTCTATGCTACTTCACTATTCTCTCATCTCTGAGAATTGCATCAAAATTTAGTATCCTCCCCAAAAGAGATTCTTAGCCCTCCAGTTTTTTATGTCACTTATGTCTCACATTTTGCCTGTTTAATATAAGTTCTCTATAATGTTTACTTGAATAATCCCAGGATAGAAAAAACTATGCACTATTTTACTTATGCTAAAGGTTAACAGAGATAATACACAGTAATTTTAAATGAGGGCTTTTAAGCCTCAATAATATAAACATTTTGAAGTTCATAATCCTTTGCCATACAGAGACTGTCCTGACATTACAGGATATAAAGCATCTTTCCTTGCCCCTAGCCCCTTATTAGGATTGGATATGAATTGTCCCCCAAAGGTTCATGTGTTTAAGGTGTGGTCCCCAGTGCAGCAATGCTTACAGGTAAGCATTTGGAGAAATGATCAAATCGTAAAAACTCTGACCTCATCAATGATCATTCTACTGATGGGTCATAATTTGATGGGCTTTGGGGAGGTGATGGAAAGTGAAGGGGTAGGACCTAGTTGAAAAAAGCAGGTCCTTGGGGACCTGCCCCTGATGACTTTATCTTGTCCATGGGCCCCTTAATTTGCTCTCACTCAGTCTGTTTCCTGTCAGACATGAAGCAAGCTGCTTTGCTCCACTGTGGCATATGTTTCTCATCTGTGCCTCACCACAGGCCCAGAAGCAACACAGTCAAGAGATCATGGGTTGAAACCTCTGTAACTATGAGTCAAAATACACCCTTTTTCCTTTAAGTTGCTTTTCTTAAGTACTGCTACAGCAACAGAAAGTTGAACAACACATCCCTAGATCTCAGTTACTCTGCTATCCCTTTCTGGTCATGAAAATCAGAAATGTTTCCAGACATTACCACATGACCCCTGGGGGACAAAATTGTTCATGGTTGAGAACCACACTATCTTAGAAAATCTAAGAATTTAACTAATTCCTCTAATCAGATAAACTATACTGGTTGCCAGGATCCTAAAATTAGCTGAAAGAGTCACTTAATAACTGTCATCTGGAAAAAGGTATTAAATGTATGAGGAAAGCAAACACCCAACCAAAGACTATATCCTTGAGAAGTTAATGGAAAATATACTGTTAGATCAAAAGGCAAGAACCAGCTCAGTGGTTACATCACAGTAGAGACCCAGTAAATACACAACATATGAAAGCAATGTAGTGAGATCCTGTCTCAAAATAAAAAAATAAAAAGGGCTGGGGATGGAGCTCAGCCCTCCCTCGCTTGGTTCAATTCCCACATCACATACCACATACAGAGAGAGGACATCTCCTTACTCTCCATCTTCACGCCATCCACAGTCAGCCACTGCCAGCAACATCATCTGTATTTATATCAATTTAAAACTAAATTTTCATATAAAAGTATTTAATTGCAATTAGTTTAGAGAATAGTTTTTTAAAACTTTGAAGACATTTTTCTCATAACAGTTTGCAAATATGTAAAACTTTTAGGTGCCCTTAGGAAAAAAAAAAACTTTTTCTTTGTGAACATATTCTCTAAACTTTCCAAATACAATGTGTCTCATGTATAGAAATAAAGTTGGAGGAAATAATTGTCCAAAGGAAAACAAATCATAATTTTAATCTTTAACTTGCTCCTCATAATTTCTAGAGGGTACTATCTTTCTTTAGAAAGACAAGATGATGCATTACTTAAAATCTTCCATTTATATATACCACTCTTGATTTTATACATATGTGCATAGACACACACACACACAAACATACACATACACACAAACACACACACACACTCCATTTCCTACTTAGTCTTCCATATAGCACTTGGAATTTCAGAGTATTACCACAGTATTACTAACCACCCTACATAAACTATGAAAAAGAATGGGTATACTTCAGGTAAATATGGTAACTGGCTTTTGAATACAAGTTAATACATAACTCTGCCTGTCAGTCAACTTTCAGGCTCAATATACATGGAATCAGATGCAATCAATTTTGATTTTCTCATTTATGAATACCTTTTCAAGACTTTCCCAGAATTTAAAGATGTCCCCGACCTCTCACTCTTCCATTCACCATAGCAAGTCTTGACCCAATTCTAATACTTCCCAGGGAAGTTTTCGCAGTTACAACCCACTGTCATTATCTCTGCCCATAATTTAAAACTTAAGTTCCTCTTAAGCACATGCATCATCTAATCCCCAAGCCTATTCATCCTTTCACATACTCATCACTGGTAAAGGGGCCCACAAGTTTCAGAGCCAAAAACCGGGGGCCTGTACCAAACAACTGTTTCTCTCAAAATCTCACCTGCCCATTACTGAAGCCCATCAATTCTAGCTACAACTGCATCTCTCCTTTCTCAGATGTAACTCATTGCCTGCTTTCAGTCTTGCCCTTCCAGTCTCCTCCAATGGGAGGCCCCAAGAACCTTCCTCAAGGGAATCCTCGCTGGGGTGAGGGGTCCAGAAACACAGAGTTTAATGAGCCCTCCGGGTGATTTTGATGCATGCTAATGATTGAAACCACTGCCCAAGAAACAAACCAAAGTTAAAATTACTCCTGAACTAGGCCGGTGAGATGGCTCAGCGGCATAAGCGCCTGCCCGGCAAGCGCGAAGGCCCGAGTTCGACTCCCGGAACCCACATACGAAAAAAGGGCCGCTGATATCGCTCAGCGGCACGGGCGCCTGCTGGCGCGCGAGGTCCTGAGGTTGACCCCCTGGTGCCCACAAAAAAAAAAAAAAAAAATTACTCCTGAACTGAAACTACAGCCTAGACGAGTTTAGCTAGTTTTTAGAAAAAGGAAGTTAAACCGAAACGTAATTCCTCTAGCCCTACCCAATTAGAATTAAAAACAAACAATAAAAAGCACAAAGAAACTTGAAATGAAAAGGCTGGTACTTCTGCCAAGGATTTTCAAGTGTTGACTAAAAAGACTTCAGTGTGTTTCACCATGCCTGGGTACACTTAAGAAAGCACTGTAAAATGCACTGGGTTTGCTGCTATCACTACATACAAACCTAGCACTCAGGATGCCTTGCAGCAGGACTCTGAAGGGCAGGGAGGGTCACTGAGTGGATGATTTAACAATTCATGGGCTCCAAAAGAGAATACTTAAGAGGGGGGAAAGAAAAGCCACTCTACCTATCCTGAATACACAGAACATAATGTTTCAAGTAGCACTGAAGAAATTTCTTCCATAAGATTTCTGAAAAGTCAACCAATGCCAGTTGTAAAGGAATGCTATTCAGAAAGTTACTTTTGTTGCATTTATTTTATAATTTCCTCATAATACCATTCATTCCTGTTTTGTGTCCCTGAAGAAGGGTAACTGGTGAGAAACCAGTCTAGAGATATTTTTGGTAACACCTAATTTCTAATTTGTTTTCCCCAATTATGAAAATGTGAACTAAATAATGTTGGAATAATTCACCTGAATGTGATAAAAGATTAAGTACTACTCTAAGGACACTTACCAGAAAATCCTACACAGAAAATTATAATCCCAAAGCACTTTGCATAAAAATAGTTATGCATAAATGGAATTTTAAGGCACCAGACATAAAGGAAAACATCATCTTTGCGAAAATGGTGAACATGGATAGAAAAAAATGTATAGTGGCTGCACAGAAAAATTAAAATGCCATCAGTAAAGTCCTTCTTTACATTCAAAGATATATAATTATGCAAATATAACTTTTTCTGCTAACTAAAGCAGCTAATCTGCCTTTGAAATCTAAATCTAGCCTTTATTTTATTCAGCTTCCTAAATCTGAATAACAGTCATAAAGTAAAATGTAGATAAAGTATCATCACTACACAGTCATTCACTGAAATAATAAGAAATGAGGTTAACGTTAGGTAAAATGAAAGAATATTCTATCTAGTTCGAGTCCTTTGCTGCTCTGGTTAAACTGACAATGAGGAACAGTGACAATAACCACCCTGGAATCAGGATGTGGCACTGAGGTCCAGATACCCACCACTGTCGCTGATGATGTGCAAAAGCCGCCAGCCACTTTCTTTGGGACCACACCTTTTTTTCTATATGTGAAGCATCTGTATTTGATAAGATTATCTCTTCAGTACATTTCTATTCTTATATTCTGATTTTTAACTCTTATAAAAGGTAATTCCTCAGAGGTACACATGTTTATATTTAATAGTTGCACTATAATTTTAAAGTTGACATGAAAGTCAATATAAAGCTTTACTAGTCTCCCTAGAGAGCCTTTCTGTAAATTCAAATACAACAATGCACATTTGTGCCAATTGCCTGACATGATTAAGCACTCTGAGCTAATATAAATAGATGGCCCCGTGTACTACCTTGATTATAACTGGGAGATAACGTGCTCTAGAGGCGTTGAAGCCTGACTTAAACATATGCCGGGGCTGGGGATGTAGCCCAGTGGTACAACACATGCATGTGGCACTGGGTTCAAATTAAAAATTCTTTTGAAGATTCAATTAAGCCACTGGTAGCAGCAAACCAGTAAGTTATTAAAATCATTCCTTAAAAGCAATTGTAAGACATAATAAAAACATAAATCTTTCAAATAACATAATCCCAAATTTCTTCTTAAGGTTTCAATAGAACATAAAAACGGAATGAAACATAAGATTATCAGATAATGTACTTAGAAGCAGGTAAGGAGAAAGAGAATCAAGAACAATGAATTTATGGTGAGGAGGAAGGAATACTTAGAAAGTTAGAAGTTCATTAAGGCCAAGGATGTAGCTGAGTGGCACAGTGCTTGTCTAGCACGTGTGAGGCCCTGGGTCTGAAACCCAGCACCACAAAAAAACAAGTTAAAACTTCAAGAAAAATCCTAACTGGTTCTTTAATTCTCACTGCCCCTCTCCATGAATCTCAAAGAGATTTAACCCTCGGATATAATGACTAATTTCTTAATAAAATGATGGCCTTCTACTTCCATAACTATTACTAAAATTAAGAGGACAAATCATCCAGTTACAAGCAAGTCTTTAAGAAAGTAGTAAAATCAATTATTTCTAAGAAACCAAAGTAAGAATTGTTAGTGGGTTATCTGATAATTTTATGTACTTTATGGGGACAATGCTGGACATCAAATCCATGCTCTTGCACATGCTAGCCAAATATTCTAACACTGAGCTATACCCCCAACTCTAATTTTATGCACTTTGGATTATCTTACATAAATAACCTTTTTTCTTTGGTCGGAGGGCAGTACTGGGGGTTGAATCCAGGGCCTTTGCCTTGAGCTACACCCTAAGACCTGTATTTTTTTTAATTTTGAGACAAGGTCTCCCTAAGTCACTAAGTTGGCCAGGCAAAGCTCAAATTTGCAGTCTTCCTGTCTCAGCCTCGTAGAAACAAACATTTTTGCTTTCATGTTTTTTTTTCTAATTTTGTTGAATATTATGTTTATATAAAATAACAACTATTATCATATGAAAATAACTAAGGATAATGGTTTTCCATGTTTTAAGATTTAGATTTGGGCTGGATATGTAGTTCATTGGTAGAGTTCTTGCCAAGTGTACACAAGGCCCTGAGTTCAATCCCCAGCACCATTAAAAAAAAAAAAAAGATTTAGATTTAATTGGCACATAGTTCTTAGTTAACTCTAAACAGCAAACGGGGGGGGGGGGACTTCTCATCTTCTACATAAGATTAAGAGTATCCAGGGGCACCTCCTTCCCACCCTGAATGTCAAGCAGATTGCATATACAGGATTGTCACACGGATGACAACAGCCTCTCCAGGCAAAGGGAAACTTGCAAGTTCCATAGCATCTGCTTTCCTCCTTGTATGCGGCTGTTTCCCTCCTAAAACGGTTTCTTCTCTAAAAATAGATTTTATCCTTATTCCTCCAAGGATAAAATCACACTGCTTAGCTTATCCTTACAATATTCTTGTCTTAAGACTCAGCCACATACTTTTAACCATTAAGTTATTTTTACCTGTATTTTATTAAGCAAGAAATTATTGGGAATCAGAGACTAAGGATTTAAACTAAGCTAAACATAACTGGAAATTACTATGAGAAAAAAAAAAAAAAAAAACCTTAAGAGAGAAAAAAGTCCACAAAAGAAAAAAACAGCAATTCAGCAGTACTTTTGCCTCTCACTTCTGCCATGCAAGTCCCTCACATCAACCAGTCCAACATCTCTGCATGCTCCACAGTGATAATGCATTTACTTGATTAGTGTTTACTAACTATTTTTTAAATCTGCCTAGTGCTGGATATACTGACAGCAGTTTTTTTTTAAAAAACCTACCATCAAAGGGCTGAAAGTATAGTTTAGTGGTAAAACAAACATACATTATAAAAGCTAAGAAGGATTTTTTTGTTTAAAGTTGGGAGTGGTGGCATATGTCTGTAATCCCAGTATCTGGGAGGCTGAGGCATGAGGATCACAAATTCAAGACTAGCCTGGGCAACTTGGCAAGACCAAGTCTCAAAATCAAAAATTAAAAAAAAAAAAAAAAAAAAAAAAAAAAGGCTGGAGATGTAGCTCAAAGGAAAGGCCCTGGGTTCAGTTCCAGTACCACAATCAATCAATCAATCAAAATAGAAGACTGTCATATAGATTGTACATAGCATGGGAGTTCAGAGAACAAAAAAAAGTCTAAACACCAGCTAATAAGAGTATCGCTGGTAAAGTTGCTAATATTGAATATGTGCTACTTGTCAGGCACTTAAACTCTTTACCTGAAATAACTCACTTAATCCTCACAATAGGACCTACGCAGTCAATAGGTGCGAGCGGTGTCTCCCATTTTATCTTTGCGAAACATATGCACAAGGAAGTTAAGGGAACTTGCCAGAGTCCTCTGTCGGTAATGGTTAAAGTAAGACTAGCTGTCCGTCTTCCTTTCCTACTAAGGGATGGCATCAGGGATGAGACCAAATGGAGCCTGAACTCCATAAATGGCTACCCAAGAGAGGCCACAAAAAGGAAGCTGGCCTACTTGGTTGACAATGCCGGGGTGGAAGAGAAATAATACAGCTGGATAAGCAACAAGGAACCCAAAGGTAGAGGAACGTACTTGGACCTGACAAGATGGGTGGAGGGAGCCGTAGTAGGCTCATGAGTGAGAGTGCACAGGTCAAATACACACACAAGATATAAAGACAGCAACAGACAAGATACCAAATCTCTTTCAGAAAAAGATGAAGCGTCAAAATACATTAAGCATTTAACCATCTGATCATACGGAGCTTCCTCTTAAAAACAAAATATGTCTTAAAAACAAAAGATGAGGGGCCAGGGAGATAGCTCAGCGGCACAGCACCTGCCTGGCAAGTGCAAGGTCTGAGTTTGATTCCTGGTACCAAAAAAAAAAAAAAAAAAAAAAAAAAAAAAAAAAAAAAAAAAAAAGATGAACCTCACCCATTTATGAGCCTAAAACTGAAGTGCAAAGATAAGGATGAAAGACAGAAGAGGCCTCCTATGTACAGACATAAACACACACCAACCTTCAGTAGATAGCACGCTTTTTTTAATAAAGTTTATTAACAAATAAAAATTGTACATATTTATCAGCACAACATGTTCTGAAATATGTACTCACTGTGGAATGGCTAAATGGAGCTAATTCGCATCTATTGTAACCTCACTGTGCTTCCTCTTCTGACTCTTTAAACAAACAAAGGCCTCAACTCCATGAACTTTTACAGGAGACAAAGTTTACCAAAACTATAGTATTGTTAAAATACAGCATTAATCCCAACAGCTCATTTAATTGGTGCCTTTAAATCCACTAAAAGAATATTCAGTGTCACATTTACAAAAACACCTTCCTTCCCTGGCCTGTCCTCACCCTGCTATCTCTTCTTCATTGTCCTCATCATTGCCCCATGTTATCTTACTTCTACCCATTAGCTGTCCCCCTTCTTACAGTCTATGCCTACAAATGACAGGTCTGTGTCACCACGAAACACAGTTCCAATGCTTAGAACAATGCCAAGCACACAGAAGGGACTCAATAGATGTAGACATTTGTTTAACTCATTTATTTATCATATCAAACACTCTAGCGATATACAAGCTTTTAAGTGTTGTTTTTCAACCTCAGTCGTTAAAAGGTGAGGAAGTTTTCTGTCATAAAATTGGTGTGTCTGGCTGAATTGGGTCTTTTCACAGATTCAATGGTTTTCTTATCCAATGCTGTTTTGGGGGGATAGGTTTGCAAGGCTGGAGGAAGATTGGCAGGTAAGTACACTTGTGTTCATTTGCGTATAATGTGTCTGAAATTGTCTATTCCTGAGGGGGTTGTATGAATTCTTTGTACAAACAGCTGTTTACATGAAATACGGGGTTGAGATTTAAAACAAGATGACAGGAAAGACAAGCAAGTGACACCTTTTCCTCTTGCTACAGGAAAATATACAAAACAAATGCATGGGGTTGGGTACTGCTGACATTGGCCTTGGCTGTGGATGCCACACAGAGCACTAGTTGCAATTTAAGGAGCCAAGGCTAGGACGTACCGTGACACTGGGATCTCTGATCTGCTTTCAGCATCCATCTGGGTCCAGGAGATGAGCCCACGCCCCTATGGGAAAGGCACGGTGTTGCCCTGGAAGGGCAGCTTTCCTTCTGCTGAGCATTCCCATGTGAAGCAGCTCCTAGTTAGTACAGGAAGTCAGAACACTTCCAGAAGGCATGACAGAAAACACAGTGACCTTCTATAAAGACAGTGGATTCTTATCTGGGGTTAAAAGGAGGGGAAAAAGGGCAACTGGTTAAACCCACATTCAAAATGCAGAATTGGCAGAAGGTTAGGCACACAGACCAGTGGAACCAAGCACAGTTAGAAATAGATGCGCACTTACAGGGACAATTGGTTTTCAACAAAGTGGCAAGATAATATAACGGAGAAACCATAGTCTTTTCACAAATGAGCACTGTAATAACTGGATAAGTATACAGGGATGGGTAGGAATGAAGCATGACCATTATTTCACACCACACACAAAAACTGACTGTGAATAGATCACGAAGAGCTCAATGTCACCACCCATGAGGAAAATGTCAACAAAAATCATTATGAAACTTTATGATACACTAAGAAAGACAAAAGTGCAATGGAGTGATAATAAATATTGGGAGAATGTGGAGCAACTGCTATTCTCATAGCTTAGAGACAGAAACACTGGTACAGCCACTCTGGAAAGCAGTATGGTATTGTCTTATAAGCTGACCACACATTTTCCAGCAATCCCCTCCCTAAGTACTTATCCAAGAGAAACAAAAACATGTTCACACAAAGATTTGTTGTGAATGTTTATACTAGCATTATTCATAACACTCAAAACTTGGAAACACAAACATCTATCAACTGATGACCAAAAGGCGTATCGACATGTGGAAACATTACACAGTAATAAAGAATTGCACAGAATGCGTGAATATCAACAATGTTACACAAATGAATGTGGACTAACACAAAAGAGGACATATTATGTGTTCAATTAATATGATATTCTATAAGAAGCAACATTACAGTAACCTGTAGTGACCAAATGGACCACAGTTAGAAATCAGATGAGGGGTCTGGTTGTTAAGGGACACAAGGAAGCTTTCTGGGGTTCTGTATCTTGATTACAGTAATTATAAAACTTATGTATTTAATCACCAAGGCTTAAACTGTACACATAAAATGAATAATTTTACTGTATGTAAATCATATTAAAATAAAGCTGGAAAAAAATAAGGTCATAAGTAAAGATGAGTGCAAAGGGCTTCCTGGAGAAGAAAATAGTGCAGATAAAGGTATGGCTTGATGGTGAAGTCAATGGTCACCATTTTTGCACCAGTAAATAAGCACAGGTGTGAAAGCAACCATAACACAAAAGGAAGTGCTCAATTAAAAAAAATAATAAAGTGAAGGAATGCTTTCCTTTCCACCCTCACTTTCACAGAGCTGAACTTCATTTCCCTACAAATGATTATTGTCTCTTCATAGAAGACTCCCAAATCTACACCCTGACTTCTGCTTAAATATACTGACAACTGGGCCAGTGAGATAGCTCAGTGGCATAAGCACCTACCTGCCTGGCAAGAGCGAGGTCCTGAGTTCGACTCCCAGTACCCACATACAAAAAAGGGCCCGGTGATATCGCTCAGCGGCACGGATGCCTGCTAGCGCGCGAGGTCTTGAGGTCAACCCCCAGTACCCACAAAAAAAAAAAAAAAAAAAAAAAAAAAAAAAAATATATATATATATATATATATATATATATATATACTGACAACTGCATTTCTATCTGCATGTTCTACTGCCACATCCAACAAAATGTGTTAAAAACTTAATTTCTATCTTGCCTCCAAAGAGGCTGCCTTTCCTGTTTCTGCTAATGATCGAACAGCTCTTCTTGCCCTTTCACTCTAATCAATCCCCTGGTTCACACATCTTTGGCATCTGTCTCTTCATTCACATTTCACTACTTTCAGCAGTTGGCATCCTCATCGCAACACCTACAAACTGCAACCGTTTCCTTCTCTGTCTCCCAGCCTCCATACTGGTTTTCATACACGGGTTTTACAGCCTACTTCCTCACCCCATCTTTCTAAGCCTCTGATTTCAACCACTGAGATAATGTTTAAACCTCCTAGCCGCAATATTTGAGGTACCACCAAAGCTTCCCTCAGCCTATCATCCCGCCTCCCATCTGCCAACCTACACTAGAGACTCATGCCTCAAGTTTCCCTGGCCAAATGTAAGCCTCCAGAGTGCAGATCTTGGTTGAAATGCACTTTACTCACTGCTTCACATCTGGAGGGCCCTGTAAAATGTTTGATTAAACCTCTTGCCTCTGTGCTTCTGGAAGTGCCAGTCTTCTTATGATGGTCTCTCACTTTCCACATGAATCCTATCCAACCCACCTGATCCTATCCTATCCCCCCTAAATCTCTCTCTAGAGTGTGATCATTTTTGTCTAAACCCTACCTGTTCAGAGGTTTAGAATGTGATCCTCATTCATCAGACCTTGCTTAAAGAGACTCCCATCCCTTCCATAGGCCTAATAAAATGAGAGCCCATATGTGAACAAAATCAGTTGTTTTTTCATGGGTACACTGGAGTTTGAGAAGCAATGTTTAAATTACTTGACCTCTCAGTAAAATCTGGGTAATGTGTCACCTGCAGCTACTAAACACAAACTTCTCCATTATCTCTACACTTCCTTTGTACCCAAAGAGCTTCATGGAGCTCATGTCTGACAGATATATGCTAACACATTTTAAAAATGCCTTCATTCAATCTTTATATCTTTTGAACACACTTAAGAGGCAGAATCTTATAAAAGAAAGAGCATTGTGCTCCAAACCATCATAACCATAATGTTCCTCTTGTCCCATTTCCTAAACATATGATCTTGAGCAAGTCACTGAGTCAAGTTCTACACCTGTCAATTCAGGCAACCACCCTATCTTACACAGCAGCTCTAAGATTACACATGTTGTTAAGCAAAATGTTCAGGCACTATTTTCTATTTCCCATGCCCTCTCAAAAATAGTATTTTTCCTTCCTTTATGTATACAATAACCTTAAAACTCAAATGTTTTATTATTACACCTAATCTATCCACTAGTTATTTAAAAGAAAAGTGTTCTTGTTTGTATTTCTGCTACACTCATATCTTACTAGTTTAATGTATTCTTGTTTGCATACTCCTGCTACATTCATATCTTAGGCTATTATTAATGTATCTTCGGTAATATAAAACATCACATTCTTAAAATGAAAATTTAATAAATATTTCTTCCTATTAATGAATGTCAATCATTCAGAACTTTAGAAATAGTTTCCAAAGGCTTGGTGAGAGAGGTGATCTCTTCATTTACTGTAAATCCTAGTAAAGGAATTCTTAAAGTGTTTCTGTGTCGGAGTTGTTTATTGGACTTTGCTTTTCTGAGTCACTGTCTGATTCCCAACTCTTTTTTTTCCTACAACTAAAGGGGAGTTTCGTCTTACTGGAATTTGACTGTGCTATTTACCATTGCACTGAATGCTCTGTGCCTAACACCTGTCTCAAGTCCTCCAATGGCCATGTGGATAACAGAACTCTGAACACTGTGCCACAACAATTTTTCTTAATTTTTTCTGCTTACAATTCATGCTTCGGAATAGGACTTCAAATTAATAACCACTAAAGCTTTGTATGAAACTTGACATATGATATAAATGGTAACAAAAATAATATCCTGTGTATTATTTTCTTTTTTAAAGACCAGTTATTCGCAGCCAATCTAAAGGAGGGAAATGAAGTTTAGTTTGGTTTTTAACAAGATTAATTAAAATAGAACACCACAAACTGATAAACGAGGAAATAGTCGAAATAAAATGTATTTATCAGTTCCATTTTTAAAGACAGGTTCAATGCCAGAGCTATAAAGGTCAAAGTATGATAGTATGACCCCAACAAATGTAGACTAATACAGTTTTACAAGCCTCAGCTTTTAACAGGACTGTTCCATTATCCTGCCAAATACAATTAAACATTCATAAATATCTGCATGAAGTCACAAAACCTACAAAGGCATTTATGTACAGCTATCAATAAAACCAAATATTCTATTATTTCTCAACTAGCCAGTGTTAAACAACCACATTTATACCATACTTTGGCTGTCACAAGGCATATTTGTCTGCATTTAACATTCCCCTAAAATTAGGTTATAAAAATCAAGTATCTTAGATTTGATGGCATATCAAAACATAACATAGCCACCTGAAGCTACTTAGCACACAAAATAGAAAAGAATCTTAAAATCACAACACAAAGATATTTACGATGTATGAAATGAGACAGTGTCAATCATGTACAAAAATACACTTTGGGTAAAGCCAGCCTGGTTAAAAAATAACTTGTGACAATATTAGCTAAGTAGAAGTGGAAAAAATATCAGCAAATTGTTAAAGGCTGTTTAAATCTGTTTAGAAAATACAATGGAAGGAGCACATGCTTTGCAGGCAAAGATACTCCTAAAATCAAAATCCTAGCTCTGTTACTTGTTCAAGGTCAGACAGCCAAGGAAATCTGTCTTCTCTCTGCCTCATTTCACTTCAGGCATCTGAAGCAAAAGGGAAATTCCCGGCTGGGTTGTTATTAGTTTAGAAATAACTTATGTAAGATACCTGATAGTGCCTGATAGCTCTGATCTAGTTCATCTAGAACTAGTTGATTACAGTGATAGGGAATATCTGAGTTGTTCCGGGCCTTCTAATGTCATTGCTACTTGTTACTCCAAATCCAGCATTCCCTTACAGTTGTCAACTATAAATCATTTCAATGCTTCCTTAAGACTCAAAAGCAAAAATTAATTTTTCTTTTCTCTACTTTTGGTTTTAAGATCAAGGTAGACAAGGAATATGTTTTGTTTTCTTTACTCATAGCATTCAGGATCTTTACACAGTAAATATTAAATATTCATTGGATACTACTGACAAGGCACAAGACAAAATGTCCACAGATGAGAGCATTCAATGCCCCCAGCCATGCTTCAGAAACCCACTCACCTGCACACATACTCGCATACCATATTCCTATCACCCCGTCAGGATTCTGAGGATTCTGTCTCTGCTAGAAAGAGAAGTCTCCAGTCCCAGGAACTCACAGCTTATAGTATCTATAGATGTCAGAATCTTTTAATAAAGAAATTTTTTTCCCTACCACTTTCTCGTAAGCAGTATGTAAAGGAAAATGGAAAATATAGGAAAAGGGAATATCAAACTTTGCTTCTGTATAATTTTAACTTTGAATGCTTGGGATAAAAATGCTCCTATTTTTTCCACTAAGACACAAATCAAGCCCTTTGGTGAGATGACTTCATCACTGAAATCAGTAAAGATGTGGGGCTTCAGACATTTACATGTGTGCTCTATTCTTGCGTATTTTATAGGTGAATACACACAATTATACACAAAACTGACCAAGAGATAAATACCTATGAGAGACTCTTGCTTCTCAGTAGTAAGCCAAAAGAAGCCTAGCAACACGCCAGCCAAATTGCTTACCCAGATACAGATTCCTTTGAAGATTATTTCCACATTTCCTTAAAGAGAAAAAAATACAGAACAAAAGCATTTAAAAAAAAAATCTTGCAGCCATCAATATGATAGTGTAATGAAACAGTGAAAGGTAGTCACAACTTTCAAAATACTCGGATACTTGATATTCATTTAGGGATTTCTTTCCCAAATTGCCCTAAGCATACAGAGCAAATCCTATTAAACTGACAGTGGTCAATGCAAACAGCTTAATCAAAGCAGGCCTCTCCCAGGCTGACTCTGGTCTCCTGCTTTGCTATTGTAACAATAAATTATAATAAGTTTAATCAATGAAAATATCAAAAAAAAAAAAAAACACATTTGTTTTAATATCCGCTCCCAGTAGAGAGAAAGGATATGTCTGAAAGACTTAAATTCTCAAAAACAAAGACATGTAGCTTATCATCACAATTGAAGTACCCAGTGGTGATTTTCCCCCTCTGTGTATGTATCTTTCCCTACAAGGTGTATGTATCTTTATAGTATCTAAAAAAGGAACCCCAAATTATGAAAATGTTCATAATAACAACTCCATGCCAGTTACTGAACACTTACAATATGCTAGGCACTTTATACCTTATACTGTACATGTGACTTCATTTAATCATCACAGCATTCTCAGGAGGTGGGGGTATCACCCAAGTGGTACTGTTTGCCAAGTTCCAAGTAGCCAAAGGCAGTATATGCATCTGCCTTTTACTGATATATCCCAAGGTTTCAGCACACCAAGGTTTGATACGTGATGGTAGATCTAAAATGTCTCCCAAAAGTTTCATGTGTTGGAGGATGAGGGGATAATGGAGTGCTACGCTCATCAGTGGATTCATCTATTGCTGAGTTCAGTAGCTGAATGTGCTCTTAGAAGGTGGGGCCTACTTGGAGTTGGGTCACTGGGGGCATGTTCTGGAAAACAGTATTCTTGTCCCCAGCTCCTACCTTCTTTGTCTGCTTCCTGGCTGTCACAGGTTAATATCTTTCTTCTGCTAGGCTCTTCTGCCATGCCCCTCTGCTACCCTGTTTCTGAAGTGCAACCACATGACCATGGACTGAAAGTATGAGCCAAAATAAACTTCTCCTCCTTTAAATCGTGTGTATCAGATACTTTGTCCCACCAACTGGAAAGTGACTAAGATGAAGGGCAACCAACCAATTATTATCTGCCATAACATTAAATGTCCAGAGAATCCAACCTATCAAGGGGAGAGAAAGTAGCTGGTCATTCAGCCACTATGAGACAAGTCAGGGACACCCAATCTCTGCTCTCATCTAAGATGCTTCTGGCTACAGCAAGTGACTCATGTTTACTACATGTTCTTGTTCCATCCCCCAGGAAAGAGACTGAAACTCAGCCTGGGGCTTAGTAGAAACAGTTCATTTGAACTGTTAACAAATCCTCAAGTTTCTTTGTGTTCATAGTCTTCAAATGAGTTTTAATTATGCCAAAGTCAAAGTAATTGTGATGGGGAGTGGGGTGGTAATGCTTTGGTATTTAACAGTAGACAAAGGTAAGAGGCACTACGGCAGGTAGGCTGACTTTGTAAAGAGTAAAGCTTATTGTAAATTTGTTGGCAAAATGCCTTATAGTGATCTTAATAACTTCTTATAAGAAATTACCTCTACTGTGGGTTCTCGCTTTTCAAAAATTCTACTCCTTGCCCTTGAGTTTCTACAAGATATTCCAACTACCTGTATACCACCATATTTTTCCACTCAAAAGTCTTAAGCATACCTTTCTGATTTACTTCACAAGATGAAACATGAGTGATCATGATATAAAGACATAGCAATGTTCTAATATTTCATGTAAATAAATGAAAATATACAACCTTCAAATGTCAGCTAAGCAAATTAGTATTTATCGTTGCATATCAATAAAAGAATTTATTAAAACTTCCACCAACTAGGTTCAAAGTTCCTATTTTACTTTATTACCCATGGGCAGGAAATACACAGTCTTCATTTAAACTTTAGAAGTTTCAGATTACATTGTAATATGCCACATCATTACTCTAGTGTGATAAGTGAAAGGTAATTGAAACCAAAAGTTCAGTGGTTTGCCAGATCTGATTTGCATTTGAGTGATGAGAATAAAAAGAGGAAGAGTTGGCAATGAAGAAAAACAGTTTCTCCTTATCTTCAAAGTCTGATTTTCAAATATCCAGGAAGTTTTCATAACTAATATCTAATTTCAAACAAACATTTACACCTACAGTGCCAGGCACCAAGGAAACAATACATGCCCCCTTCCCTCAAGTAGTTTCAAGTCTTAGAAATAGTTATATACAGATGGGAAGGGAAAAAAACTGCTTTGAAAGCTCAGATGAAAGAATCTATGTCACCTTCAATTAAAAGTTTTCTGATGAAGAACATAAAATGACTGCATATCTCTATTTTCCACAGGGATCTCCGTGCATCTGTCTTTACACAGTGTATTCCAGCTGTGGACCCACGGGGACCTCTCCCCAGTTATTGTGTGAACCCGTTAGGGGAAATCTCCTTCCTGTCTATAGATGAGTAAAGCAGGGGCTTGGCAAGTTGCTAAGTTGCCCTGGCTTGGCCTGAACTCATGATCCTCCTTCCTCAGCCTCTCAGAGCCCTGGGATTACTGGAATAGGCTATCACACCAAGCTAGTACCTGTCACTGAAGGTACTAAATCAGTGCTTCTTATATGACAAACAGGTGAATGATTTCTCTAAAACCAAAATTTCCTCCTCCTGGATTAAATGTCATTTTCTACTGTAGCTCCAGAAATAGGTTCAAACATACGCACCCCCAGTTCCTCTACCCTCACACAGACGATCACTTAAATCAGGCCAGAAAAAAACATGAAACACAGAGAAAAACAACGCTTAATACTTTTAATTACTGGTGAAGCTCATATTTCCAAAAACAGCTAAGGGCACTAGAGATATATATGATAGAGCCATGTACACTATTCATTCTATTGGAGTCATTTACTGGGCAGCCTTACAAACAATAATTTGAAAGACAGAAGAATATCTTCCCCAAAAGTATCTCCTTGGTTTAACCCTCTGAAGAGCCTTGTTATAAAACAAATGCTACTGGATAACAAAAGCAACAAACTGTCATCCCTTCATAAACTGACTCATATCAACAGCTAATCAGATTAGACACCAAGTGAAACTCTGAAGCAGTGTACATCAGCGAGGCTACTTCTGAAGATAAAGACCCCGGCCAGGTTCAGTATGAAATCACACCCAGCAGACCAAGACAGAATCAAGCCCTGTAGTTTACTGGATATAAGACAGTGTAGAAGTTAGGAAGGTGAGCTGCCATTCAGAAACTTGTATATCTGAGAAATAGATTAAGAACTCAAAATGGAGAAAAGACAGACACAATAAAACCTTAATTCTGCTCTAGCTTATCCCAGCATCAGAACTGCCTTAAATTCTACAACTTTTCTCTGCAGCTAGTACTCTTAAGTAGTCAAACTTCACAATTAATGAGCACTTACTAATTTGACTATGTTATTTTTGCAGCTGAGTTTAAACAGAGCCTCATTAGGAAGAATTAACGTCCCTCTCCCAGTAAGTATCTAATACCAAAGAATGGCAGAATACAGCGACTGACACAATACAATGGGCTTCCCTTTTGTTTTTGTTTTTTGGTTTGTTTTCCAGTAAGTTGGTAGGAAGAGAACATTTAAAAATAGTAACATGAATTGACAGGTGGAAGTCACCGTGCTCAAGTTGCAGATCTAAGTTTAGATATCATTAAGCTTGCTTTAAAGAAAAGATTAAGATGTTGAAAACTCCATATGAAAGATACACTTGCAAAAAAGGAAGTAAAACCAAGTTTAAGTTAGAAAAAGGTGGACATTAAAGAATTCAAAATTATTTTTTCTTACATGAATAAATCTTAAAAAAAATACACATACATATCCTAAGCACATTGTTAAATCAGGGCGCCATCTGGGACCCTGACTCCTAAGAAATGACTATAGTACTGCCACAAAATCAAGAACCCTGCTGAAGGTTTAGAGAACACATAACACCCTTAAAATACCATGCTGAGCTTCCATTATGTTAACAACAGAAGATGTTAACACTAATTTTGCTTTCAACCACTGTTCCTTTGGCACTCAATGTGTGTAAAAATAAGATATCTTATTTCTGTACCTCACTTTAGTACATTAAAAACCCTCAGGCAATATCAATGTTTATTTAAAATTACATTTTATACTTAAACCATTAATACCCAATGATAGAGTAAGTCTCCACAAGAAAACAACTTCTTTGCATGACTGAAATACTGTGTTCAAAAACACTAACCTCCTGTAATCATATTATGAACAGATGTATCTGAAGAAGTGTTAAAAACGGAATTGGAATGGTAAGGGGGTGGAAAGAAAAAAAAACATGTTTACAATCTGTTCAAATTCTCCTCTTAAAATGTTTTGAAATAAATTGGTTACAGCAATAGTTTAAATACAGGACTTAGTTTCTAAGTCGAGTTACTACACATATAAAATTAAAAGATTTAATATTAAGCCCTGCCTTTCTGCCAACTCTGACTTCTCCAATACAGGACCTCTGGACTACGCTTTGGCGTTGCTTTTCACCATGAGCAAATGTTCCACTTCTCCTAAAAACCAGATGCCACTACAAAGGTCATGATGCTTGCTATCAGAGCTCCCTGGTGTGCTATGGCACATCATGTGCTTATTCTCCTACATGCCTTTTACAGCAGGTGTGCAGACTGTGTGTGTTAAATTCAGTATAGATAAATGGTAAATTGTTGTTATAATGATGAAAGCTTGATGTCATAGACCTCCATCTACCATTCACGGAGACTAAATCATTAATTTGCTTATGAGCCTACTGGAAAGAAAAAAGTAAAGATTGCTCCTACCCATTAAGTCAGGTCAAAATTAAAAATAGCAGCTGACTGAAGTAGATACAATACCAAAATGAATGGAATCATTCAAATATATCTGGAAAAGTTCAAACTACTACTTCCTGCAACTTCAAGTAATTCGTTTAGAAAATTAGATCCCATGTGAGTATGTATAATTTCAGAAGTATAAAGAGTACTCTAGTTCTGGCTCACCAGTGACAAATTTACAAATCAAATTGTAAATCTCAAATTGCTGGAAAATAGTTGCAGTTAGGGTCTGGATTACTGAAATTATTTGCTACCAATAGCTCTTTAGTGGCTTCTGCTCCAGCAGTTCATTCTCAGCACACGCAACTCTCAGGCTCTATACGCTCACTGTGTGCTTATCCCCTCACGATACCACCTCACGTCGGCCGACACAGAAGACATTAACTGTCCCTTCTGTTTGCTCTCAGTACGTCATGGTTACGTTGTGTTGACAGTGAGGCCAGCGACAGGGCTATGCACTGTTAGATACACCTGGGCAGCTGAGTAATGACTAAGCACTTAAAATACTCAAATCATTTGCCACATTTTTGCTAAATTAAATGTATACAGACGAGCAAAATAATCTCAAAGTACTTACTTCCATTACTACATTCTCAAACAAATTAGAATGAGACTTCCAATTGAATAAACATACTAACAAGGAAATGTAGACATTATTACATGACAGTAAATAAATTATATTGCAGTGGTGTATCAAAAGAGTGTCATGGGCAGTAGCCTTCCTTTCCACACAGCTGTTTTGCTGGCAATGAGGGAATGAGCAAGAAATTCTAAGTCTATGCCAGAATTTCTCAACTCCAGCATTATTACTATTTGAAGTGAAAAATTCTGCATCATGAGGATTGTCCTCTGCATTTAAGGGTACTTAGCACCATTCCTGACCCACTAGATTCCTGTGGCACCCCCACCCCAGTACTGCAACCAAAAATGTCTCCAGACATGGCCAAATGTCCTCAGAGGGGCAAGACTGCCTCCAGTTAAGAACCACTGATCTAACCAACATCAAGCCTTTAATCTACAATAATGATAGGACAAGTTTTTCAACTTACAGGAGTCTCCACATTACATAAGAGCAAAACTAGAAACTAAGGAAAGCATTACTACTTAGTAAGTAACTATCTGCTTTCCCTTAAGTCTGCTTCCTTTAAAAAAAAAAAAAAAATGCTATCTCAGGGTTTAAGAGCTCAGCCAATGTTTTTAAAGCAGTCATTTGCCAGCTCCCTTGGATCTTATCTGGGAGGCTCTGGAGCACCTGAACCCTTCATTCTTGGTCTAACAAGACACACTTATTAGGCAAAAAGCTCTCAAGCAAGTTGTTGTCCTCACTTAGGCATGCTCACTGGAAAGACTGAGGCACACCTTGCTTTGATAGACTTGTGGTTTCCACTGAAACAAGTTGTTCTGCATACTTCTTACTAGTGCTGTAACTACGTGATCTCCTGGTTTCACTTTGTCAGTCCTGTAATTTCACTAACGGCTGAGCCCTGATACTGATTTTTCTTAACCATTTTAGACCCAATGGCTCCTGAAGCAGGCTCCAGGCAAGCTTTGTACGTGCACCCTTGGAATAAGAAGCCAGCAAACAAGATTCACCTAGTCTGTAGCCTACTCAACTATAGGGTGCAGAGTTTTAAAGCGGTATGATTGCAGAGGGAAGCACATCCACCCTTAATAGGCATCAACAACTTAAGAAAAAGAAAACTTTCAAAGTCTAAAGTTTCTTTGACCATCAGAATATGTTGAATAGGAAAAACAGGTACATTTAAATTTTTATTTTTCATGAAAACTAAACACACCCTCATGTACTGCAGAAGTAAACACTTTGGTGATGAAACTTAGGATCACTCTATAAATAAATAAATCAGAAATGCGGACAGACTCTTCTCTGCCATGCACATAACACTGCTGTGGATTAAGAAAAATGTTCACTAGAATTATACAGGTAGGTTTGAAATAGTTTGCTCATTTTTTAAAATATTTATTGTTAAACTTTTAAAAAACTGCTAACTTAAATTTGAGGTTGTACTATTAAAAGACAATGTATACTATCTAAGATATTTATTGTTATTTTTTCATAAAACAATGGGCATATATAAGTTGTTATAGTCAATTTTTAATAACAATTGAAATTACTACCTGAGATATTAACCACATAAACTAAATCTTTGTGTGAACTGGCAAATGCCGATTTTTCCATTTCTATTTTTTGCACAGAGAGAATAAAGTACGTATTTTCTTACTTGGAAAAATGTTAATTAGGTGTTAAAGCCCTATAAGGAGGCTGTCATTATTATAATATTAAATCATTTTGCTGCCACATTTATCTGGTGATTTGATTTCATTACTGATTTCCTGAAAGCAAATTAGATTTATAGAAAAAAATCTCATAAAAGTTTAAAACCAAATTTCCTGAAACCATACACTCACACATGAATACCATTTTCCACTTAAAATCCAACAGTATACCTATTTTCATCCCTACTTTTGCTTTCTTGTCCAAATATTAAAATAGTGAAAAACAGCTCATTTTTTAAAAAGCAATCACAACTGACAAGGTCACAGGCATTACATGCTGGTCCCAGGCACATCTGTCTTCCAAGGTCTCTTTTACCACTGTGTTACTCTAATTTTTTTATTAACAATTATGTCTTAACTACATATATAGTAAAAATTACTTTTAAATAATTATTTTCAGTATGTATACTATAATATACTTTATAAGTACAAAGGCTATCCTTACTATTAGCAAGCAAACACTACCACACTGGACAAGCATTAAAACATAAACTACCATTTTGTTCAGTACAGAGATTTAAGAGCATGACACATTATCGATTATAGACAGCTTCACACTCACAGACCTTAAGCCATTTTTTAAATAGTCTATTTTGGAATGAGAACAGACGAAGACACAGAGATGAATGGTTTTTCAGTAATCAGAACTCTCAGCAATTATTTTCACTTAAGCTGCAAGCCCAGAGTTTAAATATATACATAACAAACCAGTGAAACTTACTTGACAGTGACTCGATTTGATAAATCCTGTAGGTCCCCAGGATGGAAAAGCTGGGCTTCTTTCAATCCAATCTGTTCACAAGCTTTCAAAAAAACATTTACATTATCCTGTGAAAAGAATTGGAAAGTGGTTGCTTAGCCAAGCTCACTCTCAAAGGTTAAAAATTTTTATGATATAACTTCCCAGATTCAAAGTCCAATTACAGCCAGCAAAAGAGGTGGCAGCAAGACCAATGCATACGTATATTAAAAAAAAAAAAAAATACGTGGGCACACAGAGCCTCTCAGTCTCCAGAGCATGAAAGGTAGTGCTATCTTGTGCCCAAGCATATACTGTTTCTGTGATCTTTGTGACTGGCACGTTAAACATTACCTGTTATAGGACAAGCGCCCAGCCACTGAGCAGTAATCTACACTTTGATGTCAGCTCTGCTCTGCAAACAAACGCCCTCTTCCCAGCTTCGCACGACGAGCCTCACCTCTCCTCTTTAAAAATAACTCCAGCTACTGACATTCACCCACCCAGAAACTGTTGGCAGGGAAGAAATAAGAGGAGGAACATTCTGTTTCTATGATTACAAATTACAGAACGACTGTGGAATACCACACCTGAAATCTGGGTTTGGTTGCTGAGCCAGCTCTTGACGGACAGGGAAACCATACTATAGGACCACGGAGAAGCCTGGTGCTCATTGGCTAAGCCTGACGGTTTAGGAGTGGCACGTTACTCACTCCCTGCACCTGTCGCATGGGCTGCCCCCCCCACAAAAAAGAAGAAAAAAGAAATCTACACTCCTCCTCCAAAGCTGCCCTTGTATCTAATTTCAAAACCCCAATCCTCCATTTATGAACCAATGCTTTTTAATGTAAACTGCTGCACAAACAGGGACCACAATCTATCCTTTTTTAGAGTCAGCTGCACTTCAACCACACACATTTGCTTACTGGAATTAGCTTATGCTTCATCTTTACTACTTTTAAAAAGAAAGAAGAAAGCACCCAATGGGGCTGAGTTTGTGATGATCCCATGTGGACTATTTATTTTGCTTTGTTGAGGTTCTCAGGCAAGGGAATGTCCTCCTTACATGCCAACACATGCTTGTCCACCTCAGCACACTGGCAACCCCACCTGAGGTGTGAGCCTCGTGCGACTTCACCTCCTCCCCAGGGGCCAACTTCCATAGGCCAGAAGACAGCCTGCCATTTGGAGAAAGCATTTGCTCCTGCATCTGGCAGCTCATCCCACAGGAAGAGAAGTTGAGGTGGCATGCCAAAGGGAGAGGGAATGATTAGAACAAGGAGAGAGAAATGAAGGGGCAAAGTGGACTGCTTAGGCTCCTGGAGAGTGAGGGGACTTAGGGAAAGTGCGAGCGGGAGAAGGTGTGACAGAGAAAAGCAACACTGATTGCTAGGGAGTGAAGGGACATTAAAAAAAAAAAAAAAAAAAAAAAAAAAAAAAAAAACACTATTTGTGGAAGGGAGAGGTTGTTCCAGGGTGCTGGAAGAGTGGATTACCCAGTTAGAAGTTGAAATCCATGAATCATTTTAAGTAAGATGTCCTCAAAGACTAAAGAACCCAAAAGTTGTGCATCTTAATGAGAGACATTTAATGTGATTTTAAGCAGAAAAGGGAGAAATAATTTTTTTTTATATGCGGGTACCAGGAGTCGAACTCAGGACCTCATGCTTGCCAGGCAGGTGTTTATGCCGCTGAGCTATATCACTAGCCCGAGAAATAATTTATTGGTAAAATTCCAGGAGAAACAAAATGATAATTTTATTGTTAAGCTTGTAATTTCTAAAACCTACTATTTGTATTTGCCAGATGATATAAATGAACGGTTCTAATAACTGGCCCTTTAAGGAACAGACCCCCCGATCAAAAAACAAAAGTTTTGGCATAACAATTCCAAATTCTATATGAAGCAAATTTCTCACCAAAAAATGAAAAGTAAAGTAGCAGAAGTCTTCCTACCAATTCAATTTGGCTCTGAATATTTAAAGTATTACAAAGTATTGAGCTAGAGGTATAACTCAGTGTTAGAAGACTTGCTAGCATGCTTGAGGCCCTGGGTTCAAGCTCCAGCACCACAAAAACTAAAGCATTATGAAGTATTAAAGCAAAGTCAAACTCAAAACAATAACTTTGAGTTTAAAACTTATGGAACTGAGAGTCAAAACAACTCGTCACATATTTTATAAAACATAATAGCATTTATCTAGTTAACTATATGTACAGGTTAATAAGGACAGAGCCACACATTCCACAAAACTTGTCTGAGTATTTAGAGAGAAAATACTTAAAATCTAAAGTGATTGTACTTAGAGACAAAGTTCAAGAAAAGATAAGTATAATTCAATTTTAGTCTTACGTAAAGCCTTTATTTTAACCAAAATGCAGAATATGTTTTACACAGTTCAATGCACTGTTTTAAAGCAGAAAGACTTTGGAAATGAAGCCACACATGGGCTATGTGGCAGGAACGGGTTGTACTAAGATTGAAATTGTAATCTGCATCATGCTTACTGGATTTGAGCCCACTGGAAAAAAAAATTTTTTTTTTCAATTTCAAAGGACACAGGCAGAGTTGCCTCAAGGGATACACAAAATTATAAAATAAAATTTTCATGTCCGCTGAAACATCAAGAAGACACACCCTGTTCAACATAATAAAAGGGAAGCACTTAGTACTCATTTAATGGAATCATTTTACTTGAAATGACAGGAAAAAAAGGACAAACTGAAGCAATCTTATCTAATTAAACTGGTAGCCGGGCTTCAAGTTAGCCCTGCCACTAACCAACTATGTGCTTTGGAAAGATTAGTTAACCGCTGGCCCCATTTTCCTCATCTGTAGTGTGCAGTGTGTGGATGTGTAACCCATTACCAAGGGCAAACACCTCTCTCTGAAAGGGGAAGGAGGCCATCCCTGGCCCAATCCATCACACAAATATTTCATATCCCATCTTCCGTAAAATACTTTCTTCAAAAGCCTGAATTAAACATGTGCAATCATCCCAATACTTTCAGGACCAAGAGTACCTTCTCAAAAACAAAATTTTTTTTAAATTTAAAGTTATCTACCAGCCCTTTTCATTCAAAGACTTTATGACTATAACAGAGGTATATAAACAGACCATATATAAACAGAAAAAGTAGATGGTTAAGATTTCCATATTCTTTCCAATCTCCTTTCCACTGATTAATAAACTGTCATGCTTACTAAAAACTAAGATAGGATGAGGAAGTCAAAAAATCTATAAAAGTTCTCAAGTTTGCATTAGTTCACTTTAGTACAACTATTAACTTTCTATGCTGCATAACAAATTATGCCAAAACTTAGCTGCTTAAGGCAATAGATGATGATATCACACATTTTGGAGTGTCGGGAACATGAAAGTGGCCTTCACGGGATGGCTCTGACTTGAGTGATTCTCATCAGGTTGTAGTCATGATGTCAGTCCAGAGTGAAGTCATCTGAAGACTTTCCTAGAGCTGGGAGTTATCCCCAAGGTAGCTCATTTATACGGTAGTCAAATCATGACTGGTTGTCTCCAGGAAGCCTCATTTCTTTACCAAATAGACATCTCCATAGGATTACTTGACAAAGCCAGCAATCCAATAGAGAGCAAGATGGAAGCATACTGTAGCTTTTGGAGTCATATTCCATCATTTCCTCAATATTCTATTGGTTACAAAGGTCAGCTCAGTTCAATGTAGGGAAGAATACACAAGAACATGAATACCAGGTAAGAAACATGGGAACATACTCAAGGGTTAGCTACCACCTTTCACTCTGAACCCCAATGATTCATATCTCCTCCACGTACAAAATTCACTAACTCCTACTCAAGGCCCCAGAATTCTCAGTGCTTTACAAGGTCAGATCAAAGTTCAGAACATCATTACCTCAGATCCAGGTGTACAAGAGGTTCCTTGGGTGTAATTTCTTAAGTATAGCCCCAGGGTATAGCTCTTCTTAAGGTGATTGCCAGTAAACTAAAAAGAAGTTACCTATACACCACCACCTGTTCTCAACATACAACGGTGGGGCAGGTGTATCATAATCAGGATTGACACTCCAGGCCAGGGTCAGGAGAAATGAAAGGTACACAGGAGTTACAGGTCCACAGAAATTTTAAAACTGTGCAAGGCAGGCATTTCCTTCATTTGGACTCAAGGACAGAAAATACTACTTCACGCTTTTTGGCTCTATCCTCTATAATCTTCATTCCACCCCAAAAATAATCTTCACTTTCCCTTGAACAGAAACCCATGTTTATAGCTGTGTAGCTTTCTCAGTCTGCTTCCTTTATTTTTAATTTTTATCAGTACAAATTTGCAGTACATAATGATTTCATTCATTGTGCAGAGTTGGTACATGTACAAAACACATCTTTATCCTTTTTATGTCCCCTTCTCCTCTCCCCTCCCCCTTCCTCTCAGTCTACTTCCTTTCCTGTCTTCTGATAGAAGTTTGAGGGAGCAAAAGGTCTCTTTTAATTTTATAAGTCTGTCTCAATCTAAGCTGGTAGTGTTTCTGCAAATACAATTCTCTCAAAGAAGATCATCTGTGAATCTTACTGGGTTTCACTCCAATAGACAAAAGCCACACCTATGAATCTTAAGAGAAGCCCTTCTCTGCCTGAAGCTCCTTAAAAGCCCTATTACTGGGCTGGACAGACTTCAGGCACCACCTTGGATCTTTCTAGGAATTTAAAGGGTTTTACAACCACACCCTCAACTTCATCTTTAGACCTTGTTTTCCTGCCAATGCCCTTAATTTGATCTATGCCTGAAAAGTATTTCTCAATTCTAGCAACATAAGGTTGGCAGTTGTCAATACCAGCAATTCATGTGTTGCTGCCTTTCTCATATTTGCTATAATCAGCAGAGTTAATCTAGACAGCACTTCAATGCTCTCGATGTCTCCTCACTAGAGGAGTGAAATCTCTTCACTAGATCACCTGGTTAATTGAGTGCAATTGCTCTGTACACAGGAGTGAATACTGGAAGGTAAAAATCACTTTAGAAGCTGGCTACCACCGTACTCTTACAATAAAGAAACAGAACTGTCATTAATTTGGAATAAAAAGTGTTCGGAGATAAGTTACAGATGTCCATGTCAAGATGTCCAGCTAGCAGTAAATTAGGTTCAAAGCTCATTAGCAATATTTGATCTTAAAATAAGGCTTCAGGAGTCAAGGTTGTGGATGAGGCCTCTTAGAAAAACAAAGGAAATGAAGCATTCACAATCAACTGCAATATTTAAGGGCAGTTTGAAAAAAAAGGGAAGAAAGAAATCTAGTGTACAGAGAAATCAGAGGTAAAAAGAGAACAGCATCATAGAACACAAAAGAAAAGAGTGTTTCAAAAACAGAGAAAGTCCGGCTGGGCAAAGTGGTGCACACTTGTAATCTCAGCTAGTTGAGAAGCTGAAAAAGAAGGGTCACAAGTTTCAGCCCACCCAAGACAACTTAGTGACTTAATAATACCTTGTCTCAAAAATAAACAAAAAGGGCTGGGGATATATAATAACACAAGGTAAAGGCTCTGGCTTCAGTGTCTAATACAAGAGGAGGAAGAAGTTTTGGATAGGAGTTAGGGGAGAGAAAGTAGAAAGTCAGGTGCTACAAAGAACTGCAATCAGGGAAGGATGAAAACTACCAATCAAATGAAGAATCCTTAGTGACCATAACCCCAGGGAGCTAATAAGTAACAGTGAAGATCAGCTATTCTCAATGGATCAAGGATACCCAAAAACTGAAAAATCTCCTTCCTATGTCTCCCTGATAGCTAGCCTCATACTCAAGCCTCCCACCACTCCATTTACCTTCCATAAGCACTTACCCAGTAACATATTCCCATCTCAGTTCAACCCATTTTCTTGCTCTATTATCAGAGATGTAAGTGGTTGGGAAGAATGTGAGGGGTCCAAAGTTAAATGAGCATGACTGTTAATCATGGAATGTCAATTTGATTGGAGTAAAGCATGCCTTGCAGATTAGCAAAGCACAGTTGTGGGTATGTCTGTGGATGACTGTCATGTAGGCCTGCAAACTGAGGGGGAAAGACCCACCCTGATGTGCATGCAGCAACCAACAGGCTTATAGCTTGGATGCAATAAAAAAGAGAAAGTAGAAGAAAGTTTGCCCATTTTTTGAAGAACTCCAGTTTTCTTGAGTGGGTGCAACCTTTGCTGGCATAGCCTTGGACACTGACTTCCGGTTTCTTCAGCTTCCTAATGCAGACTCACGCTGGCGACTCTCCAGTGGGCTTCTGGGCCTTTGACTTTGGATTGTTGCTGCGTCTTATCATCCCTCTTGCTCTGCAGCTTCCATCTTCTTGGACTGAGCAGCTACTGGAACGTCCCACTATCTAGCACTGCAGATGGCCACTGTGGATTCTTCTGTTTCTGATTCTGATTTTGCAGACAGCCATCGTGGACTCTATCACCTCTCCTCCTGTAAGTCTACTTAATAAACCCCCTTGCATATATGTTCTACTGACTGTGTTCCTCTAGAGAACCCTAATAATACAATTAGTCATACCTATTCTAGCACTCATCAGTCAACATATGGGCTCTTTTTTACTTTGTGATTTTACTATTTTCCTCTCCACCCCACATGCCCACATTCACTCCCATGCCTCTCCATTAAAAGGTGCATTCCCCCGAAGAACAGACACTAAAGAACTGAAAAGATTCTCAAACAAGCACATGTACGTTGACAGCAGCACCACTTCCAACAGTCAAAAGGTAGAAGTTCAAATGTCCATCAACAAATCAATGGAAAACAAATTGTGCAGCACAAAGAATATTATTTGCCCACTTAAAAGGCATGAAATATTGACAATGTGGATGACCCTCCAAAACATCACACAAAGTGAAAGGAGCACACGAAGATCACAGTTCCTATTCACTGAAATAGCCAGAATGGATAAGTCCCTGGAGACAGAATGTGAACTGATGGTCCCAGGAGCTGGAGGGAAGAAGAACGAAGAAACTACATAATGGTCAAGAGGTTTTAAAGTTCAGTATTAGAAATGCTTACAACATTGTAAATGTACTAACTGCCAATGAATTACTCACTTTAAAATGATTAATTTCGTGTTATACGAGTTTCACTTAAATAATTTCTAAAGGATGCCTTCTCCAATGTGTTTATAAAAATGTAAATGTTCTTTGTGGGTATATTTATGTAAGTGGCAGTATGCTCCAGATTTTTTTCCCTTACACATCAAAAAATTCATTATGCAAGTCTAAATCCTTTTTAAAGTAGACTACCAGGGTGGGAGTGTAGCTCAGTAGTTGGCCACATGCCTAGTGTGAGGCCCTGGGTTTGATCCCCAGCACTGAAAAGAAAAAGAGTATACTATATTACCTGTACTCTCACCCTGCCCTAAATCATTATTTTCAATTTTACCTGAGAAATAAAAATAAAAGAATCTTTAATGATAAAATTGCAGTGTGGCAAATTCCAACAGGTAGAAGGCTTAGTTTGTATCATGGAACCTTAATGTAATAATAAATATGGAAATGTACGTAAGACCAAATAGATCTATTTCTGCAAAAGTTTTCAGAGTGCACAGGATCAAGAATTGCCATAAAAAGTGAATTATTTATGTAGAAAGAAGGATAATCAAGAGAATTATTACAAAAAGAACTAAATAAAATTGAAATCCTAACTAATTCTGAAAATCAGTGAAGCCATGCTCAGGGGTGTGCATGAGGGTCTTGCAAAGCTTACCAAAACTTCGAGAAAGACTTCACCTAGATCAATCAACCAAATATCTCAATCAACCAAATACTTTTCTAGTGACTAGTTTGGTCTGGAATCCCTAGAAAAGACCCATACCTACTTTTAAAAAGATTTTTCCAGGGCCGGTGAGATGGCTCAGCGGCACGGGCACCTGTTGGCACGCGAGGTCCTGAGGTCGACCCCCCGGTACTCACAAAAAAAAAAAAAAAAAAAAAGATTTTTCCAGAGAGAAAGAGAGACAATACCTGTGAATCCAAGCCCATGATGATGTAAATCAATTTAACCTTGAGGCCACAAGACTTGGCTACCTCAATTCTTTTTCCATTATGATTCGGCACCAAAGTTTCTGCCTCCTCTAGCCTTAGTGTAACAGTGCCAAAAATGTTAGTAGCTATGGGTCAGCATTCAGGAAGTTGTGTCTACACAGACGTCTATCATTTGCAGCAGAAAAATATGACTCCATTTTTTTTTTTTTGTAGGTACTGGGGGTCGAACTCAGGACCTCATGCGCCAGCAGGCGCCCGTGCCGCTGAGCGATATCACTGGCCCTTGTTTTCGTATGTGGATATCGGTAGTCAAACTCAGGACCTCGCGCTTGCCAGGCAAGTACTTATGCCGCTGAGCTATCTCATCGGCCCAACTCCACATCTTAGAATAATGGACAGACATGGGTCCCCAATTGGCCACACTGGGCTGGGGATATAGCTCAGTGGCACAGCACCTGCCTGGCAAGCACAAGGTCCTGAGTTTGATACCCGGTACCAAAAAGAAAAAAAAAAGGCAGCCCAATTGGCCACATCAAGACACAAGAGGAGGCATGTGTCTTAGTTATTTTTCTCATTGATGAGACAAAATACCTGATGCCCAAAGTTAAGGGAGGAAAGGTTTATTTGGCTCACAGTTTGTAAAGGTTTCAGTCCATAGTCAGCTGGCTCCAAGGCAGGGTGGCATGGCAGACAAGCATCACAGAGGAGAAACAGTTCATGGAGGCAGAAGGTAGCAAAGCAAGCAAGGGACCTTAGCAGCTTCTCTCTGCCCATTTATACACTTATTTAGGATACCTGGATTAGGGCAGTACCAAACCAATCAGTGGACTGATTTAGGAATCACACACCCTTAATCCAGGCATCACACATTCTAGATTCAGCCCCCCTCTGAAAAAGCCCCACCTACGACCGCGTGAAGCTTTTGGGGGAACATTTAGACACAAGCCGTAACACCACGCATTCCTCAAGTGAGGCTGATGCTCAGAGAAGCTGGAGAACAGCAGCTCTAGGGGCTTGCTACTCAAAGCAAGATCCACAGACCAGCAGTATTGGCTTTGCCTGGGCACCTGTAAGAAATGAGAATCTTGAGCTCCACCCCAGACCTGCTGAATCACACCCTGCATGGAAAAAAGATCCCCCAGGTGACTCAAGTTTTTGGAGACAACAAGGTGTGTGGCAAATAAAGTGAGGAAAATATTATCATATAGGACTTACAGCAGTATTTCTCGTTACTGTATATATGAGTCACCTATGGATTATAGAGCTCTTACTAGTAGACCATCACCAAAAGTAATTAAATTCCATTCTTATGATGTGTTAACAGTGATCAAAGTTATTTTAAATCAACTTCAAAGTTATTTTAAAGCGAAGTGAATAAAATATATCCAAATTTGCTTTTAATTAAGAAAGCAGTTGAGCCATGGATTTGATCAGCTGGTACTACTTTTTTATTTATTATTTTGGAGAATTCATCCTCTATCTTATGGCTTGGTTAATAAACACAACCTGTCGATTAACACATCTACATCTTATGACTACAATATATAGGTAAACACTCATTAGATATCTAACATTAATAGTCATTTGTAAGGAATATAAGCAGCTAATCTCATCCCTTTTTTAAAAAGCTTTCCTTGGTTATCTATTTCTAGAGGAAGATAAGGCCATGGTCATTTGCTAATAGCAAAAGAATTGACAAGGAAAGCAATGAAATCCTGTAACACATGAAAACAGAAATAGGGAGAAACTAGGAAAGTTCACTGCCAAGCAAAATTGAGGGCCCAGGAGATTATGCACGCTAACAATGCCAGCAGCAGGGTGACCGATATTTTGCCAGCACTGCCTGGCAGAGCAAGAGCCAAAACCACCAAACCAACCAAGGCAGACTGAGAGCTGGCAAGTTAGGGCAGCAGAAAGACCAGGGAGGGAGGACTGAGGACTCTCCGAAAGGCTATTCACATGTTTAATTAACTCTGGCTACAATTAACTATACCGAAGCAATAACAGGCTTTGTCAAACTGCAGCATGAATTAAATAACAGTTTCGCAGATTATTCAAATTAAACCTTACATCAAAAGTAAAATCTAAAACTTATCTACTCTTTTTTTTTAAAGTGCTGACATTGATGCTTAAGAAGTTCTGTCCTCAAATTATCCATGTTCTGTGCTCCAAAGTAAAACAAGTAATTGCTTTAAGAAAACATATTAGTGATGCTAAAACAGACTTTATGAAGCAATAAAGCACATTCAAATCAGAACTACACAGCAAAACTAGAGAGTATCTGCGAGCTGGAGCTCTCTTGTGCACCGACCCCTTAGGGCCACTCGTAAGGATGATGTGCGTGTTTAAACTTCCCAGCCCCAGGGACCTGCCACTTCGTGAGGACGAGTCACTTTTGTTTTCTTGAGCTACAGCTCACATACCATGCAATTCACCCAACGGAAGTGCACAATTCAATAGTTTTCAAATATGTTCACAGATAAGTGCATCTACTCACCACGGGCAACCAATGACCTTCTAACCAATTAAGTTGTTCTCCCAACACTCTGGTAGCACCTTGCCATCCAGTACTTTTAATAGAATGCACTCTACTCTCCGAAGTTGGAGAATCCTCACACAGCCTCGCTTGCCTGGCTTTTCACCTCACTCATTCAGACCCGCAGTCCTCCTGCTGATCCCTCTCTGTCCCTTTTGCCTGGAAAACCCCCACCTGCCCCTCACCTACCCAGAGCTCACTCACCTCTTAACACTTTGTTTAGGTCCTCGATCAAATGTCAGCTCAGACACGAGATACCCTTGAGCACGTTCTCTAAAATGCTTCTCATACACCTTCGGTCCTTCTTCATCCATTATTTTCCTACTCTAATTACTGGCAACTGACAAGGTTTATTTTCCTCACTATAATTATTAGCAGTTGTCAGGATATTACTGATTTATTAGCTGTGCTCTCACCTCACTCCATGGAATAACAGCTTTCTCTGTCTTGTTTGCAGCTATGTCCTAAGTGCCTAGGACAGTGCCTGACACATAGGTGTTCAACAAATATTTCTAGGAAGAGAGGAACAGTAATAGGCCTAAGACATATCAAATGACCAGTGCCTGCATACCAGTCTTACACCCTGAATTCTATTTTTTTATCAGCCGCACTTGCTCCCCTTTTCTACATAACAAAAGGTACCTATAAAAACACTGTCCACATTTATTTGAATGAAACTTCATGTATGATATAATCCTTCTCAAACACTGAACACATTTTTAATCAATTGTTTTTAACTCTACAAGTTAATTATAGTGTTGCTTTAGCAATTCTAATTCATGAATGCTAAAAAAAAAAGTTGCCCTCAAGGCTGAAACTTGGCATGTAAATGTTGATCTTAGATTTGAACACAAGCAGGTTTGGGAACTCTAGGGATGTGCTCACAAACTTGTGCCAGCACAGTGATTAAGAGATTATGGCCAGAAATAAAACAGGAGTTTCCTGCTCTACAGCACTACGTCACCATGAGGGTATCGGAAACGTCAGCGCTGACACTGAAGTTTTAAGTTTCCACTCTTGGTGACATTTCTTTTTTATTAGGAGTAGAGGAGAAGCCAAGAGACAAGAAAGCTTGAGAAATCTCCAGAGAGTATTTTATAAATAACTCCACCACTACTAACTTATCTAAATGCCCTTTTTATGGAAATGTTAAGACATGCGGGCATTTAATATCTAATATTTGTTACTTTGAAAATACCCAAGACACCATCCCCAATCTATTCACCAACTTGATATTAGATAATCCTAAACTATTTCAAAATATGCACTATGATCCACAACAATTCCAGTAAAATACTCAAAACCCAGAAAGTCATTTAAATTAATATGCAATCAAGGGAAATGTCATTTTCAATGTACAGTGTGATCTTATAATTAGTAAATGGTTAGCTTTCATGGCTATAATTTCTGACACAAATACAACAATACATTAGTAATAGTAACACTACAGTAGTATGCTATATATTTAGAAGCAAATGTACTCCATGTTTACGTTATTGATGTTTTGTTTTTATAGAAAACAACGAGACTAACAAACTAGTAAGGTAAGGATAGCTTAAAATTTTAGTGTTTGAATCAAAGTTACACATCTTATAAAAGTAGTTCACGTTCCTTGGGGGGGATATTTCTTCAGTATAGTTTAATAATAAAGCCAAATTTAGCAAATTTATTCAAGTTTATTGATATCCTCTAACATTCACTGTCTCTACTAAAATATGGGAGAATAGAAATCTACCATTTAATTCAAATATCAAAATCTTGACTTAGTAGATAGGAAATTGAGTTGTGAGATAAAAATTCATAGAAACACAGAGCCTTCATTTATCATCAAATATGAGGAAATTAAAAAATGACAAAGCAGAGTTGAGCATTAGCAGAAAGCGTGTTATGGGAGGGACCTCAGTGTTGCCTCCCTCCACACCCTGCCTAAGCTACAGAGGCTGATCTACATCCATCTGAAGATGAGGGGAACATGGTAGTCAGAATCAGATCAGGAAGAATGCTACCAAGCAATAAAATAGGCAAGGGTGAATGAATCAAAGACAAATTACTTGGTAGAAGCATTTTCCAAACTTTCAAAGTACAAGTCCTCCTCAAACTAATCTACAAAACCAGCAATAAAATGCCAAAAGAAAGAATAGACACTATTAATCTTAGCCTTTGAAATACCTCCACAATACTATCTTTCCATCTTTTCCCATGCCATTGCTTATTATCAGTGTACTGTATTCTTCAACACTTAAATACATTCACAAGCATATCTTGCTTACTACCATTAGGGAGCTGTGTCCTCTGAGACACACGCAGGGTTTGCCCCAGCACAAAGCAACCCTCCTAACTCTTTCAAGCAAGCATTTATGGTCTGTTAATTCCTGTAATTCATCCAGATCACATTCTAATACCTCTTGAGTATTTTCTCTTCACCAATACATAACTCATTCTTGCCTCCTACTCAAAAAAGTACTATCCTTGAATGAAAAACAGTGATATATTTATACTTCTTGTATTATTTCAACCTAGATAAGAAAGGAGAAGAAACAGAATTGGGCTCCCTACACATACACCCAAAAAACCACTCTGTCCTGAGGTCTCGCACTTTGGTTTTATTTGTGGAAAGTGTCCACAAGTTCCAGTGCCACCAATTTCTCCTCTTCTCATAGGAAGGAGGAATATTCAAAGCCCCTATGTGAGAATGGTCTTTAGAAAAGCACATGCTAAGACCAAGATAGCATTATTTCACTGCAGAGCAGATTCCTTGGATGAACTTCCCATTGCTGCTGGGAGGGAATGCCCAGATATTTCAGGAGATTGGCAGCCAAGTGTATAGGCCAGTAAAGTTGAAAAAAGTCAGAAGTACCTTCACACAGATACAAAAACATTAACCACTACTGACCTTTTGGAAAATGGCAGCAAGAATGGATGTAGAAACTTGCCTTGTTTCTTGAAGTAGCTATCATGATGGCAAGAGCAACTGACACAGCCAACAGCTTAAGCTAGCTGGCATCTTTGCATATTTCCTGTATTTTACAGCATTCTTGAACAAGGAGTCAACTTTCCCAGCCTCTACAGTCATAACTTACACATTATATCCCTGCAAGTAATCTAACAGAGCAATCCTTTACAGCAAAGATGTTCAAATTTACTCCATATTTTATATGCCAATGTGGATATATTAAAATAGTTCCCATTGAGTGCACTGATAGAAATGTTCAAATTAGTCAAACCAAATTTTATGCAATACCATTGCTTTTCAAAGGGAAATTGTGATTAAAATAGAAAATATAACTTGATCAATCAAATCTCTAGTTAGTCAGCAAGACCCATGTAGAAGTATAGTGCTTACTTTCTTGATTCTTAGCTCAGTGGTTCTCAGTCAGGGATGACTTTTATCCCACAGGGGTCACTGGCAATGTTGGAGACATATTTAGCTGTCACAAAAGGTGGGGAGGCTGAGTTTCGTATTACCTAGTGCACAGAAGCCAATGATGCTACTAAAAACTCTATAATGCACAGGACAGAGCTCCACAACAAAGAATTATCTGCACCCAAATGTCAACAGAGCTGAGATTGAGAAATCTAGCTTTACCTATATGCAATAAATCATTAGATGTCCAAGAATTCCATAAGCCTTAGTGTTAATAAATTCCTTGATATTCCTTCACATAATATATTTCATCCACACTAAAATACAGATGGTAAACATTATTCTGCTTCAATGGTTCTTCTCCCTATTAGCATATCCTGCCAGTTTTCTTAGGGTTTTGTTTTGATCTTGGGATCAAATAAAGTTTTAGTTTTGAGTTTCAAAGTGTTGAGTATAACCACATTTAACAAAAACTAATTTTCTAGAGGACACAAACTCTTAGGTTAGATTTTTTTTAAACAGGGCTTTGATAAGAACAGAAAGATTAGCGAAGATAAGGAGAATGTATTTCTTTTTTTGTGTGTGTGGGTACCGGGGGTCAACCTCAGGACCTCGCACGCCAGCAGGCGCCCGTGCCGCTGAGCAATATCACTGGCCCTTTTTTCGTATATGGGTACCAGGAGTCGAACTCAGGACCTCGCGCTTGCCAGGCAGGCGCTTATGCCGCTGAGCCATCTCACTGGCCCAAGGAGAATGTATTTCTTTATGAAGACTCAAGCAAGTAAGAAAAGATCTAAAAGAATATAGTTACTATCTTCCCAAAGAAAATAATCACATAAATGTTTCAAGCCAAGAACTCAATAAATTTCTGAGTCATCTAAACATCTCTCTCCATATTGTTATTACTCAGAGGACAGTCTTTGTTTTTCCCACAGGCCTCTCAGCAAAAGTAAGCCTTGACTTAAAAGATAAACACATATGGTTAGTAAGTGAGGTGAATTTAAAAGGTATAGCTAACAATGCAATAAGGAAGGAGTAATGGAAAAGGGACATGGCCTACCACAACCACTCAGCTGATGCCACAACACAGAAATTATTACTATATTTGACTTGCCTTGGTGTATTTACTCCACACAAACCTCATTCACAGAATGCACTTCCACCCATGCACCTGAGCTGAAGGAGCTAAGCAAACCAACACTCCTCACAATAGCCCATGTGAAAAGAGAACTCTCTTCCCAAGTAATGCATCCACAGGCTGTATATGATAGCTGTAGCCTACAAAGAAAAGGGAACCTGGTCCAGCCAGATTCCTTTCTTGGAAAACCCAACTAAGAGACACCAAAAAAGGTATCCTGTTGGAAATGGAACAGAAAAAAAAGTAATCAGGTAGAATGCAACTGCCATGCTTATGGCTGAATTAACTGGAGTCTTCTGATATATCCTCAAAATAAAACACTCTTCATCTGATTTAGAAGCATTTCTCTGTTTTGCTATTCAAAAAAGTATGCACCATATTTAAAACTGATGAAATCTGACTGAAGACTTTGGATTGTACAAGGTCAATTTCCTGGTTTTGCAAGATGGCACACTGTGGAAAACTGGTTGAACAGTTCCTTCACGGAAGGATCTCTTTGTATGACTTGCAACTTTCTGTCAATCTACATTTATTTCAAAGTAAAAAGTTCCTTTAAAGAAAGCATTAGCTACCATGCTCCCTATGAAATCTTTTGGGGAAATTTCTTTGCTTCTTCCCAACTTCTGGTGGTTTGCAAGCAATCCTTGATGATCCTTGAATTGCAGATACATCACCCCAATCTCATCTTCACATGGCATTCTTCCCATGGGTATGTCTATCACTTCATAAGGACACTAGTCAGATTAGGGACCCATTCTTCTCCAGTATGACCTCATCTTAACTAGTTACATCACCTGCAACAATCTTATTTCCAAATAAGGTACCATATCTTGAGGTACTGGGGTTTAGAACATCCACATATCGTGTGTGTGTGTTTTGGGTTCAGTTTTGTTTTTTGAGACAGGGGTCTCACTATATAGTCCAGACTAGCCTTGAACTTACTATGTTGTCTAGGTTGGCCTCAAACTTGCAGCAATCCTTCTGTCTCAGTCTCTCAAGTGCTAGGGTTACAGGCATACACAGCCATGCTCAGCTCCATATTTTTATAAAGGGACATAACCTATAATACTATCCCATCACAGACAAAATTCTCAGTGAAAATACTATTCATTCAAAAACTTTATACATATGTATGTGGACATATACAGTGATACTTTGGTTGTCTAACTCTAATTCATTCCAAATTCATTTGCAAACACTGAAATGTTCGAGAACTAAACATATTTTTCCCATAAGAAACAATGGAAAACCAAATAATTGGTTCAGAGGCCCCAAAATTACATATATAAATTTATGTTTCCAGGACTTTAACAAATTTCACAGTGATTTCTTTCTTTGACTCTTGTGGTTCTCACAGTTTTCCTCTTAGCTTTACTGCTGGTATCACTAACTTTCTTTGACACCATGGTTATGATATTTTACACAAAGAAAATGCAAAAAAAGCACACTATGCTGAATGTTTTGATGCACTAACACAAGCACTATATGTTGTCCAAGCAAGAGTGGTGCTTAGACTGAAGCATCACCCCTTTGTATCCACGGTGAGACACAAAGCGTGACTCACTCTCAGCCCCGTACAGGTGTTTTCAAGTCAGATTTTTTATTCAAGTATGGAGCAAAGCTAGGAACACCAAGCAGAATTTTTCCAACTTTGCCATTTGAGTAGTGGAAAGCTCGAGTTCATATACATTTATATATATATATGTATAGACATATATAGAGAGAGACATATACATACATATGTAGACATATACATATGCATGTAGTTATATATGTATACATACATGCAAATATACATATATGTATATAAACACACGTACATAAGTATACATATATGTATATGAACATGCATATACACGTATATAAGTATACGTGATGTATATACATATGTGTACATACGTATACATATATGTATATGAATGTACATGTACATAAGTATACATATGTGTATATAAACATACATATATATATATGCACATATATACACAGTGGTACATTGGTTCATGAACTTAATTCATTCCACAACTCTGGGGAAGAAGGCCATGGTCATGTTTATCACCTAATGCAGAGTTCACAAATGGAAGCAAAATTTTGGCAAACACTTCTGTTCATGAACCAAACTGCTCGCGAACCAAATTGTTTGCGAACAGAAGCATTCATGAACCAAGGTATTACTGTGTCACTATGTTGAGTGCTGGGAACATAAACATTACCACTGTGAAGAGTCTGGCTCAGATTATTCATCTCTTCTCTAAAAATGTCAAAAATGAAGGCCTCTGGCATACTCCTTAAAGAATTCTTAGAGATCCATCTTCATAATCCCATTATGACTGCTCAATGGTGTCCAACACATATCGGTCCACTTTAGTTTTCTGTAGCACATTTTTTAATGCAGTACTTTCTTGCTCATTTGCTAATTTATTTGCACACATCCCCCACTTTGAAGTGAAAGCTCATATGGTGTTCACCTTAGCTCCCCAAATACATCTCTATAAACTAGAAAAAACTGTCAATCTAATAGGGCCTCAATTATTTGTTAAAAGATGGAACATTCACTGAATATCTGTATGTCAGACTTTCTATACATGCATTATATATATATATATATATATATATATACACACACATATATATGCATTATGCATCTTTTAATGTGCATAACAATGCCCTTCCAGGTAGCTACCAAAGCTCTAATTCACACTTGAAATGAAGGCTTTGAGAAGTTTTGATATAACCATCCTGACAAGTATCAGGAGTCAAATGAGGCATGATGCAAACTTCAAATCAATTTGGCTTAGCCCATTCTGCAACTGAAGTCGCTCTTATATTCCAATATTCAATTGAAAATACTCACTGTCTTCTATTTGGAAAATTATCCTATTTAACATACTGGAAATATATTTCATATCAGTTTCTAAAGATAAAAACCCGACTGGGTGGAATTTCTAATGCTTGAAATAGAAATACTTGGAGAGATCTTTGGGCTTAAAAATAAAATACATTTGTATTTGCATCTAATCATATAATCAGAAAATAGAATAAAACCTACAGTGGCTAGCAACAACAAACCAGCACAATTCAAGCATTCTAAATATGCAGGATGTTTCAGATCAAGACTAATTTCATTTAACATGCATGTAACTGACCCAATGAGTTACAGTCTAAAATAAAAATAGTAAGCTATCTAATAGTAACTCAAACCATTTGAAAAGATGGAGGGGCGGTGAGATGGCTCAGTGGCTTAAGCGCCTGCCCAGCAAGCGCGAGGGCCCGAGTTCGACTCCCGGAACCCACATACGAAAAAGGGGCCAGTGATATCGCTCAGCGGCACGGGCGCCTGCTGGCATGTGAGGTCCTGAGGTCGACCCCCCCGGTACCCACAAAAAAAAAAAAAAAAAAAAAAAGATGGAAATTAATTCCAGTACAATTCAAACTTTTAATTTCATAGAAGTTGCTTTATACATTTTCATATAAAAACTATTTATTTAAACTGTTTCCTCCTAAAAAGATTTCAAAAGCCAAATTTCTTCCCTTACATAACAATATTTTCTGACTCAATATACAGGAATATAAATAATATATACATAAACACACACACATATATATACACATATATACATATATATCATATATATGCATACACCTATACATACACACACACACACACACACACATATATATATCAGATATATATGGACCTTTTACCTAACCAAATTTGACCAATAAAAATATCAGGTAAGGGCCAGTGAGATGGCTCAGCGGCCTAAGCGCCTGCCTGGCAAGCGCGAGGTCCTGAGTTCAACTCCTGGAACCCACATACGAAAAAAGGGTCAGTGATATCACTCAGCGGCATGGGCGCCTGCTGGCGCGCAAGGTCCTGAGGTCGACCCCTGGTACCCACAAAAAAAAAAAAAAAAAAAAAAAAAAAAAAATATATATATATATATATATATATATATATATATATATATATATATCAGGTCAGTTGCCTATTCATGATAGACACAGAATAGAGACAACTTAGTAAGAAGAAATTAATATTGGAACTACCTTGGCAACTTTAGATATATTCTATATTTCAAATGAAAACTATAAAAAACTTTTCATTCTTTCTCTCCTAGACAGGTATTTTCCAATAATAAACACTTCACAAAACTTATCTCTCTCAAGATTGATGAACTTTATATGCCTCCTGCAAACCCACAAACTTTGCGGTCACTACCCTTAACTATAGTACTCATACTGTTAATATGTATAAATACATGAATGGCTGAACAGAATTTTTTTCAATGCATATTATAAACATTGTAAGTATTCCAAAGATAATCAGTTTATTTCTAATTCCAATCATTAGCTGTCTTAAACTTCAGTGTTTTGTGAAAATTTTTCTGACTCATATCATCAGCACTGATTTTTTTAGGATTTCTAAGATTTTGAAAACTATCCATCAATTATATTTAATTACAAATTATTTCCAAACACATAGCTCATGTTATTATTGGTCTTGACCCATCCAAATAACTATATAATGATGGTGTAGGGTATTTTTCAAACACAAAATCTTGAACTTAGAGCTAGAAGGAATCTACCGAATCATCACTGTCATTTTATGGATAATGATTGTGACAAAGACATTTGTACTTATCCAGTATTATAGAGGATGTTAGTAGGAAACTCACTATATAAAGCAAAAGACATAACAGGTTTTAATATACTTGCAAATATACATAAGATCTACATGATAAGTGAAAGTAATATATAAACTGAAAGCAGCAGAAACATAACGCATGAACACCTATCAGTCCAGTAGCCCATGCGGTCAGCTCAAAAACAATATACATAGACCCTAAGCTTCTGGAAGAATTTGACCTACACAAATGCAGTGTGTGGAAGAAAGAAGCCAAGAAAAGGAATGTGTCAAGTTTGAGGCAAAAAAGTCCAGACAAACAAACAATAAATAAATGCCTCCCAACAGAAGGGAAATGAAGAAAGGAACTGACAATGTATGGAGGACATAGCTAAAGACATTTTTCTGAAGAAAAAAAAACCCTAACCTAATTTCTATAGTAATTGCAGGTAAAAGAAATCTATGCTCATCTTTTTTACATTTCCAAAATTTAAAAAAATCTAGTTTTGAAGTGAGAACAATAAAAATCCCCTCTTCTAGCTACTCTGAAACATACAGTACATTATTAACTATAGTCACCCTACTGTGCAATTGAACACTAGAACTACATCATATCGTACCCCATAAATATGTACAGTTATTTGTCAAATAAAAATAAAAGTAAAAAAAATAAATCTAGTTTTGAAGATAATTTATTACTTACCAAACCTGCTATTGGTGTGGACAGTCTATTGATCTTCTTAATGATGCCAGGTTTAAGCTTATTAATCAAACTGAAATTAAACAAAGAAATAATATATGCAATTACAAGACTGTCGATATGAGTTCAATGTTCTTTGAAGCATTCTCACAAATGACATGTGGCACTATTTCAACCCCAATGTATTATTCTGAGCCAAGAGCACATCAGAAAGAAAGCAATAACAACAAAAACGACAAATCAAGAAAGTGACAAGAATTATGCTGCACGCAGTGGTGAAATGGTCTTCCCAACGCTTGACAGATACACTTCTACCAACTCAAGTCCTTATAATAGTTTCACATTTATTATATATAGCCAGTTTAAGAATCTCTTCATTATAATTTAGTTCACTTGGCCCTAAGAACGCTTTTTCCTAATAAAAAAAACGTTTTCTTTTTTTTTAAACTGACCCTTATTTTAAAAAACAGCTTCAAAACCATATTGTTTTGACACATTTACAGGGTGCAGAACTTACTAAAATAGTTAACTAGTTAGTGCTAGCTCAGTTGAAGCCCAGGGTTGATTGCTTTGTTACCACAGCATAATGACTGGGTGAGAATTAAACATACCAGGGCTCCCCCAAATTACCTCAGAGTCTAATACTGAAATAGTTTGCTAATGTGACAGATACTGCAAAGATATCTATGCCTCTATACTCTACAACACGAAAAAAAGAAACTCAGCTTTCACAACCACACTTAAAGTACAATTTTGGTTCTAAATCTATATTACAAATTCAATGTTTTTGTTGTTCAATGATACAGTGCCAGGCCATGTAGTAATTCAATACTATAATAATGTTTTTCTATTAATGCGAGCTTGGATAATTAATCATTACTCACTGTCAAAAAACAGTATCTTGAAACAATAATTTTCTATTCATTAATTCATCCACAAAGTAAATAATACTTTATTTTGTAACACAGCTACAATAGGAAAGCAAATAAAGGAGAAAAAGATCAAACATTCTAATTTGCTGGTCTCCTCTTCGTAAAGGACAAAAGGAAAAAAAAAAAACCCTGAAGCTTGTGGAATGTCACTCCTTCAACATTCCAGAGATTTATATATAATAAAAATAAGTCTCAATTTAATAGCTTTTAGAATGCTGTTCAACAGGATTCAAAAGTACAAAGCAGTGGCTTATGAAGATTTAGTCTGCCAAACAAAAGATGTTTTTCAGTTTTAGTAGTTTGTTCACACAAAGATCTTTGCACACCTTAATACAGATAATAAAGCCATCCCTTGCATTTTTTGTTTTTTTGTTTTTAGTTTTGTAGCACTGGGGATTGAACATACAGGCTTGTGCGTGCTAAGTGCTCTACCACTTAGCTATACTCTCAACCCCACCCCCTAACTTAACTATTTCCTACAACTATTGTTCTACGATTCCTAATTTCTGATTTGTGTACCAACAGTCTTGCAGAAAGAAAGATCTTTTTCCTTCATGCCACATTATTTTCTCTAATCACTAGTTGAGGATCGAGAAAAGAACTGAGCAGATTTATAGGGAATGACAATTCCAAATTAATTCTTGTAACTGTCCCCTCTTAACTGTGTATTTCTATAATTTTATTACTGATGGCATTCTTGCAATGCACAGAACTAGTAACTAAAGCACTGCTTAGTAGGAACATTATTCTGGCACAGTATAAATCAAGAAACTATTTCCAGTTGTTGACCACCTGCGTGGCAATAAATTTCTTAGGGTAACTTTTATTTTCAAGTGTAATATTTCAATAATATTAATTAGAGGCTCATATGAGTTGGGCAACATATAAAATATCACGAAAGTTTGGCAACAGTTACTCTTTTAGAGAAAGAGCATCATAAATTCCTGCTCCACCTATTTGAGTCACTGGTGACTATGACCAGGTCATTCAGGTTTACCTGTTTACATCCCTTCTCGCTTTTATATTACAGGGTTAGTCATTTCAAAAGCATGTTTTAAAACACAGGTTCTGAAATGAATAGTAAAACAGTTTAGTTTCAATTAGGCAGCCAGGGGAAGTACTGGGTAGAGGTCAAGGAAACAGCATAGATGAAAGATGTCTCCCAATAGTGACTTAGCTGACTCCTCCCTCAGGGGCAGGTTCTGCCACAGCTAGTACTTACAGGCAACATATACACAACAGGTGAGCCTTCCTTCTCCACTCCTGAACCTTACTACACATGTGCAAACACGGAAATGACCACCAGGAGAAAACAGCACTATGGACAACACATAAGCCACCCTTTAAAAAGCTGAGTCATCAGAGGAAAAGGCTGCTTTATTTTCATTGTTATAATGGTCATCGGTTGTAAGCAGGAGAATGTGGAGGAAATGCACATATGATTCAGGCCAATATTGAACACCCATTCAAATTATAAATATTCTTTTCACTCACAATTAAAAGAAGAACTTTAGGATATCTTCTCAGGAGAAAAAGTAAGTTTTATGAAACAATAAACTTTGGTGAAATTTAAGTCTACCTAAATGAGTAGAGGCAGAATCCCACGTCAAATAAAATACAAGTGTCATCTATGGAAATACTCTTTTACAAACAGAAATTCTCTGCATAATAAGTATTCTTAGATTACATGTGGAATTCATAAAGGTGATAGTGCCTTCGGGTCACTGGCTCTATTCAAGAATAGACTGGAGATGTAGCTCAATGGTAGAGCACTGGCCTAACATAAGACTCTGAGCTCTTTCCCCAGAATGGGGGGTGTGGGTCAGATAACATGGTAACTTTCAAGATGTCTCCATGTACTAGAATCTAGAATCAGTCATGGGACTGTTTTCTCTGCCAGTATCACAGGTTTCACCCATCTAGCCCTTAGTAGAATAAACTCTCCATATCCCCAAGCTTTCCCTGAGGCCATGGCATAAACCTGGCTGTATGCTTGCTTAATACATCAGAGATTAGCCTTTTTTTTTTTTTATGTGGGTACCAGGAGTCAAACTCAGGACCTCACGCTTGCCAGCAGGTGCTTATGCCACTGAGCTATCTCACCAGCCCTAGCTTTTTTGTAAGATTAACACCAAAACAGAAAGCATTCAGTAATCTGATAGCTCCTGTGGAGTACTCACAATAAGCCCAGCAAACCCTCTCTTCTTCAGCTCATTCCTCACTATGGTCTAAATGTTTGTCCCCATAAAATTCCTATGCTGAAATTCTAGCCCCCAACATGATGGTATTAGAAGGTGGAGGCTTTGGGAGACGACTAGGTCATGTGGGCTACGGGCTATGCATGGGACTAATTCCCTTAGTAAAGATGCCTTGCCCTTCTACTGTGTGAAGTTACTGTAAGAAGACATCAGCCAATGAAGATACCAGACACCAGGTGTCTGCAGGTATCTTGGTCTTGGACATCCCAGGCTGCAGACTGGAGAGAATAAATTTTTGTCATGTCTAAGTTTCCCAGTTCATGGGACTTCTGTCATCACAGCACGAAGAGTCTAAGATGGCCCTCAAATTGTCTTTTTTCTTCCCCCCAACCACTCCCTCCAAAAGGGCTGAGTTACATAACAATAGATACTAGAAAGTTGGCTCTGCTCCCAGGCCTTGTTATCAGTGAAGGTGTCCTGACTTTAATATAACTCAGGCACGACACTCTGAAAACCAGCCATAAAGCTCAGCTATAAAAAGGTTTTAGCAAGAACTAGAATTTGATGCTCTACTCTCTGTTAACCTCCAGAAACCAGTACCAAATGTCAACCTTCATTTTTCAATTTATCACAAAGCTCTTCTGGCACAGTACAAAATTTAGTAATACCTTTTCACTTCCCACTTCCACAGATTTTCAAAATGAGTAAGAAACACTGACGTGGAAAAGTACATCAACATACTGAATAAACTTTTTAACCTATAAATTATTGTATTAGTGATTCATAGATACACATTTCTAGTATCTTTCCATCACACAACAGTAGGATTCTGGGTTCATGTCCTAGTTCTGCCCTGTAACTATTAAGTAATGTTACCAAATTGCTCTCCATACCTTTGTGTAAATGAGCATGAGAGGTCATCCTCTTACAGTGTGTACATAGGTTCACTCCAATCTATGCCACAGTTGAAATGCTTTGATGCATATTTCTATGTGTATATTTGTCCATCCTCATTTTAGTTTCTACTATCCTATTCTAAAAATGAAAAATAAAACCATCTGTGTTAGGCTGTGATCTTTATCTGGAAAGAAATGTGGCAACATGAATCAGTGCACTTTTGATCAGCTGGCAGATTTTCCACACCTTTTGCATAACACTTTCTATAGCAGTGACCCTGTTTCCTCTGCATATCAGCTACCTGCTACATATCTTTCTACCATGCTGCAAGCTTTTCCAACCACTTTTGGGGGTGGGGGGTGGCAAGGGAGTAGTACTGGGTATTGAACCTTTCCTCCCTACATCGCCAGCCCTTTTTTATTTTGAGATAGGGTCTTGCCGAGTTGCTAAATTGCCCAGGCCAAGCTCAAATTTGCAATCCTCCTGCCTCAGCCTACCAGAGTGCTAGGATTACAAGCATAACTACCACTCTTAAGAATTTTTTAAAAATTTCACCAACTTGACATTTACATTCTAAATATTTACACTGTTCTTAATATTTCCCATTATGAAGAGGCTTTATAAAATATATCTTTGTTTACTTAGTCTTTTCTTAGAACAGATTCCCAAAAGGACTGCAGGGAATGTCTTTTAATTTATATGAAAAATATATTTATTATTTTAATGAACAAAATAGCACAAAATTACTTAATAAGTGTTACGGTTTGGGCCTAGATGACCCCCAAAGCCTCATACCATCATAGGTAGGGCTTTTTCAGAGGTGGCTGGAACTAGAGTGTGTGACGCTGGAACTGATTTATGGTGCAATGCTAGGTTTAAGGGCACCACGATTAAGGGTATGAGTGCTACCCATCCCAAGCAGCCTGGATAAAATATAAGGGATAGAAAAGAACTGTGGTTGTCCTTGTTGCTTTTGCTATCTTCTGTGTGCAATGAACTATTTAAGGGTGTGTGATTGATTACTAAATCAGACCACTAACTGGTTTGGCACTGCCCTAATCCCAGCAGCCTAGATACAATATAAAAGGGGCAGAAAGAAGCTGTTAAGGTCCCTTGTTGCTTTGCTACAGTCTGCCTACCATGAACTGTTCTCTTCTGCCACTGTTCTCCTCTGCCATGCCGCCCTGCCTTGGAGCCAGCCAATTATGGACTGAAGCCTCTACAAACTGTGAGCTAAATAAACCTTTCCTCCCTTAACTTTGGGTGTCAGGTGTTTTAGCTCAGCAACAAGAAAAGTAACTAAGACAATAAGTATTGTAAAACTGTTTTTCATAGAGTTGTACCAGCTTATATTTGGTCATTTTGAGATTATAAAGCATGTTGCCATCTTTTTTCTCTGGACCAGGGTGGGGGAGGGGGTCCAACCTAGAGCCTCGCACACAATAACCTTAGCACATGTTCTACCACTAAGCTATCCTCCCAGACCTATTACTTTGCTTAACAGATTTTTATTATTATTAGTTTCAACAAACAAGTATCTACTTATAGTATAATTATTTCTTTTTCTTAAGTTTTTGGTACATTTTAGGTATACATAATGATCACATTCATCATAGGGAATTTGTCCCTGTACATGATATATCTTGATTCTTTTTTCCCCCATTCCCCTTCTCTCCCTTCAACCCCTCTTCCCCTTCTTATTTACAAAAGCTTTATTTGTCTTGCTAATGAATGTAAAGATTTTATTGTTTATCAATAGTACTTCCTCATTTGTGAAGTATTTGATCACATCCCTTGTTCATTTGTCTACTGAGATTTTAATATGTGTATTTTACCACTTCATTTGAGGGCCAGATAATCTTTGAGTAACCTTAACTCAAAATATTTTAATTGTCAGAACATATATATTTTTTCTTCTTTTTTCTGCTATCTTTTTAAAACTTAGAATTTTACCTTCAAAGATTTTAACTCTTCAATCATATTTTTTCAGCTTTTCTATTATCTTAATCTAGACTGTATTCTAGATGGTGATTTTTTTTAATTAATTCTTAGCTGATTATCCAGGGGAGTATGCTTTAGCTCTCTTCTCACTGGGTCTCACCGTCAATCAAACTAAATGAAATGAAAATGATTAACATGAATACACTAACTTTAAGTGTCAATCACAGTAAAAGTCAACGAATGCCCAGAATTACCCTTATACTCAGATGTGTACAGCATCCAAATCCTCAGCACCGTTTATGCCCAATTTAGATGTTCTGAAATGTCAGCCCACTGTCAGTGGAGTGAAAGCTATAATAAGCTCCTCTAACTCTTGACTTTGATATTCCAGAATGCCAGTTTAAAAAGAAAAAACACTACAGGAGGATAAAAAGCTGATGAGATTACTAGATGAAATATTAAGAAAACTCTTTAATGGTGATAATGAACAAGAATGTCTAATGATTTTTAACAATCAACAAAAAGACCCTATATTCCACAAGAATTACAGTTCTGGCAGAGAGCCAAACAGAAATCAGCCCACCCTCTCCTGTCAGAAAATGATTCAGATTTCAAAAATATCCTAATTGTATTTCAGCGAGAGAGTAAGATCTCTAATGCGCAAAACATTCTTAAAAATATCTTTCTATATTTGCCATTAATTTAAATATCAGGGCCTAGGGCCAGTGAGATAGCTCAGCAGCATAAGCGCCTGCCCAGCAAGCGCGAGGTCCTGAGGTTGACTCCCAGTACCCACATAAAAAAAAAGATAAAAAATAAATAAATATCAGGGCCTATACAGCAGCCTGTGTACAGCTTCGTCTTCCTTACATATAACTCAAGTAGATGTGGTCACCAACAGCAGTGCCTGCTTTAACATTTTGTAGACCAACAAGCTAAGGTTTCTTCAGTTATATATTTATAAAGAAGAGTGTTAACTAGGCTTACCACCCCCCAACATTACACCTTTTAATTTGTCTTTTTACTGACTAGTGGCTACGAACAATATGATCTACAATTTAGAGAAAGATTTTTTTTAAAAAATACAAATATTAGGCAGCACTTTGGTGTCCCACAGTAAACTACACAACTGCTGATTACCATTTATGTATGTAACTTTTCAGAATCAATAATTTAAAAAATACTGAGTACTAAAAAGATTGATTGGACTTATATGATAATACACTCAAACTAGTTATTCCAATTTGGAAATAATCTAAAAATTAGCTTTTGGAAATTTGTTAATGACAGTAACTTAAAAACAAACCAATATTATATCTTTAACCATGCATCTAAATGTTTGTTGTCATCATTAAGGTAGAAATTATAGGCCAGTGAGATGGCTCAGCGGTGTGAGCGCCTGCCTGGCAAGCGTGAGGGCCCGAGTTCGACTCCCGGAACTCACATACGAAGAAAGGGCCGGTGATATCGCTCAGTGGCACGGGCGCCTGCTGGCGCACAAGGTCCTGAGGCCGAGCCCCGGTACCCACAAAAAAAAAAAAGAGAAATTATATATTTATTCTAACTTGTATTTTTTTTGGTCAAAACATTTTCAAAACAGTTCTTTATCAGCTGTGAATATCCTAACTTGTAAAAAAAAAAAAAAAATATATATACATGTCTATCCTTTCAGGCTGGATATTGTTTTTGAAAATCATTTCAAATCATTCCAAGCCCAGGCTGATGAAAAATTACAATTTAAGTCAAAAATTAGGTGTTATTATCAAATTCACTCAGTGACCTACTTACAGAAGTAATGCCACAAAAGGTGGGATCCCTAAAACATTCTGAGCAACACATTATCACGAAAAATGTACAACCTGCATCTTTGAATAAATCATGTATTGGGGTATATGCTCTTATAATTCTAAAAAATCATGTATTGGGGTATATGCTTTTATAATTCTAAAAACCCACCCACCTTTCTACATAAACCCACCTAACTCCTATATTGAGATGTGAGGCTTAGAACTGACAGTTATTTTGCTGTAAACTTTTAACAGTTCATACTCAGTTTACAGGTCACTGGTGCTTTCTAACAGACATTTCCCCCTTCCATCTTCAGAACAAATGACAATATTTATAACATACAGTTTTCAAATCAACATAATTTCCCCTCACTGATTAATTGGGATAACCATGTGGCCTACTTAAGTGAGTTTAAACACATTCAACAAAGATTCTGAATGTGACACTGAAGAAAACTAGAAATATCATTTAAACTTTACTCATGGCCCTGCTCAGTGTGCCTTTCCTGGCATATATCAGGTGTAACCACATGAAACTGACATTTCTGTAGGTCACAAATGGTTGAATACCAGCAACATTATATGGGACTGGTTAATGATACTCTAAAACAAGGAGTGTAAACACCTGCCAACAGAGCTAATTTACATGGTCATCTTCCTAACAACTTGCATTTATACAAAGTTCAACAGTTTACAAAAACATTAACGGATGCATTATTGAACACAGCAACCCTGTGAATTAGGCAGATTAAATATCCTGATCTCTACAGATGAGAAAGTAAGGATCAAATATTAAAAGTCACTTGCTCAGACATAAACAGAAATCTCTTATTCAACTGTCCAAAAGTAAGAGATCATGGAATCTAACACTTTGACTCTAGATCTCTTTTGCAAGCAACATCCTTCAAAAGGAGAATCAAAATTATCTAAAGACTATTACATATACTCTAGTGCTTACATGAGGACAGATTCCACAAAGATCTATGTAATAAGTGTCTAGATTGGAATGATTAAGTGTTTTCATAAATGTGGGTGGGTACTCAAGTACATTCTTACGATTTATTTGTTTACTGTACCTTCTTCCTGGATTTCACCCATTCGCCTCACAGGCCTGCCTGCCTGCCCCTTATACCCAAAGGTCACATAAACTTTTCTATGCATCCATTGGAGAACCAAACACTGCACTAAACATACCGTATAGGCCTTATATCATTAATCATGGCATCAGACTATTTTTACTAATGATAACCATAGCCTGTAATATGGTTCTCAATAATATCTATTAATTAAATGAATGGTCCACAATTCAAATTGATTTGGGTAATAAAATGACACCACTTAAAGCATAAAATAAAAATGTGCTACTCCAATCATCATGACTTATTGATGAATAAAGTACAGTAGTCTTATATTAACGTCAAAACCAGGTGATTCTACATGTTAGACTATTCAGGGTAAGTGATAGGAAGTGAAATCGAATAAGCCTTCCTCTTCAAGCACCCAACTCTACTGGCCCATCAAGCAATAATAGAATCTTTCTCCTCTACTAATTAAAAATAATATATGTTTCACCAACACTATCTGTAGATACAGAGACTGATAACCCCCTCCTACTGTCTCCTACCGTGGGGGTGTCAATTCACAGGGATCAAATCTCACCTGTGACCAGGAACACATATCTGTGACTATAGAGGCCATGGATGGCAGACTGGGGCATCTCATAACACCTCTTCCCCACAAACATACACACATCTTTGTTTCTGGATTATTTTTTTTTCTGAATTATTTTTAAATGCTTTATATACTTACTCACACAACAGGATGCCATTTTCTAGAGAAGCTCGAAAATCCTCTGTTTCAAAATTCTTCTCTGTTACTGCCTGAAAGACAGATTTGGGTGTTAACTGTTTCTTAAACAAGGACAACACACAAGTCAAATTCAATATCAGATTAATTAAAATGCATTTAACTTCTATTTTAAAGGATTTGCATATATCACTAAAAGCTGTTCCTTATGGGAAATTACATATTGCTCTGTTACAACCACTTTAGTGTGAACAAATACATGGAGAAAAAAATCCACAATGAATGCTTTCCGTAATAGAACTTTTTTTGGATGATAAACAAAAGTTAGAAGCTAAGCTAAATTTCCAACATATTAAAATACCTCAAGGGGGCTGGTGAGATGGCTCAGCGGCGTAAGCACCTGCCTGGCAAGCGCGAGGGCCTGAGTTCGACTCCCGGAACCCACATATGAAAAAAGGGCCGGTGATATCGCTCAGCGGCCCAGGCGCCTGCTGGCGCGCGAGGTCCTAAGGTCGACCCCTGGTACCCACAAAAAAAATAAATAAATAAAATAAAATAAAAGCCTCATTACAAAGCTAAAAAGCAAAGAGATGACTTTCCTTAATCTTATTCGTGAAGTATCCCTAATTTGGGCAAAGCGCTGTTTACTGCAACTTCATAAAACTATTAAATCCTAGCACAGAGAGACCAAAAGAGAGAAGTAAGATGAAAAATACTTTACTCAATTTCCAACTTAAGGCTGTTACATATGACGGGCCATCTGTAGCTATCACCACCAAAGATCTTAGCGAAACGTCTAGAAAAAATGCCTCGACTGGGTCTCTGGAGGGCGGAGTGGCTGAGACAGAAAAGGGGATTGACAGGAGTGGTAAGGAGTAGCAGACAAAGTAGAGGCTACAGTAGGAAAAGCTGTCACAGTGGAGAAACCTGTTCCAGGGACAACACCTGGGCCCAGATCCCCAGGCAGGTGGGAGCGCAGGGAGCCAACCACAGGGACATCGGCGACCCTAGATATGTACTTGCCGCTGAAGGGAAGGAGCCCTTGTCCCGCCGGCCAGTTTAAGGAGAATCCTGAATTGGAAAGTCACTAACATTTAAATCCCAGGTTAGCCACAGGGTTCAGGCATACACAAAATAATGTTCACCACCACACTTCTGCTTTTCTCCCTCATCCCTGCTAGCTTTACAGTCCACTCAGCATCCTCTATGTCTTGATTCTGCATCTCTCCATCATGCCCAGAAATGCTATACCTAGATGCAAGATCTGCTAACTGAGAAAATAATAGTTGCTTTCAGAATTAAAGTTAGCAGTGCATGGTGGTGTGTGCCTGCTGCCCCAGCACTCGAAAGGCTGAAGCAGGAGGACCACAAGTTGAAGCCTGGCCTAGACAACCTAGTGAGACCCTATCTCAAAATAAAAAATAAAAAAGGCTGGGGCTGTAGTTCAGTATGACGGCCCTGAAAAAAAAAATCGATTAAATTAACTTCTGTACCCTCAAAACATGGCAAAAATTATAAAGATCTATAAAAGATTCAAAATGAAGTGAAAGCACTTTGTTTAAAAAAAAGACTATAGGGCCGGTGAGATGGCTCAGCGGTGTAAGCACCTGCCTTGCAAGCATGAGGGCCCGAGTTCGACTCCCGGAACCCACATACGAAAAAGGGGCCAGTGATATCGCTCAGCGGCACGGGTGCCTGTTGGCGCGCGAGGTCCTGAGGTCGATCCCCCGGTACCCACAAAAAAAAAAAAAGACTATATTTTAAAATATAAATCCATCCTTATGTTAGAAAGAATTTAGTATTCTTTTTTTTTTTTTTTTTTTTTTTGTGGGTACCGGGGGGTCGACCTCAGGACCTCGCGCACCAGCAGGCGCCCGTGCCTCTGAGCGATATCACGGGCCCCTTTTTCGTATGTGGGTTCCGGGAGTCGAACTCGGGCCCTCGCGCTTGCCGGGCAGGCGCTTAAGCTGCTGAGCCATCTCACCGGCCCAAGAATTTAGTATTCTGAAAGACATTCCAGAATTTTGAAAGAACACCTTTTTATCTAGCCATTCTAATCTAGCAACTACTCATTTAGTTTTGAACCTTACTCACTAGCAAGTTATTTAAGGTGTGATACATTTTATGTAATGAGGTTATGATTCATAGGAATTAAATAAATAGAGACCACATGTTTCCCACTTAAGTTATCAAAAGTCAACACAAACAGGACTGATCACTATGTAGGCAAACAACCCCACCTTGACTGATAGACAATTTTTCTCTCTCTTGCACGCCCCTTTTGCATATTTTCTTAATGAAGTTAAATAAAATCAGCGTCACCTAAAATATGGAGGGGACGTACACTAGACGAGAAGTATTGAGACTTAAAAGGAACAAAATACTTCACTTCTCTACTTCACAGTAAACAAATGATATGTGAAAGTATTTGTGATTCCTTTAGGGAAAAAAAAAACGACTACATACACACTCTAATCTAATCTAGGCTTGTGCTTCTTCCAGCCATGGTCCTGACTAGCTGAGCAGCCATCCTGCTGGGCAGAAGCTACAAAGTGAGCTCCTGGGCAAGCTGCTTGCTGGGAAGTGGTAATTAGTCTAATGCAGCATGTTATGGGCGGGGCAGTTGCCAAGGGCACACTGCATTGGGCACAGACACCGCTGCCAAACCTGTCTGACCACCTCCAACCTCCACAGAGCCTGTGACAGGAAGTTTTAAAAGGGCAGATTTTGTGGAAGAAAATATCTATCAGCTAACTTTATAGGCTATAAGTGCCAAATTCATAAGTATCCAAAAAAAAATTTCTTACACAATGTGTTAAGAAATACCTTCGTGGGCCGGTGAGATGACTCAGCGGCGTAAGTGCCTGCCTGGCAAGTGCGAGGGCCCGAGTTCGACTCCCGGAACCCACATGTGAAAAAAGGGCCGGTGATATCACTCAGCGGCACGGGCACCTGCTGGTGCATGAGGTCCTAAGGTCGACCCCCGGTACTCACAGGAAAAAAAAAAAAAAAAAAAAAAGGAAATACCTTCGTGCCCTTTACTCTTTTGTTGATGGTTTTATTTTAATCTTCTCACTAAATAAAATTTCCCACCCATATAAGCAACAAGTTTCCCCAAAGCTCCACTGCTCAGTTCCATTTCTGACCATATAATCCCCATGATTTAAATCCCAAACATTCTGGAAACTTCTCAAAGACCACTTCATACCAGACTGGTTATCATCAAAACACCACTAATGCAAGACAGCAGGACTTCATCTCTTTCAATTCCTTTTAAACAGCCATTTAATTTAAATAGTATCTAGAATCCCCAAAGCACTCTTTATATTTCTGAGTGAATCACAGTACAAAAAACACAGTGCCTGTATGAGCTTGTTTTAAAGGGGGATCAGGGTGGGGTGTCTACTGACAAACACTAGGCTATGATCAGCTAAGCTCACAGCTGATTCCAAACTAAGTCACTGAATAACAGATTAATTGGCTACTAGATCATGATATTTAAGATACATATCATCTACTTTTGCTTCATTGAGTTTATATTACTTTTTAGATTAAAAATGCATATTTACACATGTATTAAAATATGTATGTATGTATATTTGTATAGAAAAACTTACTGGAAGTGCAATCTGCCACTCAAAGAGAAATTCCCTCCAAATACTGGATTTTAAAAATAGATACATATTATTGTACCAATCATTTCAACATAAGTAATAAAGTAAATTTTAAAACCCCAAGGAAAATTTAACCAGCAGCCACTGTTATACAATATTGTGAAATATTTCACGAAAGATAGTTATATCCTTGAGTAGAAAATTAAGGCAGACCTGCGTATTCACATGTAATAAGCAACCTTATATTGAGATAATTCACACAGGGCATTGTTTCCATAGGAAGAAGCCCCAAGCTGTTGCCACATCAAGGAGGTGGCATGCTTTTAATCCAGTTTCTAAAGCCGTCTGTGAATTCAAAACACCCCTCACTCCTTTCTTTCATTAAACTTCATGTTGGAAGCAACCACTGTATGATCCCAATGACTCCACAACACTGGTCCAATTTTTATACTGAATTTCTGAGACATCTATATCATTATTAATGGTGCAATAACTTTGACAGATTCTATTGGTTACATCATGCCAAAAACACACACACAAAAAAAGGCAAAAATGATGACATACAGTAAATCTAGTAAATAAAAATAACAATTTTAGTGAAATAAGTATCTATCTCCTACCTCATTCCTTTCTGAGTACAATTATTTTAAAAGACCTTCATGATGTTAGAGAAACTAGTTCTTCCCAAAAGGACGCACTTCACCTTGTTAAATAAACGTAATGCTCCCCCTCCTAACCACCCCTTTACAAAAAAATGTAGAGTCAGGAAAGTTGTGATGGGAGTCACTGACTCCTTGGGTAAATCTAACTTCTCAGACCTAAGTCTTCTCAGCTATTAAGCAGGACTCCACATTACCACAGTCTGCATCTCCTGACTCCTTTAGGTACCATCTCTCTTCATCTTCAAGCAGCCCTGTTTCTTCCCCCAGTTTGTACACAAGGAAACAGAGTTATCATAAATCCACTGGAGTTGAGACCCAAGTCAGTAAGTAGTTCCCTACATAAGGGCACCCTAGAGGATCAGGGGTCTTTGAAAGCACTCAGGGAACTCTACAGTTAGGGACCTACCTACTTCCAATGCCCCCCAGGGAATCCCAGGCCACACCACAAACTCTAAAGGGCAAGAGGGTCCTAACCCAACTTCCCATTGGCTGAAACATGGCTCAGACACACTCATCGCTTGTGCTCTAATTATTCTTTCTATAAATATTTACACTTACAAGGAAGAACAAAATAAAAAAGACAAATTGATGGTTAAATTTCTGGCGTATACTGGGGTATAAGAAGGTAGGTTGTGATGTATAGGAAGAACCTTCAGTTCCTGAAATCACGTTATTGAAATATCTTTCTACTGGACAGGAGCGAACTCATCCTAGTTTGGTCAAAAGAAAAATATACAAGAGTCCATGAAAACACGTCACTCTAGTGACACACCTTTGTGAAAGGAGACATTCTTGGCTAGAACCTTTAAAGTTAAAATCTTACCCCCACTACTGATTTGCTACATTAATGTTTTTCTAGGTTAAAGAATATGCTAGAATTTAACTTTCCACATTTACATAATCACTCTTCATTTCAACTAAGATACTAAGAAAGTATTCATTTATTTTCTTATTCAGAAGTCACTTAATGACATTCTGCTATACACATACCTAACATGGTGTAAGGCACTCAGAATACAAAAAGATGAAATTCCTGGAAATTTATCTTTAAAAGTCTAACCCCATTTTGAATCGTGTGGTCAAAATGGCATTTTAAGCTTAGGCATCTCTCTGAAATGTGGTTAACTCTCTGAATTGCAGCATGTTCTTGGTTAATTGATACTGCATGTTCAGCAAATAACACTGTTTTATGGGACATAATTCTCCTGTCACTAGCTTCTATTAAGATTTGGCTTTGTACTCCATAATAGTCTGGAACACACTAGGGCTGTTTTTGCCAATACTAATAACATTTGATAGCAAAACCAAAGCCAACTCACAGTCTTCCCAGATAGTGGTAATCAGAATTGCACAGATCACTGAATTCTAAATAGATTCTAAAAGATTCACAGTGATCAAAACTCTAAACATTTTTCTTTCCCTACTCCTCTCCCTAAGATCTTCATCTCCAAGTGGCCAGTGTAAATTTCACCTCCCACTGCACCCTCTCTAGGGAACAGTCCCCAAATCTTCACACAGTCAGGAGGGCAGGGGGGAAATGGCAAAATGCAGTGCTCCAGGTTGTGTGCCTAGGAAATTAAGAACCAACACCTATCTTTACAAACACTCAAAATTCTCATTAGGCCAAATGGCCGCTATGCTCACATTCTGAGGGCAAAAGAAAGAGTATGTTTAAACCACTTCTTGTCCAGGAGAAGAAGCATAGTTTTATATACTGTCCAATGTTTTCAGGTTGCCATCTCACATTACTTTTCTAAATGATAATTGTTAACAAGCCAAAAGTGAAATACAAATGGAAAGAACTAAGTAAAACTATGAGAAGAAAGGAAACTTTGCTCTAGGGGTAACAATTTATGTGCAAGATTTCATCAAGATACAAAATCCAAGACAATCTTATCCCTATTAGCAACCAGTTAAGTTCACTGAAATCATCACACACAGAAGCATGCTTGTTTTACAATTATATCTTGTTCTGTTAAGAATCAAAAAATTACTTCTAAAGAATTACATTTGTCCACATTCATACTCTAATTTATGTTGTTATAGACAATAAGAAAAATATCCCAAGAAAAAAGTGTCTAGCAAAAGCCCTGTCTAGTACACAAATTATTTTTTTCTAGATCAAGTTTTTAAATAACAAACACAAAAGGCACAAGTGGATATGAACATCCATTATCTGGATATTTTAAGTATAGTACGAATGTTTAATATAATCATGGGTTCTCAAGAGTCAAAAGATGTCATTTCTGCAGAAATGTCTCACACACACATTAGCAAGTCTCAACAATTACCTGCTTACCACCCTGTGAATTGCTATGATATTCACCACTGTGGGAAGCATTCATTTTTGGAAATAGTGGGTCTGTATTACAGGTGAGAGCCACTACGTATTTTATATGAACTTTAAATTGATAGTTACAACCTTGGTACCTATAATGTACTTTACTACCCAGTTTAAGTTTAATATTAAAAGAATGACCCTAAGGTGCTCCGTTACACAGGCATTCCCACCATGATTCTTGATGGATTTCTACTACAAGTCAACAACAATGTAGTCCTTCTGGTGCCTCTTTGTCAACTTTCCTTCAATTTGACAATAAATTTCTAGGGGGCAAAACAATAACTACAATTGTATTCCTAGTGCACACCCAAGTGAAATGAAAACATATCTCCTTGTAAAACCTTATACATGAATGTTCCCAAAGAGTGGGAACAACTCAATGCCCATCAACTGATGAATGAATAAACAGATATAATATAACATACATGGAATATTATTTGGTAATAAAAAGGAACAGAGTACTGATATATGCTAAAATATGAACGAACCTTGAAAACAGGCTAAGTGAAAGAAATTAAATACAAAACACCATATAGCATATGATTTATGTGAAATGTCTCTAATACGCAAACAATAAAAACAAAAAAAGAGGCTAGTGTTTGTTAGAGGGTAGAGGGTGGGAAGGATGGGGAGTGACTGCTAATGGTTAAGGGTTTCTTTATGGGTGACGAAAACATTCTGAAATTGGTGGTGAATGGAAAGTTCTGTGAACATACTGGTATGTGAATTGTATCTGCTAAATTTTCTTTTAAAAACTCACTGAACTTAGACATTCACACACTCTTTTCATATGCAATAAAGATGACTTTTAAAAAATAGTTCCAAAGATCTTTCCCACCATTTCATACCCCATGCACAAAAGAAATTCATACCAGGCATGGTGGCACACACTTGTAATCCCAGCAATCTGGGAGGCTGAGACACGAGGATCATGCGCTCCACCCCAGCCTGGACAACTTAGTGGACCCTGTCTCAAAATATCCCCCATAGGAATAGTTCTTAATTTGCAAAGCAGAATTCCCACACTTCTATCTCACACCCAGAAATATTTTATCATTAAATTAAAATCCTACTTTCTCCTTTTACACATTCGCATCTATCTTTCTGTTTATAGTGTGACATCTTTGCATTATACCTGAACAATTCCACACACTAGGTCTTCTTTTCATAATTCACATGATGTGGTTTCAAAACAGAAAACACATTTAAGGTGGAACAAAGGCCACAGCAAATGGGCCTATGGAACCCCTCACTAACTCCTTCCTGTGAGTTACTTACATTCCCAATAACAGAACTGTGAAAAAGTCAGTTTTCTTCAAACAACTTGAAGAAACAAAGTTCCTCCTAGATGATGTGTGTCCAACATTTTGGCTTGCCTTGGCTGCACTTAGTAAAAAGGCATTGCCCTGGACCATGTATAAAATATATAATATAGTTGGTGTATACAAGAAACAAAATTCCACCTTTTAATATTTTTATTATAGCATTATAAAAAAGAGGGCAATATAAACATAAAACTAGTGGGATATTTGACTTTGTTTCATGAATCTATCGCATCAGTGACTGGTGATACAACTGGTTATAATTCTTACTGAGTTCTCAAGGTGCATCTTAGAAAGCTTTTAATCTAATTTTCCTCTTTTTGTGCTTCATCCTTGAGAACAGTTTTGCACAAATGTACATACTGCCAGAAAAAGATAACATGAATAAGATGTGATTGCAAAGCAGGGGATACTCTTCTCTGGGAAGATAGGTCTTATAAAGGTGAGACACGATCAAATTTTTTTCAAGTTGAATGTCTGACTATAACACTGATCCATTCCAAAAATTAGTAAGTAAACATTCATTCTTCTAGTACTAGTAAGATTGTATATGTAATTATTCTATCATGAGCAAAACACTATTTGAAACATTTTTGTACTTCCTATACCACAACTGCTAAAAAAAAACTATTTTAACTTATTACATCATTTTAGAAAATAACAATCCCAAGCTTAGTAATTAAATAAGAAAACTTACACATCAACTTAACAATACACATGTAGGTAGGCTGAAATTCTATGATGGTTCGCTGTCTTTACAGGCACACACACACGTAAGGAAGTGAAATGACATCAGTAATCACTGAGTTTTACTCACCAAGTTGCAGAAGCATATAACATGTGATACACACAGGCTTCAGTTTGGTTGCCTGTGTGTTCCAGCACAAAAGGCAGAGTTATCAATGCACTGTGTTCTCCCCTACACAGCTTTCCATTGTTGCCTACGCAGTTCATACTTGAGCACCAGGCAACCAAGTCATTAAAATGTCACTAAAAGCCACATAATACTGTTAACAATTTATAACCTCCTGCAGTCTCGTCACTAGCTGTCCCATGGTGCACACAGGCTACAGGCTGGACACATCCACCCTAGACTTTCTACAGCCTTAAGAGATCTCAAAAAGTTTTCTAATTTATCTCAAAAGTAGACATGCTGACAGCCCCACAATGCATCTAACTTATTAGTTTAAATTACTAGTTTAAAATATCGTTGACCAAGTAATAATTTTACTGATGTTTATTGGAATCAATGTTGAATGGTTACAAATGTTGAAACACTACAAGTAATTTTTTTTAAAACACTACTTTGGTGTACTGAAACATGTAAAAGATCAATATGCCACATTCCCTTTCAGGACAGCAAAGACAAGGAGGACTCCACCTAGAGAAATGAGTGGGTTGGTTTTTCCCCCAAAAAATATTAGTAACTTTGAGAATTCTGCTTCAGGAAGTCTTCAGGACCATCATCAACAGTGCTGATGGTTCCCGCTGGCCCTTGCACCCTCTCCCATATGTCCATGAGTTTCCCATCCCTACATGGCAAAAGTACACCCCCCAGCTGACTTCACCTTCTAAGGGAGATAGCACAGCCTACAGGCTGCTTCCAACTTGTAGACAAGTTTTGTTTGTCTCATGCAGTATGTTGATGTTGGGAAATAGTAAACAGAAAAGGAGACTGCTAGCTCCTCATAAAAATAAATAAATTAAATCCAGCAGCCAAAGGCAGCATTACCTTACAGCCACAACTGGCTGCCCCAGATAATGACCAGCTGCTCAGGAGGAAACACATTCTCCAGAGAGTGACAGTCCCCACATGTCCCATGGACTTATGCCATCCTGCACTGCTCTTGGACACCACCTGTGTGGCCCCGGCAGGCACATCAGTTTGAGAATATATGGGCTTCTTTCTTTGTATCTTTGAGGCCTAGCATAATGCCTGTCCCACAGAAAGAACTCCCTGACCAACTCAGGATTGAGGGTGAAGGAGAATCACCTGTGGAGCTGGGTTTTTTATTTATTACGTGTACACACATACATACAGGTTACTGGCCTTTCTCTGAGCACTCCTGACTCAGAAGACCTGAACTGGCACCTGGAAGTCCACCTTTTCCAGAACCTTCCTAAGAAAGGTGTCTATACACTGTTTTGGGGAAAAGAACTTGAGAGACCTTCTGCTAAGTGCCAACTCTACCAACAAATATTTGATTTTGAACAGGTATCTGGAGTTCCTTTGAGATTTGATTTCCTCATAAGAAAATAAATTTGTACTAAATCAGCAACTCATCTCACAGCTTGCAGTGCTGATTCTTTTTTCCAAGTCTAAGGAAACTAAGTGTTTCTGTTCTCTGCTACCACCTAATGGCATATCCCTGGTACCACAAAGGTCTAAACTGCAGCTTTAGGACCATTTTCCCTGCCCTTATTTTAATGGTTAGATCAGGATACATAAAAAATAACTCACTTCAAAATTTAAAACACAGCAAAAAAAATTATACTTGGTGAAAAGTAAAAATACTTTCACATAATAACACGAGTTTATAACATTTATTAAATCTCCAAGAGCTTTCTGATGTGTTCCTACACAACTGGTTTTGGGACAGATTGAAACATTTTGTGAAAAAAATTTGCATATTAAAGTATACAATCTGTCCAACTATAGATTTGGGACCCTCCATGAAACAACTTTATAATAGAGTTAAAACAATTCCAAGATGGGGTTGGGGATGCAGCTCAGTGATAGAATATTTGTATAGCATGGGTGAAGCCCTAGGCTCAATGCTCAGCACAAAACAAACAAAAAAACAAAGATGGAATGAAGTACACTTTTGAAGAAAAATTCCTGACACAGAAAATGTTCAGAGGCAAAACACATGTGATTCACCTCGATTGAATGAGAATGCTAAGACTCCTCTCAATGCTCTTACAATTTCCCTTGTTCGGGGAGCTCATGGATTTGGGTTCCCTGAAGGCTTATGCATGGATTTTGCTCTCTAACCTGGAACTCCAGCTCAGTAGGGATCAATATGGATAGGCATGGGCCGGTGAGATGGCTCAGCGGCTTAAGCGCCTGCCTGGCAAGCGCGAGGGCCCGAGTTCGACTCCCGGAACCCACATACGAAAAAAGGGCCGGTGATATCGCTCAGCGGCACGGGCGCCTGCTGGTGCGTGAGGTCCTGAGGTCGACCCCCCGGTACCCACAAAAAAAAAAAAAAAAAAAATGGATAGGCAGCCAACCATAACCAGATGCTCCTTGCTTGGATATTTGGCCAGAACTGGGCAGGACCTGTGGAGGAAGCAGCTGAGTGTGACAGAACATGTGGGAGGCTGGCGGAGGGATGGGTTAATCTGCTAGGCTTCTCCAAGATAATTACTTCATCCTCCTCGAAATCGAAGCTTGACCTGCCAACCACTCCCTCCTTCAAATGCTCCTAAGCTCACCTGCTAGGAGCTCCACCTTAAAAACTATTCATTTAAACAAACTCCAAGCAGGTTGTATTAAATCTATAGTTCTAGTCCTTCCCCAAAGCCTGACCTCCTTCCCTGCATCTGTACTCTCTGTTGAGAGTTTCCTCTGGAGCACTCACCTCATCTCCAACCCAGCACTGAAAACACTCTCCGCCCTCTCACCCAGGACAGAGTTACCACATCTCACTTCACTGTTGAAATCCAGAGACCAACAGTCTCCCAACTGCCCAAACTCAGAACATCAGAAGGAACCTTCTTTGTCTCTCCAAATCCCTGTGATTCTTCCCACCCTGGTTCTAGGCTTCTCCTTCAGCAGACGCAACACCTCGATATCTTTCCTGTGTCTTAATCCCCTTCTCTGCTCTGCAATTCAATACCAAAATCACTGCTCACAAAGTTACAACTCAAAACCTTCCAAAAGTCTATTGGCTTATTGAGTAAGTCCTTCTAACCTACCTTTTACCCTTTGATTCCCAACACATGGGTAAATCCCACCTAAATACAGAAACTCAATGTCCTCAATAAATTCAGTCCTCCACTCTAACAATGCAAGTTACATCTTTCCACTATCTTCCCCGAGACAGTCCCAGAGAGGCCTTCTCCCTCCAGGTTTTCTGACACTGATTTTCTCAGGCACAAAGTTAGTAAAGTAATTCCACCATTCTGCCTTATGTCTCCATTATTTGATCATCTTCTCCTTTGTCCTAGATTGAAATTTTATTGAGGTCAGGAAACTCCATTAGGGTTCTACACATTTTTTTCCTGCTTTCTTCCACTGTATAACATGCACAATGATTTTATTTTAATCTTAAGTTCCTCTAAAGGCAAAAACATGGTCCCATGAAACAAAATTGAAACAGAAAACATTGCTTGAGGGACACAGGGATATTTTAATTCAGGTTCAGGGACTAAAGAGCACAATTCAAGACAAAGATTTTGACCTTTAAAAAAGGTGGTGTGATGAAATAGAGCAAGATGAGGGAGCTTCCCAGCCTCCACAGAAGGTAGTCACAAAGGGAGGAGGTGGTAGGAAGGCAAATCTGCCTCACTGCCTCTGCCTCAGCCACAATTCAGAAACAAGAGTCCCAGATCAGACAGATGGCACCTACACCATGGAAAAACACTCTGAGAGATCCTGGCAGGAAAGCAAAGATCTAACAAATACCTTAAGGGGAGAAGGGAAAGCCTCAAACTGGCATTAACTAATATTTTCCTCCCCAACAGAGAACAATGACAATCACCCCACTTCCTGGAACAGAGAATGGAGGCAGAAGACCGAAGAGCTAGAGGAAAAGGAGAGCAGATTCGGGGCAGGCAAACTGTGAGAGCCACATGAAATAATTATCACCCCAGCCTAAAGCAGAGCCAGATGGCAGCCACAGACAATGGAGACCCACGCAAGCAACATGAAATTTTGATGAATTCTTTAATGGCTAGATGATGAAAGCCCATATTCCAGAAACAGGCTAATAACAGAGCAAATGTCAGTGCTACAACACACACACAACTCCTTAAAATTGCTTTCACTGTTTACTCACCTGTATTTGTACGCTTCTCAAAATGTCATCGCTTAGTAAGTGCTTTCACTGGTGAGAATGATGATAGTTTATCTCATGAATGTTAATGTTACAGTTTTGAACTTTAAGGTTATACTCCAGATCATTATATTACCAAAAAAGACCACATAATACAGCTACCTACACACATGATCCAAACATACAGCTACAGCCATTAAATGAGACCCATACATGCCACTTCCTGGCATCTCAACATAAGAAATTAAGCAAAATTACATCTCCCATAACAGCTGCTGTTAATATTTAAAATAAGCAGATTAGTTTACACTAGAGTATGTACAGAGCATTATGAACTCTAGCTTTTCTATGCCAAACAAGACAGTGTTAGTCAGCTTTCCATCACTCTAAAGAAATATTTAAGATACATATAAGGAGAAAAGACTTACTTTGGCTCAGAGTTGTGGAGGTTCAGGTCTATGACCAATTGGCCTCATCTGAGTCTGTGACCAGACAGCCCACCTTGGGGCAGCAGCATGCAGCAGAGCAAATGGCTTACTGCATGGCCAAGAAGCAAAAGAGAAAAAAGGAGGAGACCAGGGTCCCACATTCTCCTTAAAGGGCACACTGATCATGACTGAAAGACCTCCCACTATGCCCACCTACCAAAGGTTTCACCACTTCCCAACAGTCCTATTCTGGGAACAAAGCCTTCAACGTAAGGGCATTCAGGTTCACTGAAGATCAAAACTATAGCAAAGATGGACTAACTATCCTGAAACCAGCTGGTTGGCTTGTGACCCACGCTATCTTGAGCTAGTACAGATCAGGAATGCTTGAGCAGAATGTCAACAGTTGGGTTTTTCGCAGGCAGAAGTGAAAGAACAGAGCAAACAGGAATACTTTGTCACAAAAGTGGCTTAGTATTAACCTATGCAGACTGCAATAAGGAATGAAAGACAAAAGGCTGGTAAGATGAAAAAAAATAAAGAGGTTTTGAGTAAGTAGATACAGTTGAAGCTACAAGATGGTGGGCAAATCTAGATTTTGGTGGGAGGGGGGTTAGTGGGGATCGAACCAAGGGGTGTTCTACCTTGAGCTACATACTTAGCCCATCGACTTTTTTTAAATTTTGAGACAAGGTCTTACTAAGTTGCCCAGGTGGGATTCGAACTTGCAATCCTCTTACCTCAGTCTTCCCCAGTGCTGGGATCAAAGGCATGTATCCCCTCTCCCAGCTAAAATGTTGGGATTTAAAAATGCAAAAGTTAAGCCTCTGCAGGACATAACTAAAGCCAGTATTAGTCACCAAACAAAGCACTGTAGTAGTGAAGCTCATGGAATTTCTCAGTTGGAAAAGTCAGCAGCCCTCTAGGTGTTCCCTGGGTCTATACTGTCTTCACCTAGGATGGTGACGGGGTCAGGGTGGGAAGAGAAGCAGCCAAATACTCACATCTTCAATGAGTACAGAGGAATAAAAAGGGGGGTCCACGTAATAATGAGGAGGGCTGTTGAATAGTTTAAGCAAAAGGAATAAGCACAGATATTTCTATACGAACATTTCAGGCTGTCTGTAAGTAGCCACCTCTTTCAACCCTGAGGTATATAGGGTGTTGGAAAACAGTAAACTACACTGGGAAAGACTACAGGAGAAACAGAAGACTGGGGTTCTCTTACGTCAAAGAAGTAAAGGAAAAGATCAGGAAAGAGGTAAACACGGGAGTGTTCATCTTAGAACAACTGTTCCAGAGGCCAGAGTGGAAAAGTCTAAGAGAAGTATGGGAACTGGCCAGGAAGCCAAAGTGATGAGCAGTATGACCGAAACTCCTCCTTGTTGGGTAGTACTAAAGCTGATATGACTTAGCTGGCTGCAAGGATGGTCAGACATGCTATTAAGTACTTCCGTGCTACATGTAACAGTAAATAACTTGTGACATAAGTCAAGCTAAGACCATACAAATCCTGCATATTTTTTAGGATAAAGCAGTCTGCATTTTGAAACTAAGCTGAATAAACATCCTCTACTCGATACACACCCAGACTGATGGTATAAATAATACTTCAAACACTAGGTCATTAGATTGTGAACAGAGAGATTTCGTGATTATACTCACATTACCTGAAGCAAAAGTAATTTTTTTAGAGCTCTGTAAAAAGCATTTTCTTTAGGTAGACCTTGGCTTAGAGAAATCTTCCAGTTTTGCTAAAAAGAGTCCATTCTAAAAGGACTTACCAAAACTTTTCATTTCCTATAATGAAATCTCATTTTAATTGTAATTTAAATATTTATGTATAAAACATGTAGACAATTCCGTATATATTCTCTGAAAACTTGAGATATCAGAAAAAGTAGTTTTTATTATTAGTCATCTAATAGAAATAATTGTCCATCCACCCATTCAACAACAGTCTGTGTACTTCATGCATTTGCTTAGTACTATGCTAAAGTAGAAAACAAAACAAAACAAAAAAATTATGAACCTAATCTTATTGAAAACTAGGTCTTAAACTAGGGATGGGCAAACTAAGACCTGGGGGTGAAATACAGCCTTCTGCCTGATTTTTAAATAAAGTTTTATTGGATAATTCCAACTGTTTACAATGTGATTTCTCACACAATGGACAGAGCTGAATGGTCCTACCAGAGACCCATGTTCCATAAAGCCAAAACTACTACTGTCTTGTCTTCTACAGAAAAGTCTGCTAGCTAGTATGTTATGGATTGTGTCTAGATGTCCCCCCACAGCATCATGCAGCCATGTGGGGCAGGTTTTTTCATAGTTAGCTGAATCTAGAGTTTGTGACTGATTCCTAGTGCAATGCTGCAATTAAGGGTGCTGGGAATAAGGGTGGGTGATTGCTGTATCACTCCACTGATTAGACTGGCACTGCCCTAATCCTGGAAGACTGGATAAGATAAAAGGGACAGAGGGCCAGTGAGATAGCTCAGCGGCATAAGCACCTGCCTGGCAAGCGCGAGGTCCTGAGTTCGACTCCCAGTACCCGCATACGAAAAAAGGGCTGGGATATCGCTCAGCGGCACGGGCACCTGCTGGCACACGAGGTCCTGAGGTCGACCCCTGGTACCCACAAAAAAAAAAAAAAGATAAAAGGGACAGAAAGAGGCTTGTTTTCCCCTTTTGTTCTTGCTGCTTTTGCTGTCTTTTGTCACCATGAACAGTTGCCCCTCACCATGCCACTCTGCCTTGGAGCCAGCTGATTATGGACTGAACCTCTGCAAACTGTGAGCTAAATAAACCTTTCCTTCCTTAACTTTGAGTGTTTGGGTATTTTGTCTCAACAATGAGGGAAAAGTAACTAAGACACAAATTATTAAGTGTTTTGATTTGTTCATTCAAATACATTAATGTCACAAATTATTAAGTGTTTTGATTTGTTCATTCAAATACATTAATGTCAAACCTAGTACAACTTGAGTATATATACCTAATCAAAAAATCTAGAATTTAAAATGCTTTTTTGAACACTGACAAAATGCCATAAATGGAAAAGTCCACACCTGACCCCATGTGACAAGTTACAGTCAAAACACATGAACCAAAAAACAATTTTTTTAATATTATTATATCAAATTACCTTCAGGCTAAGTGGATAAGGTACACATGAAACATGTTATGGCTTGTATCTAGATGTCCCTCCGCAAAGCCTCTTGTGCTCATAGGTGGGAGTTTTGGGAGATGGCTGGATCTAGGGTGTGTAATGCTAGGATTAAGTTGTGTGATGCTGGGTGCATGATTACTAAATTAGTACAGATTGTTTTAATATAGTTCTAGGTATGTATAATGGGAAGGCCCACACTGGGTGTGAGTGGCACCACCCAAAAGCAGGGTAGCCTGGATGGATATAAAGGGTCAGAAAGAAGGCAGGCTCACTGCTTTGCTGCCTTCTGCCCACATGAACTGTTTCTCCTCTGTGATGCCACTTTTCCACGCCACCCTGCCTTGAAGCCAGCCAACTGTGAACAGTGCTGGAAGGAAGGAAGGAAGGAAGGAAGGAAGGAAGGAAGGAAGGAAGGAAGGAAGGAAGGAAGGAAGGAAGGAAGGGGAAAGGGAAGGGAAGGGAAGGAGGAAGGGAAGGAGGAAGGGAAGGAGGGAGGAAAGGAGGGAGGGAGGGAGGGGTAGCTGGGCAGGCAGGCTGGAGGGAGAGAGAGGGAGGGAGAGATTTTGGACAAGTAGAAAATGGAGAAGCTGAGGAACTCAGTGACCAGCTAGCTACTGACAGCGTGGTGTAAAATCTCCTAGTGCACTTGCCTGCTGCAACTTTGGGAGAGCTAAAAGGGATGCTGAAAATGCACAAGCTGCTCAAAAATAAGAAACAACGTTGATGCAAAGAACAGATGAAAAATAAAAAAGAATATGGGATATGTGCGTCTTGGCCACCATTCTTCAATACATCTAGTTGAAGTGCTCAATTTACTGAAAGAGGTCAAAAAATAAATACAGAATTATTTTCTAAGGAGTTTATCCTAGTAAAGTGAATGAAATGGAGCTTTCTCTTATTTATACAAAATTTCTAAGTATACATAAGGGGACAGGATTTTTAATAGTTACACAGATCAACAGTATAAAATCCATTTTTCTCATCATTTGCTACAGCATAGCCAACAAATTTCTTATATTTTAACTTAGTTTAACAGTAGTTACTCTGGCATTTTTGCTTTTAAGATTACTATTTGTTTATAATGGATTAGTCATAAGTGCCAAGACAGTCTCCACAGATACTGTCTTTAAAAACAACCATAAATACTTTAATGTTATAAAAATAATACTAAATCTTTATTGGGAGGCAATGGAGTTTATATTTTACAGTCATGTTGTAGAAGCCACTGATTAATTTTATATGTACCTTCAAATAAAATGCAAATAAAAAAGAAAATATAACAAGTGCTAAAGAAGTATGTACTTCATCCTCTAGAATAACTCTGCTTGAGGAGAAAGAAAAAGTTTGAGAGAAAAATCACATTTTGTTGAAGTTAACATGGCACTGAAAAAGCGAGGGGAGAGCATAACAATGCTGTCTTCACTCTGAAGCTGCCCATCTTCACCACAGAGCTACATGGTGCTCTGAAATACGGAGTTCAGTGAAGTCTGCATGAAAACAGCCTGCCCTCTGGTGCCCAGAAGCACTATCTCCCACTAGGGCTTTCTCCCAAATCCCCAAATTGTACTTTTGTGTTCCACAACTTTCCCTAGTTCTTTTCCTTCAAAACTTACTCATCCTTTATTCTAGTCCCCCATGACTGATCTGACATTCACAGGCTAGTATTTCTGACAAAATAGATGCTAATGCAGCCAAGTTTTAGCCCTCCCACATGATCCACGTTCCCTTTATAGACACATCCAGGAAAGGTCACTAACACAAAATCCAGGACAGGTTTTACCCACCATGCAGGTGAAATCTGTAGTGTAGCCTTTTGCTCTCCCACAGGACAACTGTAAGGGAAGGAAGTTTGTGTCATCCCAACATTCATGTGTTAAAACCCTAACGCTGAATGTGACAGCATTCGGAGGCAGGGCCTCTAGGGGTAATTTAGGGCATGAGGGTGGAGACCTCATGCATGGGATTAGTGCCCTCGTAAGAGAACTCACAGTGTTCTCCAGCCCCCTTCCTGTCATATGAGGACACAATGAGAAGGTACCATCTATGAACCAGAAATCTGGCCACCACCAGACACCTAATCTCTCAGTACCTTTCAGTACCTCAATCTTGGACTTCCCAGTCTTCAGAATTACAATAAACAAAGATGCGTTGTTTCAGGCACCTAGCCCAAACTAACACAAAAGCTAATTGTACATTTCCACGCCTTCTCTATGTTCCTCTAATTCTTTTACTGCGAGGGTTAGTTTTCCAACATATTTCCACAAACACTGCCTACTCTTCTGTTCCTCTTCCGTTAGTCTGTCACATCTAAAAATCCTCTCCCACAAAGACAATTCCCATACATTTTACCCTTTGCAGGAGGCTAAAGAAAATAACATGGAAAATCTTGGGTTGATTAGGCTTCATTTCTCAGTGAACTGGTATGTTAGTAGCCATTTTGCTCCCTTTGTCACCCCTATTTCATATATATAATTATGGCCCATGGATACATGCCAATTTTGGAGCTCAGAGAGGGATATAAAGAACTCTGAACTAAAGATTGAAAGGTCCCAGAAGCAGCCTCAGAACCAAGGTCTCTAACCATTTCCTGCCCCCAGGATCTCCACCTTCTTACTCTCCCTAAGTGCAGAGAGAGGGCTGTATTTGATGTTCTTTTATCTTCCTTAAGACAGATCTTCCAAAAGGGTCTCAATTGTCATAAGTCCCGCTATAGTCTCCCAGGGAATATCCTTTGGTTAGAATTAAAAGAAGGCTGACTAACACAAGCCCCCTTCACCAGGAAGCTCATCAACCAGGAAGATTACCTGTACTACTGGAGAAGTGGCTGGAGGTTGACACTACTCCAAAGCAGACTGCCACAGGCTGGCACCCATTCTTCTTCGGGCCCATTCATCATTCCCCAAAGTCGTCTACTCTCTCTAGGTTGCCTTGTCCCCACAATCCTCTAACGAGAGTATATATAGACTTCTAGATCTCACTGGTATTTGGATACTCACTTTTTCCTGTGATGCTCCCACCCATATAATAAATTTGTGTATCTTTTCTCTTATTAAGCTTTCTACTGTCAGTTTATTTCATAGACTCAATTATCAAACCTTTAGAGGGTAGAAAAATTTTTCTCCAATATATCTAGGCTGTGAAAAGCTGTTTCCAAATTCTCTTTCTCTTCATTTTTCAGATCTGTCAGCCACATCCCAGGCCTCAAAGAGCTAACTATGCATTCAAACGTAGTAAGTGTGAAAGCACAGTTTAATGTCAACATGTTCTTCAAGAGGCATTGTGGTTCAAATGAGAGCTGAGTTCTGAGTTAGTTTCCTTAGGACAAATCCAAGTAAATATTCCACTGCTTCCCCTTGTTGACAAGGCCTGGAGGCCACCCACAAGACAGGCAGATGAGAAGATTAGAATGTTCTGCCAGACTTTCATCTCTTAATTGATCTCTTACTTTGGCATTCCTTTAGAAGACAATAGTTGGTGGGGGGGGTGAGGCTTCAGTTTCCTTCCATTTCACACAAACTTGAGTCAACTCTAGCCAGAAAAGGTAAAGAACACTTAAATATGTAGCACTGCAGCCTCATTCCCAGAGGCCAGCAGGGTTCAGAAACTGCAACCCCAGTTACTGCAAGTTCATGTCTGCCCTTCACAGGATGTTTACTGAGTCTTTGCTATGCAAAATGAAATAAAGGCAAATTCCATGGAAAATCGAAACCAAACGATACTCAGAGAGAAAAACTTTTGTTATCTAACAAATTCTTAGGAAATTACCTGTATGGTAATGATTAGAAAGTTACGGAAAAACATGTTTTCTATATTGCTGACTCTACACAGTAATTTACAAAACCTGAAGGTAGGTGGAATTTACCATTGTTAAGCCAACAAATCGCAATGTCAGTCTAACACTGTGATATCCAAAACTGATATCCAAAGCTCTTCACAAGTATAAATCACTATACACAAGGTGAAAGAATTAAAAATCTTTACTTAAAGAGACAAAAGGAAAGTAAAATGAGTGATAAGGAGCAGATAATATATAGTAACAAGCACCAGGTTTTTGTCAGACACCTTGCTTTCCAATTCTAGCTCTCCCACTCTCTAGCTGTGTTACAGAATTTCTAAGTCTTCCTCTATTTTTTCTTCTATTTAACCCAATTTACACAAGGTTAGCCAACTCCAATGCCCTTCCTATAAGACTTTCTTCCTTACATAGTGATAACTGTAAAAAAGAAAAAGAAGGAAAGAGACAGAAAGAGACTAAGAAATTTTATAACAAAGTTGGGGTACATTTTTTTTTCTACTTCATGTTGCTAATGGATATACTTATGATACTGCCCTTGGTTTAAAAGTACTGGAGAGAGTGGCACAGATGAAAAAGTAATCTGTTCAGGAAAATACAAGGATGAGGTTGTATTAAGAATGACAATAATTACTGCTGAGACACAACAGGGCATCTACAGGCAAAATAAATAAAACATAAACTTTAATCCATACTTTGCACCATATACAAACATAAACCCAAAGGAATTTCAACCCAGCTGTCAAATTTGAATCTATAAAACTTCCAGAAGAAAACAATGAAGACAATCTTTGTGACTTTGATTAGGCCATCATATGTTACATATGAACCAAGATAAAAAAAAAGATAAATTATATTTCCACTAAATTAAAAGCTTTACTCTTTTACGAGAATGCAAATAAGTCAAACCACTAGGAGAAATATTTGCAGAATAAATCCGATAAAGAACTTACATCTAGAATACAGAACTCTCAAAAACAATCCAATTTAAAAGATGAGCAAGTAAACTAAACAAAAATTTCACTGAAAAAATATATGGACAGCAAATAAGCACACCAAAAATGTGCTCAATGGCACTGGCATAATAAAAAGAATGACTCAATTTTTGATGCTGATCTCTGACACTTTCAAGGTCCCCAGCCTCCCCTTTCCTCCTTGGCCCACATCTGGGCAACCCTACAAGAAAGCCCATATGGGGCCGGTGAGATGGCTCAGCGGCTTAAGCGCCTGCCCAGCAAGCGCGAGGGCCCGAGTTCGACTCCTGGAACCCACATACGAAAAAGGGGCCAGTGATATCGCTCAGCGGCACAGGCGCCTGCTGGCGCGCGAGGTCCCAAGGTCGACCCCCCGGTACCCACAAAAAAAAAAGAAAGCCCATATGTACTATCTGCCCTTGGTACCCATGGAGATTTCAAACCACTCAGCATCACTGGCAAAAAAGGGCACCTCATTCAGACCCTACCCCTTCACCACAATAAAAATCCAAAACCAACAACCCCCTTCCCACCTCTGACTCCAGACAGTACCTGAGTCCTTCTCCTTGGAGAATCTTTTGCTATTTACTTATGAATAATAAACTTTCTTTCACATTCCTGGAGAATGTGTCATTCATCCTGACATCCAGAAATTCCTGGAGAAGGGAAGACCATTGCCCACTGTTCAGCTGAAGATGCAAGGTGCTCAAATAGAACAACTAGCAGTTACAAAAGTGCTGGTTAAAACTACTATGAAGTATGACTGTACAATGACCAACATACTAGTACTACATACTAATATTACATTTAAGAATGGCTAAAATTTTAAGAACTCAGAATAGGAAGTGTTGACAAGGATGCAGACAATCTCAAAAAGACAAAATTACAAGTGCCTAGAAGGACCAAAAACGGATCAGTTGCCATGGACTGCAAAAGAGTGCACAAGAATATTTTAGGAGGTGATGAAATTGGCCAGTATCTCAACTGTGGTGACAGATACACATTTGTATGCATTTGGCGGAACTCAATACACTAAAAAGGGTAAATTTTACAGTAAATTAGCCAAATTTAAAAAATATACTTTGGGCCCAGTGGTGCACACTTACAATCCCATCTACTCAGGAGACTGAGACAGGAGGATCACAAGTTCAAAGCCAGCCTCGGCAATTTAGAAAGAATCTACCTCAAAACAAAAAGTAAAAAGGAAGAGGACATAGCTCAGTGGTAGAGCACTTGTCTAGCATAGGCAAGGCCCTGGGTTTAATCACCAGTACAACAAAAAGTCATTAGTGTGACTTTCTATAGGAATTGTTACCATTTTCTGAACCAATATTAACACAAGATTAGGACAGTGATTCTTAAATTTTGCTGAGCATTAACAATCACCAGACCATTTGCTTTCTGGGGTTTGTTTTGCTTTTTTGGCACAGGGATCTCACAGGAGGGCCCACACTCTAGCCCTGGACCATTTGATAACACTATAGATTCCCACCCTGCTCCAGCATGGGTGCTGGGATCTGTAGGTAATAAGCATTTAGATGACTCTGATACGGGTGGCCTAAAAGCTACACCTTGGGATCGTTATGTGCTTTGTCATAGCAAAAGCTGATAAAAATACCTTTCTTCCATTGCTTCATCTGTGTGTCAATCCTTTGCAAGGTTCAGTAGCTCGAGTTGTATAGACTACAGTATCTGCATCTTCTGGAACTGCTACCCTATCCTATTGGCTCTGGATGAGCTAGACACAGTAAACATATCTGTTTGGAGCTCATCATTCTAGCAAGGAACCTATGATATGGTAGACAGTAAATATCTGTAAAATGGAAGCAATGTTGAGCAACTCATGGAGCTAATCTATTTTGTCAATACAGCACGATATTTTTTATATAAAAGGAGTTCAATACATGTTTTCTGAATGAAATTGTGTGTTACAAAAAAAAGGGGAAAAAACTCCCAATTGACACAAGCCTCTAAAAAACAGAACCCAATAAGTTACAAAGACAAAAATGGCTGTGCACAAAGAACAGGAGGGCTCATCAGGGGAGGAGTTGGGCATAATAAATATGATCGAATACCAGATTCTGTCTGAGGTCCTTCCCAAGTTTCCATTCTATGAGAGCTAGAGATTTCAGATAATCACACTTCATGTCATGAACAGTTTTACCAAGCTGCAAAGACAAGAAAGAAATCCATGGAGAAACACAGATCAACTTGACCACAAGCATTAATCATGGAACATTAACTGTTTGTGTTTAAGACAAATTTCAAACAAAAGACCATTAATTCTCCATTTTTTGACACACTGTTCCATGTGTAACCTAGACTAGTACATTTATTTTTAAAGAAATATTACAGTAAATGCCCATGTGCAAACAGAGAGGAGTAAAGCTGGTCCAAATGCAGAGAGGTGAGCATGGGAAGTGGGCAGAAGGTTCTAGGCCTGTACCCACCCCCAACTGCCAAAGGTGGCCAAGGGAAATCTGTGCTCTGGCTCTGTGGAATTCCTTTTGAAAACCTTGCTTAAAAATAAGGTTACAAGGATACAAGTTACCAGAAATATAGCTAATTTCTGCTCTAAGATTTTCAGCTAGTTTAATAAATTTGGCTAGGTTATGAAATAAATTTAACATTCGTTAGTTATTCTATATGCATGTTTAATTTTTTTCACTACTATATCACAAACACCTAGAAAAAACATTGGCATATATAGTGGGTACTCAAATATTTATTGAATAAATAGCTGAACATAATGTAGCTTATAAACATCAAAATACAACCTATCCTGTTTGTTAAATTCTGATTTCAGATACTGTTTAAAAAATGAATGTCAGCCGGTGAGATGGCTCAGCAGTGTACGTGCCTGCCTTGCAAGCACAAGGGCCCGAGTTCGACTCCTGGAACCCACATACGAAAAAAGGGCCGGTGATATCGCTCAAGCGGCATGGGCGCCTGCTGGCGTGCGAGGTCCTGAGGTCGACCCCCCAGTACCCACAAAAAAAAAAAAAAAAAAAAAGAATGTCAAAGATTAACTTTCCCAGAGAATAACTATAAATTTGATTGAAAACCTTTACATAAATGAATGTGATTAATCAAAAGTACTTTTGTATCATATTTTCAGTAGTCTATATCTCTGAGCCAGGGGCCATGTTATGATCCAAATGTCCCAGTCTTTATTAATGCTTCATGCATATGTAATTAGCTGTGTCTTCTCAGAATTAAAGTTTGAAAGGTGGGATGGGGCTGGGACAGGACTTGGGCTCATTCCATAACATAAATAAGGTCTTAACAGCCTTTTCTAAAAAGGTAAGTTGTTCTTATCTCGGGAACAAAAATATAAGTTGTACTATTAGAATTTAACCCAAAAGTAGAACTTCATAGTTCTCATAGTAACAGCATCAATCATAGACTAAAAGCTGCAATTCCAGGATACAATTTTAATCATTCAATAGATAAAAAGCACTATAAGAAAGCTTTATATACAATCATCAAAGATTTGCCACCTTATTACAGAAAGGTACTACCCCCCCAAAATAGTTTGTGGTTGTTGTTGTTGTTTAAAAATATTGGGGAGGTTGTCCTCAACTTATTTACCCAGATCCCTCTTAGTGGCTAAAAGCTTTGTTAATAATGCAACACATTCTCACCTTTGTTTGCTGGGGAAAGGAGGCTTGAATTTCACATTTATATTCAATTGGTAGCAGCTGTGGAATGCATTAAATAAGGAACATTTTATCCAAAGTAAAACCACCTTAAACTTCAGGTGTGGACTGATACCAAGAGAGACATTCTCAGAATTCAAACGAGAATCAACACCTAACAAATTCTTGCTCCCCACCCTGGTATCACATTACCTGTCTACACTGCTTGGAAAGATTCATTTTCCCCTGGCGTCAAAGACACTTAGAAGGTGTTCATATTAATGCAAAGAAGCCAGATTAGAGTGGAGAGTGTCCTTATGTATAACAGATACAGAAGGATAAGCTGTGAAAAATCCTTTTTGTTGTTGTTAGTTATAATCATATTAACAATCATAGAGATTGATGAGCAAGATTTAGTGTTAATTCAATCAGTCAGCCAAATATTCAGTATGGAGAAAGGTACATACGCAATCATTAACATGCTATACTTCACAGCATAATTTTATTTCATAACATTTATTTAGTACCCACCATGTTCCAGGCAGGATGCTGAGGATATTTTCAGCAAGAATATGACTGCACCTAACATTTTATATATACATATAATAACACCTAACATGTATATAATACATATATACATTATACTTTACTGTATATGTAGTTATACATATATATTCATTAGTAACTTGATTTTGTATGTACCATGGAATTTTTTTACAAACATGTGCAGTTTTAGAGAACATTTACAAAATTTCCCCATAAATCTTAATGATTACTTTGCTTCCCGTAAGCTAAAAAGCACTGAGTGTGTGCCTTTTACAAGAAATTTATGAACAAGAATGCCAACTTATAAAATGTTCTTCCATTATATGCTTATAATCATTATGTCTCATTGATCAACTTATTCAAGTAAGTTAATAAGCAATTGTCATTCTTTATTCAAAAAATAGCATTCCAGTAATGAATGGTTGGGTAACATTTAGATACAGAGCTCTCTCACAAAGTTCACCCACCACCTTACAGCTTGCCCAGTTCTAAACAACAAAGATATCTTAGGATTTGTCTTGTTGGTTCAGAATTCCACCAATACCATAGAATGGAAAATAGCTTCCAAAAGAGTGTATTCAATTTCTTCTTGGAACTCAAAAATGAAATTAAATAAATAAAACTAAGAAGAGGAGGGGGAAAGGGGAGGTATGAACCTGAAAATAAAGCCCATTTTTCTAAACAAATTTAGATATTACTACATGAAAGCACTTGTTTTATAATCATGAAACCTAGCTAAAATTTAGTTTACAAAAGATTTTATAACTGAAAGGAAATACAAGGTACACATACGTTTGAACATTCCTCTGTAATAATTTAACCCCAAGACAAAGTTATTAATATAACTTTGGATAAGGAGTTGAAATTAATTCTGAAATAAAATACTACAAACTCCTTGCTGCTGCTGGCAGATTTAATCCTGTGTGTGTGTGTGTGTGTGTGTGTGTGTGTGCGCGCGCGCGCATGTGTTCCTAGGAACTCAAAAGGGCCTTGTGCATGCCTGGCAAGCACTCTAAAACTGAGAGACATCCCCAACCCAGGCACTTGGGTTTTTTGTATGCTTGAGACAGAGTCTTGCTATATAGTCCAGACTGGCCTTGAACTCACTACATAGCCCAGGCTGGCCTCCTACTTCAGCCTCACACACTGCTGGGATTACAGGTGTAATCCACCACACTTGGCTTGCACTTTTATTTTCTTTACAAGGAAAACTTTATTGTTTAAAGATTGGATGCTACTATTCCATTACTCTAATCAGAATATCATTCGATAGAATATTTTTCATTTCCTTTGTTTACATTTCAAAAACTGAGTTAATACCCATATGAGAAAGCCAACACATACGGTCTAAGATGCCATCGTATTTCAATGTAATTTTGTGCATACCCCACCTTTCGAGTCTACTTGGCTGGTATACTAAGAAAAACTAAGAATTCAGTCCTTCCACTGAGCTGCACTCTTGCCTTGTACTTCGCTCTCTGCTTTGAGTTTGCCAACATATACAGCAGAAGCACTCTGACCTCTGCTGCCAGAAAGCGGAACTTTTTCCGTGATTTTACTTCAATTATATTTTTCTATAAAACTCACAGTATCCATAGTAAGGTTTCTGAAAGTATAATCCATAACAATTTCCTGGATGATGGCCCACAGATGCTAGGAAATTGATTCAACGGTATCTTGTTTGATGATACTCTTTCTAAACTTTTTACAAGTAATCGAGGTAAAGGCAATCCTTTTGCAATGCTAATTCAAATTGGAAGAGTATTTTGTAAATTGAGGTCATTTGGTATACTTCTGGAAGTCAAAAACGCTGATCCAAACATTGTTAATTTCAGGCATAAGCCTTTTCTTTATGTATAACTATGTCAGTTATGTTAAAGTCACTCCTCTCTCTCTTTTTCTATTAAAATCTGCAAACAAATATTTCAAAAAAAAGACATTAAATCATGCATTCAAGTGTATGAAACAGTAATTCAGTAATGAATGGACCATTTTACAAAAATGTTTCTTTTTCTGAAAAATTTCAAATTAAAAGTTTAAAATTTACTAATAGCTAAAGGAGATACTAGGAATACCACTGAAATCCCCTAGTTTGGATTACCAATGTCTTATATAAGAAATAGCTAATTTTAATGTCAAAAAACTATTTGATATTGCAAGAAAAGATGCTAAACCATTAAAATATATATATAAAATGGGTTATAACAGTCACAATATTATGATTAGCTGTGATTTCCTATTTCCTGTTCAGCATTTTCTAGACATTGTTCTATAAGCATGTATTTCCTTTATAATCAGGGAGGAAAATTATCTTTCAAATGACAGTCTATAAGGAAACCTAGTATATAATACCCAGTTAGATGTGCCTTAAACATAATAATTGATTTTGTTCCTAGTAGCAAGAAAACAGCCCAAAATGTTATCAGGGTCCCCATTAGTACGCTAGCCTTCACTGGTACGCTTTGTTGCCTCAGCTGCTGAGTATCCACAACCTTACATTCTCGTGCAGGTAGGAAAAGAAGAGAAGGGTGAGACCAAAAGGATGTGCTGGCAAGGCAAGAGCTCTTCCGGAAATTAGAACAGTGGTGGCGAACCTATGGAATGTGTGCCACAGCAGGCTGTTTGTTATCACTGAAAGCTCTAAAAGGTTCACCATCGCTAAGAGACTCAGAGTCTTCTGTGGCACATGACCACCCCTAGCAGCAAGGGTGTCTGGGAAGACAAATAATTTCATCTGGATTTAGTACATTCTCACAAAAGTCAGGGTTCAGATCATGAAGATAAGAGAATGGGAATTAGGTGGATAATCTATAGTATCCACCATGTAAAAAAAAGGGTGAATTCACATGGGTAAAAATATGAGGGAAAAACAAAGTTTGATTTGTAGATCATGCCTTCTACTTAATCCCAAGTAGATCAATGATTTTAAAAGGCAAATGTATATAACCTAAAAAAACTAGGAGAGAGGCCGGTGAGATAGCTCAGTGGCAAAAGCACCTGCCTGGCAAGCGCGAGGTCCTGACTTCAACTCCCGGTACCCACATACGAAAAAAGGGCCGGTGATATCGCTCAGTGGCACGGGCGCCTGCTGGTGCACGAGGTCCTGAGGTCGACCCCGGTGCTCACAAAAAAAAAAAAAAAAAAACTAGGAGAATTTTTATACTCCAGGAGTAAGAAGTGTCTTTGTGATACAAAACTCAAAAATTATTAAGGAAAAGCTTCATAAACTCAACTAGATAAAATTTTAAGTTTCTTCAAAGGAGAAAGGAAACACAAACCACACACACACACACACAAAGTTCACATCCTGGGGAAAGAGCTGATTTCCATAACAAAGAAAGAGCTTCCACAAAGGAGGAAAGGGGACACAAAGAGCAAACTGGCTGAGCCTGTAAAGAAAACTAATGGTTCTATTGCTGGGAATTAGCCCATGGTTTTAACTGCAAATATGAAAAATGACCCATGCCCAATGTTATTCACTGAAGCATTGCTTATAATTATTAGAAAAAAAATCTTAAATGTATGTTGAAAGAAGACAAGTTATATAAATTCTAGTTCATCTATACAATGAAACAGTCATAAAAAAATTAAATTTTAAACAAAGCCCCTTACATACCAATATATAAGGGCACTCAAGCTATCTTGTTACATGACAATACTAAGGAACATAATAGTTTATACAGATACTGCTCACCTTACAATGGGGTTATATCCCAATAGCCCCAATGTAAGATGAAAATATCTTAAGTGGAAAACACATTTAATACACCTAACTGAACATCATAGCTTAGCCTAGCCTCCCTTAAATGTGCGTAGACACTTATTTTAGACTACAGTTGGGCAAAATCATCTAACACAAAGCCCATGTTATAACAAAGTGTTGAGTATCTCATGTAATTCATGGAATATTACACAAAAGGGACAAAGTCATACCACACACTGGTGAAAGCATATTGGACCAGAAGAGTGTTCGGTGCATTACACTAAAATTAAGTGCTGCACAATTGGGATGCATCGTACCCTGCAAAGCGCCAGGTATTTTCCTCCTGATGCCATGGTTGAGTGGGAGCTGGGGCTCACTTGCCACTGGCCAGCATGGCTAGAGAGATCATACCACACACCACTAGCCCAGAAAAAGATCCAAAATCAAAATTCAAAGTTTGGATTCTATTGGGTGTGTTTCATTTTCGTATTATCATAAATTGAAAGCTGAAGCCAAACCAGGAACTTCTTACATCCCTTCCATTTTATTTTTAAAGTTTGACCAATGCCTGAAATACACAATTTTTTTTTTTTAATGTGGGTACCGGAAACTGAACTCAGGACCTCGCGCTTGCCAGTTAGGCGCTTACGCCACTGAGCTATAACACTGGCCCCAAAATACACATTTAAAGCACTGAGATTTCTCAGAAGCTTTCTGAACATTTCTTTCATTTACTATGCCAACTTGACTTGCACTTTCCAACCAAGCAATGCAAACTCAAGATTATAAAGAGCTTCCACAGTTGAGGAGGACAGCAGCCTGGCCAGGGAACTTGAGCTCCAAACAGGGTGTGATGTGTTTTACTACTTAGCAAGAAGCCTGAGAAGGATAGGGCCCAAAATGCCTTTACCACCAATTCAATCACCTTTAGATTCATATTTTAACAAGTTTTGATTACAAGATGTACATAATGGTGGAAAATCAGCTCTCATTCTATCTTTAACCAAATATTTTCACCATGACCTGATATTACTAACACAATGACAATTAGCAGCTTCCAGAGAGCTAGAAGGAATAAGAACTGTTAACTGGCTCAGGTGAGAGGACAATAAGAAGGAAAAAAATACTTACTTCTCAGTGGCAGAAAATACAAGAAGCAACAGGAATGTGCCCAATAGCTGTTCTGCAACTTTAAAGATACCACAATGTACGCAGGAAGTTACAAAATCTTACCTTCCCCTACTAGAGCCCACTTTTCTGATTCCCATACTAGCTCAGTCTAAGGTGTTTCATCTACTATGATCTGATCTAAGTATTTGTCCTCTCCAAAACTCATGTTGAAATTTAATCCCTAAATCATATGCTAATGTATTTGGAGGTGGGGCCATTAGGATTAGAAGGTCATTAGAATTAGCTGAGATCATGCAGGTGGAGTCCCCACCATGGCATTTAGTGGCTTTATAAGAGGAAGACAGACTATGAGAGGTTAGCCTACCTATTCTGTCTCAACATGCCATACCTTCCTCAACCTTGGGATTCTGTAAAAACTCCTCACTAGCAAGAAGGCCTTCACTACATGTGGCCCCTTAACCTTGGACCTCCCAGCCTCCAGAACTGTAAGCTGAATTATTCTTTACGAATTAACCAGTCTAGGTTATTCCATATAGCAATAGAAAATGGACTAAGAAATGATAACTCAAACTTTTCTCTTTTTAAGAAAAGAGATCCAAAAAAAGGGAGAGGGAATCCAGTAGGCACATGCCTATAATCCCAGCACTCTGGGAGGGTGAAGCACAAGGACTGTAAATTCAAACCTAGCCCGGGCAATTTAGAGATTTAGTGAGATCCTGTCTCAAAATAAAGAAAAAGGGGCAAAGGATGTAGTTCAATGTGAACGCCCTGGGTTCAATATCCCCTTCAGTACTAGGGGGAAAAAAAGGAGGAGAAGTAGATAGTAGTTGTAAGGATTCCATACTTCCCTACCACTGCACAAATGTTTTAAAGCCTTTCCCTGTTATAAGGGCTTAAAATCAGCAAGCCTAAAGTACACAGCAACCTGCAATTCCCCAGCCACCTGCAAAATGCAGGCAGAGCTGTTAGGGAAACTCTGGACCAGAGATGTTCTCTACATGCTTGGCACTGAGACCAGTTTCTACCAGATCACATCTGTCCTATATCCTGAAACTTCTGCCACGAGTAAGTCTTTATTATGTGCAGAGTACAATAAAAGGTGCCATAAAGAAAGAACACGAAAGAAAGAAAGAAAGAAAGAAAGAAAGAAAGAAAGAAAGAAAGAAAGAAAGAAAGAAAGAAAGAAAGAAAGAAAGAAAAAAAAAAAAAGGAAAAAAGTCCCTGCTCTCATGGAGCTCATAACCACTAAATCACAAGCTCTGCAAACGCACGTGTGCCAGCCCACACAGGCAGCCTCTAAAGTCTTCCAACAGAGTGGCTTTCCCAGACTGAAAACTCTGTAAGTGCATAAGCACAAAGGGGATAGTATGGCAAATGGTCTGTGACAGACAAGGCCAGAAAGGGCACCTCTCTGCTCTTCTTAATCTTATTCCCCTCTATCAGGCAATCTCTCCTCTTATCACCCAGACTTCCAGAAAGAGAAATCTATACTCCCTGTTCTCACCTCTGCAGCTCCAATTTACTTCTCAGAGGACTCCAATTTGTCTTCCACCTTCATTCTGAAAATACTCTGATGAAGCCACTAGTGAACTGCTAATTTGCAGGTTAAATAGGATTTCTCAGTCATCTTTCTTAACTTCTAATTTGATACTGCCTATTTCAATGTATAACTACTTGTAGGTCACCAACCTTTTCAGAAATCAGACGAATACTATAAATACTGTCCCCAGAAAAAAAAAAAATCTCTTTTCCCTCCTTCTCCCCATAACCTCCCACACACAATGCAGAGTATTCAGAAACCCCAGGAAACTTAACCCTGGACGAACCTGGTCAACAGATCCCAGGTTCAGAACTGCTGACCACTCACTCACTTGCTTATAGTAAGTCCTTTCTCTTACAAATTATTCCACTTACCTTTTGAATCTCCTCCTGGGTTTCTCTAAGTGAATAATATCAAGACAATCTTACAAGTCCACTCTGGGCTGGTCCAGTAGTTCCCATCAGACCAATCTTTCCACAAAACTATAAACTCAGCATTAATGAATAAAAAAAATTTTTTTCTGAGGCCACTGGAGAGCAACAGAAAGCAAGCCATTACATGGAAGAAGGAGTTACACTATGTAACAGTGCAAGTTTTTAAGGTTTAGAGCCTGAGCAAAGGCCATCCAAGTAGCTAAAACTCTGATAGAAAACCCACAGTCTTACCTGTGTTCAGAAACAGAGGACAGAGTCCAAAACAACCACTCACTGGAGTGAAAAGGAAATTCCAGGCAAGAGAGAGGAAATATAAAATCTCCTCCCAAATTTCTAAATAGCCCTGACCCACGGATATGCAGGCCAATATCGAACATCCTAGCTAAGGCAAAATGACCAGAACTGAGATTAAGCTTCAACTATTATTCCCAAATAACACTACAAAAGTAAACCTGTTCTTTCTCCCATACAAAATCTAAAGGAATCTAAATTACTACTTTAAAATATCCAAAAAATAAAATAAAATATCTATATATGTGAAGAACAATAGCCACACTATGCGAAGAAAATGAAAGCTGAAAAAAAGCAAAGAATGAACTATCAGAACAGATTTGTCTCCAAGTTTTAATTGGCTCTAAAATTTATCTCAATTTCTGAAGGATTTAAATTTCTAAAAATAAATTATGTAAAAAAAAAACAAATAGAATATTCCACCTAAGGATAAGCACATTAAAACTATGAAGCATTTACTATTAATCATAGTAGTTATTTTATTTTTTCAGGAATAAACAGTACTAAAAAAAAATCTGTATTCTATATAGATAGATACATATGTGGCCCCTCATAGCATTATTCTAATTTAAACAGAATAGAAAGTAATATAAAGTGTATTTTCACCAGCTTTAGTACCTCTCAGGACAACTATATAAATAGGGATTGCCAAGTTGCTATAGAACATTACTATACACTGCTTTTGTACTATGAATGCAGAATAGAAAAGATAGAGATTATGAAGTCAATAAATACATATGCACATAATTCTAAATGTCCAAGTATAGTTAGGTAGAACCAAAGAACTAACAAGCTTTTCTTTGCAGTTCTGTAGTGAACAAGAAGTCCAACCGCTATGCTCTGGATGCTTAAGTGTATCCCCAAAGGGTTCCTGTGTTGGAAGTTTACTTCCCCATGTGACAATGTCGGGAGGTGGGGCCTTGCACACAGTAACTGAGTTACTGCTGTGCTGCCTTCAAAAAGAATTAATGGGGCCAGTGAGATGACTCAGCGGCACAAGCGCCTGCCCGGCAAGCGCGAGGTCCTGCGTTCGACTCCCGGTACCCACATAAAGGAAAAAAGGGCCGGTGATATCGCTCAGCGGCACAAGTGCTTGCTGCCAAGTGCGAGGTCCTGAGGGCGACTCCCGGTACCCACATAAAAAAAAAAAAAAAAAAAAGAATTAATGCAGGGGCCGGGGGTATAGTTCAGTGGCACGGTGCCTGCCTGGCAAGCACGAGATCCTGAGTTCAATTCTCAGTTCCAAAAAACGAAAAACAAAAACAAAAAGAATGAATGTAGTTCTCATGGACCCTGGTTAGCTCTCCTATAAGAGTTACGAAGGAGCAAGGTTGGGTTCTTCCCACTGTCTTTGGCGTTCTGCATCTCCATGTTCTCTCTCCCTCTCCCTCACACTCCTGCGGTAATGCTAACCACCATGATGTGACACAGTTATGGGGTCCCTTGTCACAGCCAGTACCATGCTATGTTAGGCTTTCAGCCTCTAAAAAAATGAGCTCAATAAGCCTCTTTTCTTCCTAAGTACTTTGTCATAGCAATGGAAAACAGATTAATATACTAACTTTAAAGGAAGTGACACTCTAATGTTCTCTTAGCTAATTTGAGTGATAAAATCATGGCAACTTTTTAGATTAAAAAACAACACCTAAAAATTCACATTTACTTCTCTCTATTCCATTTACAGATTATAAAAATAAAGAAAACAATCTTGGGCCGGTGAGATGGCTCAGCGGTGTAAGCGCCTGCCTTGCAAGCGCAAGGGCCTGAGTTCGACTCCCAGATCCCACATACGAAAAAGGGGCCGGTGATATCGCTCAGTGGCACGGGTGCCTGTTGGCGCGCGAGGTCCTGAGGTCGACCCCCCGGTACCCACAAAAAAAAAAAAAAAAAAAGAAAACAATCTTAAGCAATACTTTAAAGCAGAGAGAAAATTGCCACCAGAAGCAGCATTGAAAAAATCTTGGCACAGGGAAGACAGACAATCAAGGGAATTTCTAGAAAAGAGACTAACCAGAAAAAAATGTCTAGAAAATACTCAACCCTAAAGAAAAGATATATATCTTCAAAATAGAGAAAGTAGATAAACTTACTGTACTTTATCAGTGTGTCTAATTTGAGAATTGAATCACAAATTACTTTCAGATTTCCACAGTAACTAAACACAAATAGACAAAAATTCTTTTTCTAATTGAAAACAATATTTTTGCAGCTGTCAGCCTCAACCACAAAACATAAATTTTTCCCAATAAAGTTTAAGCAGAAACATGAGACTACAAATATAAATATTGTTGCCTTATAAGGATATTTAGAAATACCCTTTCAAGCATCATAAGTTATCTAAACTAAAATTAACCTTGCTACTGGATTCCAGATGTATCATTCAGAGCTAGGAAAAAGAAAATCAAGTATTTCATTTGGTGTTAAGTACTACATTTAAATACATAACGGGAAAGATGGTAATTTTTCTATAGTCATAGTGTTAAATAAAATCTACAGACGGCCATTTGTTTGGACTAATCTCCTGTACTAAGCCCAACAGACCAAACCAAAATAGAGTCACTCATGTTAAAGTCCCACATCACCAAGTTAAAACTATATTCTTCATCTGATCTGATAAATCTGCAGAGACACAATACCCAAATCCCCAAATGAGCCAGTGTTAGTCAGCATTAGTCCTCAGTTTTAACCTTCACAAGGAAAATAAGTGAAATGACCAATCCACATTTCGTTCTTTTTCTGTTCTCTTAGCCTTTTTCTGTATACAAAGCCAATCTGCTCTGCAAAGCATCTCGAAAACACTGTGTTTTATGGAAAAAGTGTTCCTCAATTCTAGAACCATAAATAGCCAATTGAAGTCTTTAAACTTGTACTTCGTCTCTTGATATTGTGCTTCTTGATTATTTTACATTTTCTTTTAATCCCACGCATATAAACCTTTCCAATGTTATGAGAAGTGATACTGATGTGGTTCCAGAGGATTAAACTCAGGGCCATCACACTGAACTACATCCCCAGTACTCTTTAAATTCTGAGGCAAGGTCTTGCTAAATCACTCAGATGCCCAGGCTGGGCTCAAACTTGCTTCTAGCGTGCTGGGATTACCTGTCTGTGCCATGATGGCTGGCTATTGTTTTCTATCTTAAATACTTGACATAAAGATAAGAACAGGCCCCAACTCTAAAATATACTAGTACTTACTATCAGTACGGATGCTTTGTCGGACTTTGAAACTCAAAAGGGTTTTTTTTTCAATATCTGGAAGTCCTGTTTGGATTCTTTTTTTTTTTTTTTTTTTTTTTACTTTTATTTTAAAGAGAAAAAAAACAAAACAAAATTTCAAAACAACATAGTAGGAGGGTAACAATGGTGAATATATTGCATAATGTTATCTTTAAATTAGTTACTCAGAGTACAAGATATTGGCATTCAATTGTCCAAACAATATTAGCACAAAACTTTTTCAATGAACTAAGAGAAATTAGTAGTGTATCTATCTTAACTATGGTGTATATATATATATATATATATATATATATATATATATATACACACACACACATATATATACATACATATATACTTTTTTTTTTTTTCACTTTTCCCTTCCTTCTTTTCTCCATTCCCCCATCGCAGTTTCTCTTTCGTTTTGAACAGTTTCCTCCCATTTTACAATATCTATTGCTGTTCGAATTCTTAAAGATCAAACAATATTTAAACTTACAGTACAATAAATTATCATATTTTTTCATTACCTTTCAGGAAAAATAATTTGTTGCTTGATGTTGTTGTTAACTTTCAACAGTATACAATGTCATTATGCTGTTTCCCTCAGCACACCAATCTGCAAATGATTAGCTTAAAGATAATTAAAGTTAAGTTCATTTTATCTCACAATAAGCATTTGACCCAAGCCATACTAAGACTAGTAAGACTAACCCCACCACAGCATTAGCTAAAAGAGTTCAGGAAAAATACCAAAACTTAACTTTAATAGCCTCAATATTTTTATGAAATCTATATTAAATCCAGATTTCTTAAACTGATAGTTTGAAATACACTGAAATTCTAAAATTTTAATGCAAACTACACTTAAAAGTTATAGTGGATTAAGTTTACCGAAAACTCTTTCATGTCTACATCTTACTGTTAGTTAGCTATTTGAGCAAACATATCTTTGCTATAATCAAGTAAATTGATATATACAATCATGAAGGACATTTCAAAGCTCATTCATAGTTCTCAATGTTCTTTTCTCCTACATAACTTCATCTCAGTTTCCATCAGCCTCAAAAGAAATGACAAACGTGTTATGCTGGCCACTTCAAAGACATTATTTAGCTAAAGGATGCTACAGGTTCACCTTTAAACTCTCACCATTAAGCAAAGTCAGAAAACTTTCAGAAGGAAAAAGAAAACGATGGCAATTAAAGAGAACTAATAATAAGTTCCTCCTCTTCCTAACCAGGTCAGGGTTGGGTTTTCTTCCCCCAGGCAGGTAGTTTCTTCACAGGAATGTATTTTTCTTCTCTAAGACACCAGAAAAAGTCAACAAATATTCACTGAATTGAACTAAATATTTTAAAACATGACATCTACTTTTAATTAACAACTAGAGTAAACTATGGGAAAATACGTTCAATTCATAAAAGGAATTAGAATTAAAAATGAGCTCCACCACTTGAAGCTGTACATAAATCCCGTAAGTGGGATTCAGGCTCCCTATCTGAGAAGTGATTCACATGTGGTTTAGTACTGAGAATTAAACCCAGGGCCTTTTTAAACTCTCAGATGAAGATCTAATGCCACTAATCTCAGAGTCTTCAATGAAACTGAAAGGGAAGCAATATTCTCAGACTCATTCCTGGAAGCAAGCATTACCCTGATACCAAAACCAGAGAAGGATCTAACCAAAAAAGAGAGCTACAGGCCAATCTCCCTAATGAACAGAGATGCAAAAATCTTCAGTAAGACACTGGCAAACAGAATGCAGCAAATCAAGATGACTATACATCAGGACTCATCCCAGGGATGCAGGAATGATTCAACATATGCAAATCAATAAATGTAATACACCAAATTTACAGAGCCAAGGACAAAAACCATCTCAATAGATGCAGAAAAAGCATTTGACAAAGTCCAACACCCACTCATGATTAAAAAAAAAAAAAAGCCTACAGAAAATTGGATGGTCTTTATCTCAATCTGATAAAAGCCATCTATGACAAACCAACAGCCAACATCATACTAAGTGATCAAAAACTGAAAGCTCTCACTCTACAATCAGGAGCAAGGCAAGAATGCCCACTATCACCACTCATGTTCAATATAGTTCTGGAAACACTAGAGCAATTAGACAAGAGAAAGAAAGGAAAGGAATATGGACAGGAAAAGAAGAAGTTAAATTATCACTATTTGTGAATGACATGATACTCTACATAGAAGACCCCAAATACTCCACCAAGAGTCTTCTAGATTTAATAACCAAAGTCAGTAGTGTAGCTGGATACAAAGTCAACACTCAAAAATCAATAGCATTCCTGTACACAAACAACAAACTCACTGAGAGAGAAATTAGGGAAACCACACACTTCACAATAGCATACAAAAAAATGAAATACTTAGGAATCAACCTAACGAAGGAATTAAAAGACATTTATGTTGACAACTATACTTGAAAAACGAGATTGAAGAGGATATCAGAAAATGGAAAAATATCCCTTGTTCTTGCATAAGAACCAACATAGTGAAAATAGCTATATTCCCAAAATTGTTACACAGATTTAATGCAATCCCAATCAAAATACCAATAGCAAATTCCACAGGATTACAGAAAAAAAATCCTAAAATTCATTTGGAAGCAGAAGAGACCTAAAATAGCAAAAGCAATCCTGGGCAACAAAGGCAAGGCAGGGGGCAACACAATCCCTGACTTGAAATTATACTACAAAGCTACAGTGGTAAAAACAGCATGGTACTGGCAAAAAAAAAAAAAAAAAAAAAACAGACCTGAGGATCAATAGAACAGACTAGAAGATCCAGAAACAACTCCAAGCACACTCAGCCAAACACCTTCACTGGAGGAAAGATAGCCTCTTTAATAAATGGTGCTGTAAAAACTAGCTTTCCACTTGCCAGACTAAAACTAGACTCATATCTCTCACCATGCACTAAACTAAAATCAAAATGGATCAAATATACCTAAATATTAAAACAGAAACACTAACTATGCTGGAAGATAGAATAGATAGAACTCTTGAAGACATAGGTGTAGGCAAAGACTTTATTAACAAAACCCCCTATTCACACAGGAGATATCACAAAGAATCAACAACTGGGAGGTCATCTGATTAAAAAGCTTTTCCCAGCAAAAGAAACCACCAACAGAGTGAAAAGACAACGCACAGAGTGGAAAAAAATTTTCCCAGCTGTCCCTCAGACAAAGGACAAATATTTAGAATATATAAAGAACTCAAAAAAAAAAAATCAGACCCCCCCAAATTTAAAGACCCAATCAAAAACAGGCATCTGTGGGCCGGTGAGATGGCTCAGCGGCTTAAGCGCCTGCCCGGCAAGCGCGAGGGCCCGAGTTCGACTCCCGGATCCCACATACGAAAAAGGGGCTGGTGATATCGCTCAGAGGCACGGGTGCCTACTGGCGCGCGAGGTCCTGAGGTCGACCCCCCGGTACCCAAAAAAAAAAAAAAAAAAAAAAAAAAAAAACAGGCATCTGAAATGAATAGATATTTCTCAGATAAAGAAGTAGAAATGCCAAATAAATATAAGAAAAAATGTTCAACACACTGGTTATTTGAGAGATGCAAATTAAAACAACACTGAGATTCCATCTCACTCCAGAAAGAATGGCTATTATCAAGAAATCAACTAATAATAAATGCTGGCAGGGCTGTGGGGGAAAAGGAACCCTTCTCCACTGTTGGTAGGAGTGTAGACTGTTCCAACCACTGTGGAAATCCGTGTGGAGACTCCTCAAAAAACTATAACTATAGGTTCCATTCGACCCACCTATTCCCCTTCTTGGTATCCTCCTGAAAGAATTAAAAAGCATCATACTACAGCGATATATGCGCATCCATGTCTTTTTTTTTTTTTTTTCCTTAATGTGAGTACCGGGAGTCAACCTCAGGACTTCGCGCTCACCAGCAAGCATTTGTGCTGCTGAGCGATATCACCAGCCCTTTTTTCCTTTTTATGTGGGTACCAGGAGTCAAACTCAGGACCTCGTACTTGCCAGGCAGGCACTTGTGCCGCTGAGCTATCTCACCAGCCCAACGCATCCATGTTTATAGCAGCACAGTTTGTAATAGCTAAATCTTGGAAACAATCCAAATGCCCATCAATGGATAAAGAAGGTGTGGTTTTTTATACAATAGAGTACTACTCTACCATAAAGAAGGATAAACTTGAAACATTTCTAGGTAAATGGATGCACCTTGAGACCATACTGTTAAGTGAAATAAATCGGACATACATGTTCAAATATGGCATGGTTTCTCTGATGTGAGAAACCAAAAGTGTAAATAAGGACCAAAATGTATAATAGATATTGCGAAATAGGAAGAAAATGTTCAAATGGGAAGGGGAACTAGGCAGGGGGGAGGGCGAAAGGAGGAGAGGGAAAAGGAAAAACAAAGAGAATAGAAGGAAAAATTGGAAACAAAGCTTTTTTAAATAAGCAGGGGAAGAGGGTTGAAGGGAGGGGAGGGAAAGGGGAAAAAAAAGAAGAATGAAGATATATCTTGTACAGGTATAAATTCCATATGACGGATGTTATCATTATGTATATCTAAAAGGTATCAATAAAATTAGTTTTAAAAAATAAATTCTGAGATAAGTCACTTAGATGCCTAGGTGGGGGCTCAAACTTGCTATCCTTCTGCCTCAATCAACAGGTGTTCTGGAAAGATCACATGAGAACATACAATAAAGTATTTTCATAAGCCCTAAACTACCAATATGACATCTGTGAACCTGGGACAGTTAAATCAACATCTTTGCTCACAAAGGCCTCTTCCGAAGGTTAATCATTATCGCCTCACTGGCCTTCACAGGGCAATTGTCAGAGTGGTCTAATACTTCAGGAATGTGAAGGCAAATGTGAAAACATACCAGTAGCTGACAAGTATAGTCCTGGCTAAGTGACCAGTTTCTAAAAATTCCATAGGTACCACAGAAAAGCTTCTGGCACATTAAAGAACTTAGCTCCTAGATGAAAAAGATATAGCATTTGCCCTAGAGAGTTTTTTACTCCATTGAATGAGATTCATGGGTTCACAAAGCCACTGAAATCATGTGTAAAAAATATGTGCTTATGATCATTTTTAGGAATAAAGAAAGTCACAGCTTTCATAAGAATTTTCAGTGCTACATAATGAATAAAATTGGAAACTTTACTGCCAGAAAAGTAAAAATTGTGAAGGACATAAAAAAAGAAACTTCAGGATGAGTCAAGGCCAAGAGTGAGTAGCCTTTCTGTTAAATATGAATCTGAAGTTATAAATTCCATACATAAAACATTTATGATTTATCATTTCTAGACACAGAAAAATATAGCCATTTAAAAAAAATAGTTCAACTCTTAACCCTGAACAATCAAGACAATGTGGGGGGAATCATTATGAATTTTTAATAAAGCACAGAATTTTATACATGCAAATTATACCTCCATATAGTTGTAAAATACAAATAAATAATAAAGCACAAAAGGCTATTTCTATATCTGCTTCAAGTGTAGAGGTCTCTGGCCATCACACTGGTGCAGGGGACATTTCTCACGCCTTCTCTGCTCAACCAGAGATGAGGAAGGAGAATGACAATCAGGTGACAGGAAGTTGTGTCTGGTTACTTACTAGTCACTGTTCATTCCTTCATGCATTTCCAAAGTAACCTACCTTTCCTGGGATTTGGTCCTTTTCCTCACTTTTGGCTAAATTTCCTTATTGCTGGTGTCCACGTTTGACTGCATTCCTTCACTGCTCCAACGGAAACAGCTCTGTCATTGCTGCATCTCATCCTCTAAACTCCATGAAACAGGTTTTACTACCACAGTGCAAGAAAAAGGCTAAAGTACAAGGAAGTTCACTAATTTGCCATGGTCACACTGAGCAGTTTACTAAGTACGTTCATAGTGTGAATTTTATTTCTGGCTTCCCAATGCCAAGCAGCTACTTTCTCTCCCTAAAATTGGCCTAATAAACTTCAACTTCCCTTTGGCACCTACTGTACACAGTGTCCTGGGAAATGCAGAAATGAAAAACGAGTCTCAGCCCTGCAAGTGTCCTCACATCCACTTATAAAAAGAGAGCAGTATGGGAGCCGGTGAGATGGCTCAGCGGCGTAAGCACCTGCATAGCAAGCGCGAGGGCCCGAGTTTGACTCCCGGATCCCACATACGAAAAAGGGGCCGGTGATATCGCTCAGCGGCACGGGCGCCTGCTGGTGCGCGAGGTCCTGAGGTCGACCCCCGGTACCCAAAAAAAAAAAAAAAAAAACAGCAGTATGTACAATAGAGGTAAAAACCAGTAGACATGTGTAGAAGGAAGAATTACTGCTGGAGAGAATATGATGAGGAATCTAAAGTGAACAGTAAAAAGAAAAAAGAGTGAAAGTGAAATTTACAAAAATGTCTGTGGCCTTGAATTACCTAACTAACTCTACTTCCAGGGATTCCATACTCCTTTAAGGATTTCCTGAAACTCTTGACAATAAATAAGTCATGTTCTGTCTTACTGCTCAGAAACAAAATCTCAAAGACTCAAAGGAATGGATTTATAAGAGGAGACATTATGGGAAACTAATAGATTTATGTTTAGGAACACAGGTGCCTTTTACTCATGGCACAGCAGATGGTCTACTCTACAACCTCCTGAGACCAAAGTGCTCCTAACTGCTGAGGAGAGACCTGGAAAAAGCAACAGTAGTAAAGAAAGACCCTAAAGTAGAGAAGAAGCAATATCAGTGAGTCTTCCCATATGGAAACCAGACATCATGCCCTATTAATCAAGAAACTGGAAAGAGCGAAACTAAGAAAAACCAAGGAAGAAGGAAAATTTGACATTTACAAGAAAGGTAGAAAAAATGAAATGGAGATTTCACCCACTGCAGTTACCAAAAGAAGTAAATTAAACCAAAGTAGGTTCTTTAAAATGATTAAGATAAACACACCTCTGAATAAGAATTTTGTAAGGTTTTAAAATATACATAAAAGGGGCCGGTGAGATGGCTCAGCGGCTTAAGCGCCTGCCCGGCAAGCGCAAGGGCCCGAGTTCGACTCCCGGATCCCACATACGAAAAAGGGGCCGGTGATATCGCTCAGCGGCACGGGCGCCTGCTGGCGCGCGAGGTCCTGAGGTCGACCCCCCGGTACCCACAAAAAAAAAAAAAAAAAAAAAATATATATATACATAAAAGATAAAATACAGTAGAGCAAAATACAGAGTAAAATGAGACAATAAACACAGACCCAAGACAATGGCAGCTAGGATGTTTTTTAATCTCCCGCACTATAATGCAATAAATCTCCAATGCTAAGGACTTCTCTAGTTGTTTGTTGCTGGGTCTCCAGCACCTACACTATCTGAAATATATTTAAATGTTTAATAAGCATTTTTAAATGATTACACAGTTTTTTGTACAAGAACATTACCAGCTATTAACTAAAATTTGAGAATCTAAATAGGGTAGAGCTCCAGAATATGAAATGCCAAAATAAATGTAAGAAGAAATAGACTTTTAATCAGTATTCTTCAGAAATATTTCCAGACTTAAATGGTTTTACACATGACAGAATGAGAGAGGAAGCAACACAAATTCATTTTATGAGGCTACTAAAATCTTGATTCCAAATTGATATAAGGCCAAAAAATAAAATCCAGGGATGATTCATGTAAGAATATAAATCATAAAAAATTAAAAAACTATCAAGTAAAAAACACTAGCAACATATTTTTAAATTTCATGATGGAGCGTATATTCCAAGAAAGGAAGAGAATCTTAATATTAAAACACGTGTCAGTATATTCACCACAATAAGGGATTAAAGAAAAGAATTTACATAATTTCAATAGATGCCAAAAATTCATGTGATGTAGTTCAACATCAAATTGAGATATTCTCAGAACTAAGAATAGAAGAAAGTGCCCATAAATTAATGATATATACCAAAGACGATAACAGACTAGAATAATAGAAAGGAAAAACCTTATGCATTGCTATTATGATAAGAACAAGTCAAAGATGCCAATGCTGGCAAAGCTGACCAAAGTAATGAGATAAGAAAAATATATGAGAGACCAGAAGGAATGTAATGCAACTATGATTATTTAGAGATGATTTGGTTAATTACAGAAAAAAAAATCAATCAACTCCTAAAACTAAGAAAGTTGAATTCCTGAATAGTTAATTCCTCAATAGCATTTTTCTGTACTAATCAATTAGAAGACAAAATTGAGTAAGATATATCCAGGGGGCCGGTGAGATGGCTCAGCGGTGTAAGCACCTGCCTGGCAAGCGCGAGGGCCCGAGTTCGACTCCCGGAACCCACATACGAGAAAAGGGCCGGTGATATGGCTCAGCGGCACGGGCACCTGCTGGCGCACGAGGTCCTGAGGTCAACCCCCGGTTCCCACAAAAAAAAAAAAAAAAAAAAAAACGATACATCCAGGGTTTCTAGATTTAATCTGATAATCAGAAGTTTAGCCATAATCTTTTAAAAAAACTGTTAGCTTTTCATTGCTGCGACCAAATATCTGAGATAAACAACTTAAAAGAGGAAAGATTTATTTTGACATACAGTTAGGCCTGGGAGAAGGCAGAAACATCACGGCAGGAGTGGAGGGTGGACAAAATTCTCCTTACCTCAAGGTAGGCAGGAAGCAGAGATGGAATGAAAGAACCAGAGAGGTAAAGGCAGGGGACTAGGTACAGCCTCTAAGGTCACACCTCCATGATCCACTCCCTGGCCTCAATTCCTGTTTCTATCACCTCCCAGTAATGCCATCAAATTATGATACATGATGAAGTTATAGTCCTCATAATCCAATCACTTTCCCAAACGCCCATGAGTAACCAAGCCTTCAACACAATGAGCCTTCTGAGTGACACTCCAGGTAACAACCATACAGATATTAAAAGAATATTTTAAAAAGATTTGAAAAATACATACTTCACAGATGGGATTAAACATTGTAAAGATGTCAGTTCTCCCCAAATTGATTCAGAAAATCAAGCAATTTCAATCAAATGCTAGCAGGATTAAAGGGTTTCCCAAACTAATTCTAAAGTTTATATGGAAAAATACAAATTTACAGAATAGCTAAATCAATTTTGAAAAACTGAAGAAAAGAATCATATTGTCTGATATTTGACATACATCAAAGCCAATTAAAAACAGTGACACTGGTACAACAATAGACAAACAAATAATAGAGTATGCAAAAGTAGGATGTATATATATATATGGACCTTAATGTATTATTTTTAAGTAGCAAAGAAGGAAGGAATATTCAGTATTGATACCAGAAAAACCAAAGAAAAAAATAAACATTGCTGGTAAAGGTAAAGGTCATATCACATACAAACATAAAATCCAAATCGCTACCCAAACGTGAATATAAATATGAGCATATCCAGAAGGACACACAGAAGAATATCTTTATGGCTTAAAGAACCATAAAATTCTTAACCATGAAACAAGAACAGATGAATGTGACATCAAAGCAAAGAACTGCTAATCAAGAAAGGATACTGTAGAATAAAATTATAGGTGAAGGCTTTAGAGAAGATACTGGAAACATCCAAATAAGACAAGGAGATAGATAGACAGATAGATAGACAGACAGACGGATTTTTTTTTTTTTTTTAACAAAGCCTTTCTCCTTATCAATAAGAAATCCAGTAACCAACTGAGAAAGGACAGAAGAGTTTTCACTGAAGGGGAAACCCAAAGTGGTCTACAAAGAGATCCTCAGCTTTATCTTTAATTAAAGAAATGCATATTAAAACAACATGAGATAGTCTTCAAGGGATACTGTGTTACTCTTTTTTTGTGTGTTTTGTTCTGTTTTGTTTTGGTTTGGTTTGGTTTGGTTTTGAGACAGGGTTTCACAACGCAGTTCCGGCTGGCCTTGAACTCACTATGTAGCCCAGGCTGGCCTCAAACTTGCAGTAATCCTCCTGCCTGAACCTCCCGAGTGCTGGGATTATAGGTGTGCACCACCACACCCAATTACTGTGCCACTCTTAAGGGGAATCTGATTCACTGTGTTTCTCTCTCTCTCTTCTACCTGGCAGGGATCTATCTGGATCATAAAATCTGAGAACTCTTGTTTGGCTCAAAGACTACAGTGTAAGAATTTCAGAACTATGCTTCAGGTGTTCCTTTGTCAGGTAATTAAACCATCTGCCGGTATCACCAAATCTCACGTGTACACACATCATCTACACACACGTGCATGAGATACTTTACAACCTACAGGACTGACAAAAATTATCAAATCAGATAATATCAGTGATGGTCAGTGCACTTGCTTGCTAGGGCAAGCAATTAACAAAATACCATAGCTGACTGACTTAGAAGATCAGAAATGTATTGTGTCACAGTTCTGAAGCCTAGACATCTACAATCAAGATGTCTGCAGGGCCATGCTACCTCTGAAACTTGTAAGGGAAGGATCTTTGCTGGTTTCTTCCAACTCTCTGGTGGCTTGCTGGGAATATCTGGCATTCATTTGCTTGTAGATACACCACTTCAATTCCTCACTTTCACATGGCTATGTTCCCTCTGTGTGTCTATGTTTGCATTCAGGTTTACCCTTTTCATAAGGGCATCGATCATAGTAGATTAGTGCTCACCCTAAGGACCTGACTTTAAATTGATTATCACTATAAAGACTATTTCTGAATAGGACACATTCAGAAATACTGAAGCTAAAACTTCACCATACGTTTTGGGAGGAACACAAAGCAGTGTAACGATATTAAAGAGTAATGTCAGGCTCATCCTTAGATTACTGACCCAGCAAGGAAGACGGAAAGGAGGATCCTGAACTCTAACCCTCTTCCCAGGGTGGAGACCTCAGAAAAGCTGTAGTGTAACAGTCCTGAACTAAGCTTACCATTGCCAATAGGACTGATGTAACCTTTCCAAAAGTCAAATGAAATTTGTTGACTAGGATTTCTCTGTACTAGCACTAACTATAAACCTTCTAGAGTCTGCTGACCAAAGGCTAAACACGGCATCTCAGAAACCATAACCATCCAACTCTTCAGTAATACAAAATTATGCATGATTTATTCCAAAGTCATGACTTAGGAGCAAATATTACAGGCCATATTTTAAAATGTAAAAATATCTCTGTATATTGAAAAATGCTGGAGTTAACATTTTGTTTTAATTTTCAAACCATAAACAACCAATCTGAATTGCTGGAGAGGTGGTCAAAAACAAGATAATGTTAATAATACATCTACAGAAGGACTAAAGCATGTTGAACACAATAGGAAGTGGTAGCATGTTCAGTGCAGCTTACCAGCCCATCCCAACTTTGAATCCAAGCTAAGAATTTTCCTGGGACCACAGACCACAGACCAGGCCCAGTACTGAGCCTCCAGGGAGGAAACACAGGCGGCATTGCAGGACTGTCTCCCTTCAGCAGGAGGAAAGGGAGGGCCGAGAGGCACTACCCTGACATCCTGCGCCCCAGATTTGTTTTTCTGGTTTTCAGCAACAGTATTTCTTTCTCAAACCATTCCAGCCATTCAGAGACATGGTATTCCCACTGTTGCTACCTCATGTGGCTTGAATCCTTTGCTGTTTCCTTTGCCTCCTCCCGTACATTCATAAGAGCTCCCCTTCTTGAAAGTCTCTTCATCTGATTCAAATGAGTTGTGATCTGTCTCCTGCTAGAATCCTGATACATAAACTGTCTTTGTTTTCTTGTTGCTGAGACAAAATATCCAACACCCACCACTTAAAAGAAGAAAGGTTTATTTCAGCTCACAGTTTGTAGAGGTTTCAGTCCATAGCTGGCTCCAAGACAGAGCGTCATGGCAGAGGGAAATGGGAGAGGGGAAACAGTCCATGGCAGGATAGGCACAGCAAAGCAGCATTAAGCCCCTCTTTTCCTTTAATCCCATCCAGGCTACAAGCCTAATGATTGGTACCACGCACACCCAGAACTATGCTAAACCAATGAGTGGAGTAATTTACTTATCACACATGCTTAGTCCATATTCACACATCCTAGGTCCAGGCACCTCCAAAAGCCGCAACTATAAGCACATGAGGCTTTGCGGGGGACATCTAGATAGAAGCCATAACACATCCCAAATTTTTTACTTGGTAGAAGAATAGGGGATAGAATATAGTGATAATGAAAGTGAGGAAGGTATATTTTTATATACGAAAAAAATAATTTGGTGTTGCTTTATGATTCAACTGAGTTCTCCAGTAAGAGATTCCCTATGGCTACAAACAGAAAGAAAAGTACACAAATTAAAACAATTATTTGCTAATTTTACAATTACTAGGCATTAACTGACTAGTACAATTTAACAAGGATAATATTTAAGTAATATATAAGCATCTCTAATATTTATAGTGGAAAGCTGTAAATTATTTATTGGCTTATGATGTATTGCAGGCCTAAATTTACTAAAATAAAAATAATTATTGGACTCTTATCACAGATCTACAGTTATTTCCTTTAGGTACAAAATAACAGAACCATTACAGGCTGCATCCAGTTATACTCATGGCTTTCCTTCTCTTACTCAGCATTTCTTCCTTCCAGAAGCTACACAGCTAAGGCTCAGGTTTTCAATCAATAAGAATTTGTAGCACCAGCATTATGTTCAAAGCACCGAACTCCTTCACCACACTTTTGTTTTGGAGATTTCTACTGTTCATCAAAGACACTGTGCCAGGTCCTGGATGGTTTGACACTTCCCTTCAATTAGCTGTGGCAAAGACAGATGACTAATTAAACAAGTGAAGTACACCTTAGAGGTTCTCATTTAGGCTAACAGTCACAGAATGGATACATCAGAAACAGTTATGATGCTGCAGAAATCGCATAAGGACAGAACCCAGGTGTTATGGCTTATATCCTGATGTCCCCCCCAAAGCCTCATGCACTCATAGATGGGGCTTTTGGATGGAAACTGGATTATGGTGTGTAATACTGGACCATGGGTATGTGATACTGGATTAGTTCACTGATGGGTTTGTAGCTGGGTGTGACACTAGGAAGTGAAGCCTGATGGGAGGAGGTGGGTCACTGTGAGCATGGCCTGGCTAAATATAGATACAGATATGTAGATATGTATACCTCCTACTTTGAGCACTGCCGCCTCCTGCCTGCCACACCATGAACTCTTTCTCCTCTGCCATGCTGCCTGCCTTGGAGCCAGATGGACTCCAGATGGACTGAAACCTCCATAAACAATGAGCTAAAATAAACCTTTCCTCCTTTAAGTTGTGGGTGTTGGGTATTTTGTCGCAGCGATGAGAAAGTAACTAAGACACAGGCATTGGGTGTGAGGCTCACTCTTCCTTGAGCAGGTTACTTAGGCCATCTGATCTTTGGTTTTCTTATCTGGACAATGCAATTATTTGAGATGACTTGAACTTAATTTTCAATATGTAAAATATGTTAGTTTCCTTTTTTGCCTTGAAGGGGCAAGTTTTTTTTCAAAGGTTTAAGGGGCAAAGTCTCTAGGCTGAGGATGTACTTCAGTGGCAAAGCACATGCTTAGTATGTGCAAGATCCTCAGTTTAATGCCCAACACCAAAAAATAAATTTTTAAAAGAAAAATTTCATTCGCTGAATATCTATTACATGCTAAGTATTGTTTGTTTTTGCCTTCTATGCTCTGTTCTCCAAGTGAATGAAAGAATGTAGGTAAAAGCTAAACTGTGAAACGCATAGATGGGGTTGAGATTCTGTCTCTAAAATGAGGGCTACAAAGATTATGTTTGTGATGCATTACTAGCACAGGTAGTGGAACACGTGGTAGGAATTTCAACTCATCTGTTACTTCAGTTTGTCTTTCTTATATTGATTTATCTGCCTGTGTGCATTCACTATCCCACTACTCATGATTTAAATTTTGCTTCTTCACATTGTGGATTTAATTTATATATGCCTCTTCAATTCAATTTTATAATTAGATAGGACTTTAAAATTTTTTAATACAGTGACATGCTCTTTGCTTGTGTGAAATGACACCTCAGTAGAAATGTACCCTTCATTCAATGTTTTTCTGCTCTTCTACAATATACACCTAAACACAGACACACACACACACAAATTTTTTGCTTAAACACAATGAACTGCCTACACATTTCTCTTAATTGCCTCCCAAAACCCAATCAAAATGACAACATAGGAATTAAAGACATTAACCTACAAGGACAAAGAAACTCATAAAAGAGCAAACAAAAGAAACATTTAAAAAACAGAAATTAGGGCCGGTGAGATGGCTCAGCGGTTTAAGCGCCTGCCTTGCAAGCGCGAGGGCCCGAGTTCGACTCCCGGAACCCACATACAAAAAAGGGGCCGGTGATATCGCTCAGCGGCACGGGCGCCTGCTGGCGTGCGAGGTCCTGAGGTCGACCCCCCCGGTACCCACAAAAAAAAAAAAAAAAAAAAAACAAACGGAAATTAGATGGAGGAGGGGTCCTGACTGAGCAGAATGGAGGAAGTTTAGACTTCAGGACATCCAAAGTAATCCTGTAGAAGCAAAGCCTTCAAGCTCTCCCAGAAAGACTCAGAGTCCACAGGCAACAGGTCCCTCAGCAGGGAAGGGGTACAGAGATTGGTACAGAACCCAGAAAGCTGCTGAACAAAGATCACAAAAAATTTAAAAGATACCTCCAACTTAAAAGAGGCTAAAGTCAAAAGGAAACTGGAAGAAACAGAGAATTCAGGAAGAGAAAAAAGACTATATTACAAAATAGCAGAAGGCAAAGATAGTAATTGCAATTATAATAAAGTAAAATGCTACAACAAAGGGAAAAATCTGAAAGTTAAGCACAGTAGACACTTGATGGTCAACCAACATTGGCAATCCCTTCTTTGTTAGTAATAGAGGCTCTATATTATCGAAAGCAATAGTATACCCAGCTAAAAACATTATCTGGCTGGGCATGGTGGCGCACGCCTATAATCCAGCACTCAGGAGGCTGAGGCAGGAGGATCGAAGTGAGTTTGAGGCCAGCCTGGGCTACATAGTGAGTTCAAGGCCAGCCTGAACTACATAGTGAGTCTTAAAAAAAAAAGAAAAAAAAAAAAAAAAAAAAAAAACATTGTCCGCACTCCCTTAGAAATAGGGGTTACCAAGGAGAAGTAGAAATAATTTAGCTGGGCTTCAAAGATAGTTCTTAATGGCACAAGCAGAACTACCTTAGGTGTCTTCAACATGACCTCCTTTAAGGCCTGGACTAGACCAGAGCAGGTACGCTTGACACATTTTAGTCCCAGATCATGCCAAACACTGAGGCACTGGCCACATTATTAAACTTGTGCCCCAAAATGACCCACCCAAAATGCAACTTTCATCCAAAATGCTTCAGTTTCACAAAGTATTTTAACATTGCACTGGGTGTCACAAGCACAGAGAGGGCTGCTGTAACTAAACTGAACAAGGAAACCTGAATTTTAAACGACTTGGTAATAATCAAGAAGCCAGAAACTCATCTGGAATTTATTAAGCCAAGTAGGTTCATTTCCTTACACAAAAAAAGATTACTGTAAATTATAGTGTGGCCGTCAACCACATTCTTTACCAGAATTCAAATTTACCAGACCAAATTTCAAAAGTATCAGTTAGTTGGCAAGTTATACCTTTAAGTTCTTACAAACATTTTCCAAGTCTAAAAATGTTTGCAAATTGGCTTTAAAACAGACAGTTCTATCAACTTTATCCTTTGAATAAAACACCTAAAAATGTACTTCCTTTCTTGATGGACTATAAAAGCTTCTCTTTTCTAAAATAGCTCATTAGGTTCATTTTTTGTAAAACACTATAAATGTCCTTCTTGGAAAGATCTTACAATTGCCTATTCCAAAATGAATACAGGAGAGGAGCTAAATTAATAAGATGATTCAAAGACACACACACGAAAAGTAATTTAAAGGAAAAAGGATGCATAAAGAACAAAGAACATCAAGACAAAGACATACAAAAATCTATACAGCGGGCCGGTGAGATGGCTCAGCGGTTTAAGCGCCTGCCTTGCAAGCGCGAGGGCCCGAGTTCGACTCCCGGAACCCACATACAAAAAAGGGGCCGGTGATATCGCTCAGCGGCACGGGCGCCTGCTGGCGCGCGAGGTCCTGAGGTCGACCCCCCGGTACCCACAAAAAAAAAAAAAAAAAAATCTATACAGCAATGTATGAAGACTTGATTTATTTAAAAAGAAACTTCATACATGGACTGTATATGCCCAATCTGCAACTTCAAACAGGAGTTAAAAGGAAGGAAGCAGCAGGTGCAAGAACTGACAGTGTTTTCCAAAGTGCAGTAAATACGGAGTTCTCTCCCTTCAGTATGAAATGTCTCCGGCCAGTCAACTAGCCTTAGGTTCTTATTATCATCCTTTTGACAGAAAAGAATACAAAGCAAGAAAATGCCAAAATGAACACAAAGATCTCCGATGAGAAGATGACAGAAATACCATCATCAGGAACAAAATCCACTACTCTTAAGATATTTGTCTATTCTGACCTCATATTCTCAGATATGAAAGGATTTTTTTTTTTTTTATCACAGCTTAAGAACACATAAGGGGTTGGGGATGTAGCTCAGTGATCCAGCACTTGCCTAGCATGCATAAGGCCTCAGGTTCAATCAATCCCAATACCACACACACGTGCTCACCCACATATAACACAAAAGTTTACAGAACAATGTAAGGTACTTAACGAAAACCCACATTTACAAATCAAAGGACAGAATAATAAATTATCCAAATGCTCTGTGACACACACACACACACACACACACTTGAAAAGCAGTCATTCTAGAAAAGAAAAAAAATCATTTAATTATTTTTTATCTAGATTCAAGTAGAATTATAATATGGGCACCATTTGTTAAGTACCTACACATATTTCACATTCATCTTTTTCTTAACCCTATTATCATCTTGCAGTTCTCATTTTTCACAACTGTGGGCACTCAGGCCTACAGACAATATGCATCTCATCCGTGGTCACACATGTTACTCTGGGATCCGGAAGATGAACAATCACACAACACACCGAGACTATACACTTTCACTTCCACAGCAATTATGTGGATCTATTTAACAGCTAGAAAAGTTTGATTTCCTTTCTTGTTGCACATCATTAACATGACTATGCTCTTCAGAGTCACTAAGTCAAAATGATTCACATACATTGATTTTAAATTCTGAAAAACAAAGTATCTTCACCAAATTATTTTCCACTGAAAATTCCTGGGAAGAATGGGGTATTACTTCCTGTTTATCAGGAGAGGAGAAATAAGGTCAGAAGATGAAAACGACTTCCAGACGATCTTCAGTGTCTCAAGGCCACATTGTGTTTAAGTACAGTAGAGTGCTTCAGAAGAGCAGAGCACAGTGATTCTCTATTGGACCTGTTATCTTACACAACAATTCCTTTAAATATTCACTGTTTGTACTTCTAATACAACTAATAAAGTTAGGGAGTAAGAAGTGATTTGTTAACAAAAATAAATTGTTTGAGAAAATGCTGACGTTTTGAATAACTCTTGCTATCTCTTTTTATGAAGTGCCTGCCCCCAGACCAGTGGTGGCAAACCAACGGCATGCGTGCTGTTTGTTTTTCTTTTAAGACAAAAGATGTTAATGTACGAGTTGTTTTTTTCTAAACTAAAATCTCAGCATTTGGGCTTAATTGCAGTGTGGGCACTTTGCAATAAATGAGTGGGTTTTGGGTTGCAGTTTGGGCACACAGTCTCTAAAATGTTCACCTTCCCTGCCCTAGACTAAGACTTTCCACAGATCTTCTATAGCTTGTTTTGGTTCCCACCAACACTCCAAAGCCACATTTTCAAAAAGAGAAAGGTTACTTTCTTGTAAAATGTAATGGTCTTGTTCCCATTTTCTTTTCCCTTGATCATTTCCTCCAGTCCTGAACACAGCTGATAATCCTCTGCTTTTCTCCTTATCTTTCACGAAACCAGTGCTTCCTTAGGATCTCTGACACACTCCTGGTTTTCTTCCTAGCTTTTTGGCCACCACTTTCCTTTCCTTTTCCTGTCCTCTTACCAAAAGTCATTGGCTAAGGCTCAGTCCTTGATCCCTTACACAATATGCTCTTTCCCCTCTTCTGACATGTTCTGTACGATGGCTTCCATCACCACCTGATGCAGCATGTACAAAACACACACACACATGCTTCAAAATCTTTGTCCACAATTTACCTTCTAATTCTATCTTCAATCCAGCACCTTCCACACTAAGTAGACTACTAGCTTCATTGTCCTGCAACAGGACAATCCAAAGGGCCCCTGCTCATGCTAGAATCACCTCTCCTCAACTTGAATGCCCACAGGCTTCATGTCAAGAAGGACCTTCCCTAGTACCTTCCAAATGCTTTTGCCATCTTCAACCTTCCTGCAGATTTTCTATCCAACATGTTCTCCTTCCCCTCAGGATGCCCTGTGACTGTCTCCTCCTTGGCAGGACAAGTCCCAGAAGAAACCAAGACAGCAAGTGTCCTGCTCATTCCCTTCCTCATCTCACATACACACTGTTTCAAAGCCCCTGTCCATTCCCAAAATCAAGAAGCTATTTAATAGTATCTTCTTACACTTGAGTGTGAATTTATACTGTACTCCATGCTAAGTTAATTTTCTATGCTTTTTAGCTTAGCTCCAGTTGTGAAATAAGAAAAATGAGAAAGACAGTGGCTGACAAGTATATGCCAAGGTAGCAGGTAGGGCTGTAAGAGAGGGAGAGAAATAGGAGACAAGAAATGAAGTAGTTGAGAGCTTGAGTTTTTTTGTCAAATAAATCTAAGTTTAAATACTGCTCTACTAAGTATCAGCTGTTTGTGTGGGGAGGGACCTAACTTCTCTGAGCCTTTCTTTTCTCATATGTGAAAAAAATTATAGTGATAATAATATCACTTAATTCTTGTGACGGGAAGAACTAAAAAAATAAGAATTTGTACCAATACAGATGAGGTGCTTCAATCAGCTTCCCTTTTCTAAACAAAGCTCTTTTGAAAGCCTCTACCCTCAGTTTTGTGAACTATGTCAAAATGATTCCTAAAAGCTAGGATAAGAAGGACAGCACTGTGAAAGCATGAGGTCTGAGTTGGAGCAGAAAGAAGAAACTTTCCTGTTCTCAATGTTTTTATTATGTTCTTTTATTGCTAAACAAGGTAAAGCTCTTTTTGCTCCTTTGTCTCCAATGGGCACTGGGTACAACCCATGCTCAAACTGTAGGATGCATCCATGGGAGCCGTGAGAGCTTCTCTGTGAATAACAAATATGCCAAAGCCTCGCGATGACACTCTGTCCCCAGCGCAGGCCATGCAAGCACCCAGGCTCACCTGTACCTGCAACTTTCTTGGGTATTTATGTTATGATACTTGCTTCCCTTCAGGCATCCTCAGAATTGGCTGAACAAAGTCTATTTCTCATGGTTTAAATTTGCTTTTTTAAAAAACTATAACATGCTTGGAACTTGCTCAATCTTGAACTGAACTTTAAAAAACATGAAAAAATACAACAAAACCAAATTCTCTTGCTGAATGAAGCATAGCCAGGAAGCCAGTCACATCACAGGGCTAAAATGATTTCAAGTATAAAAAATTAAAAGACATTTGTTCACCATTCCATTTACTTCCCCATCAATGGTTATTGAGTGCCTACTAAATAATGACACTAATCCGAGGCATGAAAACAAAGTATGTTCTTGCTCGTAAAGCATTTGTATTCCAGTGAAACAGCCAGATACACGTGTGTACACGCACACATGTGCATACACACACACAAATGCATATCAGTGTTGGTAAGTGCCATGAATGTAACAGTATAGAGTGACAGGGGGCTATTTTATAGGGGAAAAGGGGGTGTGAGGATGTTATCATTTAAGCTGATACCTTAATAAATGAGGGAAGTGTCTTCATGAAGAAGAAATAACACCAAACTCTACAATAAAAGTCTTCTTTGCACATTTGAGGAATAGCAGGAGGCCAAGAGGACAGCATGGCAAATATGAAGAGTAGGACGAGATCATGTGGGGCCTATAGGCTGTGGATTACTTTTTCAGGTTTTATTCTAAATGTAATAGAAATCCATTGCCAGAGGGGGAAAAGGCAGCGTTGGATGTATAATCTCTGACATTTTTTTTTTTTTTTTTTGGTGGGTACCGGGGGTCGACCTCAGGACCTCGCGCACCAGCAGGCGCCCGTGCCACTGAGTGATATCACCGGCCCTTCTTTTGTATGTGGGATCCGGGAGTCAAACTCGGGCCCTCACACTTGCAAGGCAGGCGCTTACGCCGCTGAGCCATCTCACCGGCCCATGACATTCTTAAAAGAGAGTTCTGGGTGCTATTTTGGAAGCAAGGAGTCTGACCTATTAATGCAAAAGCATATGTGAAAGGTGATGACAGATGTGGCAAGAAGTGGTCAGATTCTGGATATAACTGGAGACACAGAAAGTCAGGTTTCAAACTGGATGTGTGGGGTGATTTTCTTTTTAAAGAACAAGACACAATAGGTGGGTACCTGAGCACGTAGGTGAAAAGAGGTATCATTTGTCATGAAAGAAAAGGGCAAAAGGAGAGGACAGTGAGCAGGTAGGTGGTGGAGAAGAGAAGAGCAATAGGGATGCAAAGAGCCACAAGTCTTGGTTTGAACACAGCTGTGTGTGATGCCCACCTGACCTAAGTGTGTCTGTGTGTGTACATATATACATACATACATATAAAATATATATACAAATATATATCTGAAGTTTAGAGACAAGGCATGGCAGGGATAAAAATAGGGAAGTCTTCAGCACAGAGAAGGTACATAAAGCTATGGACTTAATAATATCTGCTAGTGAAAAAAATTGTGGACAAAGAAGAGACATGGAAAAATGAGCCTTTGGAGACTAGCATTTACTGATGACAGTAATCAGGAGGGGTCCACCAAGGAAAATTAGAAACACTAGGGAAACAGAAGAAAAACCTAGAGGGCAACTGAAGGAAATGTTTTGAGCAGAAAAGTTATGACCAACTGAGTCTGATGTTTTTGATTGATATTTTCTTTAGACAGTAAGCTAAATTCTAAATTGATTAGACATTCCTCAAGAAGTGAAGACAACATATTTGCTTATTTTCCCTTTCACTGGGTGAAAATCTTTAAACTCCTATAAGAAAAAAGAACTCCAAAATCAAAGTTTACAGTGAAGTTAGCAATCACTTATGTTCCTTTGAGTATTATGAAATGGTGGTATAAGACGATAATTTAGATAATTTTTTCCCAGTTCACACATCTAGGTCACATTTCAATCTAGTCAAGAGACAAAATCTTACCATGATCTCAGATTTTGTATTTACAACTCCAAAACACAAATGAGAAGATGTCTTCATCAAAAACAATGACATATATTGTGAAGCACTCTACAGTAAATCTGTATGATTTTGAGTATGCATGAACTCAAACATAAGATAAAATACTGATATTTTTACAAGTTATTTTTAAAATAAACTAGTTAGATATGACCTACCTCTCCCATTTTAGCTCAAAGTATAACTCAATGTTGCCATATAAAAAGTTCCCCATTAAAATACTTCATATGATTTATTGAATACTAACTCACACACACACACATATTTCAACACGTAAATCTAAAATCTGCAGCTGCTAAAGCGTATCTATCAACAGTTCCAAAACACACAATACAGTATTTGATCATCACGTACTTTCCAGACACTAAAGTCACAACATAGAATTCAGACTTGAAATATACAGTAAGACTTAGAGCTTTTGATGCAATGAAGAGAGCCCAGTGTATTTCAGACTACAAAACATCATTAACTGGCCAGGGGCATTCTGGTGCAGTGTAGTGATTAAATGGGCAGGCCATGGAATCAGATTGCCTGCATCTGAATTCCCAACCACCACTTTACTAGTTCTGGTACTGCCTTAAGCGAATTATTTTACCTCTCACCCCTCTTTGTCTTCCACTGAGAAAAACATCCTCAGGCAACAATAGTCTGGAATTATAAGGCTCTGTAGGTACGATGCATTTGCCATGTGTCTTACACATGGCAGAAATTGAAAAACACTAGTTCTTTTAATTGTCAGTTATCTACCTTCTCTGGTAAAGCCCTCACTAGTAGGTAAGTTGCTATTCAAGACAGCTGATTGTGGTGTAGGATAGTCCTTTGGCTATAGGAGAAGGGTCTTCAACATACAGTTAAAAGACACACTGTGACCAATCAGTCATTACTGATTCTGCCCTTTCAACCCAGGCAACTCTTTCCTAACCCCTCTCCTATGTGACTACCTTCTCCTCTTGAAGACAGACGCAATGTCTACTGTTGTAATCATCCAAATATATGTGAGCACCAAATTGAGCATCCTGTATCAGGAACTGAGCCAGGCTGTGGACAAGCTAGCCAGGGTATTTTATAATCTTTGGAAAGGCTGTGCAGGTAGCTGCTGTGATCATCTCTACGGCTTACTAATGCCCATCTCTTTAGAGCAAAGCAGCCGACTGAGTACGTTAAACCTGTTTCAAAGTTGTGCAGATAAGACAGCTATTATCCTTATTAAAAGCTTTGAGTACATCAAAAGTGTTTTTAAAGAAGTGGGCCTAATAATTACCTTTAGAAACTAAAGAGTGGCACAGGCATGCATTATTTATCATTTCCTCGGGCTCCAACATATTTTTGATAGTTAAGAGGCCTAAGGAGATCTGAAAACAAAACTTAAATAAGCCAACCTCTTGACTGGACACAAAACATGCATTTATTCAACAAGCATTTGAGATCTGTCAGTCAGAAACTGCAGGACAATGGAACAGTATCAGTGACTCAGTGTGCACATAACAGTTCACCTGCAAAGTGTAACTTCTCAAAACTAAAAGGATTGGACAAGTTTTTGGATGTTGCTTTGTTTTTCATAACGTTTACAAAGAGAGTGTTTTTCTATAACTCAAACGCTGTCACCTTGAGAAGCAGTTTTCTCCACTGCGGCCTTCACTACCTAAATGTTCTTGGCATCCAGGGGAAAAAAGCTGGTGCCTTGCACAGAAGGATGAGAACCAAAGCAGAGCAAACAACTCCACACACTCCTCTCTCAGCCCAAGAGCACCTTAAGGATGTCTGTGCTTTACAGATGGCTGAAGAAACACCAGGTGCACTGCTTCCTCACCCCAGCCAACTGGGACTTCAGTTAGCCCTCTGTGACTTCACTGAGAAAGGACAGAACCTCCTTTCACCTTCCTCACTAAAGGACACCAACTAAGTCACCAATTACCTACACATTTAATGTCATTAATGAGTTGAGAAAAAGCAGAACAACATTCAACTTTCATCTCCTTATTTAAGGGAAAAACATGAATGGGAATTTCTAATTTTGGCCAGCATAGGAAGCAGCTCAACTTCTGCTCAGGGTTCCACATCAGCTCAAAGCTGCTAGAAGGAAATGTGTTGAGCTAGAACAATACCCAAAAACATCATCCGTTCTCCTTACCCCAGAGCCGATTTCTCTAACTGGTTCAAGGACACTTTTATGGAAGGTACAAGCTTGTTGTATATTCCCTGCTTTATAAAACAGGTTTATTGCTAGCACTTAGTGCACCATCAGTACAGTGGAAGGATCCAGAATGACTGGCGCTGCACTGGAACCCTCAACAGTTCCTCAGGAAATACCTTGACCTATCTGTTTATACTTCCTGCAATCAGGCTGTTCTAATGACATAGTGTCCTGGTTCCCATTTGTGTCTACCAGCTCCTTCCCAAGAGGAATTTAGCATCTTCCTTGTCTCTTGCCATCCCTCCCTTTCCCAGGATCTGAGGCATCGTGTTCAAAACACACTAAAATGCTACAGAAAGAAGAAATGGGGGAATATAGAATTGGGACATTTCTTGGGTGTTCAAACCTAGCGAGAAATCTGTGGTGCTAGAACTCTGAAGAGTGGCTGTTTATAAAAAGGATGAAAACTGCTGTACCCTTCTGGAAAGGACGTTTTTTTCAGTGCATGTTTGTAATACACAGTAGTAATGTTTGTTTGGGGAGTTAGTACATGCCTATAACATATCTTAATTATTTCCAATCCCTTCACCCACCTCTCCCTTTCCTCCCCTCTCCCCCTGATCTGGAAGGGAGCTTTCTTGAGTGACGAAAATGTTCTACGTCTTGATTGGTATGCTACTTTACAGAGGTACGCACATTTGACAAAACTCATGCAACTGGGAACTTAAAATTCATGTTTTGCTACACATAAACATTTCTTCAGTAAGAATAAACTACTCTGAGCTACTCCCGGAAGTTACGTTGTACTCAACTTCAAGATCTCACAAGTTAAAAAGTCACCATGCCCCAGCTCCATGGGCAACTGCATTAGGCTCACAGCAGCCTGTGTCAAACCTTGCCTCTCTGACTCACCAGGCAGACCTGGGCCACCTCCTCAATGCCATCGCCCTACATTGTGCACATCTCCATGACAGCACTGTTCTAGAGGCGCTGTTGGGTTTGTCTGCATGTCGTCTTCTCCTGGAGCATCTCTCTTTCCCTCCCCTCTACCCCCTCCCCCCTCAGTCCAGGTAAGGCATTAAGGATTTGCCAATTAGAACAATGAACCTGGCAAGAGCCTGGCACACAGTAGACATCTAACAGGTATTTCTTGGATGACTAAATGCAAGTTTACCATCAAGTAAAAGGCAGGGTAAAGTGATATGGCTCGAGGCCAGGTTTGAACAGAAGTGCACATGCTGAATAAACAGCAAGTTACACACTGGCGCTCAGATGAACACACATCTTACAGCAGGTCCCAACCACACGACTGCACCACACTCAGCTTTAGACACAATTTTCCGCTGGGAGAAGAAAAGAGTTCTGGCCCCCAAAACCCTAGTTTTACATTTTGTCAAGGGTATACCTTTGATATTATACTTGCACTCAAGAAGCATTTGCTAGGCACCATGCCAAATACTCAAGTAAAGGATACTATTCATGCCCTCAGCTCCTAGTCTTATATAGAAAAACAGAATTATACCGAGTGTAAAAAGAAAGAGCTACATGAACAAAAGAGGAGAGGAAGGAATGGGTGAGGGTGGAGGACTGTCTGTTCAGAAAAGGCTTTGTAGGGCCGGTGAGACGGCTCAGCGGCTTAAGCGCCTGCCTTGCAAGCGTGAAGGCCCAAGTTCGACTCCCGGAACCCACATACGAAAAAGGGGCCGGTGATATCGCTCAGCGGCACGGGTGCCTGTTGGCGCGTGAGGTCCTGAGGTCGTCCCCCCGGTACCCACAAAAAAAAAAAAAAAAAAAAAAAAAAAAAAGAAAAGGCTTTGTGTACGGTTGATTTCGGCCTAAGTATGGAAGGATGAAGAAGAGTTCACTAGATCAACACAGAATACTGGGGTATTCCATCCTAAAGGATAGAGGGGAGAAAACTGCTGGCTGAGCGTAGGGAAATACAAGTAATGATCAGGAAGCACAAACTGCTTCACAGCTCATTTAACTGTACAACCACGATGACAGATTAACAGGAGAAAACCGAAGTCTACAGGCTTGAAGCAGCAGGTTCAGGACTGACCAGTGATTTTCAAAACTGTGCTCTTCATCTCTACATTATCTGGCAACCACATAAGTAGTTACGGAGAAAACAGCCAAAAATAAAATAGCTATATAGCAGGAACCAGATTGTAAAAGGTCATAAATACAATACTAAGGATTATGGACTTTAACATTTTTTCATTAAAAAATTAATAAAAATAAATAAAATTTTTCATGACTTCCCAGAAAACAAAGAACTAGCAAAATAAGGTTTATATTTTGAAATAAGAATGTTGGCTGCAACGGCTGCTAAGAATTGTTTTCTAACATTAGGGTTTTATTTTTTTAACAAAGTCTTACCATCATAGCACTTTCAAGTTTAAAGAAATGACATCAAGAATCAACAAATGGGATCATATCAAATTAAAAATCTTCTGCACAAATTAAAAATCTTGTTATGTAGCAAAGGAAATAACCAACAGGGTAAAGAGAAAACCTACAGGATGGGAAATTTCTTTTTCTAGCTATTCCACGACAGAAGAATAATATCTAGAATATATAAGGAACTCAAAATAAAAGACTCAAAAAATAGACTACTTAAATGAATACATACTTCTCAGAAGAAGGAGTACAAATGGCCAATAAATACGTGAAGAAAATGTTCCAGATGTTTTCTGGCTATTAGAGAAGTGCAAATTAAAACAACACTGAGATTCCATTTTACTCCATAAACAATGACTATCATCAAGAAATCAAACAATAACAAATGCTGGCAAGGCTTCAGGGTGGGTGACCCTTCTACATTGTTGGTTGGAATGTAAGCTAGTACAACCACTATAGAAATCAGTATGGAAACTCCTCAAAAAACTAAAACTAGAAATTCCATTCAACCCCTTCTAGGTATCCTCCCAAAAGAGTTAAAGATATTATATTACAGTGATACACACATACCCATGTTTATAGCAGCACAATTCATAATCGCTAAATCTTATAAGCAGCCTATATGTTCATTAACAGATAAATAGATAAAGAAAATGTAGTATTTACACACAATGGAGTACTATTCTCTCAAAAAGAAGGATAAACTTGAGTCATTTATAGGAAAATGGATGCACCTTGAGACTATAATGTTAAGTGAAATAAATCAGACACACAAGCCTAAATATTGTATGGTTTCTCTTACATAAGAAACCCAAAATACAAAGAGCAAAATAAAAGATATATAATAGGAAACAGGGAAATAGATCTTTTGCAAAAGGGAAGGGGACCAAAAGGTGGAGGGAGAAGGAAGGGGATGAAAAAAGAACTAAAATGTGTTATGTAGACCGGGTGTAGTGGCGGACGCCTATAATCCCAGCACTCAGGAGGCTGAGGCAGGAAGATCACTGCAAGTTTGAGGCTAACCTAGGCTATATTGTGAGTTCCAGGCCAGCTTGAACTACATGGCAAGATCCTGTCTCAAAAAACAAAACAAACAAACAAAAACAGATGTGCTATGCACATGTACCAACTCCCCACAAGGAATGTAGTATTATGTAGTTATTATGTACATATTCTAAAAAAAAAATGAAAAAAGTTTAATATCTATTGACTGTGTTAAAATTAAAACAAATCTATTTTTGCAAATGTTTGCTGGCTTTATTTACACAGTAGTTTGAACCAAAAATGGTTCGGAATGTTCCACCAAACCAATCTACCTCAGGGGCAGATTATATTCACAGCCAGAGAAAAGGAAGTGACATACAGAAAATAGAACTGAGGGACAGAAACAACCAATTGGTCACAGCTGGCATATGTTTTATTTGAACACAGTTTAAAAAGATGACTGCTTGTGGTTGGCCGAGACTCAACAACTTGTTATAAATGCAGGTTATAACTTCTCTGTATACTATATTAGATTATAATCACTATGTATTAAGAAACTTTTAGGCCAAATTTAATCTAGTTTAACAACTGCAATTATATGTAATTACCAAAAATGCTTCTATGAATTTAGCATCATTTTTAAATGATGTTTTAATCATTCTATCTGTTTTTGAAAAGCAACAGTAAACGTTCATGAAGATCGGAGGACTGCAAATTAAAAGCCCAGCCTGGGCATCTTAGCGATTTAGTGAGACTGTCTCAAACTTTAAAAAATATTTTTTTAAAGAGTTGGGGATTTAGTTCAGTGTGAAGGCCCTGAGTACCCCGTACTGGAAAAAAAAAAAAAAAAAAAAAAAACTTTAGATTCCTTAGCACCAAAAGCAAGCATAACAAATAAAAGGTAGTGACCAGCATATCCTTGAATGATAAAAATCGGGGCAGGTGGGCAACCAGACCGATCAAAAGTGAACGAAGTTAGAACTCACTGTAGTGCCAGACGTGGCAATGAACTCAAGCTGGCACCCCTTAGGTCCTTTTACAGGATGACAGTGACACTGAAAGACTCCAGTCCAGAGATAAATGGAGGGCAGGTGAGTAGCGAGGTGGTGAAGAAAGTTAGCCTGTTCTGTGACAGTGACAGAAAGGATTATATTTAAACCTCAATCTAGACAGAACATTAACTCACAGACTGCAAACTCCTAATGGACCAATGCAATGAGCAATCTACCCAGTTTTTGTTGTTGTGGTTTCTATGTGGGTACTGGGAGTCAAACTCAGGACCTCACGCTTGCCAGCAGGTGCTTGTGCCACTGAGCGGTATCACAGGCCCTTTTCTTTCCTTTATGTGGGTACCGGGAGTCGAACTCAGGACCTCGCGCTTGCCAGGCAGGCGCTTATGCCGCTGAACTATCTCACCGGCCCCTCTACCCAGTTTTTAATCTCATCAGTATTTTATCTGTTCACTATATGGCTTTTCGATGTCCCAACAGAAATAGAGGCAACTATTAGGTACAGAAAATTAAAGGTGCTGCAGAAGACAGCTAAAATTAGAGCATCCATGCTGTGTTTTCTACTACTTCATCACCCATTCCATGACCTTGCTAGAATTCAGCTTCACCTTGGTCTCTGCCTTCAAACCATTACATAACTTGGTTTTAAAGTAATGTTTAATCATAAACCAGCCTTGCTACACTATTAATATTCCGAACACAGCATTTCCAACTTGATAATAATACAATATCACTGTTATCTTAAAGATAGCATTCCTACATTTGCTTTGACTGTGAGGCTAGCCCCTGAGTAGACAAACCAGGTTAGTATTTATTTTTATGTGTTGTGTGTGTGTGTGTATATGTGTATGTGCATACACACATATTCTTATGCTGCAGATGAAGTTCAGTAGCAGAGTGCTTGTCTAATTGTCTAACATGCAAGAGGCCCTGAGTTCAATCCCCAGCACTGCCTTCCCGTATATATATATGTATATACCCATACATACACATATATGAGTTATAAGTACAATCTGAAGTGAACAAAAAGAAAAATCAATAAAATAATAATTGTCAGAATAAAAACCACTATACCTCACACCCCACTCTTTCTTCTCAACTGCAAAAAAAAAAAAAATTAATTTTAAAAACTTTAACTTTGGTTACAAGAATAACAACACGTTAGCTATCTAAAATCACACATGGAAGGTCAGAGGTGTAGTTTAGTCAGACCATACTTTCTTTGCACGTCTAGCATGCCTAAAGCCCTAGGTTCAATCCTGAGCACCATAAAAACAAAAAAAATAAAAAAATATAAATCAATGGAAAATGAAAATGGCAAGGACATACTGAAGTAGAGTCTAATCACCAATCGAAGTTTCACAAGGTCAGTAGTTTACTGAATTTGGAATATTAAGAACCGCAGTTGAAAATAAAGGTCCCAGATAATTTTATATGTAATGGGCACAAGTTATATATTATAATATATGTAGGTACATATATATACATATATAGATATGAATGACCCATTTATGCTGCAATATATGTAGAGGAAAGTGATAGAAAATGCAAAATACAGCAAGAACATTAGCAAATAGGAGAAAGCTTTACATTATATCTTTCTTACTTTCCAAAAACACTTTATAAAATACTTTGGAATCAACATTTTATCTTCAAATTGTGAGTTCTTAAAATTAAGAGGTTGTGGCAAGGAGAGTCATTCATTCTGCTTCTTTTGGCAAGAACAATATTTTAAAATATGTACTTTGGTTGTAATGACAAAGCTAAAAAACAGGGATAAATGTGGACACAGACTGGAAAAATGAAATAAACCTAACAGTGAACCCACTGCTGTCACTTCAAATTCCCAAAGCATTCCCAAAAAATTTGTGAATATGTCTTCAATAATTGTCTGTCAGTGATCCAAGTGGCATGAGAAGAAAATTCACAATTTTAATTTCACTAACTATATTAATATATGACAATACCTTTAGAAAAGACTCGGCTTTATGCTAATAATGACCAAAACACAATACGGAGTTGTCAAATTATTACTGATAAATACCTTTACACAAGATGGGATGGAAGTGGAAAGAGGAGCACATTTATTATGAACAATGATTACATCTTACCACAATGTTTTTTAGGAGTTCATTATATAAAAATTTCTCGGGGGCCGGTGAGATGGCTCAGCGGCTTAAGCGCCTGCCTTGCAAGCGCGAGGGCCCGAGTTCGACTCCCGGATCCCACATATGAAAAAGGGGCCGGTGATATCGCTCAGCGGCACGGGCGCCTCCTGGCGCACGAGGTCCTGAGGTCGACCCCCTGGTACCCACAAAAAAAAAAAAAAATTTCTCACAGACACCCTACACAATTATGAGCATGCTGTGACAAACAAGGAATTCTTACTTTTCTAAATTCTGCAAGCTAAAAAAAAAAAAAAAGAGTGTGAAATAATCCACATTCACTGACTTTCTAAGCAAATGCAAAGCATGAAGATACAAACTCCATACAGGAACTGTGCACGACCCAAAAAATGTCCTGTTTCTTCCCCACTCCCTCCATTCCAACGCTCAAACACAAAACAGCAAACTTGTTTTCTAAAATAATGCAGAACACAACTAATGGAAAGTTACAGTTAGAAGCCTTCCTTTTCAAAGTTTAAGAAGGAGGAAAGTTATTTCTCTTAACTACATAGCTAGAATTCTTCCACTCTCATTTCAATTCAAAATACAGTGTTTATCCTTTTCCCAACTGCCCCCGCCCTCCCCTCACACCTTTCTAAGTCACCTCAGGGCCAGCTCAATGTTTCAGTCCAAAAGGACAGAGAAAGCTAATTTCTTAGGCCCCACTGCTGTCTAGTGGGCAATGCTATTCACAGTTCCCATTCCTTCATACAGTGTCAGAAATGTAGGTTCATTCTTTACTTCCTCTATATACGCATGTTTTTTTTTTAAGGAAAATTAATTATTTTTAAATGTTTGCTTTAGAATTCTTGAACATGTTGTTTTTCCCATGGAATAATATTTAAGCCTAATTCAATTTTTTAAGTACTGTACGTTTAATAAACCGACACGTGGCATCAGTGACTCCACAAGGACTGCAAGGCCGAAGGAGTCAACAATATTTTAACAAGCAGTTGTGCCTGATTTACATTTGCTTCTTTTGCCTCGCTTAAAAAGTCATTTCGAGGCTGGAGGTGTAGCTCAGCTCAGAGATGCCAGGACCCCAGATTCAATCCCCAGTACTCAAAACACCCATCGCTTTTATTCCTGAGTATACAGACCAGAAGTCACAGTTGAGCCTTCCACAGATCAACGCCTAGCCCCCGTGTTGCCGCGGAGGCTGTCTCCGCCCCTGCAGACAGAAGGGAAGGGGAGATCCCGTCTAGAAAGCACAGCGGGCAAAACCACCACTCTTCCGTGAGTGACCCCGGGCTATCCCAGTGTCATCAACGCCCAACTTGAAGGCCAAGCTGTGACCTCCGTCCGCGGGGAGTAAGGTTCTCTCCAGGTGCGCCCCAGGTGTGCTGCTCCTCTACCGCCTGCCCGTCCCGCCCACATCCCACGGAATACCCGGCTCTCCAGGTACGAGTCGGGCATCGCTCTTCCAGCCCCTCCCAAGAAACGCACCCGAGGTCCCCGGCCCAGCTCTGCGCGAGCGCTCTGGGCTGCGCCCCCCGACGCGCACCTCGGGCCAGCAGAGCCAAGAGGGCTGGGCCTCGGGGAGGCGCGGCGCCCCAGCCAGGAGGGCGGGCGCCGAGCGGCTCTGGGGACCCGCGCTTGAGGGCAGCGCTAACCTATGCTGGGCGTTCCGAGAGCAGAGGCAGAACTTGCAAAGTCCCCAAAACTGCCGCCCCTTCGTTCCGGAGAGGTCACCGGAGGAGGCCAAAGAGCAGAGTGGCCAGAGCCACGGTCCCCACGCGACGCCGGCCCCTGGGACCCCAAACTCCTGTGCAAGGAAGAGCAGTAAAAGGCACTCACCTCCACCCACCTCTGAGCCTCGGCGAACGCTACCGAGCAGTCGGCTTCTGCCTCCTCTACCCCTTCCATGACCAGGGCAAGAGGGGAGAGGCAGACGAGGGGCTGCACGGAGTCCCCGCGCGTCTCGGCCCGGGGAGGGGACGCGGGCTGCGGTGCTGGACTCGGCTCGGCCGCGAGACTCCCGCGGTCTTTCCCTTTGCTGCGCTGATGCAGTTTTAAATTTTCGAGTCTACAGAACTTGTAGATCTTGCTTTCTCAGAACTCCTGAAACGCAGCCTCAAGCCACCGGCCCTGGCCTGCGCGGACGGCGAGGGAGCCGACTGGAGCGAGCGCGCAGCACCGGTCGGGACCGCAGTTCAAACCCCGAAACCCACGGCGCCGCGCCGCCCCCGGCGGAGGCCCCGCCCCGGCCCGCCCCGGCCCGCGGAGGCGCCGCTTCCGTCCCCGCCCCCCGGCGGCTCCCGGGGCTCTGGCCGGCGGCCGCCGCCGTGGTCGGAGAGCTCGGGCAGTCGGGCCGGGAGATGCCAACGTCCGCCCGGACCGTGGCGCGGGGCCAGCTCCGCTCCCGCGCCGCCCGCAGGCGCCGCGGCTCCGCCCCGAGGAACGCGCCCCGCGCCCGTCCTCCCGCCTCGCCCGCCGGCCCGCCCCGGCCGCCGGGCCCGCTGACATACCAGGAATAGCTCCACACAATTGCACCTTTCCTGGCCAAGAAACTTCCCCCGCGGGAAACGCGGAGCCGCCCCGCAGGCCCGGCCGGGCTCGCCGGCCTCACCTGCGGCGGGGTCCCCAGGGCGCGCGCCGCACCGCCCGCCCGCCCTGCGGCCAGCCCGCCGGCCCGCCCGCCGCAGGTGAGGGCCGAGGCCCCGCACGTGCAGCGCGCGCCGCGCCCAGCCCCGCCCGCCTCTCTGCGGGCTCGAGGAAGGGCCCTGCCGCTCAGGGTCCCCCGCTCGCCGCCGAGGGTCCCAGCCAGGCAAGGGAAGCCTTGCATTTCTGCCATCTCCCGCCGACTCGGCACGGTGCGGGCCATTTATTTGACCGCCCTCACAAATAGTGTCAAAACGGCCACCTTTCACATAGTGGGTACATTGGGGATCTGGGGGAGCAGGGTGACAGGTTATTCAGTATCCACGGCGGGGCCTGAGGGTGGAAGGCGCACAAGTTGGCGGCTATCCGAGCAGCGCGGTGAAGTCTTATCACTTCACCTTTGGAGGAAGATAAAGATGGGTTTCTTTCTCATGAGAGGGAAGCAACGCTTTATTATTTTTCTAGTTGGCTGTTTACTTTTTATAATGAAAAACGCCAAAGATATAGACTAATGAATATCTAAAGCCTGGCGTCTGTATTTAATAATTTGCATTTTGCCTTATTTGCCTCATTTACTGCTGAAGCGTTTTAAAGTTAGATGATTTGATGCTAAGTATTCCAATATGTGTCTTGTCTTTAAAAGGACACTTTCCTACATTACCATCCCATTTTTTACACCTAAATAACGATAACTGGCAATCCAGGCTCCAATTTCTCCAGCTGACCCCTGAGTTACTCAGACCGGGATTCAATCAGCGGACATGCGTTGTATTTGATTATGTCCCTTTTACTCTAGAAGAGTGGGCTCCTTCTCCCTTTCCCCCCGTTTTTGGAATGGCATTGTCCTCTTGAAGAACCGAGCTGCCTTCTGAATTTGGCTTGTGCTTCAACATATTTCTCTTTCCTCTCCATTTCCTGTCCCCTGAGAGTTACAGCTAAAGACTGGGTTGGAATCCATTTAATCTTCTGAATAAAAACCATCTGGGTTGGGTGATGAGTTTTGTTTATTTGGTAGGTTTATTTTTGTTCAACTCCCTTTCTTTTTTCTTTTTCTTTCTTTTCTTTTCTTTTTTTTTTTTTTTATTGGCCCTGTCTGTAATCAGTGGATCTGTTTGAAAGAGCTGGCAAGGTTCAGGCATACAGTTGTTTCTGCTGAAGTGGGAAGACACAGACCCAACCATCTCTGCCTCCTGCCTTAACACTCCAGTCAGGCCAAACTCACAGAGAGGATGGACTAAGAGCAAAATAAAAGACGATGGGAAACAGGAAGATAAATCTTTTGCAAAGGGAAGGGGACCAAGAGATGGAGGGAAGAGGAAGCAGAGGAAGAAAAGCGGATAAAAAAGAACCAACTTGTGTTCTATACATGGACCAGCTCCCCATGAGGAATGGGATCATATAGTGCAAACATGTACCAACAAAAATTTTAAAAGTAAAAAAGAAACTGGGAAGATGTTTTTTTGGCTATTCAAGAACCACTGTTAAATATTTCGTGAATACCTTGTACATATAAAGTGCTAGATGATATAAGTGATTTAAAATTTTTTTGAAGTCTTAGACAGACACTGAAACCTTCGCGTTCTCAGTCTGCTAGAAGGGAACACTGCAAGCTTCAAAACGATTACCATTTAACCTTGAGGACAGCTGCCCAGGATGTTAAGCAGCCCACAGGTTTAGAAATCTGAATGACTTAGGTTACCAAGTTACCAGAATCTCTGAGCTGCAATTTCCTCAACTGAAAAGTTTGGAGATAATAATTATTTTAAAGGATTTTTGTGAGAAGGGCCGGGGGTATAGCCCAGCAGCACGGCTCCTGCCTGGCAATCTCGAGGTCCTGAGTTCAATTCCCAATTCCAAAAGAAAAAAAAAAAGGATTTTTGTGAGAATTAAATTAACCCAGATGTAAAAGCCCAGGGCATTGCTTATCATGGAGTAGACACTCAATGAATGATGGTTATCTCCCTTTGGCCTCTCTCCGTCTCAATAGTAACACATCAAATATTTCCTTAGAAATGGAGATTTCATGTATTTGTTCAACCGCTTATATGGAAAGGCTGTAAGATGTTGCAGATCCTGTTCAAGACAACTCAGGTACTAGCCATTGCGCAGTCTGATGTTGCAAGTTTGCAACTCAAAAGACCCAAAGGTAATTCTTTGCCTTCTACTATCAGTCATTTGGGGTACTTTATCCTTCTGGGAAGATTTCTACAGTTCTACAGAGAAAGGTACCTGCCTTAGGAGTTTAAAATAAGATTCACTATTAAAAATTCTATCATCCATAAGAAGTTGAAGTACCGTTCAGTGTTTAAAAACATAAAGCAGTACACATGTCATATTTTTAATGCCTTAGCAATGAAATGAACTGTTGGGAGAAAGGGGTACAATCTCTCTGGAAGGTCATTTGGCAATATTAAATATCAAGCGTGTTTCAAAGGCCCATGCTCTATCTCAGCAATTGCATTTTTGGGAATTCATCCTAAGGCTATGGACAAAGATACGTGCACAGATATCATCTGTGATAGATGCAGAGATATCCCATTCAAACCTCCCTTCCCAGGAAAACCCGTGGCCCACCACCGGGGAGTGTGGTCAGTGGATGCTGACAGCTGTCAGCTCCCCCAGAGTTCATCTCAGCTGCAGAAGGCAGCCTCACATGGGGTCATCCCCTACCAGAGTAGCTGTCCTCTGCTTAGTTAGCAACTTGCAGTTTAAAAGCCCAGCCTTTTCTACCCAGTGAGGGGTAAGGCTCAAGGGCCTTCTCAGTGGATCCTGGGGTCTGTTGAGGCATCTGGTGGGCTTCTCCCTTGCTCATCCCTGCTCCTTCCTTCTTCCATTTAAAGATCCTCATTATCTTGTATCTCAAACACAATTCGCATTAGCTTGTAGAGAACCCAAACTCTGATGCCATCAAGCAGGATTTGTTAAAAATGAGAATCCCAAAGTAAGAAGTAACTCAGAACAAAGAATTGATAGTAGCAGAGTAGAAAATATCATTGACTATTACAGCTAATAAGAATTTTTTATAGCAGGGCATTTCAACAGAAGTTTGATTGACAATTTGGGTTTGATAATTCTTTGTTATGGGGGATTATCCTGTGCACTGTAAGACTTTCAGCAGCATCTATAGCCTTCCACTAGATGCCAGTAACATCCTTGTAGATATGACAACCAAAAATGTCTCCAGACATTGTCAAATGTCTTCTGGGGGACCAAATCACTTCATAATGTGTACTGTTATTCAAAAGGAGAGATTGGCTTTCTTAGGAAATGTTTGGTACAGTGGAATTTTGCCTTAGGCCCGAGTTCTTTGCAACAAATGAGTTGGGTAGGGTGGAGAGAAATCTGAGTGAACTAGAAGAAAAAGGGTGCTCTGTAGTATAAATGAGGAAGGGTAGGGACTGAATGATGGCTGGGGCAAAGATTTTAAGAGAGAAGGAACTTACTGGCTGGAAAATTTGATAGAAGAGACATGTAAAGTGGGAATGAGCCTAATAAAAGTATTGAATTTTTGCACTGTGCATGTTACTCAAAAAAGTGTCTGTGCTTATGGATTCACAGAAACCTAATATCTGGATTACATGTTGTATCAGTCAGTTCTTAGCAGAGAAACAGATTTAATACAAGATATACAAACATATAAGGATTCACAAGGTAGGCTTACAATGGCCGCCCACAGAGTCAGATGTGGAAGAGTACAAAAGGGCTGTCTGCACACTGGGGATCCAGAGGATCCAGTCGAAGGCCTGGAGCTTACTGTAGTGACCCCTGCGAGTCTGTATCAGGAAGCCAAAGGGTCTGCAATGGAAGGCTGAAGGGTCTGCACCAGAAAGCTGAAGGGTCTGTGCTGGAAGCCAGGAGACAACGTCCAAGGTGAAAGCAAAGACTGGAGCTTCTCAAAGAAAACAGAAGCAATCCTTCCTTTTTCATTTCCCTTTTATATCGTTTTGGCGACAATCCTTCCTAGGGTGGGTCTTCCACACCTAGAACTATGCTGAGCCAATTTAGTTGGGCATTACTTACTCAGGTTGACATGACCAATCAACCATCACACATGTATATATTTTGTGCTTTCATAACAGCTTAATTAAGAGGAAGATAAAATAGAAGTAGATAAAATATATAAAGCATAATAATAATTATATTTATCCCATCTCTATCCCATGTCTACCACAAAAATACATCCTTCTTTGTTAGTAATGAGAGGATTATGATTGTTGTCAGTACTTATATAATGTTATTCAGACAGCTAGATTCAATTCTATATTTGAACATGGACAGGAAAAAGCCAAATGTTACAGACAATGATTAAGAAATGAACATAACAGGGGAAATGTGTATTGCCAGAAAGCAAAGGAACAAACAAACAAAAAACCACCAAAGAGAGTTCCATATTATATCACCCTCCAAAGGCTGACAAAACCAGAGGAATTTTTCATTACAGTCTTAAGATGATGAGTGCTTTGCCCAGTGGACAAGGGCAGGGGCCCTAAATTTGCCTTGTGAAGCAGCTGGACGGTTAGCTGAGAAGGGAGAGATGAGATGAAAAGCCCTTACTTCTTATCGACCTTCCCCCCGGATGCACAGACATCTCATTAAGAGATCAACTGAGATGGTAACTTTCAAAACATGGAACCAACCCCATAATTTGAAAAGCAGTTGGTTATTTTCTTCCTACACTAAAAATGTTAAGTTTTTTTTTTTTTGGTTCTTTTTTCTTTTTCATTCCTTTCTTCTTTTTTTATTTTTTCTTTTCTTTTCTTCTTCTTCTTTTTTTTTGTACATATAGAGTGGTCTCTCATCATTAAACTCAAATGATTTAACATAAATCTCAGGCATTTTTACCCCTATGGTTCCTCATTCTAGCCAGAATTGCAAAACCACATTATAATTCTCTAAGTGATAGCAGTGAGATCAAAAGGACTTACCCTAGAATTAGGTTTAAAATAAACTATTGGGGTTTTGGGAAAAAAAGAAAGGAAAGAATGTATGTGTACTAAACTTCTCTTCCTGAAGTTCAGTGAAATGAATAAAGTCTGCATTTTCTCTAAAAAACATCTTTAGTAAGGATAATCAAAGACAAAAAATAGTCAAGTCCAATTTTGCTTAAAACATTTATTTTTTCTTTGTGTTTTTCTGTCTTGGTGGGGAATTTCTACCCAATTTCTCATTAATTTTATTTGATTAAAGAAATAACTTTACTACTGGCTCAAATTGTTCTGTGAAAAACAAGGAAAATACTTGGGCATGGTTTATATTGTGTTATTAATACTTCTGAATTATAATGGCAATTCTTGTTTACATTCTGAATTGGAGCCAAAGAAGAAATAGCCTGTGCATAATAGGAAATTTATAAAAGCTCAAACTACAATGTTTATAATAATTCTCTCTTGTCTATGAATACTATGGGGATATGGTTAATATTTGAGCTTGATAAAGGAATAGATAGTGCCTAGGTCAATAATAATGCATTGTACACCTGAAATGTACTAAGAGGGAAGATATCCTATTCACCACAATAAATTTTTTAAGATTAAAAAAATGTAAGGAAAGGACTAAAGACTACTGAACTACCTCATATCCAAGACCAGCGACTCAAGTTTTACCCCTGTTTTTCTGCTACCATTAATCTGAACCTCCATGGCATGATCACAATGATCTCAAGCAAACCTGACTCTCAGCTCTAGACAGTATAAAGAAACTGTACAAATGTCCATGAAATGAAGTTCCTGGCTATTGTTCAGAGTTCCAGCATGACTACAAAATTCGAGGTTCTAGAAGACAGGTCTGGTACTCCTTGGTTAATTCATGACTGCTATAAATGTCCTTGGTCATAATAGACAAAAACAAACCAATCAGACCAAATTAGTGCAGGCCCATGCAGTTAAATTAAAAAAAAGAAAAAAAAAAAAAATCCCTGGCCCCAAGGCTTTCTCTGGACAGACTGAAAAGATATCTACCTATGCTCCATTTCTGCTTACTGAGACGATCAACTGGAGAGGAAGCCCTGCCTAAGACTTTCATATGGATTAAGACTAGACACACACATGCACACACACACACACACTGATGAATTTTCTCATAGTTAAAGATAGCAATTAGGACTCTCTTACTTTATTATTTGATGAAGTACTCCAATGGCCTCCATTTTTTTTTTTTTTTTTAATGTGTGTACCGGGAGTCAACCTCAGGATCTTGCGCTTGCCAGCAAGCGCTTGTGCCACTGAGCAATATCACTGGCCATTTTTTTCCTTTATGTGGGTACCAGGAGTCGAACTCAGGGCCTGGCGCTTGACAGGCAGGCGCTTATGCTGCTGAGCTATCTCACCAGCCCCCTCCATTTATTTTTACAGAAATAGGCTTCTGGGCATGGTCTAGAATCAGAAGAATATGAGAGGAGAGGCCCAAAACTATGTTACATTTATTGTAGACTGGAAAAAGTATTTGTTAGACATGTAGGCTTTAGAGAAATGTTTGCCTCCTTAATATGGACGTAGACTATCCAATCCTTCAGAATAACTGTTTGATCATGTAAGTATGTGTTTTATCCAAAATATACTCAGAAAAGACCAAAAGAAACCCAGGAAGAATAAGAAAGACCATGTTTATTTCCCAGGGGTCCCGAAACCTCAACACAGACAGCACTTGTCATGCTGACAGCCATCCCATATTCTTTTTCTGTAGATATTTACCACCATCTCTCCTGCTTCCCCTGCAGCTCATATTCTGGAATAAGTACTTCCGTGTGGATCCTTCTGTCTAAGTGTGTCTAATGCACTCTAGAGTGAAACCAACTCCTTTAGATAGCGAGCAGAAAATTCTGAAAGCAAGATAGAGATTGAATGAAACATATATGGAAAGTGCTTCTCTGACAAACATGAGCAGATGGATCTTGGTGTAGACTGTAAAGGCTAGAAGTATACAGGCAAGTTAGACCTGCACAAAGAGTCTAACTTTTTTGCCTTAAATTCTAGTAATAGTTGTATTTGGCAGACAGCGTTATAATCTAATTCTCTTCTGAAGTGCAGAAACCTTCAGTAAAGGTGGATAGATAGCTTTACCTTAGTGATAGCATACCCAGCAAAAGGCAAAGCACTACCTAGGAAGGGTCTTTTTCACAAGTGAGAAGATTGAAGCCAAAACAGAAAAACTTAGCAAAAGCAATTAAACCAGAGGCAGCTGAAGATATATGCTCTTAAGAATTCTTGGAGATAATGTAGGAACCCTTGGATCAAAATATTCTATTTGAAAATTAAAGGATTATGGATATGGATTAAGACTAGACACACACATGCACGCACACACACACTGGTGAATTTTCTCATAAAGATAGCAATTAGGGCTCATAATTATCTCATAAAGATAGCAATAGCACCTTAATCCATATCAAAGATTTGGGAATACCCCAGAGAAACCTGCTTATCATCTGTGCTAAAAACTGACTTTATTCTCCTGGTAGTGGAATGGGCTAGAAGAGTACCCATCACTTGACCTTTCAAAGTTTCATTCCTAAGTAGTGTACATCAGGGTCAGTCAGCTTTCTCGGTAATTATTATAACATATATAAAAATAAATCTAAATTAGTAATTATCAACAGCCAAGGTTTTCATCATTTTGAAAGACAAATTTAACTTGACAACAACTAAAATAAACTATCAATAAAAGCAGGTCTTTCTGATTATGCTTACTAAAGATTATAGAAAAACTCTGCCTTAACAGGAACTGTCCTTCCAGAATGTTTTTCAATCCTGAATTTATAACTGTGCAGAAATTCAAACTGAAAAAGCAACAGCAACAACAAAAAAACCAAAAATCCCAGTATGAAAAATAAGAAAATTAGCTAATCAACAAGTACTTAATAAGCAACCGCAAATACTGTATTTTTCTGAGTTCCTAAGGTCCTCTACTAATTAGCAGAGATGCAAAGATAAACGCTAGTCCTCCCCCCAAAAATTAAACATAATTATGTACCCAATAAAATGCTAAGAATATTTTAAGTTTATTTCAAATTTTAGAGACATTTTAGTAGTTAGAAATTTCAAACCATTTTCAAAAACCTGTAGTGTAAAATCTTTCATTTTAATTTCTGCAAGAAAATGTTTTTGCTTTTGTGTGTGTGTGTGTGTGTGTGTGTGTGTGTGTGTATATAGATATTGCTACATTTCCCAAGCTGACGTCAGAATCCTGGACTCCAGGGATCCTTCTTCCTGAGTTTCCCAAGTAGCCGGGACCACAGGCACATGCCCCCATGCCTGGCTTACAACAAAAGAATTTTTACAGTAATTCATGCCAGCAAAATTCCTTGCCTAAGAGGTATTTTACTCATGAAACCCTAGTGATCAGAGACAATTTTATCAGATGCTAAATCAAAAAGCAGGAGTTATTAATTTTAAAATCTGTTTTCAATTGGTGTCCTGACATATTTAGTCAACACAATGGGAGAAGACACTTCTTTTGTATGAGTAATTATTCAAAACCAGGTATTAGTGTTTTTTATGTTTATTGCGAGGTCTCTTGAATAGACCTAATGTCAGTTAGGATAGTGCTTATAAATCAATGTGATCATTGTCCTAAGCCTAAGCATCTATTCATTTCTGGTTGGCTCCCTTGAAAGTATCTCTAGATAGAATTCTTAAAGCTTTTAAAAGCATGATTAGAGTAGCTTCATTTTAATTATGAAGGTAGTACTTTCTGTCAATTACAAGATTTAGAGAAAGAATGAGAAAATCTTTTCAAACGAAATCCAGCAGCACACAGATCTAAACTCACACTGGCTTTGAGTAATGTGTTGACACTACCGCATGCTTGTTTGCAAAAGCCCTCTACAAACTGCAACACGTCTTTCATTATCTTAGTATCTTCTACCATAGGGCTATTCCAGTGCAAGGAATGAACAATGATTTCAGAAGTGATAAGAGCTCTTCAACAATTTGCAGTCTTGTGGTTTCCAACAACAAAAATTCAGGCTGAAAATGTCCATAAATTTGACTTACTTTTATTTCAGGTGCAGAATTTACATCTTGCTCTCCTACTGACCTCCTCTTGTCCACCCATATGTGCTCCTGAAGAAAAGCTAGATGGAAACACTCTGCCTTAGTTCTTTCAAAGGAGCAATATAGAAGTACACGAGGAATTAATTACATTACCTTCTCTGGTCAGAACTCCTTCTCTGAGATATAGCCAACCCATGCAGATGCAGACATGGACACCCATCACTTGCTTCCAAATTTCCAAAGCTCAGATTTATGTTCTGAGCATAACAAGGCCAACCTTAAAAAAGAGAAATATTCTATATTCCAATTTTTTCAAACCATTTGTAATAAAAATTGAAACAGGTATGTGCCATACCAATATATTGAACTTATTTGACCTTGTTCTGTCCCTCTAGCACCATACTGAAGTCCATCAAAATTAAAATAACTATAAAAGAAGCATGAATAACAACAATAACTTGCAAAGTTGAAATAATTGCTTGGGGTGATTTTGATCCTGTAAACACAGCTATCAAAAATAAAAACAGCATTCTTGGCCCACGAGAGTAAGAGATTCAGATAAAAATGTTTTTCTAATGAGCAATATGCTTAGGTATAGTATTATTACAGGAAAGACCAAAATTCCAATCATCCTCACTAAATTGCATGTCTGCTAACTTCAGCTATTTTGGGATTTTTTAAGTTAAAGCATTTCCAAGTTACGGAAGAAATAAGCACAGTTCCTTTATACATGGGAATGAAATATGATACCTTTATCCTCTCTCTGTCTCTGTCTCTCTCTTGTTTTCTGTACTGGGGATTGAATCTAGGAAGGACTGAGCTACAACCTGAGCCCTCTTGATTTTTCAACATTGTGACAGGGTCTTGCTAAATTTCCTAAGCTGGCCTGGAACACGAAATCCTCCTGCTTCAGTCTCCAGTTACCTGGGATGATAAGATTTCATCACTGCGCCTGACTGAAACAAATTTCAGTATAGCTTATTGCAGTATTGAGGTGATGTTAACAACAATAGTTACCATTTGAGAGTGCTGGCCTTTATGTACTTTATTTATAATTCTCATACAAAACCTGCATTGAGAGTGCTTTTGCTTAAGGTTAAAATTTACCCAAGACTACTAAGTCAGGGCCATTAATAAAATTTGGTCTCACACCGAAGTCTGAGCTCCATTCATGATGCAGTGACTTTTAGATAATTGTTAAAGATTCTCTTAATGCTGTTTTTGATGGAATCACTCTATTTTAGGACATAACTTTAGTATCATGGTACCAGTAGGAATGCTGCAATTCTATATTTTCAAGGTCAGAAGTGTTATAATGAAGCAATTTCCATAATGCTGCCTCTTTGTGGCTGCTAAGATTTGGCTATGCCTTTAGTGTGCCCCTCAAACTTCCATGTGTTAAAATTTAATCCCTGTTGTGAGGTATTAAGAGTCTGGAAAGTTAATCTGAGTATAGTATTTAGAGGTAGGATTTTTTTTTTTTTTTTTGAGGTGATTAGGATTAAAATCATTAGGGTACAATGCCCATGATTGAATCTTTGTGGCTTTATAAAAGACAGAAAGAAAGAAAAAGAGATACAAACACACTCGCGCTCCATTTCTTGGCATAGCACACTGCACTACCTTGGAACTCGGCTGACAAGGAAGCCATGGCCAAACACAGCCATTCAACCTTGTCCTCCAGAACTGGGAAAGCAAAATAAATTTCTGCTTGTTAAAATTTACCAAGCCTGAAGTATTGTGTTATTGGCAAAAGAAGACAAGGCTACTACAGCAGGAAAATGTTCTAACTGGATATTAAGCAAATGTTTTTTCTCTCTTACAAAGTTCCATTGACTAGGATCTCCAAACTCTATGGAAGCGATGTGAAATCCTCCTGCCCAAGATTCACCTCTTAAACTTCATGCTAGAAAATCACTACTTAAAGTGTGACACGGGGACCAGCAGCTTTAAGGTCACTTAAAATCTTACTAAAATGTATGACCTCATAGCTTTTTAAATAAATGGTGCTGGGGAAATTGGCTACCCACGTGCAAATTGAATCTAGACTCATAGCTTTCAACATGTACTAACCTAAAATAAAAATGGATCAAAGATCTAAATGTTAAGACAGAAATATTTAACCTGCTAGGAGACCAAATAGATAAAACTATTGAAGACGTAAAAGTAGGCAAGGATTTTCTGAACGGAACCCAGTTGCACAAGAAATAGGATCAAGATTCAACAAATGGGATCGTATAAAATTAAGAAGCTTCTGCACAACAGCGTACAGAGACAACATACAGAATGGAAAAAAAAAACTGCCAGCTCTTCCTCAGATAGAGGACTAATACTGACCTACATAAAAAATCGTAATAATTAGACCTTCCAAAATAGAAGACCCAGTCAAAAACAGGCCACTGAAATGAACAGGCACTTCTCAGAAGAAGTACAAACTGTCAACAAATACATGAAAAATGTTCAACCTCTGGCCATTAGAGAAATACAAATCAAAACAACACTGAGATTCCATCTCGCTCCAGAAAGAACGATTATCATCAAGAAATCAAACAATAACAAATGCTGACCAGGCTGCAGAGTGGGGGAAACATTGTGGCGGGAATGTAAACTAGCACAACCACTACGGAACTCAGTATGGAGATTCCTCAAAATACTAAAAATAGAAATTCCATTCAACCCAGCTATTCCCCTTCTAGGTGTCTGCCCAAAAGAGTTAACGATATCATATTACAATGATTTGTGCATATCCATATTTATACCAGCACAATTCATAATAGCTAAATCTTGAAAGCAGATGAATGAATAAAGAAAATGTGGTGTTTGTAAACACAATGGAGTACTACTCTGCCATAAAGAAAGATAAACTTGAGTCATTTTGTAGGAAAGTAAATGTACCTTGAGACCCAAATGTTAAGTGAAATATACCAGGCTCACTACCTTAAATATCACATGGTTTCTCTTATATGACAAACCCAAAATACAAATAAAGAGCAAAATAAAAGACAATAGGAAACAGGGAGATAGATCTTTTGCAAAAGAAAAGGGGACCAAGAGATGGAGGGAGAGGAAAGAGTGGAGAGGGGGAGGGGATGAAAAAATGAATTAAGGGGCTGGGGCTATAGCTCAGTGGCACAAGTGCCTGCCTGGCAAGCTCAAGGTCCTGAGTTCGATTCCTGGTACCAAACAAACAATGAATAAAATGTGTTATGTACACGTATCAACCCCCCATGAGAAATGTAATCATTATTACTACAAACATGTACTAATAAAAAATAAAAATCAAGGAAAAAGTGCCCAATCTCAGGCCCCATCTACCGGCTGAGTCAGAATTTGCATTTTAACAAGGTCTGGGATCAACTGAACTGAGTCAGTTGAAATGCTCAGATAGTAACGTACTCCATCAGAGGCCTATCATTTCATTCCTTTCCTTTTTCTCAATTTCTCTGTCTGGTTTTTTCCTCACATGGAAATACACTTTTAAAAAGCCAACTATCCAGACATGCTGGCACATACCTTAATCCCAGCACTCTGAGAAGCTAAGGCAGGAGAATCTCAAGTTTGATCCCAGCAGAGGCAATTTAGAAACTTAACAAGACCCTATCTCAAAAAATAAAAGGAGTGCAAAGACCCTGGGCACACTCCCCAGCATTGCCAAAAAAAAAAAAAAATGGTGCTCAGGTGATTCTGCACACCCCCACACCCAACTATGACTTCATTTCTCTTCTTTTCTCAACAAGTGATTTAAAGGAGGTTTCTCTACTCCCTGAATCCATTCACTTCTCAACCCACTACAGTGTAATCACCTACCTTTTACTATCTGGCTGCTGCTATATGCTAAGCACCATCCTGGTCTCTGAGGATAAAATGGTGTGGTCCTTACCCTCACATGACTATTACTGAAATTGTTCTCAGCTCATCACCAATTTCCTAAGTTGTCAATTCTAATGAACACTTTGCATTCATTATCAGACACGAGAACCCAGCTGCTCTAAGTCAGATACTAAAGAGATTTTGCTAAAAATAGAAAACAATACTACACTTCTTTTTAAAGAAAAAAGACTATTTTTAAGGTGTCCCATGGGAGCCTCAGCCCCATTTATTTGAATAACCAGAGGTTCCTCATATGAGCAACAGCCATAGATGATAGGTAGCCATTTCCCTCTAACCTGGGCAGCAGCCAAGAGAGACAGACACACAAATATGTATTTCAGAGCTCTGGAGTTCTGAAAAAAGTATTTCAATAATTTCTACTATCTCTATAAAACTAACCCTATAGGTCTATTCAACCTGCACTTACATGAACAGGATTTGTCTGTGGGTTAAACTCTAAATATTAAGTAAAACTCTGCATAGACTGTTCCTTTTGTCACAGACACAAAAGAGGTCAGCGTGTGGTACTATCAAGGACCTAGCCAGGCTTGGAACAAATGCACATAGTCCCTTCTTTCTGACCCACGGAAGAGCTCTCTCCTTGGGTTTCACCTGGAATCTTCATCAAAGGGAGATTTGGGGGCCTTCTAGGAAATGACTTGGCCTTGGCCCTCTTCCATGGCTACAGGGGTATTGTTCATGCAAGTACTACCCACATTTTAGCTCCATAGTAAGTAGATCCACAGTAAGTAACTTTCAGAAAAGGAATCTACAACTTAGTATGTGGCTACTGACCGGGGACAGTTGCAGAAATCAGATCAGGGAAGCTAGGAGTTACTCAGTAGGTGAATTGCATCTTTTTTGAGTAGCCCAGTTTGTCCAGGTTGGGATGGCAGGCCAGCTGTACCATCAGGGGTGGCTCATAGAGCAGTAGCAGCACATCATCTGCCTCGCCAGGCAGGTGCACCTGGATCAAGTCACTATTCACAAAGACCCTGCTGCAGGCCCAACCTGCTGGGAGATGGTCCAGAGTGAGCTAGAATTTAGATCGATTAGGATATCGGGCCTGCAGTTCCTCCAAGTCCTCCCACAGGATTATGTCCTTTTCAGTCTTGTTGGCAAAAAGCAGAAAGCACTGGGTTGGATCTTCAGGGAATTTCAGAATGGCTCAGGTCAGCTGTGGCATTGGAGCGATTCCTGTCTCTCCCGCAATCAGTGACAGGTTTTTGTATTTTGTTTTTTGTTTTTTAGGGGGGCATTCGGGACTCTGGTGGAGATTTCTTATTGGACTGAATGTTAAAATCCCCTTAATGAAAAGATCCATGTAGCCTTGGCTCTCATCCCTGGTGACAGGAATATATGGCCTGATGGCCAAGCCATAGGCAGCCCCAGAATGCGGAAGCTTTTGGAGTTGTGGTTCACAGTCATCTTGTCTAGGAGTTGCAATGGATACTTCTGACTGGGTCCAGGAGAGAGACCTGCAGCTGGCAGGGCCTTTGGACAAAGTTGGTGCCCACAGCCAGGCCTAGAAGAATAAGCAGTCCCAGCCCCAGTGAGGCCAGCAGGACCGGGCTCTGCGGGTAGAGGAGGCAGCATGATGGCCACTCTGGGAAAAAGCCCAGGGCAAGGGTGGCGATTGTCCCATAAGACCAGCCACCCCAGGAATGGAGCTCCAGATCCAGAGCTCCAGAGACATAAAGCTGGCCAGGGTCTCCAGCTTGGAGGTGTAGCACTGGGACCTCAACATCCAGGGAGGCTCCAGAGCTCTTCAGGTTGGGGTCTGCGGTGGGAGATCCTAGTCTGGACCAGAATGCCTAGAATGAGATGGGCTGGGGTCCTGTGGTGCAGGATAAGGGATGAAGGTCTCACCAGCTGTATTCAAAAAGAGCAATTTAAAAAAAAATTAAAATAGTATTTATGTTAAAATGAAATGAGGTCCCTCCATCCCCAGTACAGGAGATAGAACCCAAGGATGCTCTACATCCAAAGCCTACCATTTATTAGTTAGTTTGTTTGCTTGCTTGTTTATTTCACAGGATCTCACTAAATTGCCCAGGTGGGACTTGAATTTAGGATTCTTTTACCTCAGCCTTCCTCAGTGTATTTTTATTTTTAAATGAACAAATATTTTGAAAATGTTTTAATCTGTAATAATTATAGGTGTACAGTTCTCTGGTATCCTTAAAAAATTTTAAGAGTGTAAGGGGCTCTTGAGACCAAACAAATTGAGAATTAGATTTTATTTTAAAACCAGATTAAGCCATGCCTGTAAACACAGCTTTGGGGGTCTGAGGCAAAAGGATCCCTTGAGGACGTGAGTTTGAGACTAACCTGGGCAATTTGACCTCATCCCCAAAATAAAGTAAAACAAAGCAAAACAAATGGCAGGTTTAAGTGTTAGTACATCCCCAATATTTACAAAGGTATCAATTATATAGCATTGGACAGATTTAGACACATTGGCATGTTTTCTCTGTTTAATTTAGCTGAAGTCACTTTCCCTAGGCATTCCACATGGAGTAAGAAAACAGAAGATGGCTCTTAGTCCTGAAAAACAAAAACAAAAAATCTTTCAGGAAGATACCTAGAAGGGGAAAAGCTGGGTTAAATGGAATTTCTGAATTCAGTTTTTGAGGAATCAGCACACTGATTTCCATCATATTATAATGATAGCAGCACAATTCAAAACCTTAAATCTTGGAAGCAGCCTATATGTCCATTAACAGATGAATGGATAAAGAAAATATGGTATTTATACACAATGGAGTACTACTCTGCCATAAAGAAAGATAAACTTGAGTCATTTGTTGGAAAATGAATGCACCTTGAGACCATAGTGTTAAGTGAAATAAACAGACACACAAACTTAAATATCACATGGTTTCTCTCATATGAGAAAGCCAAAGTAAAGACAAAGAGCAAAATGAAAGATAGATAATAGGAAATAGGAAGTAGTAGAGAGATACATCATTCTCAAAGGGGAAGGGGATCAAGAAATGGAAGGAAGGGGAAGAGAGGGAAGGGATAGGGGATGAGAAACAGGAATTGGGAGGTGTTGTATACATGCACCAACTCAGCACAAGGGAACGTAAACATTATGTACTGCAAACATGAACGAAAACAAGAAAGCAAGGGGATCAAGAGATGGGTGGAGGGGAAAGGAGGGAGAGTAAAGGGGATGAAAAAAAGATGTGTTATGTACATGGACCAACTTCCCACAAGGAATGTCAACATTATGTACTACACTCATGTATTATTAAAATAAAAATTTTAAAAAAGAAGCCATCACTGGAATATGTGTAGCAACCAAGGTGCATGCTTTAGTCTTCAGAAAATGGAAAAAAAAAAAGGTAAAAACTAAAACAGTAGGGCCGGTGATATGGCTCAGTGGCATAAGCACCTGCCTGGCAAGCGCAAGGTCCTGAGTTTGACTCCTGGTACCCACATTAAAAAAAAAAAAAACTAAAACAGTAAGGTGAATAGTTTGCTTCAAATCTTCTCTCCATGGGTTTGTTTTGCCCACATGCCATGTTTTCTAAAGTTTTTAAAAATTGGTACTGTTAGCCAGGTGTGGTTGCACATGTCTGTAGTCCCAGCACTTGGGAGGCTGAGGCAGGAGGATCACTTTGAGTTTAAGGCCAGCCTGGGCTACATAGTGAGTTCAAAGCCAACCTGAACTACATAGTTAGACTCTGCCTCAAAACAAAACAAAACAGAACAAATCAGTACTGTTGTGCTCTTATCTTGAATACTTTATGTGTACCTGATTATCAAGCCATACCATAATACTGCTGTTAGAGTGACTATTTTTATCATGTTTAAAGGAAAAAATATTTAAGGTATGTGCATTTTGTTTAGAGGAGAGACCAATTCTCATAAGAATGCATCTTTTAAATTATACCCAGACCACAAAATACCATGTTTTGGACTTGAGGGTAAAAAATATGAGCAGTATAAGATTCACATTAACCGCGGACTCTATGGTCAGATGTGTACACTTTAGTGGGAGTGGAGGAGAGAGTCTGCTGCCTTCAAATACTCGGCATTCAGGGAGAATAAAGAAAAGTGTCCCTTTTAAACAATTACTTGTACTGCTTAGCCCTAGAGGAAAGCTTGGACGCAATCTTTTTTTCTTCATCTTCTACCACACGTAGTTAAATGCTCAGTAAACAATGCAACTTTTCATCAGACAGGTTTTACTACATTTTAAAAGTATAGTATAATTTACACCCTTCGCCTGTACCCTAGGTCTTTCTTGTTTAGGATGAAAACAAGTCTCAAGAAATTTTTTTTCATCTTGTAGTCATAGAACATGTTTTGGACACAAAGATGTCATTCTTTAGCTCTGAAAGAAAACATTATTGAACACAACTTATTTATTTTAATACCAACTATTTTTACATGCTTGATAAAGAGCAGTTTTGAATAAAGCAGTTAAAATGTGTCATCACTTTGTAGTCCAGGCTGGCTTTGAACTCATGGCAATCCTCCTGCTTCAGTCTCCCGAGTGCTGGGATTACAGGTGTGCACCACCACACCTGGCTACCTCTTAGATTCTTATTTTAAAGAATTCAACTTTTGCTCATATCTACCTTGTAGACTAGAAGGGCTTCATTGTATAGTTCTAAGTAATCTTCATTCATTCATTTTGTAAAATATCTTTCCGTATACACTGTGTACATTTAGTGCACTTAAACCAGGGGCTCCCAAACACCCTATCAATTATACAATAAGTAATTGCTTTACTATGCAGCCTGAATTGTCTTTATAGACTCCTATATCTACCTGTGGCCTGTGGAAATAACACCCCCTCACCTATGAAGTGGAAGTTAGAGGTTCAGAATCACTACATTGAACAAAGTTAAGAGAAAGATTTAGAGTAATTTTTATTCAAAAGCAAAAACAAGTGAGAATATGCATGAAATCAAAGCAAAATAGATTGGCCTGATTCCCTGGCACCAGGAAAATACATGCCTTAAGTTAATGGCCAATCTTCTACAATAGTTTTTATGCACTTTAAGGAGGTCAGATTTTGAAATCAAAAACAAAGCAAATCACAAAACATTTTCTATCTGAAACAGTATATTTCACACTTGGTTTTTAGGAGTAATTTTCTGAAAACACGAGGAACCTCATTTTAAAAATCTTACCAGAGAATCCTATAAGATAAAAATAATAACTATTTGTGTATAAAGCCCTCTAATTTAATTTTTTAAGAATTTTATTAGTAAATGTTTGCATTACATGTACATGACACATCTTACTTCCTTTTTTCATCCCCTCCCCCTCCTCTTTCCCCCCTCCCTCCACCTCTTGGTCCCTTTCCCTTTTGAGAAAGAGCTATCTCCCTACTTCCTATTATCTTTTACTGTGTTCTTTATTTATAATTTGGGTTTCTCTTACAAGACAAAGCATGCAATAGTTAAGCTTGTGTGTCTCATTTACTTCACGTAACATTATGGTCTTGAGGTGCATCCATTTTCCTACAAATGACTCAAGTTTATTTTTATGGCAGAGTCGTACTCTGTTGTGTGTAAACACTACATTTTCTTTATCCATTTATCTGTTGATGGACACATAGGTTCCTTCCAAGATTTAGCAATTATGAATTGTGCTGCTATAAACTTGGGTATGCATGTATCACTATAATATTGTGTCTTTAACTCTTTGGGGAAGAAATTTAGAAGGGGAATAGTAGGGTCAAATGAAATTTTTGGGGAATCTCCATAGGGGTTATATAGCTGACTTTCTCACCAACAATGTAGAAGGGTTCCTTTTCCCCCATAGCCTGGCCAGCATTTATTATTATTTTATTTTTTGATGATGGCCATTTTTTCTGGGGTAAGATAGAATCTCAGTGGTTATAGTTTTCATTTCTCTAATGGTCAGCAATGTTGACCATTTCTTCAAGTATTTATTGGTCATTTGTACTTTTTCTTCTGTGAAGTGTCTATTCATTTTACTTGCCCATTTTTTGATTGAGTCTTTTAATTTGAGGGGTCTATTCTATTTTTTTTTAGTTCATTATACATTCTAGATAGCAGTCCTCTGAGGAATACCTGACAAAATTTTTTTTCCTTTGTGTAGGCTGTCTTTTCACTCTGTTCATTGTTTCTTTTGCTGTGCAGAAGCTTTTTAATTTGCTGTGATCCCATTTGTTGATTCTTGGTACCATTGGCTGGGCAAATGGGATTCTATTCAGAAAGTTCTGTTTCAGTTTCTGACGTCTTGTTTGATTTCCTTTTCAGAGTACTGTAGTCTTCATTGCAGAGGTCTTTCACTTCCTTAATTCCCTTTTTTGGGGGTGGTGGTGGTACCAGGAATCGAACTCAGGACCTTATGCTTTCCAGGCAGGCACTGTGCCGCTGAGCTATACCCCCGGCCCCTTAAGTTAATTCCTAAGTGATTTTTCTTGGTGCTATTATGAAAGTATTTTTTTTTGTAATTTATTTCTAATAATGTTATTAGTGTACAGGAATGCTATTGGTTTTTGTGTTGATTGTATCCCGCTACATTACCAAATTTGGGTATTAATTCTAAGAGTCTTTTGGTGGAATTTTGGGGTCTTTTATGTTGAGGATCACGTCATCTACAAATAATGATAATTTGACTTCTTTCCTTTATATATCTCTTTTTCTTGCCCAAATGCTCTTGCAAATGTTTTGAGTACTATGCTGAACAAGAGTGGTGATAGTGGAGATCCTTGTCTTGTTCTTGATTTTAGAAGGAAAGATTTCAGATTTTAATCATTTAATATGTTGGGAGTAGCTTTATCATAAATGGCTTGTATCAGATTTATATAAGGTCCTCCTATACCTATTTTTCCTCAGTATTTTTATCCTGAAAGGATGTTGGATTTTGTCAAAAGCTTTTTTTTGCATATATTGAGATGATCACATGATTTTTGTCCTTGCTTTTGTGTGATGCATTACATTTATTGATTTGTATATGTTGAACCATCCTTTTTTAATTTTTTGTGGGTACCGGGGGTCAACCTCAGGACCTTGCGTGCCAGCAGGCACCTGTGCCGCTGAGCAATATCACCGGCCCTTTTGTTGAACTATCCTTGCATGCCTGTGATGAATCCTACTTGGTCATGATGTATGACTTTTGATGATACTGGCATTGTTTGCCAGTATCTTGTTGGGAATTTTTGCTTCTATAAAGAGATTGGTCAGTAACTCTTTTTTTTTTTTTTTTTTTTTTAGTTGGATCTGTCTGGTTTTGAAATGAGGGTAATGGTAGCTTCCAGGTGTTATTTTGGGAGTATGCATTCCATTTCAATTTCGTTAACGATCTCACTTAGTTCTAAAATCCTTTTGTAATGATTATACACTTTTCAAAAAGGTTTGCCTAACTTCAGTTAAGGACTTAATTTGTACAGAGAATTCAGACTAAAGTTATTTGCCTTTTTGAGGTATGAGTGTATGCAAATGTGAGTGTATATATTCATTGTTCAGTGTCTATTGAGGGTAGGTTAGAGCGCCCCATACCAAAATCAGAGGATGCTTAAGTCCCTTATATAAAATATAACTCACGTACTCCTCCTGTGCTTTAAATCTTCAGATAATATCTTAAGTAAAGGAAAAACTATGTAAATAGTCATTATACTACATTTTTTAGGGAAAAACGACAAGAAGCCTGTATATAAATGCAATTTTTTTCCAAATGTTTTCAATCCACAGTTGGTTGGATATGAGGACACAAAACCCACATATACAGAGGGCTAGCTGTATATATACATGTACACACATACATATGTATACATGAAAAAACATGTGGGTACTGGGAGTCAAACTCAGGACCTCATGCTTGCCAGCAGGCGCTTGTGCCGCTGAGCGATACCACCGGCCCTTTTTTCATATGTGGGTACCAGGAGTTGAACTCAGGACCTCGCGCTTGCCAGGCAGGCACTTATGCTGCTGAGCTATCTCACCGGCCCTGTCTATAATTTTTACCAGCACCAATACAAGACTCTGAAGTTTATTGGTGCTTCTTTTGAAAGCTCTATTAGTAGAAAAACATTAATGGCTAAAAATGTCTTCTGAATTATACCCTTTTCATTAAATAAGCAGGTTGCATGTTATACATAGCCCAATGATAAAGTTTACTTAGCAAGCATTGTACACAAATAGAAGATGTAATAAAATCAATTTAAATTAATTTGTTTAAATATTTTATAAGGAATTAGAGGTAATTTTCATTTAAGGTATTTTAAAAGTTTGATTCACCACAGAAGATATTTTAGTCATAAATGAACACAGAAGATATTAGAGGTTAATATGTGTTGTAACAGTATTTGATATATATATTTTGATAACTTGATGCAAACCATTTTATGTATCTGGTGAAAGATGATGTTTAGCCAATTCCCAAAGTCCACTAAGCAAAAACATTTAGCTTCAATTCATATTTTTGTTCCATTTCCCAAAATCTATCATGGTCATTAATAGCATTATAAAGAAGTGAACCATAACTTGATTGGCCTTAGTGTTGCTACAACTTTTCATACAAATAAACCATTTTTTCAACAAGTGTCAAGCCTTAAGAAAATTATTAAAATATTGTAGGGAGCAGAGCTGAAGAAGGAATTATAGATACAAATCAAAGAAGGAACAAGAGAAAATTTTCAAGTTACATATTCCACAAGGGACAGTTACAAAATTATGGGAGGCCATTGTTTGGACTGAATTTCTGTACTAAGCTACAAGAGAACCAAAATGGAGTCACTTATGCTAAATGCCACACAAACTGAAACATTAAGCAGCAGATAGAGTCCAGAAAGGTCAGTTTTTCCTGAAACAAGAGTCTACGCTACCTGAGTTAATGTTATTAAGGAAGTCCCCTCTACCTTGGCTCTTCTAAAAGAGTAACCTGAGGTTTACCAACAAGTTTTCTTCCACTGTGCTTTTTCTTGTTCCCACCTTACAAAACCCACTCTTCTGGTATTGCTCAGTGGGTGCTCTCATTCTGCCTTGTAGTATGGAAGCTGCTTTGATTCATGATTCTTGAATAAAAGTCAATTGTCTCTATAACTAAATTTGTTTTATCTTTTGACAGGACTATAACCGTAGTGTGTGACAAAAAATGCTAGTCATCTTAGTTGCCCATAAAATGTTTAGAAAATGTTATTTACAATACATAGGGGACTTTTTTTAAAAAGCTGAGGTATTTGATCCACCCATCTGTAGCTGTAAATAAATTATTTAATGTTTTCAAAAGATATTTGACTGTAGGAAAATGGGTGCACCCTGAAATCAAAATGTTAAGTAAATCAGACAAACTTAAATATCTCATAGTTTCTTATATAAGAAACTTAATACATAAGTGCAAAATAAAAGACATATAATAGAAAAAAAAGAAAAAAAGTTATTGTACTCCAGCATGGACAATGTATCTAAAAGTGTACCTTGATACAGTATAATTGTCTTATGTGTTTTATATGTTTTTTGGTCTGTAAGTCTCGTTGTTAGTCTGTCTGTATGATAATTAACTTTATGATAAGATAAATGAATCTGAGGCCAACAAAATGGGAGGAATGGAGAGAAAAAGAAGAATGAGATGTGTTGGGCTGGTGAGATGGCTCAGCGGTGTAAGCGCCTGCCTTGCAAGTGCGAGGGCCCGAGTTCAACTCCCGGATCCCACATACGAAAAAAGGGCCGGTGATATCGCTCAGCGGCGCGGGTGCCTGTTGGCGCGTGAGGTCCTGAGGTCGTCCCCCCGGTACCCACAAGAAAAAAAAAAAAAAAAAAAGAATGAGATGTGTTATGTGCAAGTACCAATTCGCCACAATGAATATAATCATTATGTACTGCAAATACGTACTATTAAAATTTAAAATTAAAAAAGGAAACACACACACACACACACAGAAGATATTTGACTTCATAATCCCTTTCACTCATTAATAGTCTGCAAAGTTAGTGTTCCTCATAGGAAGTTCTGAGAAAATGTAAATTCTGGGTAACGTGCCATTACTTTTAGAATCTATTAAGAAATTATGTAACAGAAGAAATCCAGCATAACAAGCAGAAAACTACTCAGAAATATTTAATATACAAGATATGTGTGTGCAAAATGCAAATAATGTAACAAAAGTACTTCATTTTATTAGCATGAGAAAAGTATCATACACATACACAATCAGTTTCTCAAATCTTAGATTACTTCTTTATCCCTGTGTCCACTTCATCCAGGCTCTCTTCACCACACAATGGTGGTAAATTTAAAAATCTTTCAAAGTGACCTTCCTTATCATGGTATATTTTTTCTCATTCATTGTTTCCCAAACTCAATAATATGAATCACTCAGGGATCATGTTTAAAATGCAGGTTCTAAGCACAGGGTCTAAAATTAATTTCTAACAGGTTCTCAAGTAATACTGACTCAACCACACTTTGAAAAACAAAGAAACTGTAAATTCTGGGTAATTCAATCTGCAAGCCATTGCCACATTACTTTTTCTAAAAGACACTTCTCCACATTCCTGCCTTAGGAACACACATTAACTCAGTGAATCACATATAAACACCTACGTTCAATTACTAGTCCAGAATTTCATTGTAGACTATCTAGCTGTTCTACTTAGTTGTTCTAACTCAGCTGTTGCTGGTTATTCTTGTTGCTTCTGAGGTAAAATGTATACACAGTGCAGTACAGATTTTAAATGTGGAACCGAATGCTTTTTGAGCAATGCACATAACTGAGAATCCACTACTCCCCTCAAAAGATGTCAAACACTCCCACTCAAACCATGTTCTCTGACCCAGCTCTGCCAGCTTTCCATTGGCTTCCAACTATCTGTGTGCATGTGTGTCTTATTTCTGTTTTTGGGTAGTGCTGGGGACTGAACACAGGGCTTCTGACACGCTAGGCCAGTGATGGCGACCACATGCCATAGGTTTGCCACAACCGTGCTAGGCAAATGTCTACGACAAAGCTACTCCCTCAGCCCTCACCTATCCTGTAAGACTAACTGGAGCCATTCCCTCTTCAAAATACACCCCAAATTCACTAATTTACCTCCATCTAAATAGGCCTTCCTTTTAAAATCCAGCCATCAACATCTCTCATTGAACTATGACAGAGGGCTCCTCACAAATCTCTCTACCTCTGTTCTTGCATCCCTCTCCCCTAACATATTATTCTCAGGCTTATCACAGTGATCTTTCAAAACTATAAATCAAATCAAGCTATTTCCTGCTTAGAACTTTCCAGAGGCTTACCATCACCAGCCTGGTTGAAGTAAATTCAAAGGACTTTTCCTATATTATTAAGCTCCCCCTCCTCTGACCTCATCTCTTGCTACTTTCTCCATTACTTTCTATGTTCTGGTCATCTGAACCTTTGTCCTGATGCTATAATACAGCAAGATTTTCCTACACTGAGATTCAGCATTCGTTCTTCTTTCTGCTCTTCACCACCACTTTTATGACTGCCTACTTTTTGCCATTCAGGGCTCAACTGCAAAGTCACATCTTCACAGCCTTCCCTGACAACAAAATCTAAAGAATCTACTCAGTCACTCATGAACAGAAATCCTAGTTTAATTCTCTAAATAGCATCTATCCTTGGTAATGTGTCTTTTTATGTATCTGTCATGGATCTATTTTTGCAAGAACATACTCTCTGTGACTATGGAACCTGTCAATAGTGTTCACTGCTTTAGTTCCTGCACCTGGAAGAGTGCCCGTCTCACTGTAAGATGTCCAGGGCCGGTGAGATAGCTCAGTGGCATAAGTGCTTGCCTGGCAAGCGCAAGGTTCTGAGTTTGGTTCCTTGTACCCACACACACACAAAAAGATGTTCAATACATATTTCCTAAATAAATATGTAAACATGTATGATACATTATTCATAGTCTGCAGGTGGAAATTGTACCTGGTGTTCCAAGACATGATCTCTCATGAGATCAAAAAAGAATACAAAATCTGCTGCTAGTAATCAAACAAGATAAATCCTTCACAAAAAAAGGGCAAGAAAGAACTGCAGCTTTAACTCGGGGGGGGGGAATAAAACACAAGTTAAGTCAAAGTTTAATTCACATAAAGTTTAATCTGTCAAGTTAATGAAAATATCAAAATTTTTGAGTTAGTGTATGGCAGCGGAAATCTAACTTTTGTTGCAAATAATACAGTATTTAGTGTTTCCATTAACAATCTATGCTGCAGAAAGAGCAATTGCGTTAAATCTTAATTCATCAGGGTCACGTTCCATAAACTTCTTGCAAACTTCTATGGCATCCTATGGGGAAAAACAAGTATAACTTTTCAGTTCATAAATACATCTTTTATTTACAAACAGTGATAAATAAGAATTTCATATTTTCTAGTTCATTTTTACTGTACTTTTAATCTGAAAATTATATATTTCATTGATTAAAAGTCACATAACTTGTTATATTTTAACATCTCTAAAATTAGGATCAAGATACAACTGATGATATCTCATATTCAATGAAATATGGAGTATAATGAGCAACTCTTTCAATATTAGTCTTGTCTTTTCAAAACTTGACACCTATTCACATAAAGAGCTCTGAAAACTTCATCTTACGTGGATTTTTAATGTTAATTAAAATTTTTGTTTTTGGATTTTCTAAAATGAGCAAGGACAAGGAAACGGCCAAATATGCAGAAACTTTAGAGATGTTTTAAAAATAACAAAAATATCAATAACACTTAAGCTGGGCCAAGAAATTTTATCTTTACCTCTAGTAAGGTCTCATCACTAGTTTTCCCATGGTTAATTGGAAATGGTTTCCGCCCATCTGTGGAAAATAGATGAACAGTTAAATGCAGAATAATGTACTTTATCTTCCATTTTCCTCTTCCCACAGTGAAACAAGAAAAGTTAAAAGATTATTTTTTTAAATTTATTTTTGTGGTGCGAGGATCAAACCTAGGGCCTCATGTGTGCTAGGCAAGTATTCTACCACTAGCTACATTGTAAGCCCAAAAGATTCTTTAAATGGTATGTCTAAAAACAAATATTTTAAATGTGCTACTTATGCATTTTTACTATTAAAATTATGTGAAATTTGCTTCCATGTTTAAAAGCCTGAATTATCTTTACAATTTATTATAAATAAAAATTGGCTTTAGTTTCCTGCAAATATGTAAAATTTGTAAGTAAAATTTTTAAAAGTTATGACTCTAGTTTTTATCCTTAGGGAGGGAAAAATACACCTTCCAAGTAAATCAAAAGATCTTACGACTGAATGTTTTTATCAGTGAAAAGGAGGCTTATATATTACTACTACTACTAGTATACCACCAGTGCAGTAATATAAAACAACTGCTCAAACAACCTGGATTATTTTACTGACCACCAAAATAATTAACAAAATTCACAATCACCTTGAATAAACTAGTACTCTTTCAATATTATGAAAAAGTCCAGAATTATGTAAACTGATATTCTGTATCTAAATCTATAACTGCAGATGTTTTATTACTGGTAGTTCATCAACTTCAATCCATAAAACACAGCCCTTTCTAAAATTTCATAATTTCTAAGCTAGTAAAAATTTCTTAGTCCATTTCTTGGGTGCTGACAGACTTGGACTGTTAGATACTTTTAAAGAAAAATTCAGTGAAAACAAACATAAAAATGTCTTCGTGTAATGTGACATTAATTTCTATGAATTATATTATCAGAACTTATGATCTTCATTTTTGGACTAATGCTGAAATAAATATTCAAAATCCTAAAGAAATGTATCCCAAAACTACAATGACTTGGATTTAACTCTTAACGATTATAACTCTTAAAGGACCACAAAGAAAATATTCCCCTATAAGCAAATATTATAACAAATACTGAGTTATGCATACTTCTATGAACATACTATCTTTCTAAACTGTAATATATATTTCTCAATAATATGTCAGAAGGCAATTCCTTAAGCTATCTTTTGGTAGCGAACACTCTTTAATAGCCTTTCTTGTTCTATAGTTATAAGAATCTGTTACTCATTAAAATTGTGCTGCCCCATTTTATATTGTTGTATCATTTAATTTCTACATAAAAGCAAAAGTCTAAATAATGTAGGTTTCTGCTCCTTAATCAAATTATTAATATATATTTTTCTTGGATCCTACCATTTTTTGGTATCACACATTAGATTCTAGTTAGAGATTTTCCTTATCTGCAGCTGCTGTTTAAAGTAGCATACAATTAAATTAAAAAAACTTTTTTTGTTTTTAATGTGGGTACCGGGAGTCGACCTCAGGACCTCGCGCTTGCCAGGCAGGCGCTTATGCCTCTGAGCTATCTCACCGGCCCCCCTGTTTTTTTTTGGTATCGGAAATCTAACTCAGGACCTTGAGCTTGCCAGGCAGGCACTGTGCTGCTGAGCTATATCCCTGGCCCCTAAAAACATTGTTATAGACCAACATAATTAAATACCTAATCTTGAAATGTCAAAAGAATGTACACAAAATGAAATCATATACTATTTTGCTACAACAGCAGTTCAGAGCAAATATTATTTATGATTTCTATTGTTTCTGTAACCCTGAGGTTGGCTACCTATAGCCCACAAGCCAAATCCAGCCTGTAGCCTGTTTTTATATCTCTCTTAAGCTGAGAATGGTTTCTACATTTTTACGTGGGTACCGGGAGTCGACCTCAGGACCTTGCACTTGCCAGGCAGGCGCTTGTGCCGCTGAGCTATCTCACCGGCCCTCTACATTTTTAAAACAAGAAAAAATAAGAGAAAGAAGAATAATGACAGAAATAATGTATAGCCCACAAAACCTCAAATATTTACTACATGTTCCTTTCTTGAAAATACTGTCAAAACAGTAAAATCTAAAAGTTGCCACTGTTCCAATCATGCCATTTGCCTAAAACTCTGGGTGTAATTTAAGTAAATGCATGTCTTAGTGAAGATCCGCATAGACCCCTTCTAAGTCAGGAAAAAGCTGCACTTTACAGATGGATTATGTGACCACACAACCTTGGTCTAACTGGGCTGTCGCAGTTACGGGATGGACAGAAAAGAGGATATTAGCCCACCTCCTTGGCTGCGACTAACCAACTAATTCATTCAGATCCCGTTCTTTAGATAGCTTGTGTAAAGACCCCAAAACACCACAACACAAACAAGAAACTGCAGATAAGCCAGGCATGACGGTGCATGCCTGTAATCGTAGGCACTCAGGAGGCTGGGGCAGAAGGATCAAAGAATTAAGGCCCGCACGGACAACTTGACAAGGCCCTATTTCAAAACAAAAACAGAAAAAAGGCCAGTAATGTAGCTCAGCAGTAGATCACTTGCATAGCATGCAAAAGGAGTGAAACGCTAGATTCAATACCCATTACCACACACACACACACCCCTAACAGTATGTGTAATTAACTATCAAAAATATCATTGGGCACTTGAGAAATGCAAATTAAAAGAACACTAAGATTCCATCTTATTCCAGAAAGAATGGTTATCACCAAGAAATCAAGTAACAAATGCTAGCCAGGCTGCAGGACAAAAGGAAACCTTCTACATTGCTGGTAGGAATGTAAACTAGTATAACCATGACGAAAATCAGTATGGAGATTCCTCAAAAAACTAAAACCAGAAATTCCATTCATCCCAGCTATTCCCCTTTCTAGGTAATACATGCATACCCATGTTTATAGCACCACAACTCAATAGCTAAAGTTTGGAAGTGGACCATATGTCCATCAGCAGATGAATGGACAAAGAAAACGTTGCATTTATACACAGATAAAGAAGAGCAAACTCGAGTCATGTGTAGGAAAATGGATGTACCGTGAGACCACAGTGTTAGTGAAATAAATCAGACATACAGCTTAAATATCACATGGCTTCTCTTATATGAGAAACCCAAAATATAAATAAAGAGCAAAATTGATCATAGGAAACAGGGAGATACATCTTTTGCAAAAGGGAAGGGGACCAAGAGAGGCAGGAGAGAGGGGATGAAAAAAGAATTGAGATGTGTTATGTTCATGTACCAACTACCTGTGAGAAATGTAATCATTATGTACTACGAACATGTACCAATAAAAATTATGTACCAATAAACAATTTAAAAGTGGGCCGGTGAGATGGCTCAGCGGCGTAAGCGCCTGCCTTGCAAGCACGAGGGCCCAAGTTCAACTCCCGGATCCCACATATGAAAAAGGGGCCGGTGATATCGCTCAGCGGCACCGGCGCCTCCTGGCGCGCGAGGTCCTGAGGTCGACCCCCCGGTACCCACAAAAAAAAAAAAAAAAAAAAAAAAAAAAAAAATTTAAAAGTTACCGATATCCAATGACAGTCAATAACATGAATGATGAAACTTTAAAAAATGAAAACTATACAGAAATAAACACTTTCACATACAACGCTTCGAGTCTGATCTCCAGTGTTGTACCAAATAAATAAAATTCAGAGAACTAGAGAGTCTTTTCAAATTATATATATGTTAACAAATTATATATATGTAAAACTTGAAATGAATTTAAATACAGAGTTAAAGAAAAGTCTCAAAGACCAGAACAAAGACAGTGATGAAAAATAGTAGAGAAAAAATTAGAAATTCCAAGAGACATTCCAGAAAGCTAGAATGAAGGAAAACAAAAGAGAAATCCAAAGAAAGAAAATTTCCCATACTAAAACTCAGGAGTTTCTGGACTGAAAGGATGCCCTAAAGCCCAAAATTACTCATAAAATAGATCTTAAGAAAGACATACCATCATAAAATGTCAACAACTTTGGATAAAGAGAAGATCCTGTTCAATCCCCAGGACCGCCAACAAACAAGACACAGAATTTTGCAGGATTTTGGAGGATGAAAGGGTCGTATAGAAAGTATTGGGCACCATAGTAACTTTAAGTTTCTTAATAGCAACTCAAGTAAGCTAAAATACAATAAGGCAATGCCATCAATATTTTGAAAGAAAACTGTTCTTCAACATGAAATTTTAGAATTGCAAGTTCAGACATTCAGGGTATAAATATTTACTTCCTTCATAACTTTCCTTTAGTAAACTGCTGGAGGAAAACACCAAAACGAATGAGTAAACGAAGAATAAGGGAGACATCGTATCCAGGAACAGGAACTTCAACAGAGGAGCAAGTCTAGCATAACAAGGAGATATCCCATGATGATAAATGTGTACAAAAGAACACTGAGTGATAGCTCTAAGATGAAGTTAACAGAATGCCAGATATTCCAATGTATTGAGAAATGCAGACCAAAGGAAAAGAGCCTAGAGGAAACAGTATTAAGTACATTTAAAAATAATAAACAACAAACCAAAAAGCCAGATAAGACCATTATTAACTGGAGAAATTTTATAAAATTAAAAAGAATAGTATGTTACTTATGGCTCACCTGAGAATAATGTTTCTATAGTTGGAATAATATAAACATCAACTCTTAACTACATTGGGAAAATAGAAAAAAAAAGTATGTATTTTGTGGTTGGAAAAGAACAGCAAGGAAAAATGGGCAACCAAGGGAAGCTAAATCCTTATTTTCCATTTGGGGAAATGACGAAACAAAACTTGGGCAATTTCTATCCCCAGATATGATGGTACCACACTAGACCTCTCACTGGAAACAAAAACCTGGACGAAATATTTGAAACAGGTTTTAGACAGTGGGAAGTCACTAAGAAAAGCCCTAACTAATATCAGCATTCCGCCAGGAGACATTTTCTCTACCCAATGAGTGTAGAAAAGAGAAACCCAAGAAGAGCAAAACAGTCTCAAAGAGCTGAGGAGAATTCAAGGAAGCTGAGGCACTGGGAATTTGCAAAATACCAGACAGCAAGCTTTGAGGGCTCTTACTTTCTCTGGGCCAGGCCAGGACCCATGAGCTGGGTGGGATTAGGGACCACCGAGACTGGGACTAGGACTGAGCCTGAGACCAATGTGACCAAGAGTTGTTCATACAGAGAAGGAATGGGTACACCAGAAAAATACACAAAGGTTCATGGTTCGTGGAAGCAAGTTTTCCCACTTTCACAGAAAAGGGAGTCATAAAGGCAAAAAATCCTAGGATTAATCTGTGGTAGTAGACAGAATTAGTAGTGATTTTGTATTTTGTTGATGCTTGTTTTGCAGTGCTGGGGATCAAACCCAGGGCCTCATGCACGCTAGGCAAGTACTGTACAACTGAACCATACCTTCAGCCCAGAATTAGAACTGATGTAAATTAATGCTTTCTAATGTAAAGGCAGAGAAACAGATACAACTGTGTGTGCACGTAAACCCATATTCACATACGTGTGTTCATGTATGCAATATATACAACTATTTCTTAGCTCTGTCCTCAGAGAGAGCCTAGAAGCACCGATACCTTGGCAGCCATCTAGCACATCTAGCAGCACAATCTTGTTAATACCACTTTCCACTAAAACGAACAAGGGCTCCTTGGAGACATGGCTGAACATAGGTTAACGGAACAGAAAATAAAAGATGAGCCTGAAACATCTTGCTTTACCTAAATGTACTCAAAGAATAACAATGCCATATCAAAAGGATATAAGAGCTAGCTTAAAAAGTTCCCTTCAAAGGCCAAGTCTGTAATAATTTGAGCATCAAAATATATAAGGCATTGGATTGTAACCTTTTAAGTAAAATATGAGCCCATTCTGAATAAAACAATGAGAAAGAAAAGTTTCTAATGCTGAAGGAATTCTTTTTTTTAAAATCACCATTGGTAACAATTATAATGATAATTAAGTCAGTCAAGAATCATCAATGGTTACTAACTACAGTAGATAAATATTTGATGAGAAACTATATATTCACAGTCTCAAAGTATCTTCTGAAAAAATACTTATTCATTAATAAAAATTACTTATTAACTTTGTAGTACAGAAGTCGGTCAGATGCCATCTAAACTAAATGACAAAAGTTAACATTACCAGTAATAAGACAAATTGACATCATGTACTTCCTGACATCATGCACTTAGAACATAATGTCACTTCTCAGGTAGTCATGCCAAAAATGCTCAGATCGTGAAGTAATATTGGACAACCCAAACTGAAGGATAATCTCAAAATAACTGTTCTGTACTCTTAAAAATAAATGTGAAAGGCATAATAAAAATGTGAAAGGTGATAAACAATGGAGAAACTGTTCTGAATTAAAGACAAACATGACAACTAAATTCAACACACAATCCTTGATTTGCTCCTAAACTTATAGATGACATAACTGTGATAATCAGCAAACACTGAATGGTGCCTGTAGATTAGACATTAATACTGTGTCAGTGTTAACACCCTGATTTTCATAGTCATATTGTAGTTATGAAGGAAAGTGTCCACTTGTTTTGAGGAAAAATGAATGCATTAAAGGAGGATAATGGGACATCGTGTGTACGATTTATTTTCAAGTGGTTCAAAAATACTAACTGAATCTGGGTAATCTAGGGGAAGGGTGTAAAACAGCACTGTGTATTATTTCTATATTTTCCATAAATACTTAAAAGTATTTCAAAATATGCATTGTAAAAATGTTTCAAAGTATTCCTGTTACTTCAAGTAGATAATAATTTATTCATTTTCTAAATCTGTTTATGCAGCCCATTCTGAATTCACCCCCAAACCACTATGCTCCCATTTATCCATAGGAGCCATTATCTGTATTTTAAAATACCTCTTCCTCTCTACATATACTAGAAACTTACTGAGACCCCAAAGAAAAGGGGTGGAGATAAAAAAAAAACAGAAATAACTCAGCCCTTTTCATCAGTTAACCTTACAATTTAGCAGCAAATGAATAGTTAAAAGACCACCACCATCCTCTGTTAAGTAACTGTCCTGCAGAAATTATCTTGAACCATATCTACAATCAGATAGCTTTATTTTAAAATATAAGGTAACTTAGAAATAAATTTTTCCTTAAATACTGTACAGTGTTCTCTTACTGTTGTCTATTCACTAAGTCAATCTTCTGCTGTCTCTCTAATCTTTTTTTTTTTTTTTTTTTTGGTGGGTACCGGGGGGTCGACCTCAGGACCTCGCACGCCAGCAGGTGCCTGTGCCACTGAGCGATATCACCGGCCCCTTTTTCGTATGTGGGTTCCGGGAGTCGAACTCGGGCCCTCGAGCTTGCCGGGCAGGCGCTTAAGCCGCTGAGCCACCTCACCGGCCCTCACTATTCTATCTTAATTTATTACACTAAGATCAGGACCACTGCTGATTTCTACTGCAATGAATCTGTAACTGTCCATCATCATTTATTTTGTACCTATCCCTATTCTTTATGACATTTCAAAGATTATGGCTACTCTTTATAACTCTGACATTCTTTAAACTCATTTCAAGAATCTAATCTCAAATGGCCTTTAATTCTCTACCAGCTGTATCAATCATTCTTCTGGATAAAAAAAAATATATATATATATATGGAAACAATACAAAACCTGAGTAGTTCTGCCTTTCTTTACTGAAGTCCTTATTTCAAACCAGTTTTAAAATCCTTTTGTGTTAATCTTGGCATGCTCTAAAAAAGCACATTTTATTATGTGTAGCTCACCTTTGATATATGTCCTTCCTTCTAACTGCCCTTTTAGCCTATGAGCTCAGACAGCAATCTGATCAATTAAATTGAGTTTTTTAGGTAACTCTTTCCTTCCCATTGAAATTAATGATTTTAGTTTTTTGGTGATGTTATTGTTCACTGTGTAAGTTTCTCATTTTAAAATTAAGCTACCATCACTTTTATAGTCCGGTTATGAACTTCCCTGCTTTGGCAGAACTAAGGATTGAACCCAGGGCACTGAATGTGCTAGGCAAGCCAAGTGCTCTGCTACTGAGCCATAACCCTAGAACTCAAATCTACTTTCCTGAGGTTAACAGAATGCGTATGGTGAGTCTCAGCACTACCTTTACTTCCTCTTCCACTAACTAGTCCTCATTATGCAAAATTCAGAGTAGAAACTCTGCTTCCAGAAAGACATGTGAATTCCCAGTGACTGTTACGCCTATCTCTACATGGGTTTGGTACACTGAATAAACTGTATCTTCCAAACTGTTCTGCAGGGCTGTTACATACTCCCATAACAATGACTTCATTGTAGTTTGATTCCTACTCAAATCGCTATTGTAGACAACCCTCCACACTGTATATTTCTAAAAATACTATGGCCTTTCTTTTCCTTGTTCCCTTCAATAACTCCATTTCTTTTAAATAAAGTGATGATTCTATATTTCAAATATAAAGTCCATCTAAATTTTATGGATCACATTTACAGTGACAAACTGAGTTCTTTTAGAACTCTTCTGACTTTAAGTAAGAAAAAAAAACGTGGCAAGTTCATACATACACAGCAAATGAGAGGTAAGAGAAATAAGAAATGGTAAGTAGAACTATTGAAGATTTTTTTCCTTTTTTTGTTTCTTGGTTTGGATTTTTTAACCCGAAAAGGTCATGTGCATAAGGACAAGAAAGACTCATTATTAGTACTGTATACTAATTATGAAAAATTACATAAGAAGTTTCTTCTGTGTGAATAAATCAGTTGAAATTATGTGGATCTCCTCCAATATGTCCTGAAATAGTCCACCCACAGAACTTTTCTTAAAAAAAAAAAAAAAAAAAAAAAAAAAAGAAAGAAAGAAAGATAGAAAGAAAGGAAGGAAGTTCAGGTATAGGCCACAATATCAAGTAATTAACCATGGTACTTGGATATTTGCCTGAGGGAAGCACAAACATCAGCCAGTATACATAGGGACAGTACAAAAGCCTGAAAACTAGTGGTACTCATTACTGAACACAAAACTTGGTACATAATATATATTTAAACATAAAGACAGTTCATTTAGATATTGACAATAACTTAACAACTTAGTACACATTGCCAAAATAATTTAAAGAAGTTACCTATAACGGCTTTTACTTTTTGCTTTGCTAAAATGAAAAGGTGGTATTTACATGTTCTTGAATATGATGCTTGAACATCAAAAAAAATGTAGTGAAAAAAAGAAAACTATATCAACTCAATTTTATAGGGCAATCAATTAACTTACAAAAACAATAAATATCAATAATCCTATTTCATAGAGATTTTCCCATTTTGTTTCCCATATAAATTAAAATAGTTCTTACCTAATTCATAGAGATGCCCATCTACATGAACTAATGCAATAAAATGAAGGTCTACTTTTTCATCTATATTTGGTGCCTGAAATAGGAGGGAAAAATACATATTACATACATTAGTTGTCAAACAAATGAATCAAGCACACATAAACATCTACAAATAATATCAAATGACATGAGAACATTTATCCAATATAATACCAGGCTTAATCCTTGATACGATGGACAGACTAACCATACCTATGCTTCTAAAAAAAATGTGTCCCTCCATCAACAAGGAAAACAATGATGGAAGCAAACTGTCCTTGATCCCAGCTGATCTAAAGAGCCAAATCTTGCTAACCTTGGAAGCCCCCTGCCTGGCACAATACCTAGTACATAATATTTATACTATGTACACTTGTTGATGAAATTAAGGTATAAGCTGATTTAATTTTTAAAATTCAATGTAAGAAAGTAAAAACATTTTTAATAATTCATAAAGAGAGTTAAAGAAATTGTTTTCAAGTTAATGAATGAATGAATGAATGATTTTGGTTTTTGGAGACAAAGTCTCGCTATATAGTTCAGGCTGGCCTTGAACTCACTACATATGTAGCCCAGGCTAGCCTTGAACCTGTGGCAACCCTCCTGCTTCAGCCTCCTGAGTGCTGGGATTACAGGCATGTACTATCATGCCTGGCTCAAGTTAAATTTTAAGACATCAGGAAAGTGAGATGGTTCCCTTAATGACCTGAATTTAATCTCATGCTTTGAATAATATAATATAAACAATCATAGAATAGAACAAGTATGTGTACTGACTTTAGATTCAAAAAGCGTACAAATGATTAGATGCAAGAAAATAGCCCTGAAATCTAAAGGGGGAGAAGAGTCAAAACAAATTGAAGTACAGTTAACTACCGTAAAGTCCATGATTTTTTCTTGCTTTCTTTCATATTTAATGAACAATTTGAAATTTAAGCTATAGCTAGGTTTTTGTAGCTTACCAAAATCAATTTACACGAGCAATATTTACATTTCTTAGACATTCAAATAATTTATGCAAAGTCAATACACTGATTAGCCGGTACTCTGATACACAGTAAGTATACGGCTAACACTAGTATGTGTTAGGTATATATCTAATCTATGTGGCTTGAAATGAAGTATAGTAACTATTAAATACAAGTAAAACATCAATTTTACAAATAAAAGTTTTCAAGAGGCAAAAATCAAATTATATCCCACATTACCTAATAATTCTTTTAATATAGATACTATCCTAACTCAAAAAACTACACTTCTCTTACCCTCAAGCAATGTATACATTGTAAAGTAGTTGTAATATGAAGTTTTCTGATGGAGTTATTAAAAGATAAACAAGGGCCGGTGAGACGGCTCAGCAGCTTAAGCGCCTGCCTTGCAAGCGCGAAGGCCCGAGTTCGACTCCCGGAACCCACATAGGAAAAAGGGGCCGGTGATATCGCTCAGCGGCACGGGTGCCTGTTGGCGCGTGAGGTCCTGAGGTCGTCCCCCCGGTACCCACAAAAAAAAAAAAAAAAAAAAAAAAAGATAAACAAAATCACCATTTTTATTCACTACTATATTTTATATGATTTACAAAATGTTTATAAAACATTAATCAATATAGTGAATCATCTAATCTCTCATTATTCTTCTGAGATTATTTCCCTCAAATTATAAATGGAAGAAATTTAGCATAAATTGATGTGGCAAATTAACTCTTCCTAACGTCGATCTAGAACTGAAGAGTTCCACATTGGCAGGAATCAGTTATCTAGCCTTACCATTGCTCCAATAGTGGACTCTTCTCAAGCCCCTTCTTGTGGAAGCCCCTCCATTACAAGGAACTGCCTAAATTTGTGGCAGTCTAGCCCATTGTCAGTTTTGTAAAGAATTATCTCTCATACTGAGGCTAAAATATGGCTTCCTGTGCTTTTCCTCATCCTGGAAAAAAGTCCAATCCTTTTTGAATATGGTATTTCTTCGAATATTTTATATCTATGATAATGAGTTCCCTTACTCTCCTAGTCAAGGAATCAAAAAATATTAGCGATCATTCAATCTAATACCCTCAGTTTATCAATGACTTGAAGGGAATTCAATTTTTCAAGCTAACCCTAAGCAGTTTGCAAATTATAAATTCAATTCTGTGACAAAATGCTAGAATTCCTCATCTGACTAGAAAAAAAACTTTATTTTATTCATTTTAAGATAATTCTCCAACATAATACCAAGTATTTTAATATTTTCAGTTACTGTTTTTAATAAATTACTACTTTAACTTCTCTTAAGAATTACACGTCATATACCTTCTATGTTTCATATTTTGCCAGTAAACAAACTATGCTAGAGGTAACAGCAATACAGCTGGAGTCAGAAAACTGATTACTCAACTCCCGTGAGTTCTGAGTTTCTTATTCACTTTGAGGTTTAAATGAGATGTGTCAAAATACTTTAAGTGTTATATAAACCTTATGTATTTGCAATATTAAAACATTTTCACAAATATAATTACTACAGCAACTAAAAAGTGTGTATCATTGTACCTTTCATCCAAAAGTGCACACAAAAATTACAAAACACTAAAGTAGGCATGAAAAGCCTTCAACCTATTATAAAAGATAAGCTCAAAACTTTTAAGCCTTCTATAAAATTTCAATAAATATTATGAGTCATTTCCTTTAATCAACTTCAACTAATGTCAGGGTCTAAAATCTGCAATTACTCAATTACTAAAAATTATCCCACTAAAAATCATAAATAAAAATCAAATACCAGCAAGTCTTCTGTTTCAAAAAAATGACCAACAAATAGCAGAAGGCAAAAAAACAGAAGCTCTGGATTGGATAATTTTGCCTGTATATTAATTCCTTATTTTAGAATATAATACTTCTTAGTTACCTCAAAAAATTAAAAACTAATCTAATACATCAATTAGAAATTAAATACTAAATATAAATTTCATTTTTTAAAAAGTCCAAACTTAATATATATGACACTTAATATATACCAGGCACTGTTCTAAGTGCTTTATATATATTGATTAATCACCATACAAACTCAATGAGGTAAGTAATATAATTACACTCATTTTTTTTTTTTTTTTGTGGGTACCGGGGGGTCGACCTCAGGACCTCGCGTGCCAGTAGGCGCCCGTGCCGCTGAGCGATATCACCGGCCCCTTTTTCGTATGTGGGTTCTGGGAGTCGAACTCGGGCCCTCGCGCTTGCCGGGCAGGCGCTTAAGCCGCTGAGCCATCTCACCGGCCCTCATTTTTTTTTTTTTTGTGGGTACCGGGGGTCGACCTCAGGACCTCACACACCAGCAGGCGCCCATGCCGCTGAGCGATATCACTGGCCCTTTTTTCGTATGTGGGTACCAGGAGTCGAACTCAGGACCTCGCGCTTGCCAGGCAGGCGCTTACGCCGCTGAGCCATCTCACTGGATAGAGAGGCATTTAGTAACAGTAACACGTTCCAGGTTAACAGCTAGACGTGATGGACTAGAGCAAAACCCAGGCCATGTGGCTCCAAAATCCATGTTTTTAACCATTACACTATGAAAATATGAGGCTATAAGGCAGTGGAATTAATATGCAGCAATATCAACATTACATTGAAAATACAAAACTGGAAATGTCAAATTTTATGACGTGTTCACTTATATTTATGTGCTTTTTATAATTACTATGCTTTTAAGTACAAAAAAATTCATATTTACAATTAAAGCAATTGTGCCCTAGTGAGAATTTACAAAATTCGATTTTACTCTATTCATCAAATTCACCTTATATCCCTCACTGTGTCAAACAGCATACAGCACATTAGAAAAGCAACAAATATCAAATAGATAAATGAATGAAAATGACGAATGTTGTAATTCAATGATGGTAATGAAACAGAGACACCACTTTGTTCATACTCAGCACAAATGAAAGGCTATTGGACAATCATATTGATGTTTGGTGGAAGCAAATGTTTAAGAGAAAGTGTTGAAACGCCACTTTATAGTTTGAATACAACTCTGGAAAGGCAAATAAAGGGAAGGAAAGAATGTTCAACATTAACTTCTAACTGTTCTTACGTGTTAAAGTGTTTGTGTAATAAAATTTCTCCTGACTTCAACAGCCATGATTTACAGAAATGTCGTTTCTTATAAGATATGGCACACACCAAAACTTTCAGATACTGCGTTTCTAGATAGGCTCTGCCAAACCAGTCAATACCTTTAATAGCCTAAAACATCAGAAAGACAAGAGTTGTAGTTGCTAATTCTGCAGTTTATTTCAATTATGATAATTACTTGAACTCCATAATCAACCTGGATATGTAGGATAGTTAGGATTACAAAAACAAATGTACTTTTTAGTAGTTTGCTGATATTTTTAGGCTACAGAAGAGAAATCATAGAATCTGTGGGAAGCCTATATCAATACACAAAGAGAAAATCTTCATCTCCTACTTGGAAAAGATCTTAGAAACTGAATAGGCAGGGAAGATCGGATCAAGATTAAACCAAGTACCTGAGCCACCTCAGGGAATAAAATAGCTTAGATGAAACATCCTACACCATGAAGGATTTAGATTGAGGACAGAGTAAGTAAAGTGACCCCAGAGCATGGCAAGAGACAAGTCATGCTCAGAAATGTGAAAAAAAAAAAAAAAAATTGAAGTAACAGATGACAAAGAACTCAGAAGGTACACAGCTTTTGTTAACCTGAGTCAACTAAATGAAATCAGAAAGCTGAAGGTTAAGAAAACACATATTCACTTCAACAACTGACAGGAACTTAAACATCACCACGAATGTTGATCAGTACACATCAACAGGCAGGCAACCTTATGTGTTTGCAGAATATGGAGTGGGAAGATGGATGTTCACCGAGGTACTGGAGTGAAAGTCAAGCTAGACCGCAAAGCATAGAGGTATGCTTGCAATCTTATTAGGGAGAAAAAGCTAATGGTTGAGTGAATCAAGAGAAAGCACTTTGAAGACTGAAGACATTTAGGGAAAATAAATAAATAAAAAGACTGCCCTTGTCACTGGAAGAAGAGATGGAAGATTGACTACACTTACAACAGAATGGAGACCCAAAGATGGTAGGCGTAAGAAGGGTCGCCAGCGACGAAGACGGAGAGATGGACTGGTAGCCTTTGCAGGGCCTACATGGTTACGTTTGACCCAGGGCAGGGATGCATGGTGACACAATGATGAGGCCTTCGTTCTGCAGTGGCTAGAATGAGGCTGTGATGAAGATGGCGAGGAGGACTACATAATTAAAAAAGAGAATATTTTACTTAGACCACGTTACTGGGTGATCATTTATTCTTAAAAGCAACGTATGGTCATACTTGTATTCATATGGTCTAGTACTTTTAATAACCCTAATCTTTAAAGATGACATGAAAATGTGTAAAGGGGAAATATATAACCAAGTATTGTATCAGGTTATATGTTACAGCTTCTGTAAGTGTATATCTGAAGTATCAGCATAGCCTCATTTGTATAGCACACTCATGGAACTGAATATTTAAAAGCCACTAAAATGGAATTATGATGTCGAATTGTTTTAAAAATGCTAACACACACACAAAACCCATGCAACTCATACAAAGCGCATAAAGAATATTGGGTAGAAGAAAACCATATGGTGATAGGCGATGATAAAAAGAATTCCTTAGCAGGCATAAACTCTAAGGAGAAAAACAACAACAATAATAACCTTTAAAATATAAGCAAGGGTAAAATTAACTCCTCTCAAGATGATGAGCTGAATATACTATCCCCCTTATTTATGCTGGCAAGTTACATGGAAAATACCCTGGCCTATTTATTATCTTTTAATAAACAATATTAATTAAAATGTATATCATTTATGTAGGCATTCTTTTAAGCCCTTAAGATATACCAATTCATTTATACTCCTAGTAACCCCTGAGACAGATTCAACTATTACCACTTTACAAATGGATTAAGTGACACAACCAACAACACACTGCCAGTAAGTGGCAGAGCTGAGAATGAATCCCAGAAAATCAGGTTCAGTTTCTAAAGTTCAGTAGTCTTTCTTTTATTTCTGTGCTGGAGATGGAGTCCAAGGCCTTGAGCATGCTAAGCAAGCTTTTACTGTTAAGCTACATCTTCAATCAAAGTCCAGTGATAGTAATCACTATGATGTATAACCTATACAACCAAGAGAAAGACTTAAATGCTAACTTATCAGATCAGATTCTAGAAAGCAGAGGAGTAATTCTCGTAAGGTAACATATTTGGAGAATTACCCATTAGAACACTATTGTACTATGAAAGCCAAATCTGGCCCAATAGTTTTCCACAAAAAATAGATGGGTACAAAAATTAACTTATTAATAATAATCTAAATGATTTGTAACTGTCATTTTCAACAAATATATTAAATAAAAATAATTTAATGCAATATGACAAAAATTACAATTATGACCATCCTGAGAAGAAATAAAAAGAAAAAAGACCTAAGTCTTTGCTTAGTAATAATAAATTTCACTAATCAGAATGTAGCCTCTTGGGCCGGTGAGATGGCTCAGTGGCTTAAGCGCCTGCCCGGCAAGCGCGAGGGCCCGAGTTCGACTCCCGGATCCCACATACGAAAAAGTGGCCGCTGATATCGCTCAGCGGCACGGGCGCCTGCTGGCGCGTGAGGTCCTGAGGTTGACCCCCCGGTACCCACAAAAAAAAAAAAAAAAAAAGAATGTAGCATCTTTAGGAAAATAAGAACTTTGCTGTGAATGATTTTTAAAACCCTTTCAATCTTGAAAATTCTATGATCATGGTTGGTATTACTTTTGATCTATACAAGCAATACATGAACCTAAAATAAAACTATGATTTCAATGAGGGTTGAAAAATATGAGACTACTTCTGTTGCTCATAAATATATAAGTGAATCATAAACTTGGCTCTCTATGGTAATATAAGTATACATAATAAAGTGTCTCACAGACATAGTCTAATCTGAAATTTGTTACATTTGATCTGATTACATTTAAATAAGAGGGAGACAGGAGAAAACAGAAGAAATTAATAAAAGAGAAAAAGAAATGGAGTGTGGAAGGACAGACTAATAAACCAGAGCTGTACACCGATAGAATGTGGAAGGTTAGAATAGGTAAAACAGGAAAGATATTCCTGGCAAAAAATTCAGTGTGAGAAAAAGAACAAAAATAGGAATGAGTCGAATATGTTTAGAAGACTGGACTGTCAAGTCTGGGATTTGATTCAACTTCAAGTTTTGATGGCCTTTTTCTTCTGGCATTATTAAAGAAAAAATTTAGAACTTTCAGAAAATACTTTCAAATTTATAGTTACAAAAATAGGAATAATAGAAGAAAGATCTGCCTATGACATTTTATCCATATTTGTTTTATCATCTGTACTTACATTCTCTTCCTTTCATCACATAGTTTTCTTCCTGAACTACTGAGGGTAAGTTATGTTCATCATGGCCCTGTGCCCTTAAATACAATTGTCTTTCAGTATCCATGGGGGTCTGGTTCCAGGAACCCTCGGATACCAATATCTATAGATGTTCAAGTCTCTTATATAAAATGTCATAAGCCAGGCATTGTGGCCACATTTGTAATCCCAGCACTCAGGAGGCTGAGACAAGAGGACTGCCTTGAGTTCAAGGCCAGCCTCAACTAACACAGTGAGTTCAAGGGCATAGAATACATAGGGAGATCTGGTCTAAAAAACAAACAAGCAAACAAAATAAAATGTCAGTATTTCCATATAACTGAATCACATCTTCCCATATACTTTAAATCATCTCTAGAGTACATATAATACCTAATCGTTGTATTGTTCAGGATATAATGACAAGAAGAAAAGTTTGTACATGTTTAATACTGTCACAACTGTAGTATTTTTTAGAATATTTTCAAGTCACTGTTGGTTGGATCTACAGATGTAAAACTCACATGAATAATTCAGATTTCCTAAGACTAGAATTCTCTTACAGTAACGGCAATGCAGTTATCACCAAATTTTTGATACACAGTGTGAATCAATATGAATACTTAAATTTTAAATTATGGCTATTTAAATTAAAAAATTTATTACAGTAAAAGATACTTTGCCATTAACACCCCTCAAACTATTCCGCTTGCTTCCAACACACTTAATGTCATCCTTCCTGCCACTTTGTGAACCAGTTTTGGAAGTCCTCTTTCACAAGTTGCTTTAGTTGCACTGTCAAGGCTGCCTTGATGTCCTAAACTGATTGAAAACATTTACCTTTCATGTCATTTTGATTTTGAGGAACAGCTAGAAATCCTATGGTGCCAGATCTCGTCAGTAAAGTGGATGAGGCAGAAATTGTCATAAATATTTTTAATTGATTCAGGACATCAAGGCAGCCACAAAAATACACACATGAAAGAGAACTTCCAGAACTGCTTCAAGTAGTAAGAACAATGGGATAAATGTGTTCAAGCAAGAGGGAGTATTTTGAGAGGGAACTGTGGCAGTTGTACCTTGGTTCACGAACTTAATTAATTCCACAATTCTGGGGAAGATAGCCATGTTTGTATTCCAGCAGGGAAGATGGCCAAGGTCATGTTGGTTATCTGAAGCAGAGTTCAAAAACAGAAGCAAAATTTTGCCAAAAGCTTCTGTTCGTGAACAGAAGCGTTAGTGAACTGAGGTGTTACTGTATGTCTTTTATTGTAATATATTTTTTAATTTTAAAGATTTTTTGAATAGACCATTCTCAGAAGAAGAAGATGTACAAATGGCCAATAAATACATGAAAAAATGTTCATTGTATTTGGTCATTACAGATACAAATCAAAACAACCTTTTGATTCCACCTTACTCCAATAAGAATAGCTTTCAATAAGGTCTCAAAAAACAAACAAACAAACAAACAAAAAAACAAACGCTGGCTAGGTTATAGGGAAAAAGGAAGCCTTCCACATTGTTGGGAAAACAAACTAGTACAACCACTATGGAAATCAGTATGAAGATTCTTCAAAACATTAAAAATAGAAATTCCATCTGACCCAGCCATACCTGTTCTTCGTACCTTCCCAAAAGAGTTCAAGTCACCATATTGCAGTGTTACACGCATACCCACACTTACAGCAGTACAATTCACAACAGCTAAATTATGGAAGAGGCCTATATGCCCATCAACAAATAATGGATAAAGAAAAATTGGTATATATAAATAATGGAGAAATACTCAACCATAAATGAGTCATTTGTAGGAAAACGGGTGAATTTTGAGAAGACAGTGAAATAAATCAGATGCAGGTTAAATATCACATGGTTTCTCTAATATGAGAGACCCCAAATTTAAATTATTTAAAGAGCAACAGAAAAGAGTCATATTAAGAAACAGGGAGGCAGGTAGACTCTGCAAGGATGGAAAGGGAATCTGGAGAAGGAAGGAGGGGGGAGAGTGGGGAGAAAAGAGGGAGTAAAAATGATCAAGATGTAGTATGTATATGTATCACTCCCCGAAGCTAAGTATTCCAAATATATAACAAAAATTTTAAAATTTTATATAAATATTCACTTTATTTTCTTATTGCACCCTAATACTTTTGTCTAATATCCCATCCATATTTTAGTGTTATCAGTTGATATGATCATGTCTTTTACAGCATTTTTCCTCAGGGTCTAATGTACAAGCAGATACTAAACTTACTTGTCATGCTTCTTCAGTGTCTTTTAACCTGAAACATTTCCAGCTCATTTTATTTTATTTTATTTCATTTCATACTGTGCATAGGAGCAGTTTTACCTCTTCCTTACTGCCACCATACATCCTTTATTTCTTTTTCTCCCCCTACTGATTGGTTAGGATGTCTAGTATCATAATGAATTTCACTGATCATTTGCTTTTATCTTTATTTCTCCTTTCTGCTTTCTTTGGGTTTAATATGCTCTTCTTTTGCTACTGTAAGGTAAGAATTAATCACTGACTTGAAGTCTTTCTTTTCTATTCATAAGCACGTAATGCTACAGTTTCTAACCTCTGCTTTTTCTTTGTTACTCTAAGCATTTACAACTTATAGATTTCTCTCTAACCCCTGTTTAACTGAACTTTGTAAATTCTGATATTTTTATTTTCACTCAATTAAAAATACTTTCTAATTTTCCACTGTGAATTCTTTCTTGATCTATGAGTTATTTAGAAGCATGTTAATTTCTAAATATTTTGGGACTTTCCATATATTTTTCTGTTACATACTTCCAACTTAATTCCATTATTGCTAGAAAACATTGTATGATTTAAAATAGTTTAAATTTTTTAAGCTTTATTTTCTGAACCCAAATATAGACTATCTTGGTGAATATCTCATGCATACTTGAAAAGAATGTATATTCACCTATTGTTGGATGAATGTTTGATAAATATCAAAAGGCCAAGTTGCTTGACAATGTTGTTCAGGTCATCTGCGTCCTTGGCAATTTTCTGTGTTTGCTGTTATAATGATCACTGAGAGGAGTGTTGAAATATACAACTATAAATGTAGATTTGTCTCCATTCAGTTCTACTAGTTATTTGCCTCATATATGAAGAGACTCGAAGTTTTAGCTGCATACACATATTCTGTTATATGTATATTATGTCTTAGTAGGTAATGTTTATGTAATATCTTTTATCATGGGTAATAGTTCTTGTTTTGAAGTCTGCTTCATCTATTGTTAATAGAGGGACTCCAACTTTCTTTTTTTTGTATTTTTTTTTTCCTTATATGCGGGTACCGGGAGTCGAACTCAGGACCTCGTGCTTGCCAGGCAGGCACTTATGCCACTAAGCTATATCACCGGCCCTCCAACTTTCTTTTGATTAGTGTTTATCCCATTCTTTTAATTGAGTATAATATTGCTATACCTTTTAAAGTGACTTTTGTGGGGCCGGTGAGACGGCTCAGCGGCTTAAGCGCCTGCCTTGCAAGCGCGAAGGCCCGAGTTCGACTCCCGGATCCCACATACGAAAAAGGGGCTGGTGATATCGCTCAGCGGCACGGGTGCCTGTTGGCGCGTGAGGTCCTGAGGTCGTCCCCCCGGTACCCACAAAAAAAAAAAAATAAATAAATAAAAAATAAAATAAAATAAAGTGACTTTTGTAGACAGCCTATAAGTGAGTCTTTTTTTACCAAACTGGTAATTTTTCTTTCAGTGTGCATGTTTATATTTAAAGCATTTACATTTTATTTTCATGTAATTCTTTTCCTGAATGAATGAATGGATTTAATAGTTCCTTTTTCCTATTCAAAAGTATTTATGTTTAACACAATTGAAATAATACAAGAAATTCTTGAAGATCTCTAAGTGACTAATCCACACACAAGCCCTCTATACTCGAGCCCTTCCTTGGATCTATAACATCTTCTTCTGTTAACTTACCCCATAGAATACCACAAATAAATTTAAACATCTTTATAATAGATATATGTACACATTGTATTTCTTTTTTTTATGTGGGTACTAGGAGTCAAACTCAGGACTTCGCGCTTGCCAGCAGGCGCTTGTGCCGCTGAGCGATATCACCAGCCCTTTTTTTCCTTTATGTGGGTACCAGGAGTCAAACTCAGGACCTCGCGCTTGCCAGGCAGGCGCTTATGCCGCTGAGCTATCTCACTGGCCCCACATTATATTTCTTACAGCTCTATTTCACAAATTAAAATATAGAATAACAGAATCTCAGAAGTGGAAGAAACATTAGAGCTCAACCCTATGTTCAATAAACAGATATTCTCTACAATAGTCCTAAACATCAGGAGCAAAGGAAGCTAACACTTCCCCAGAGAACACATGTTTACAACAATCACAGCTGCTTACATGTGTGGTTATTTGATATATTAAAATATTAATAATTTTCAAAAAGGCACGAAATATTTTTGTCATTAAAATGGGGTAAGAGTTAATAAATAATTATATCGTTATCCATCATCTTAATCGTGTGGGGAGAGGGAACTGACTGTTTCAGGAACTGGTAACTTACAGCTCTTACTATAATAAAAGTTTGGGTTTGGCTTTTTTTCCTGATGTTAAAGAAAAACTTCTTTGGGGCAACCCACTTTCCAGGTCCTCTTCTATCTCTCTTAAACAGAAGTTTTCTTTCCCTCAATAAATATTTACTACTCTTAAAAAAAAAAAAAGAAAAAAGAAAAACGTCTTTGTATCTTAAGTGCCCCTTTCTTCCTTGTAGACCAAGTACACTCAGTCCATCAGTTCCAACTTCACATGCCCTTGTTGAGGAAATACCCTTCCGGGTCCTGGGCTTGGGACTTAGTCCAGTCCATCAGCTTTGCCCTAAGTGTGGACTCCACACCTGGTTCTTCAGCCTGGGTATAGCCAGCAGCTGTCTGTCTCCTCCTCTCACTGGCTGTTCTATTTTCACGACCAACACTTACAAATTTTCTTTCTTTTTCTTACAGCCACAATATATTATTCATCTTTAGTTCCTTATCTAGCTTTTGGTCGCAAGGAACAGCTTCTTGTGCCTAATATGTCATCCCAAACTACTTGCATTTTCCACAATGAAGGGACAATGCTCAGAGACAAAGTGGACCAGTATGATGACTGCAAAGAGATAGGATTCAATTAACGCAGGTTAAGTCACACGTACTCCTGTGTGTGTATCTCCAAGAAGCTGTTCTCTCAAATATGTCAACAATTAGGGCAAGAACCGCTCTGCTGATGGCGTTCCCCACGTAACATCATCGAGGGCCCACCTGCAGTGACCATGGTAACGTCTTCCAGCTGAGTCTGGGTCTTCAGCTGCTCCCTGGGTATGTACCTGTGCACTACGGTCACCGTTGTGTCATCTCCTGACCACTCGTGGTCTCTGTCCATATGCCAGAGCATGGCGATGGACAGGCCTATGTTCTTGGATCCTCCAACCACAAGCATATTTTTCCCAAAGGTTTCAATTCCTGTCCTGATGATGATCTCCCAGACAGCACAGGCAGCGGCAGGGACGAAAGAACGCTGGTCCAGGCAGTTTCCCCACACTGATAACATGAAACCCATCCACATCTTTTCCTGGGGCAATTCCACTGCGTACTGTTTGTTCAGCTGCATGGTCTAGAAGAGGTAACTGAATTAATATACCACTGACTACGGGATCCACATTTTATGTAATTTCTTTTTTTTTTTTTTTTTTGGTTGGGTTGGGTTAAAATCTATACTCATTTTTATGTTTTCTCGATCTGTTCTTTGTTCCCTTTTCTGCCTTTTGGGGGATTATTTTTATGATTCTAGCTAGCTTTATTATGGGGTTCTTGTTTACATTTTAACTTTTTTAGTAATTGGTCTAGGATTTACAATATATATCTTTAGTCACAGTGTACCTTCAAATAATATACCATTTTATACGGAGTTAAGAACCTCATAGTAGCATTATCACAATTTCTTCTTCCCATCCTTTATGCTATCAAATACCTTTATATATGCTATAAATTTATATTACTATTTGAAATCAGAGCAACTTAAAATCAGAATAAATTTTATCTTATATTTACCTTCACTTGTTCGATTTCTATCACTTTCTAGTTCTTTGTATAGATCCAAGTTTCTGCCTTATTGTACTTCTGCACAAAGAAATTCCTTTACATTTCCTGTAGTGCAGGGAGCCTGGTAATGAGTTCTCTTAGTTTTTGTTTGTCTTAAAGGTTTTATTTCTGTATTTCTGAAAGGTATTTTTGTTCCAGTCAACTCTTTCAGACTTTAAAATATTCCATTGTATTCCTACTTGCATAATTTCAGATGCAAAGTCTGCTATAATTCTTGTCTTTGCTCCTCTGTGTTTTGGTGTGTTTGTGTGTGGTTTAGGGTGGATGTATTTATTCTACCTGGTGTCTAAAGTACTGTTCTTGAAGATGCAGTTTGATGTCTTTAATTATTCTTGGAAAAATAGCCACGCTTCAGTATTTTTTTCTATCCCAAGACCACTCGCCCACCCCATCCCACCCCCCCCACTCTCTGTCATCTCTCTCCCTCTCTCAGCTTCTTTTGATTGATTTTTAAATCCTCTCAGTTAAAAAAAGAATACAGAGGGCTAGGGATATAGCTCAGTGGCACAAGCGCCTGCCTGGCAAGCTCAAGGTCCTGAATTCAATTCCTGGTACAAAAAAAAAAAAAAAAAAAAAAGAGTGAGCTAAGCAGACACAGCCTATGACTTTTAATATTCATAAGCATAAGAACTTAGATGACTTGCCAAGAGCCACATAAGTAGTGACTGTCAAAGTTGGAGACAGACTTGTGACACCTGGATACAATTTTGGTGTTTTCTATAACATGAAAAGCTATACCAGTCCTCATGTGTCAACTAATTTAACTGATTCACAGAAGCACATCTATTATAATTTATATCTGTATTCCCCTCAAACAATTCAAATCTATGAGCATCTAGCTGTCAAATTTATGAATAGTTCAGGAAGCCTGGCACAGTGGCGCACACTTACATTCCCAGCTACTCAGGAGGCTGAGGCAGGAACCCAAGTTCAAGGGCAGCCTGAGTAACTTAGTAAGACCCTATCTTAAAAAAGGAGAGTGCTGGAAATACAGCTCAGCACTCTCTGGGTTTAACCCCCAATACCATAAGAAAAAGAAGAAAAGAGACACATAACTACTTCAGGGGAAGAAGGGAGAATCAGAGTCCAGATCCTAAGAGGCCAAATTACTTTTCCTTCACACCTAGTCTGCACATAGTCTATATATGTAAAAAATTAAGAAATTACTCTGCAGACTATAACCAAAGAACAAAAATGGCACTAAAACTAAAAAGAAATGATCTAGACCTTTAAGCGAGGTTAAAAGCAATTCTCTTAAGAAATCAAGTGTTTGGTAACATCCTAAGTGTTTAAATCTAAATTATGTAATCAAAAATACTAAAATAAAGTCTGTTTTGGCTTACACTCAAACCATTTTTTCATTTAAACTGACATTCTGTTAAGAAAAAATATTATGATCATGTAATTTCATAAACTGGTAAATACTTAAAATTATTACTGTTATCATATATATATCAAAGGGCAACAAAAAAAGTTCAGTACAACTTCAAGTGGTCATTTGTAATTCATTACATATTTGCATTCAAGTACTAGCTATGTAATATAAAATTGTTAAAGCTTCACTTTGTTTTTGTTTTAGCAATTCTGATTTACTTTTTTTTCTTTAAGAGTACGGAAATGCTTTCTAGCTGTGAGACCTTGGACAAGTTAGTAACTTTAGTTTTCTGATTGGTAACACGAGGCAATTATCTAAGGGAGTTGAGAAAGTAAGACTAGGGCACACAGAGAGCTTAGCCTATCACGTAACACGCATTCATTAAATGGTAATCATCACTATGACAAGATGCCAGACGTACTTTCAAAAGCAGTGAGAATTAAGAATATTTAATACCTGGAATCTCAATAAGTACAAAAAAGCTTTTCATTATAGTTACCCATGAATGTTGCTTAGGAACAGCAAAAAAAAAAAAACCAAAACAACAAAATAAAAAAAACCCTCCCTGATACTGTAGCATCCAGAAATGATGCTCATCCCTCTCAGTGATCGCCGTTATCTCAGGGTGAGAATCTCTTAGACCGACATGTACAATTCCTGTGGCTCTCTAGTAAAGAACAACGTGCACCACCTTCACAAGATAAAAACAGGAAAATACTGAAGAGAATAACCTTCAACTCCTTTATTGTTTAAAAAGAATTTTAGCTTCTGAAGACATGATCATTAGAAATCATGATTCCTTTTATTGACCTGTTGATAAAATATACACTTGATAAGGACCACTGAATGTAGCAGTTATTTTCTGAATGCGGTGTGTCTTTTCAGACTTTAGAAATACCACTGAGTTCCAAAAAATAAAATATGGAAAGGAAAATTAGTAATGTCTCTATGCTATGAAGAGAGAGTAATATATGTGTACTCATGTATAAGGACATGTATGCACACATGAAGGAGAATGTATAAAATTTTTAACAATTTAAAATAAAAATTATAAATTAATTCTAAATGAAATTCTGCAGATTTTCAATTAGATTCCAGGTCAAAACTCTACATTGAAGTTTAAATTTAAAATAGGAAAGTAAAACTACATCCATACAAAAGTCTTTTCCATTTTGAGTTGGCAGAGTCAAACATGGGCTGGGTATCAAAATACACAAAATACAACTATATATTTCATGGAAAATCTGGATAATGGCAAATTCATTTTACCTAATAAAATCAAGATGCCCACAGACTTGAAAACACTCCTGACTTTTTTTCTCTGTTGGTTTAACAACTGTGTCTTTTCATTTCAGTGTAAAATTCTCCACGTTAGAAGTCTATTAATACTACATCACTATATGTTACATTAAAACCAAACACACTATTGTTAAGCTATCCAAACTAATTCCCTAAAATTATTTTCTTTATAATTTGATAATGGCCTCAAAAAAGTTTTTATTTATTGTAAAAGCAAAAGTGTTGAATCCTAAATTACCCTCTGTTCTAGAAAATTTTGGTTTAGCTGGGAATATAGCTCAGCGGCACAGTGCCTGCCTGGCAAGCGCAAGGTTGTGAATTCGATTCCCAGTACAAAAAAAAAAAAAGAAAAGAAAATTTTGGTTTAAAACAAAACTAACAGAAAAATCTCATCAAACACAATCTCAATCTCAATTCAATTTTTATTATCAAAGACATTTTTAAATAGATATCTAGTCCAATCTGGAAAAAATAGACTGGTAAGCTTCCTAATAGCTTGCTAATAGAATTTCCTTTTAAAACAAGGAAACTAGTACTCCATTTCTAAAATTCTAAAGTTGAAGAAAGTAAAAAAAAAAAAAAAAAAAAAAAAGTAGAGGGAGGAAGAGGAGAGGAAGTAAAAGGAAAAGGGTAGATCTCTATTCAGAAAATGGTATATAAGAGGAAAAAATTGACAAAAACAAAAGTAGGCAGGAGACACGGACAAAAGTACAAGGAGCTAGAGTAGGCTCTCAGTTTTAAGGATGAAATAAAATGAAGTTGCCACCAAAACAGGGACCTTAAGTCTGGTTGGAAAATAATTTTTAAAATGAGGTATGGAAAGTAAAAGAAAACAAAAAAGTGATCAGAAAGTGACAGTTTAAAACTTCTTAACAAAACTGGACTTACATAGCTTAAACAGCATAATAATTCTCACCAGTTACATTTACTGTTTCCATCTGATTCTTCCAAGATAATCAGAAACTTAAACTTCATACTACAAAAAAACTAAGTTCTTCCTAATAGCTTCAGTTTCTTTCAAAGTGAAGCAAAAGAAAGTAAATCCCTAGAGAATGGATATAAATATGTGAAACCTTTAATTTATATGTGTATAAGTTATTTTTGGCTTATTGGAATGATTCCTTCTATCTCTTTGTAATTCCAACATAATAAAGCTAACTGAAGACTATAGAGTCAAATGAAATCATGCAAACTATACTGACACAGCTAATGAAGATGAAACTTTAAATTATTTTCTCTCACTGACAGTGTTCATTGGATGGGCCAAAAACCCTCCATTTCTCTGGTCCCACACCTGTGAATTCAACCAATCAAGGATCAAAACTGTTTGGAAGAAAAAAAAAAATCACATGCACTGAACATATACAAACATTTTCTTGCATTGTTCTCTAAATAATACAGTATATCAACTAGTTATGTTTCATTATATTAGGTATTATAATTAACCTGAAGATGATTTCAAGTATACAGGAGGACCTGCATAGGTTATATGCAAATATGAAGCCATTTTGTACAATGGACCTGTATAAGTGGTAATCTGAGTAAAAGTTAAACTTTTATGTAAGTGGTTTGGTATCTATGGGGGTTCCTGAACCAATTTTCCACTTGCCCGGCCACCAAGGATACTGAGGGATAATTGCATATGATGAAATTTTAATTATGGATACATATTTATGATTTTACTGCTTACCTAGCCATCAAACCTTCTTTCATAGGTCAACACTACCAAAATTGAGTACATATTCTATTGTAAATTAAATATAATTGTATTTCATGATTTAAATTCATTTCATACATTGCTACTAAAGAACTCTGAAATATCATTAAGCAAGCAAACATTACTTTCCTTTATCAAACAAAAATTTAGTTTTCTTTTTTTTTTTTTCTCGGCACCAGAGATCGAATTCACGACCTCGCACTTGCCAGGCAGGCACTGTGCTGCCAAGCTATATCGCTGGCCCTATCAAACAAAAATTTAAAAATAAAATTAAACACTGGCAATGGCTATTTTTTGAAGATGTTATCTCCATTAGAATAAAAGATCTTTGAAGGCACAAACTATGCCTTATTCATCTTTGTAATGTACAGCTCCTAGCACACAGCCTGGTATAGCAGGTGCTCAAATACGTTGTTTGGTTGATCAAATGGAAGACAGACAATTTCACATTAGGTAATAAGAACCTTAAAAATGTTTATCTTTTTGATCCAGTAATTTCATCTAGAAGAAGCGATTTTAAAGAAAAAAACCTGGAATAAATACTTGGATAAAAAAGATATTCAATGAAATTATATTTTTAAGTTATAATTTTAAAATAATCTAAAAATTAAAAGATAAGGAAACAAAGTAAACTATATTCACTCACACAGTGCACATAGTCACAAAGAATTATTCACAAAGAGATTTTAATGAAACAGGAAAAATGCCCATGACAAAAACATTAAGAAAAACTGCTTCATCTCAACAATGTAAAAATGCACTAAAAAAAAAGTCTACAATTAAATATTTTAAGTAAGTGCTGTAAGTATTTTTGGGGGCTTTATTTTCCGTACTAGCAGGTTTACTTAACATGTTCCTGCTAGCTTGCACCACCGGTGGTACAAGCATGCCTGTCCTATCAGGCAGCATGGGACAATCATGTATGTACCACCAATGGTGCAAGTCATCAGGAACGTAACACATTCAAATCAGCGCTGCCTGACAGCAAGACACCCAAATTACAAGCCCCCTCGTGAACATGTTTAAAAACATAAACAGGGCCGGTGATACAGCTCAGCGGCGTAAGTGCCTGCCTGGTGAGTGCGACATCCTGAGTTTGACTCCTGGTACCCGCATATAAAAAGAAAAAAAAACATAAATAAAACAACAATGTTCTATTGGTTTTTTAAAAATATGATTATTACTATAAACTTACATGGAGGGTTCTGGCCAGTATAATGATCTCATTTTATAAAAAGTTAAATAATAAATCATTGGGAGATTTCTATTCATCTCTGTGCTGGCTCCTAGATTAACATGGAAAAAAATCACAAACTTTAGAAATTACCTTTCAGATAAGTATCAATGAAGTGAAAGTAAAGCCCGAAGGCAAATGAAAACACTTCTCCATTTTTCTTTTTTTTTGCCTTCACATTTGACTTGCAGATTTTTTGCATTACATATTTGTTCACAACTTACAAATGCTCTAGTTATAAAAATCTTCTTTTCTGAATAGAAAAGCCTTAAAGTAATATCTTTTAATCTACTAGATAACTTACTAGAAGCCCAGACCATACCAATTTGGAAGTTCCTGCCAACCTATTATTCCTATTATTCTAGTTCTGGAAGGATTTAGTTGGAATGGATACATACACTCATTTGTAAATCGCTTAACTGAGTATTCATATATCTAATTATAGTACTTCAATTTCAAAATCAGTGATGATTTTTCTATTAAAACATTCAACTGTATGTGGTATAGAGTCACGCATCACCTTAGCATACATGTGGATCAACATCTCAGTTGATGGAAAGCTTGGCTTAATACAATCTCATTAATTTTTCTAATACAGTAATTTGAAATCACATCATGAAACCACTTCAGAGAGATGAAAAATTCAAGAGGAACTAAAAAGCTATCAATACACTGTTTTTCACAAAGTCTGTTTCCTATCCCAAGCTAGGATAAAAATCACCACTTTAGACTAATACAAAGCACTACCCTGCTACGTAATCAACTTGTCAAACTTTTATTGAAAGTGTTTGTTTGGAAGTGAGTGATGAGGAAGTAAGAGGAACTGAAATTGGACTCTGCAGCCACAATGTCTGAGCTCAAATTCTGACTCTGCCACTTAGCAGGTATATGGCCTTTGGGCAAGCAGTTGAACCTTTCTGTACCTCAAATGCTTCTTCAGTAAAAGACAGGTAATAGTAATACCTATACTTCATAAGGCTGCCACAGGAATTAAATGGCATGTAATATCAACCACCTCAGCAGCATTATTAAGGTGAAGCAAATCCAATAATATACTTTTATTCTTACTATCTAGAATAGAGTACAAAATGGTGCTTGTACCAACTTAAAAAAAAAAACAACACTCTCTCCACTGATAATTACTTTTCTCATTATTTCCTCGTATCTCATTGTGTTCTTTCATTTTTCGAAGCTTAAATGAAAAATAGGGCCGGTGAGATGGCTCAGCGGTGTAAGCGCCTGCCTTGCAAGCGCAAGGGCCCGAGTTCGACTCCCAGATCCCACATACGAAAAAGGGGCCGGTGATATCGCTCAGCAGCACGGGTGCCTGTTGGCGCACGAGGTCCTGAGGTCGACCCCCCGGTACCCACAGAAAAAAAAAAAAAGAAAAAAGAAAAGAAAAATAAAAGCAATACCTTTCAATATAAGTTAATGAAGTGTAAGTGAGGTGGCCCTGCTGTTTAATTTCTGCATTAGCCAATGTCTGCCAGACAATGATGGTGGGATGATGTAATGAGAAAAAACATAAGCAAACAGCTCTTTGGAAGCACACCACAGCCAATTTTCTGAAAAGACTACTGTACTTTCGTGGTTCAAATTACTGATTTCTCATTTAGTCTACAAATCTCAGTATGCAACAAGGTTCCTGCCTCCTCCATTCCCATGAAAAGGTTCTGACAGAAAACCAACGATGTCAGTGATGACTGCAATTACTACTGCACTGTATTATTACTGGCTCCTCTCTCTTCCTCTGCCATTCCTTCAACACCTCGAAGGCCCAGGGATTTACTGTTGGTATTTATTGTTGGTTTGCCATTGTTCTCCCTCTACTGAACTCAAAAGACTACTAAACACAAAAGTACTACTAAAACACAAAAGACTACAGAGATGTCCCCTGAGCTTTAGACTTCTAGACAGATAACCTCACAGACTCATCTTAAATTCAATATGCTAAAAACTAAATGTACCATCTCTCATGGCTCTATGTTGCTTATAAAATCCATGCCTCCCTTCTCATCTGCCATTCATATTTATTTTTTTATTGCCTAGTAAAATAAAATTACCATTTAATATTTATGGGATGCCCATTAAAAATGCAGGCATTATTTTAAGCAGTTTATATGCTAATTCACTAGCCCTCATAGCAATCCCATTAGGTAAATAATATTCTCTATTTTACACTGAGCAAAATACTTTGTCTAAGCTAATAAGTGGTAGAGTCAGTAGAAAAATCTACATTCTATACTCTTACCCTCACACTCTATAGTTTCTTACTGACACCTAGATATGTCCAGGATTGTCCTGGGGATTCAAAGTGAACCTGACAAACAGGGTCCACGTTCTCATGGGTTTTATGCACTACACATGAGCAGAATAACCAAAAAAGCATATTATAATTATTTTAAGAGATTGGGAACAAAAATACGGTTTTATGATAGAAAATAAGGCAGGTGGACTGATGATGTTGAAAGGCTTCCCTGAACAATGACCTTTAAGGTGAGATATTTTCACAAGTAATTTCATAACAAGAAGATTTGAGAAGGTGCCAACTCCACAAAGAGGAGGGGTACACTCAAAAGGCTACTGCTTTGTGATGAAGCACAAAGACAGTGTTATGAGCTGAACTGTGTTCCTCTAAAATTCCTATGTTGAATCCCTAATCTCCAATGTGACTGTATGTGAAATAGGTCATAATGGATGGGGCCCTAATCTGATAGGACTGGGATTTCCCATAAGGAGAGGAAGAAACACCAGACCCATGTCTGTCTGTCTCTCTCCACACGCACATATACACACACAGAGGAAAGGGCACTTAAGGAAACAGTGAGCATGTGGCTGTCTACGAGCCAGAAAAATGTGCCTTACTAGAAACCAACCCCACTGGCACCCTGACTTCTACCTTCCAGAACTGTGAGAAAATAAATTTCTATTGTTTAAGCCACAGTGGTATTTTGTTATAGCAGCCCAAGCAGACTTAAGCAGACATGAAAGACCCAAGTATTTCGCAGGTGCTGACAAAAATCAATGTGATATAAAAAGCAATGACGATAATAAGATATCAAAGACTCTTAAGGCCACCGAGGGTAGATGAACCTGAAATAAAGTCATCAGAAAAACAGTCCTTGAGACAGATGTTTGAGCTGGTTGATAAATGGATTTGAAAATACATGCTGTGGGCTTTTCCTCAATGACTAGAAGTCACTAACAGTTGGGAATGCCACTAGTGACCTTGGAATCACAAATCAGTCCTACACAACCAAGAACTGCGCTCTTCCCAAAATGTTAGCAGTGTCCTATTGAGAAACAAAGGCTAAGAGATATGTTTTGTTTATTCAGGGAACTACAGAAAAACTAAGATTTGGAACTTTTTAAAAATTTCTGGGCTGGTGAGATAGCTCAGCAGCATAAGAGGCTGCCCGGCAAGTGCAAGGTCCTGAGTTCGACTCCCAGTACCCACATACGAAAAAGGGCCGGTGATATCGCTCAGCGGCACGGGCACCTGCTGGCATGTGAGGTCCTGAGTTCGACCCCCGGTACCCACAAAAAAAAAAAAAAAAAAGTTTCTTACACCACTGTAGATGATTCTGACCTAATTTTGGTGTATTAATAAATATGTATTATGCCTATATGCAGGGAATGGCACTGGATAATGTGGAATATGGAATATGTACGAATGAATCAGACACCAATTCCAGGTGTAAGAGCAATAAGAAGACATGATACCATATGATATCATACTTAATCAAGCTACAGCACTATCCATGATAAAATCATCATTTTATGTACCACTGTGACAGGAATAACACCAAGCAAAGTATGACACCAATTTTTTTTTTTTTTTTTTTTGTGGGTACCGGGGGTCGACCTCAGGACCTCGCACGCAAGCAGGTGCCCATGCCACTGAGTGATATCACCAGCCCTTTATTCGTATGTGGGTTCTGGGAGTCGAACTCAGGACCATGCCCTTGCCAGGCAAGCGCTTTTGCCGCTGAGGTATCTCACTGGCTCCCTATGACACCAATTTTAAGATACACTTTACTTTCAGGATTGTTGATTTGTGGAAAAAAAATAGATAATAGAGATATGTAGTAAAGAATATGAAAATACATAGCTAAAATGTAAACAGGTGGAGAAGTTACATAAAAAAGTTTATATAAGAGATAAAATATATCCAGGTCTGATAATCACTTCATACAGAAGGTAATACTCAGGCTGACTTTTTTTTATTATTTTTATTAGTACATGCTTGCAGTACATAATGAGTTTTGAAGGATGCGTAGAAATCAAGTGCAGAGATTAAGCAGAGGAATATTTTCAGAAAGAGGGAACTGCAGAAGTAAAGAAGAGCAATAGTAAAACAAGGGATTGCTAGAAAGAAATACTTACAGAGAAAAAAGAATGACCACAGTTAGGAGAATCCTGAATGCAATGAGGCTAAAGAGGCTGAAATTGAGCACAGGCTTTTGAGGAATGGTACTCAAATACTCTTTTTTCAACCCAATAGTACCTTTTAGGACTATATAAAAAACATGGCTCACTCTATTAGTAATTCTTAACTGTAAGATAAGAGAAAGAAGCAGAAGAGATTAACTTTTGTGAGTAGAGTTTGAAAAAGTCCTCCAAAAATCCTTACTGCTACTCCATGCACCCTGCGAATCACTGCACTCAGAAAGTCCTAGAAAAATTTGAGTAACCAATTGATTTGCGTTACATTTCAAGAAAGGTAGTCCAATCTTATTAGGTAAAAATGAATGAGAATTAGAATCAAGAGTGAGAATCTACATATGAAGCTGACCTTCCAAATAAGAAGTTGAAATAAATTTTGTATCTGATTAGCTATAGTGGGGAAAATGTATGAACGTATGTATAAGAAAAAGAAAAAATAATGGCACTAAAAAGTTTACGACACAGATGATAAGCTCAAATATGAACACCTGCATTCTAAAATGTTGGTAAATATTTGGGTGATGTGTAAGGAGCATTCAAGATTGTAAAGAATAAGAAAGTTTAAGTCTGTTAAAAGACATGAATATCACCAAAAAGAGGCAGTTAAAGCTATAATTTGGACAAAGCTCCAAAAACAAGGCAAAAAAAAGGTATTACAAAGATAAATTTGTGAAACAAATATGTATAAAGGATTTAATTGCTTTATTACAAGTATTTTATCACATCTCACAATAATCTTATATTGATTCCTTATCATAAAATTTATTATAAATTTTCAAACCGAACTTAGACTCATAAAAAGCAACACAAAAAAAAACAGTACTTCGTTTCCAACCTCCCACTTATGTGTGTTTGCAGGTGTAAACTTAGTAAAAAAAACAGTATTCCACACCTTTGAAAGCGCCTGAGAGCTACCAAGAAGGTATGATGTAATTATTGGGAGAATTAATATTTTGATTCCTAAATGAGTTTATAAACTTCCAGTTATCTAGCTTGAACTAAGAATAACTGTACTTATATCATACCATCAAACTATTTTCTCCTTAAAAAATATTTCTTGAAGATAGTATATTTAAAATCATTATTTCAAAATCAGGGGCCGGTGAGACGGCTCAGCGGCTTAAGCGCCTGCCTTGCAAGCGCGAAGGCCCGAGTTCGACTCCCGGAACCCACATACGAAAAAGGGGCCGGTGATATCGCTCAGCGGCACGGGTGCCTGTTGGCGCGTGAGGTCCTGAGGTCGTCCCCCCGGTACCCAAAAAAAAAAAAAAAAAAACAAAAAAAAAAAACAAAAAAAAAAAACAAAATCAGGTAACATTTCAAATATGTTTAAAGCACAAAGGCAATGTTATCCTGCGCATGAGAAAGTGTGGTTTCTTCTTTCTTATTGAATAATTATTGAATAAGAAAGAAGAAAAACGGGGCCGGTGAGATGGCTCAGTGGCATAAGCGCCTGCCCAGCAAGCGCGAGGGCCCGAGTTTGACTCCCGGATCCCACATACGAAAAAGGGGCCGGTGATATCGCTCAGCGGCACGGGTGCCTGTTGGCACGCGAGGTCCTGAGGTCGACCCCCCGGTACCCACAAAAAAAAAAAAAAAAAAAAAAAGAAAGAAGAAAAACTAGAATTCTCTTCTGTTAACACTTAAATGTGCTATAAACACACAAAATATTTTTAATTCTATTCATTTTGACTAAAATATTTTCTGATAAAATTCTTTCAAGAGTGGGATAGTGTGGGTTGGAGGAAAGAAAAAGAAAAAAGAAAGGAAAAAAGAAATAGAGAATGAGGGCCGGTGAGATGGCTCAGCAGCGTAAGCGCCTGCCTGGCAAGCGCGAGGGCCCGAGTTCGACTCCCGGAACCCACATACGAAAAAGGGGCCAGTGATATCGCTCAGCGGCACGGGCGCCTGCTGGCACGCGAGGTCCTGAGGTCGACCCCCGGTACCCACAAAAAAAAAAAAAAAAGAAAGAAAAGAAATAGAGAATGAGAGAAACAAATAAAATTAAAAGGGAGGCAAGCAGAAAGGAGAAGCAAAGTGGCAGAACTAGGTAACAGTATAAAGATGATGAAGATCATCACAGTTTGTCTAAATGCACAGGTATTTTTTTTCTCAAAATACATGGAAGTCAAAGGAAGAAGAATAAGGCTACCTATTAGCCAAAGCAAAAAGCACACAAACTCCAATCTGTCTAAATGATTAAACTGAGAAGACAGATATCAAAGTAGCCTGTTAACAGCTGGTCAAAGCATTTCTTGAACTACTATTATGTGACGGCTTTCTTATAAGCAAATTCTCTCAAAGGAAAAATGATCAAGTAATTTTGTAAAAATACATGTCCTACAATAACATTGTAGTTAAATTTACATATTGTAAGAAAAAATTCTTTTAAATGTGAAATACCTCAGTCTGACCTTCGTGGGCACTGGTCTCATGAGTAACTCGAATAGCCTGTAAAAGAATACAAGGTATTTATAGTAAAAAATGACCATATTCAATTTTTTAAATGAAAATAACAAAAAAGCTAAATTTTAACACCTAAAGACTTATAAATAACAAAATGGAGTAAATTTAGGAATAATTTAATACTAGATATAGAAGAATGATACCTGTATAACCAAATGAACTGCTGTACTTTCTAAGCTATAAATCTCTGCAGACTGGGAAGTACCTGTATGTAATATCCATGGTATAAGCAGAGGTCATTTAACTTATTTAGTTGTTAGAACTAACACTTAACACTTTATTCACTTGAGAATAAAGTGAGCATCTCACAGATAGAGTCTGAGAAGCTCATCTCATCTGTTTCTCCAAGTTCCATGCTGCTCTGCAGCTCTGGCTGTATTTATGCTTATTCATGCATTTTTAGTTGGCAATTTTGAAATGTGGAGCAAAAAGCATGCATTTACCAGAAGCTAGAGAATTTTTGTTTCCTGAACATTAAAAAAAAGCTCTTATAATACCCACTAGAGAAAAGATGCAGAGAAATGGTATAACAGTAAATTATATGTAAAAGTACATTTATGAATGGCTACTTGGAAATAAGTATCAAAGCTTTAAAAACATGCAAACGGTTTGATCCAGCAATTTCTCTGCTAGGAGTTTATATATTTTAATTGTTCACAATTGTACATAATTAAGGATATTTGCAAAGATTTAATGATGTACTTTGCAGTATTTTTTAAATAGTGAAAAAGGGAAAAGTATTAAATTTCTAACAGTATTTTATTGGTTAAATAAAACAGTATATAATGGAAAGCTTGTAGCCATTAAATGATAATGTCAAATATATACTTACTGATACATAATTAATACATTTGTGATAAGTGTAAAAAGCAAGTTATAATACAGTATTACGGTGTACTCAAATTTCTACTTAAAAATATTGTGTATAAATAGATATACACCCTATGAAGTATTAATGGTAGCTATCTCCTTATTGTTGGGATTATTAGTAACCTTCATTTTTTTTTTTTTTTTTACATAAAGGTGTTTTATGAAATTTGCAGTATTTAAAACAATCAAAGTATACTGGAATGCTAATCAACATGATCAAATCAATTAATTTACTAAGCACAAATTCTGCATAAGGCATTGTTTTAGCCAAATAATGTGCACATGGACTGTAATGTCAAAGAATTTATAATTTATATAATAATGTTAACAAAAGGCAAAAAGTCTTCAAAAGAAGAATCTTTTTTTTTTTTTTTTTTTTGAGACAAGGTCTTACTGTGTAGTTCAGGCTGGATTTGAACTCACTATGGAGCTTAGGCTGGCCTTGAACTCACAGTGATCTTCCTACCTCAGCCTCCTGAGTGCTGGCTTCACAGGCGTGTGCCACCACACTCGGCAAAGAATCAATTATTATAAGTTTTAAAAGTATTGTAAGTTTTAAAAAATATTTTAAGGGCCGGTGAGATAGCTCAGCAGCATAAGCACCTGCCTGGCAAGCGCGAGGTCCTGAGTTCGACTCCCGGTACCCACATACAAAAAAAAGGGCCGGTGATATCACTCAGTGGCACAGGCACCTGTTGGTGCACGAGGTCCTGAGTTCGACCCCCGGTACCTCCCCCCACAAAAAAAATTAAAACAGCTCAATAAAGTGATATAACCATTTAAAACTAAATTATATAACCTGGCTATTATTGTTGAAATAGAGTATGGTTTAATGTTGCCTTTAACCCTTTGTATTTTGGGTTTTTTTCTTTTATTTTTAGTCTTTTTCCAAATTCCCAGTGAAAGACACACAGGATACTGCCAGGCATATAGTTATGATAGGGAGTGAATGCTGAGGAATAATCTATCATAACATATTTTCTTAATTTGCAAGGTTTTTATTAGCTCATTCAGCTTTGGACATAGAAAAGAGATAATTTGTCAACATTTACAGATACTTCAGTTAACTGAAAGGTAGAAAATAACCTTTCTTATCTAATATGGTAAAATCTGTAATTTCTCAAAACCAGTTTCAAGACCCCCCCCCACCAAGACTCTACAATCCACAAAACTCTCCTCATAATTAGATAAAAAAAGAAGGTACCGACGTCATAGTTCTCCAGGTATCTGGCTCGTTCTTCAGGGCTCATTGACACAGACTCCTCCAGGAATTTTTTCAAGGTTGATCCAGATTCTGAGAATATCAAAAGAGATATAATTGAAAAGCTTGCTATCATAGGGACTGATAAATAAAAATAATAGAAGTATGCTAACTTTTCTGAGGAAAATCCTATCACTGGTAAGTTAGGAATATAAAAATCTTGATATAAATGATAGAACTTATATGTTCATTTTGTGAGCCAAGTTTATCAACTATAAACAAGAATGGAAGGATTAGTTAAGTATTCCTGTTATAAACTTAGCAACTTAGCGAGACCCTGTTTTAAAATAAAATATAAAGTCTATGGCCATACCACCCTGAATGCACCTGATCTTGTCTAAAATAAAACAGAAAAACAGGGCTGGGAATGTAGCTCAGTGTGAAGGCAGATTACAAAAGATGATGGGAAATACTTTATTTTTAGGTTGAAAAAAGGAGTAGAGCACCCTCTACTGCTCAATGACATTAACATGTGTTAAAGGAAAAAAAACAATAGTAATGAAACATTTACCAAAGTGCATCTTATCTTTATTGTTCGCAATAGCATGGATCAGTCCAATTGTTCCACAGGCATTGCTGATGGTTTGCTTCATGAAATACACTGATGACGTAACATCCTGTCCCTGAGATTTTATTTTTTCCTCCTCTTCTGTTCTGAATACTTCATACTATTAAAAAAAAACAAGATCAATAGTCTATATGTGACACAGATACATAAGACATAGAAAACAGCATATTAAAAAGGACTCATGGGCCGGCGAGATAGCTCAGCGGCATGGGCACCTGCCTGGCAAGTGTGAGGTCCTGAGTTCGACTCCCGGTACCCACATATGAAAAAGGCGCCAGTGATATCGCTCAGCGGCACGGGTGCCTGCTGGCGCGCGAGGTCCTGAGGTCGACCCCCGGTACCCACAAAAAAAAAAAAACAGGACTCAGGACCAGAAATGGTAGCACACATCTGCAATCTCAGCAGCTAGGGAGGCTATTATAATGAACACATTCGAAATACTGTAACTGACTTCACTGAAAGGTTATCGAAGAATCTGTGACAGTTCCTTTGCTATTAGTATGTTTAAGTCATCTACAACTCCACATAACTTCAAAATTAGAACTTACAAATGAGTATAAATATACATATAGGTGTTTATGCTTACATATAATATAAATCCTTTACTTACGTAGGGATGAGTACCTACATAAATATTTTAGAATTGTATTCTGGCAAGCAATAAAGCAACAGATTTTTTTTGCAGTTTTGATGGGTTAGGGTTAAAAGAATTCCTAGTGATAAAGATTATATACTTTTTAAAATACTGATGGCTCACTAAATGAAGGAGATAAAATCTAATTTTTTGTTTAACCAAAAAAAGTCAGTCATGCTGGGCACAGTGACACATGCCTATAATCCCAGCCACTTGGGAATTGAAGCAAGAGGAAAACGTGTTCAAGCCCAGCCTGGTCAACTTAGTGAAATGCTGCCCCCCTTCAAATGCTGGAGATGTAGCTCAGTGGCAGAGTGCCCCTAAACTCAATCCTCTGGGGGGGAGTGGCAGGTCTGGAAAATCACTAGATTGAGAAATTTCCAATTCAGACAACAGATCATGTTGAACACATATCACATCAGGTAAGAAAGCCTAAGCTATAAGCAACTGATTTTTTTCTTTCAATTATTTATTACTCTTTATAACTGGAATCCTGGGATAGTTATCTACTGGCTTATTATCATAATTAAAAAGGTGAGAAATAACACTGCAATAAGAGTAACCTTAAGTTTTTGTCTTGGAATAATCACAACTTCACCATTAAAAGGAGTCTGGTCTCAAGCCAAAAATGGGCATCTGAGATGAATACGTACTTCTCAGATGAAGAAATACAAACAGCAAATAAATATACGAAAAAATGTTCAACATCACTGGTCATTTGAGAGATGCAAATTAAAACAACACTGAGATTCCATCTCACTCCAGAAAGAATGGCTATCATCAAGAAATCAACTAATAACAAATGCTGGAGGGGCTGTGGGGAAAAAGGAACCCCTTTCCACTGTTGGTGGGAGTGTAGACTGGTGCTACCACTATGGAAATCTGTGTGGAGATTCCTCAAAAAACTAGGATTAGAGGTCCCATTTGACTCAGCTATTCCCCTTCTGGGTATCTTCCCAGAAGAATTAAAAACATCGTACCACAGAGATATATGTGCACCCATGTTTATAGCAGCACAATTTGTAATAGCCAGATCTTGGAAACATCCCAAATGCCCATTAACCGAGGAATGGATAAAAAAGATGTGGTATTTTTAAACAATGGAGTACTACTCAGCCATAAAGAAGGATAAACTGGAGACTTTTAGAGGTAAATGGATGCAACTCGACACCATACTCATAAGTGAAAAAACAGACGCACATGTGTAAACATTATATTGTCTCCCTAGTGTGAGAAGCTGAGAGTAAATAAGATCCAAAATGTACAATAGATATTGTAAAACAGGAAGAACTGTTCAAAAGGGAAGAGAAACTGGGATGGGGGAATGGAGTAAAAAAGGAAGGGAAAAGAAAAAAAAAAAAATATATATATACACAAGATAGTTAAGATAGATACGTTACTAATTTCTCTTAGTTCATTGAAAAGAAAGGTTTGTGCTAATATTGGCACAATTGGATGCCGATATCTTGTACTCTGAGTAATTTAAAGATAACAATACATAACATATTATATAACCATTGTCACCCTCCTATTTATGTTGTTTTGAAATTTTGTTCTATTTTTTTTCTCTTTAAAATAAAAATTTTTTTAAAAATGGAGTTTGGTCTAATGCTAAATAATTACTAAGAAACTCTAAATGTCTATGAATATTACAAATAACAAATACGAAGAAATATAATTTGTTTCTTAGAACCCTTAAATTGAAGAGAAAATTTTTCAATGTTATTTATCTTGAAGTTAGATTAATTAGTTTATGGCACAAAGAAAATGATCCTGGAATTTCTAGCACTGAACAAGCTTAATTCTTAATTTCTGTGAGATTTGGCTCTATACATTCCAGAACAATAGGACTACTTGAACATGCAGCAGCAAGTCATCAGTACCTCATTTCTCTCACATCTTTCCAAGCATTCTCCAGTTTTTACAAATGCTGAGCTCATACTACTGTTCCTAAGTTTAAAAATAAAAATCAGAAGAAGACCTAAAAGTGGTTTAACAATGCATTTTACAGTCTTCACTCCATTACACACATGCATACCCACATGCACACACCATCATTCTAGAAGGACTGAAATACCAAGTTGGATTTCAATATAGGGATCTAAGGATAGCTATTTATAATCCCAAACATGTCTTATATCTGCCAATCTGTATTTAAGTTTAATGATGCCTACTCAAATCAAGTTTATTTTGAAAATAATGTAACCCATGGCATCAGTTTCCCTACCTTCTTAAAATAAAAAGCAGATTTATTTTTATAAATATATTTTTAAAGTATATGTTTTGTTTTGAAAACTTTAACATTTTATTGATATAAATATATATAATGCAGATTTAAGATTATTCTAATACAATTTCCAAAGTATATATATCAAAATATAATTAAATGTCACATCATAACACAGGCAAAATAACCTATTTGTTTGTTTTGAACTGCTGGGGATCAAACCCAGGAGCTTAGACATGCTAGGCAAGTACCTTACCACTGAGTTATATCTCCAGCCCAAACTAACTATACTTTATTAAAAAAGAAACGATCTGAGGTTAGAAGAGTAATCTATGGCTTTACTGTCAATTTAGAAATAAAAATCTAAATACCATTTCATTAATAAAAATTAACATTTCCTCAGTTCTTAGATTGCCTGATTTTATACAATAAGGGTACTACCTGTTCTTAAAGATTGTGTTTTTAACTCAACAATAACAATAAACTTTATATTTATCAGAAAAGTTAAATTTTATTTAACAAATTACCTTTTCTGTAATAGGGAAGAGAAGTAACACTGCACAGACTGGTCTTGGTACCATGTTAAGGAGTTCAGGATCCATTCCATATACATCAACAAATTGCCAGTTAGGATGCAGACCTAATTGTTTGAGAAACTGGTAAAAGAAAACAAAACAGACAACAACAAAAAACATTATAGTGTTAACAGGAAAATGAGCAACATGTATGTACTCTGTTTCTAATGTAAAAAAGAGAATGTAATAAAAATATTACTGATGTTCAATAATATGTAGTAAAGCAGTATATATCAAAACATCAGGTGTATAACATAAATACATGCAATCTTTGTCAGTTATTCCATGATAAATCAGGGGGTTGGGGGAGACACAGTAAAGCAGCTTTTCCACAGAGTAGAACAAGATAGCAATTTATTTATATCACATAAACACTTAAAATTCCTAACATAAAATAACCTCTCTCTTTTCAAAATCTGTTACTTTGGGGTTGAATGTAATTTGACTTCAGCAAATACAAGTTAAACTCATGTTGAACTCATTTCCAGTCCTTGATTTTTAAGGCAATGCAACTAAATTCTTGTAAATAAGGAATTATTTTAGTACAGTAGAAGATGAACACAATCACCCTATATTCCAAAAAATAATGCTTGCTTAAAAACACATATATATGGCAGCTAAGAATTACATGAATGAGAACAGGGTAATATAACCAAAAGTAAGAAAAAAATCCCAGTGACCTGTCTGAATACCAGAAAATGTTGGAAATTGGAAGTAAACTGGCCTCCAAATCTGTTCAAGTTCATTGCCTCTTTTACATCTAGCAAAACAATTGGAATCCACAGGTCTAGCATTACCTGAAATTTTTAAAGTAAAATTTTAAAAATGCTGGGCTCAGGGGTGACAATGGGGGCTGTGAATAATTTTAACCCTAGCTACTCTGAGAACTGAGGCAGGAGGATCACAAGTTCAAGCCCGGCCTGGGTAACTTAGCAATACCTCATTTCAAAATAAAATAAAAGATAAAAGGCTGTGATGTAGCTCAGTGCTTTCTGGGTTCACAGTCCTTGTTACTACCACAAAAAAAAAAAAAAAAAGTCTTAGGCATTTCTCCCAGAATGATCAAATGCATTTACATCATCAAATGAGGTCTTGCAAAACCAGTAGATGCTATGCCATACAGAGTGTTATTCATCTCATACATAATCAGCGTCTACTAGGCAAGCTCTGCCTGTTTAAGGATTACTCTCCATATTCTTCCATGTCTCTGCCTATAGAACACACTCTACTTTAACGGTCAATATTAGTGGTTAAAACAAGGTCCTAGATATATTTCACCAGAAATGTCCTCAATTTAAGAACCTCTCTTAGCAGAATGTGCTTAGTATCTATTAGGTTTATACTTATGCCAAATTACATGGCCTACAATAGTTTCAGGCTGGGAAATCAATGGACTCTTCTACCTTATATCTACTCTTCATCTGATTCCTATTCATGACTTCAAATTTTAATTAACTACTACTCTTAAATACTTCTCTTTCCTTTCTCTACTTCCTCCAAATTTCCCACTCTGTGCTTTTCCCAATATTCAATTCTATCTAGAAACCAAAAAAAAGAATAAAAGCTGACTGCAAAGTCCAGGGAAAAAACTCTTATTCCTCTTTTTAATCTCACTGCCTAGCACTGTACCTGGCCAAACCACAGACATTCAAGTTATATATATATATTTCTTTTTGGGTACCAGGGGGTCGACCTCAGGACCTCGCGCGCCAGCAGGCACCCGTGCCGCTGAGCGATATCACCGGCCCTTTTTTCGTATGTGGGTTCTGGGAGTCGAACTCGGGTCCTCGCGCTTGCCAGGCAGGCACTTATACCGCTGAGCCATCTCACCGGCCCCAAGTTATATTTCTTAACTGAACTAAAGAGTATATCTCTATTTTAATAGCTAACCAGCCATTTGTATGTCTACATGTCAATTAAGCCTATACTCATGATGAACATTTGACATATATAAATGTAAATATTTCTTTTTGTACCAATTAAAGAGGCAGGAAAACATACACTTGGCTGCTATTCTAACATCTGGCATCTATTTAGTCAACTCTGACTAGGACTAATGGCTTTAAATGGTATAATTAAGGAAAAATACCCTAAACCTGGACTAGAGGATTTAAATTTGTTAACTTATACTTTTATAAGGTTATACAACAAGATGGTACAAATGATAGAGTAATTCCACATTTGTGTTGCAAACTAAAAGTAATAAACATTTTAGTGAAAAAGCAACTGGGACAAAAATCCGTAAGTTATTATACAGGGACTCCCTTGCAAATCTACTCTTATGCTGGCCAAGGCTAACAAGTGTAAGTACCAAGATCCAAAGGCAGAGACTGTAGTGAAACTGAAATATCAAACTGCGGACACAATGATTATATACCACATTAAATTAAATCATAAAATGATGACATTTTAACAAGAATAATATTTTTCATTACTTTTTACTCATATCACAATCAAATGAGATAGTTATAAAGAAGTCTGATCAATTAATATCTATTAAGGGCCGGTGAGACAGCTCAGTGGCACAAGCACCTGTCTGGCAAGCACAAGGTCCTGAGTTCAACTCCCGAAACCCACATAAAAGGAAAAAAAAAAAAAAAAAAAAAAAAAAAGGGCCGGTGATATCGCTCAGTGGCACAAGTGCATGCTGACAAGCGCAAGGTCCTGAGGTCCACTCCCGGTACCCACATTAAAAAAAAAAAAAATTAATATCTATGAAGTAAATTAGTTACATCTTCTGACTCCATATTGCTATGAGTCAAACTTACTGGAAGTCGTCGTGTGTATATAAAGAATGAAAGCAGTCATCAAGAGTAACTACATCTGGGGGGGCCGGTGAGATGGCTCAGCGGCGTAAGCGCCTGCCTTGCAAGCGCGAGGGCCCGAGTTCGACTCCCGGAACCCACATACGAAAAAGGGGCCGGTGATATCGCTCAGTGGCACGGGTGCCTGTTGGCGCGCGAGGTCCTGAGGTCGTCCCCCTGGTACCCACAAAAAAAAAAAAAAAAAAAAAAGAGTAACTACATCTGGGAAGCAGAGCAGAGGAGTCTTTTTCATTTACCTCACTTTAAAAAAAAAATGACTTACAAAAATGTTCTACTTTTATAATTGTGTTTAAAAGATCATATAAAAATCTGAGAAAGATAAGAAAAATCTTTTCTGGGCCGGTGAGACGGCTCAGCGGCTTAAGCGCCTGCCTTGCAAGCGCGAAGGCCCGAGTTCGACTCCCGGAACCCACATACGAAAAAGGGGCCGGTGATATCGCTCAGCGGCACGGGTGCCTGTTGGTGCGCGAGGTCCTGAGGTCGTCCCCCCGGTACCCACAAAAAAAAAAAAAAAAAAAAAAGAAAAATCTTTTCTAAAATGTAAACTGCAACTAATTTGGGTGGTGTGAACAACTTTTTGTTTTTTAATATTTTTTAAATGCGTTATCTGTACAATAGCTATGTATAACTTTTAAGTTATAAAACAAAACTGATACATATGTATTTTTATTTGTATTGACAAAACTGGGAGAAAACCCAAAATGAATCTTTTGTTTTGTTTTTGTTTTTCGATAGTCTTAAACCTATACAGTACCTCGCAAAACTCCAGACTATTCACAAAAATATTATGTGTGGATAATTCTTTTGTAGAGATGACGCACAATTAGAAGCACCCTGTTTATATCAAGCAGGAAAAAGACATAACTTTTAATACTAGTCTTCTGGCTTTTCTAGTTTAAATACTAGGTAATAAAGTTACAGTAACCAAAACACACTGATTAGCTCACTAAATTTCATAATGCCTCTAAAATTTTGGCCAGTGGAGAAACATCACTTATAAATTATATGTGGCCATAAAAGAATTTTTAATGAACTTATAAAAAGAAAACTCTATGATTCTAAAAGGGTCTATAACTATCAATTCCTTCTAGGCTTTCTTACATACAAACTAGACTTCACCATGCAAAAAAATTCTTAGTTCCTACCTTTAACTTACAATAAATTCCTCATTTTTTAGGTTGAATTCAAATAACAAAAACTTCAAAAAAAAAAAAAAAAAGAAGGAAAGAAAAATTCAAAATTAATTTTCCATTTGTTCTAAAGCCAGTCACTTTCTCTGGTCTTTTTGTGTTTTTCTTTTTTTTTTCTCTTTTCCTTTGGTGCTAGGGATTGAACCCAGCTAAGCATGCACTCTACCACTGAGCCACCTCTCCCCTCCAGCTCCTCTCTGGTCTTTAATGGTCTGCTCAGGGCAGTCATAGATCCTATCTTCTTACTAATTTATTATTTGAATTACGACAAATTATACTTATCTAATTTTTTTACATTTCTATCAGAAGATTACACTAGTAGTAATTGCTAGGTATAGAAGTAGAATAAAAATTAAATGCGAAATTATAACTTGGAAATTAGCAAAAATGAATTCTAATAGACTGTGTAAAAAATAAAAATGACAAATAAAAATCAAATTATTTGAATCCAGAATGGGGAAACACTAAAAATGTTTTATGTGCAGATTAAGAAAAAAGGTTTATTTCACTGCAGGCTCAATATGGACTAATGACAAATTATATCCACAAAGGTGATGCAATGCTACTCTACTTTAAAAGAAGTATCATTCAAGGGCCGGTGAGATGGCTCAGCGGCATAAGCGCCTGCCTTGCAAGTGCGAGGGCCCGAGTTCGACTCCCGGATCCCACATATGAAAAAGGGGCCGGTGATATCGCTCAGCGGCACGGGTGCCTGTTGGCACGCGAGGTCCTGAGGTCGACCCCCCGGTACCCACACAAAAAAAAAAAAAAAAAAAGAAGTATCGTTCAAGATAACATAATAATACCCCACTGGACCCAACAGAAATGATTCAGGATGGATTATGGTATCAGCTATGGAAGGCACCATTTTATAAAGGCCAGTAACAAAGAAATGAGGGCCCCAAGGAAGGTGATGAGGTTTTGGAAGATACACAGCTAAAGATTATGGGCATGTTCGGAGAAGACTTTAATTATTGCGATTCCTGGCCCCAGATATTTTAGTAATATTGAAGTAGAGCAATTAGAGTTACTCTGTATGTTTTTAATGAAAGGACTGACAAACAACTAGAAGTTATGAGAAAACAAACTTTGTTTCAGTAAAAAGAAATTTGTCCATTATTATTCTCACTATTGTAATTTTAAAAACCACCTTTTGAGATAGAATACTCCTCACTAAAATATTTAGGTAAGATTAATGACCACATTAAAGATAATCCTGGGAAAGATTTTCTGGAGCAGAAAAGCAGCAGTATAAGATGTATTCATTCTTCAAAAACTATTAGCTGAGAGGCCCCTATAATCCAGGCACCATTCTTGATACTTTAGACATGTCCCTATTCTCACAGAATTCACATTCTAGTGATAAACCAGATAAAAAAGCAAACATAAATGAACAAGATCATTTCACAAGGTTATGACGAAAATAAGACAGGATGATGTAGAGACTTAAGGGGACACTTTAGCTGTGTCATCAAAGGAAGATTCACTGAGGAGATGACTTGAAGTTGAGCCATAGATGACACAAAAGCAGCAGCCATGAAGCAACCTGGAGTAGAATGATTCAAAGGGTAAGTAAATACAGACTCTGAAGCAGGAACAGGCTCGGCACTCAAGACTGCAACACAGCACTAGCAGAAATGAGCAATACACCTCATCTGACCACAGTAAGATTCTTGCATTGTTCTCTAAGGACAAGGAGTGGAGGGCCACTGGAGTGTCTTAAACAGGGAATCACAAGATGTGATCTGTGTAAGACTATTTCGGCCATACGTACAGAATAGGTTTTAGGCAGGCAGAGAGAGAAGCAAAACTAGTTAGAAACCTACGGCCATTGTCCAAATTAAGGGTGATAGTGGCTTGAACTGTGGTAGCTGAAATGACAAGAATGGCCAGATTTAGGGCATATTATGAAAGAAGAATCTAAAAGACTTTCAGATCAACTGAATATGAGGAAAGAGAAAAAAATAGCTAATATTCATGGAGTGCATACCTTATTCCAGACATTGTACATATTTTCTGTGTGGGAATTTATTTAACCCTTACAACAATCTTAGATAACTGCTCATGGTCTCAAAACTAGAATAAGGCAGAACATGTATTTTAACCCAAGAAATCAAATTTGTACACAATGTCCTCTTCAAAATAGCATAGTCAGAAGACTCACTAATATTGACTTGAGAAGTGGATAGGTGGCAGTGTCTTTGAAAGACTGGAGAAGAAATGGGTTTTTCTGAGCATAGTGGTATGTACTTGTAACCCCAGCACTTTGGGAAGCCAAGTCACAGGAATTACAAGTGCAAGCCCAGCCTAGGCAACTTGAGTGAGACCGTCTCAAAAAATTAAAGGGGGTGGGAGTGGGGTGGGATGGAGATGTAGCTCAGTGCAAAGGCCCTTGGTTTGATCCCCAGTACTGCAAAAAAAAAAAAAAAAAAAAAAAAAAAAGATTTAGAGGAAAGTGGATGAAAAATCCAGATTTGTGTTCATATTAAGTTTGAGAGCTCCATAAGGCATTCCGATGGAGATACCGAAGAAGCAGTAAAAATACACAGGTTTCTAATATGGTGAAGTCAGGGGTTAAAGAAACACAGGATCAACCTTGTTATGGCTGATGTTATTAAAGCTATATAACACAAAACACTGCTAAAGAGGGACTGCACATGGGAAAGATTAATAGTGAGTTCGATCCCCAGCGCAATTAAAAAAAAAAAAAAAGATTAGTAGTATAGGATGAAACCCTTAGGAACTGTTTAGAGGGTAGAAAGAAAATAACCTAATGAAGAACATCTGAGAAGCAATCAAGGCATTAGTAAAATCAGAATTATCAGAGAAACCAAACAAAGGAGGGATTGATGTTTTAAAAAGGAAGGAATAAGAGCCGGTGATATCGCTCAGTGGCACGGGTGCCTGCTGGTGCGCGAGGTCCTGAGGTCGACTCCCGGTACCCACAAAAAAAAAATAAAATATAAAAATAAATTAAAAAAATAAGGAAGGAATGGGTTACACCACCAAATACTACTGAGAGATCAAAAAATATGATAGAAAAGTGACCACTGTGTCTGGAAAAGTGACGATCAGTAGAAAGCCTGATAAAAGCAGTTACTATGAAATGGTAGGGGTGGGAGCAAGTAGGACAGGCACAAATACAGAAGAGAATGGGATACAGTGGTAGCAACACTGGCTATGGACAATTCTGTGTGGAAAGTTTACCAAGCAATGAACAGAAACTGAGCAGTAGCTAGAGGACAGGGTACCATGTCTTTTCCCCAAGATGCTATCCACTAATTAGAGAATTATTGTATGTTGACAATCCAGCAGATGCCCTCTCATTCTTTTTCTAACTCTAAGCAGCTACACTAAATGGACAGTTATGCTAAAGTACATTTATTTTCCTTTGGATATTAGGCTAAAAAATGTTACCTCCTCAATAAAATCACCACAAAGAATAATTCTAGGAGGCTTCCATATTAAAAACCATTGGTTCTAAAACATAACAATATTTATTATATATAATGTTGCTGTGCTATAAACAAATCAAGAAAACATCACATGGAAAATCCAGCATGGTCATGGACATATAACTGCCCATATAGTAGACTGTACATCTAAAATGAATTATAATTCTTGATATTTAATTACCTGTAGCTTTCTATCAGCTGCAAGCTACCTTTACCCTTTAATTGCATTTGTTAAAAAAAAAAAAAAAACTAACTTCCTATCAGCTTCAAGCTACCTTTACCCTTTTAATTGCACTTACAAAAAAGGTGAACTTAAAATGTTTAATACTTTTTTCTATCACTTTACTGATTTTTTTCTAAATAAATTCAACCTGTAGCATGATAGACTTTTAAAGAGATTAACAGCACACTAACCAATAAGACAAGTCATTGCTTATAACTTCTACTGAGACACATCGTTACAAGGTAATATTTAACAATTAATGCTAATTTGCATATAGTAAACACGTGATGGTCATTCTTATATAATATCAGGCAAAATTACAGCAAAAATAATACTTGCTCAAACTAATTGTAAATGTAATAATGCATGCAACTATATCAGATGGTAACAAAATGAAATCAAGATCAAGTAGGTCTTATGATCCCATTAAGTTAAAAAAGTAAGTACAGATTGGGATGGCTATTGTTATTGAGATTTAGTAATTTTCCAACTTCTAAGTCAGTTAATTAAATGTCTATTCATTTTCTATTCTCTGTTCTGCATAAAACAGAGAATAAAGAAACAAAAACAAAAATTTTGGTTAAAACTAACCACTTCTTAGGTACATATATCCCATTCTCCCACTAAAAGCACATCATTTCTTTAATAAAGAAAAATTTTTTAAATTAAAGCATGCCAAAGCCTGCTAGATGTAGTGCACAATCATATACTAAATAACATCTTTTCTGTTATTGTCACTTCAGAAAGGCCTACTGTTACTATTCAACCTATTAGATTTCCATCCTCACATCTTAATTTTTTTGTAGCTCTTATAAAAACTGCTAACAATTTGTTTGTCTTCCCACTGGATTGAAAAGAAAAAAAAGAATATTTTAATCATCAAAGCATAACCAGCTCCTTTCCAACAACTAGTATTATAAAAGGTGCCCTCAAATTGTTATTTAATTAATGTGAATGAGTGAAAGTACTTTATATCAAGATCACCTAGAAACAATAGCAGCTACATAAGCTTGAATATCATCAAAACAAATATCATTTAGAAAATTATTTTAGGGCCGGTGAGAGAGCTCAGCAGCATAAGTGCCTGCCTGGCAAGCGCAAGGTCCCGAATTCGACTCCTGGAACCCACATAAAGGAAAAAAAAGGGCCGGTGATATTGCTCAGCGGCACAAGCGCTTGCTGGCAAGTGCGAGGTCCTGAGGTCGACTCCCAGTACCCGCATTAAAAAAAAAAAAAGATAATTATTTTAGTCTATTCATAGATCTATTATCCTTTTATATATTTACTGTCGTATTGTACTTGCAAATATTTTGTTGAAGACTCTTACACCCATATTCATTGGTAGTTTTTCTTACGATGGCTTGTCTGGTGTTGGTGGCTGTCCATATAAAATGAGTTTGTGTCTTCCCTCTTTCATGTTTATGTAGAATTGATATTATTTCTTCCTTAAATGATCATGTCAAAAGGTGTAGAAAAGTCACTTGGGAAAATTGAACATTGATTCATAATAAAAATCTCAACAAAGTAGGAAAAAAATGGGGACTACCTTAGCCTGATTAAAAAGTACAATATCTACCAAATACCTACACTTAATAGTGAAAGAGTAAATGTTTTCCCACAAAGATAAGGAATAAGACAAAGACGTCCCTCTCTCCATCTTATTCAACTTTCTATTTAAGGTCCTAACCGGTGCAATAGGGCAAGAAATAATCTATTCACAGAGAATATGACTGTCTATATAGTAAATCCCAAAACATCTATAAAAAGGTGGCCAGAGCACCAGAACCAAAAACTAAACTTAGCAAGGCAGCAAGAGACAAAGATACAAAGCCAATATATTTTAAAAAATCAATTAGACTTTCTATATATAACAACAGACATCTCAAAATTGAAAGTGTAAAACAATACCACTTACAACGGCACCCAAAATCTTTACACAGATATACCTCTCACAAAATATGTCCATGAGCTACATGCTAAAACTACGAAAAACTGAAAGAAATCAGTGACAACCTAATTAGATAATGATATGTACCTCCTTTATGGATTACAAGACTCAATATTGTCAAGATAGCCCTCTTCCCAAAATGTATGTATAGATGCCATCAAAATAATTCGATGGAAGATTCACCACCAAATTACAACATAACTTTTTGTACAAATTGACAAGCTAATTGACAAAGTAACTAGAAAAGCCTAAACAACTCTGAAAAAGAAAAAAGTTGGATTCATACTATGTGATTTGAAGACTGATTCTAAAACTACAGTAGGACCAGTGAGATGGCTCAGTGGCGTAAGCGCCTGCCCGGCAAGCGCGAGGGCCCAAGTTCGACTCCCGGAACCCACATACGAAAAAGGGGCTGGTGATATCGCTCAGCAGCACGGGCGCCTGCTGGCGCGCGAGGTCCTGAGGTCGACCCCCCGTACCCACAGGAAAAAAAAAAAACTACAGTAATCAAAACAGTGTGGTAAAGGAACAGACACATACATCAATAGAACAGAAGAGTCCAGATATGTGGTAAATTGATTTTTCAGAAAGGTGTAAAAATAGTTTTGGATTAGATTTGAAAGAAATATGCTTCTTTTCTATGGCAGTAAACAAGAAAATACAAATACAGATTTCCTCAGCCTTAAGATATTTTTTACTCTTTACAAAGGGACCAAAATGTTGTGTTAGGGAAAGAATGGACAATAAATATCGAAGGGGGCAAAACAAGATTATTCATAGGTACAATAAAAATAATAAGCTTTGTACATTCTAGGTTACTAAGGAGCTAAGGGGATGACAGTCATTTCAAAAGTATATAATAAACCTGTCAAAAGGTATTGATGCTTACAAAGCTTATCTACTTTCTTTACATAAAAAATTTGCTATAAACTTTGAAAACAAAAACCAGCTACTCAGTAATGAGAAGGAAAATTTAGAGGAACAGTCTGTCATATGCTAAAAGTATGAGAGCAACAAAAAATAAAAGACCTGTTGAAAATGAAGAAACAGGATAAGTCAAGACTAGACATATCTGAGAAATCAAAATACACTTTACAGCACTTATTCTTTTAACCAAATGCCTGCAAGATGTTCCCTCTTCCCTCTTCAGTTCCAATCTCCACTACTCTAAACGAACTTAAAGAGTTGCAGGTGGTAAAGATTGGCGTGGGAGCCATGAAACTGAGTTTTCTATCGCATGAAAAGCAACTAAATGCCCAGTTTTGAGAGCCTGGACATGAAAGGGGGTGTGGTGGGGAAAGAGGTGACCTGCTGGAGCAAGAGACAACTGGAAGACGATTTCACAGCGCAGGCGGTGGATAAACTACCTGGACTGGGTGGGCGAGTTTACAAAGCTTGGAGTCATAAGGGTTGGTAAATTAGTCACCCAGAAGGTCCCGGGATAGGAAAATAATGGAGTGTGGCACTCTAACAGGAGGCAGAGCGGACGTGGAAGAATAGACAGGTAGACAAGGTGGGAGTCCTGCAAACCTCAGACCCCGGGGCCCCGCGCACGGGGAGCCGCGCAACGGCACAGCGGAGGGGCTGAGGCGGCGGCAAGCATCTCCTGGAGCCAGGCGGCGGGGCGACGGCCTGAAGGGGCGGACCCGCCGGGAGCCCAGCACGAGGGCTGCCCGAGTTAGACCCCAGGATCCGTGGGCAAGCGGAGGCGAAGGCCTGCAGGGAAGCTGGCGAGAGCACAGGAAGGACTCCGGGGTCCAGGGCGACAGACACCTCACTCACCTGGTTGGTAACCTGAAACGAAGCAGAAAGCACTGTTTAGGGAGATACTGACACAGACTAGCGGCAGCGTCCCGGCTCCCTCTCCCCTGCCGCGGCCCCAGGCTTGGACCCGAGCCGCGCTCACCTCAGGGTTGGCCTCCAGCGGCAACCAGCGCTGAACCTCCATGGCCGCCGCGCCCGGCCCCTCTCCAGCTCTGACAGCCGCCGCCGCTTCCGCCCCCGCGCGCCGCGCTCTGGGACCGTCCAACCCACCGCCCGGCGGGGGAGTGCCGAAGGGACCACAACCTTCCCGCTTCTTTACCACTCCTGAAGAGCCACACCTCAAGTCCGATATTTTGAATTAATGTGCTGTCTAAAAAGAAGCAGAGATAGGGGCCATGTTCCTATTTCGGCAGAAAAACAAACTGAATCCACAGAGCGCTCCCCCTCAAGCTTGGACGCTCCCTAGCCAACCCCCAGCACTCTCATTCTACGCATGCGCCACGTGCTTGCCTGGGAGCGCATGGTGGTCAGCTACCTCTTATTCTTGCAGTGTTTGCCAGCGGCGCGAGGGGGCGCGCTGCTCTGAGACCTGTTCCGTGAGAGAGAGAGACCAGGTCGCTAAACTAGCAGAAGGCACATAACTCAGAGGAGGACGCTTTGAGTAATGGCCCTGTTGCTTCTCAGGGCGCGGAAGTGATGCGTTGGCCTTATCTACTATGTAAGAATAGGATATCTATATTTCTGTATATGATCTGCTAGACAAATAAATGTAGGTTGCTTACATTGTGCTGTGTTGGGACACAAAACAGTTCACTATAGAATAGAGAAGGTGGACGCGAGGGTAAGAGTCACAATAAAGTGTGGAACGTATGTGGTCGTGGTACCATGAAGTATGCTGGACCTACAGGTAGAGAAGCACAGCTGAAGGGGAAGAGAGTGTCGAGAAAGCTTTCTGGAGAATGTGGATTTCTGTACTAAATCCTTAAGAGACAATAGATGGTAGTCAGGTAGAGACCAGAATGCTCCATAGAGGTGTACATGCATGGTGGCTACATATCCTACTAGAATAAAGGACATGGGCTAGAGTGATAAGAAGTGATAAGAGTGCTAGAGAGATAAGAAGCAGCAACCCCGAGGAGATATCTGTGATTCATCCTGAAAACAGCAGGGAACCACTAAGGAAGTTTAAGCCGCATTTTAAATGTCTCTTCTTTAGGAACACAGCTCCAACACTTTATCAGAAAGCTATTAGTTTGAGAGGGTCCTTGAGCAAGAGAGTACATACTAAGACAAATTTGCCTTGCTATTTGGCCCTGTATCTCAGGAAAATCCAACGGTGTGAGAGCTATGGCAGATAAAAATACTGTGTGGAGGGCCAGGGATATGGCTCAGTGGCACAAGCGCCTGCTGGCAAGCATGAGGTCTTGAGTTCTACTCCCGGTACCCACATTTAAAAAAAGTACTGTGTGGAGTCTTAGGAAAGCCCTAATAGGAGATTCATAGTGTAGACCCTCGAGGTTCTGGAGCAAGGCCATGATTCTGACAGCAAGTCATTTGAAAATTAGACTCTGGAGCCTTTTGGGCACAACCACCATCTTCCAGTAATTTGCCTAAAAGATGAACACAGGAAAAGAGGAGAGGAATCTGGTATACATTCTCTAGGCCTTTTAGAAAACATGGGGTTGTTCCTTGGCCACATGTGTGAATCTACAAAAAGGATGATATTATAAACATCAAGGAATGAATACTGTTCAAAAAGAATGCCACACAAATGTTACCATGGCGAAACTGAAAGAGTCTACAGTATTACCCAGCATTCTGTTGGCGTTGTAAACAAGACAAGGCCAAGAGACTTCCCAAAAGACTTAACGTAAGCACTCTAATAGTCAAAATATGTCAGAGAAAGTGATCAGAAAAAGAAGGAAGCCAAAGAGAAAGGTACCTAATTCAACTGAAGCCCACCTCTCCTGCCCAGAGAAGCATACTTTGTGAGCACCAAAGGGAAGGAGCTGGAGCTGCTGGAACCTATTCCCTATGAATTCATGGTATAAGCTGGGGATGTCATTTTGCCTTTCAGCATCTGAGTGGCAGAGGTATTCTAGGCCTTATAATAACCAGGACTGCCTAAAAATGAAAAAACAAACAAACAAACAAACAAAACAAAAACAAAAAAAGGTCCTGAATTTTAAGGATAGTTTTCTTAATTGAACAGGGATGTGGTGCCCTCACTCCAAATAAATCAATACTTAGAGCAGATTCCAGATTCTTCCTGTGCCCAGTTAGTACAGCCTTTATGCTTCATATTCAGTGTTTTCCTTTCTGAAAGATGTGTGGTATTGTGCAGATGTATACCCAAGTGGCCAAATATTTATGAAATGTTTATACTGGCTTGAAGATCCTCTAAGTCACCATGGGAAAAGATGTATTAAAGAAAATGGAAGGCAACCTATGGCACTACAGCCTAATAGTTTAAAGTACCCTGAAAAATTAGCCCCTGGAATGCCACTTGTCCCTACCATAATTGAGAACCTTGCCTTACAACTCAAGCGATTATTCAAGTGATAAAGCTACTTATCATGATGTGGATATTGCCAGATTTACCAAGTTACAGTATTGAATGCGTCAATCAGATAGAGAAACAGGAGCCAAGGGGTTGGAAATGTTACTAAGGTAAAACAGTAGCCAAAAGAACATGAGTGGGACAGTTGGAAGTTCCCCAAGAAAGGCAATTTCAGCATGATAAAATTATCATTTTCCCACTATCTACTCTCTCCCTGAATTCTCTTTTCTAGGTGCTGTGTAGTAATATTCATCCTACCTACAGGTGAAATTTCTAGAGTCATCACTGACAATTCCTTTTCATCAAAGGGATAGTCCCTTAAAACAATATTTCTTTCATCTATGTCTGCTTCTTCATGTCCATGACTGTAGCCTTAATTCTCTTAATTCTAAGCATTTCTCTTTGGAATTGTTCCACATTATTGACAAATCATGTTTCTGTGTATCTGTTATGCTATTCATTCCTCGATGATTTATTGAGCACTTACAGTGTATCAGGAACTGAGTTAAGCTCTGAGGAAACATGCAAAGAAGTATGGTATATGCTGTCTCCAAAAGCCAAAGAGACCTACCAAGTGTTCTGCCTAGTTCCAGTTGAGAGATATTGCAAAATGCAATAATACGTCTTTCACCTTAGAGAGGCTGTCCTAGCATGCCCCAGAATTTCGGAACTATAAACGCTTTACAAATACACCAGGTGTCCAGTCTTTGTACAGTTTAACTTCCACCCTCTAGCAGGGATATACCTACCATGCTACGAAGGGCAGTATTTGTCAGACTAGAATGTGCACATAAACGCCTGAGGAAACCTGAAGTGCAGATTCTGATTCAGTAAGGCTGAGACAGGGCCCAAGATTTGGCAACATTAGACTTGATCTTTAAACTCTTTCCACAGCCTTTGCCATATAACTTTGGAGTTTTTCTACCAGAGAACCAAGTTCTGGCCATCCTAATTATTCCTGGATTCTGCATTTCCAGTTTTCCTACTTGCTAACTTTATTGGAAACTCCTACATCAACACTTGCAGAGCTTTTGCAGCCATTTACAGACATGGCACAGAGTAGCAAAAAAATTTGAGTTCCCAGCTGAGGTTGAACAAGGCAATGTTCTGCCTTCTCGTTTCAACTTTCATACTGGAAACAAGTGTCCCTTTTGCTATCTATTTAGTGCTACATCTCTCCCATTTTTGTGCTTTTTATTAGTGATTTCACTGTTTAAAGTAGTCTCCGAGTATAGTGGGCAAGTGACGCCTACTATTTGTAAGTACAAGACTATGATGTACCTTATAGAAAATAAGTGTATTTAGATAAACTTTATTGAGCCTTTTAGTTATAGTGCTGTTAGCCATAGTTCAGTGTCAATGAATCAATGATATATATTGTCTTTAAAGAGAAATGCACATAAAACAAAGTATCAATTGACTAATGAAAAGTTTTGACCAGAAGCTCACAGAAACCTCACCTGCATTTTCCTGTTAATGGCAACTTTATAGATCAACTCAAAGATTGTGTGCCCCACTTTTTTGTATGCATAACACGACAAGAGAAAATTCTATTACATATCCTTTTAAAGTTTTAAAATAAATATTATAGCATACCTATGCATAATTTCATAGTGGCATGCCACTTGTTTATATCCACAATAAAATGTTGATAATTGTCAAAGACATCAGGATTTCCCACCATTACCTTGACTAAACACATACTTTTAGTTTTTACGTAGCTGATAATTCATAGATCTTTTGAAATTCATAGTTTCTACTAGGGGCCGGTGAGATGGCTCAGTGGCTTAAGCGCCTGCCCGGCAAGCGCGAGGGCCCGAGTTCGACTCCCGGAACCCACATACGAAAAAGGGGCCGGTGATATCGCTCAGTGGCACGGGCGCCTGCTGGCGCGCGAGGTCCTGAGGTCGATCCCCCGGTACCCACAAAAAAAAAAAAAATAGTTTCTACTGAAACACAGCAAGATTTTTACTAATCAATGTTTGCTGTCTTAAGAATAGTTGTGACTCAAAAACTGCTCTCATCCTCATAAAATTTTCTTTTGTTTTCTGAGGGATGTGGTGACCTTTTTCAATCTTAAACTGAAATAAGCCACACTTTTGCTTGATTGACTGTTAAAAAATGGGATGATGGGCCGGTGATATAGCTCAGCGACATAAGCGCCTGCCTGGCAAGCGCAAGGTCCTGAGTTTGACTCCCAGTACCCACATAAAAAAAAAAAAAAGGGATGAGTTTAAGTTTAACAAAGTTTATTTGAGCAAGAAAAAATTTCTAGAACAAGGCCGCATTCTGGACCATAATTGGTCCAGAATGCCCCACACCATCACCTATGCAGGTTATATTTATAGGCAGAAAAATGGAAGTGACATTAAAAACAACATGACTGGCTACAGTTGGCATTTGTCTTAAAGGTGCATGTGTGATGAGGCATTTACAGTACATGTACATAGCCTAATCAGTTGACAGCCTGTAATTGACTGAGATTCAATTGCTTGGTTACAAGAGTACACGCCTAAGTTAGGTTACATACTGTTAACACATTAAGCTGGGATACCATTTACTGTGTATAGCAGCCACTTTGGGTCAAACAATCATTTAATCAAGTATGGAGACAGATTGAGGTCAAACTTAACTGAGTTTAACACTACTTGAGGCTATCCATTTTTTTAGGAATTGTAAATTATTTGGATTGTTTGCCAGAAAACTTGGAATTGTAATCATTCCTCTAACAACCCATATTTCCCTCACCGATACAAATTTAAAATTTGTTCTCAGTTCATGCCTATTCCCACAACTGATAACCTTCAATTATGTTTAATCACACAGTAATTTTCTTAAAGACATTTTAAATGGCAATTAAACATAATAAGTATAGAGGCAGCAGTACCATAACTTAATAGAAGTGCTGGAAGATCTCTGACCAAGTTCATGCATACACCTGCAAACAACTGAATCACAACTGGTGCTTGGTTACCATCATTGGAAGAAGCCATCTGATACAATATGCACTATAATTTCCAAGATGTTAAATGTGAAAAAAGGGCTTAAGGATTGATGAAGTTCAGTATTTGTTCAGCACCTTACTTAAGATTGTCATCCACTTGTAACCAGATCAGGGAATTTTCCAAGTTCAGATTCCACCCAGCTGTAGGAGTCAATCTGTGTACACTGTAACTGGTTCGTGGCACGCTGCCTTGATAGTGAGTACACTATTTTGTATTACATATCTTAATAGGACTATGTTCCAGCTGTCTTCCTACTGCATGTGTATTTACTCTGTCATCTACCTTGATTGGTTGTTCTACTGCTAAACTACCATCAATTAGGTAGCCTTTTGTAACACTTAAAAACACATCAGGGCCGGTGATATAGATCAGCGGCATAAGTGCCTGCCTGGCAAGCGCGAGGTCCTGAGTTCGACTCCCGGTACCCGCATATAAAATAAAACAAAACAAAACGAACAAACAAAAAACACATCAAAGCCTTGCATAATTTGGGCTCATCTGACTCAATATGAAATAATATTTCTCCCCACTTGATCAAAAATCATGACTACCAGCTGGGCAGGGTGGCGCATGCCTGTAATCCCAGCACTCAGGAGGCTGAGGCAGGAGGATCACTGTGAGTTCGAGGCCAGCCTGAACTACCTAGCAAGACCCTGTCTCAAAAAAAAAAAAAAAAAAAAAAAAAATCATGACTACTATATTCTAGCTGTATTTCTGTAAGCCAGGCACATTTTTAAAAAAAGACTCTGGAAGTGGCTTTTAAGCCAAAGGTTAAAAACTATTTCTTCCAGTTATCAAGTAAATGCGTTAATTGTCCAAGAGCAACATGTGACAACTGGAACATGTAAAACCTTCTGAATGCATTTTCACAGATTTTCTGGTATAGTTTGTTCTTTCTTTGTTGGTGTTGTTTTTAATATGGGGTTAGTCCAGATTTGTCCCAAGGCTTAGTATTTTAACCCCTGCTTTAAGCTCCAAAACTCCTATGATGCTAGAAATAGTGATCATGCCTATTCCCAGTTCTGCACATTTGCTTATGACTGCTGCCCACTGATTACTATCCTGCCACTATCTTGGCCACCACAACACACACCAGCATTCATATTCTTGAACAGGCTAGAATACTCATACAACACTAAATTAACAGAAAGGAGATGAGAAGGATTTCAGCAGGCATCCTAGAAATCTGGAATCCCTCTGGAGCTCTTTGAAATTGCAATCTATAAATTAAACCAGATTGAAGTTTTACCTGTTAGCTAGATGATACTGCTTGACATTCTTGAACTTCAGTTTTTTCATCCTTAAAATGGAGAAACTGTGTGATCTGGATAATTTATCTTTAAGGACTGAATATCATGATGACGAGAGTAGCTAGTATTTTTTCAGCACTTACTATGCTCAGGAATTTTGCTATGTGCTTTGCGTATATGATCTCATTTATGCTTTAATTAAAACCTCACAATACAAATATGAATGTGAATGGCCCCACATTTACAGACACTAAGCTGATGCTCAGAAAGTCTAACTATTCCTAAGTGACGCCGATGAGTGGTGGAAGAGAGACTTAGATTTGGGCCTACGTAACTAAATCTCCCAACACTTCATTTATATCCTTTACTGTATTAGTTTCTTACTGCTACTGTAATAAATCACCACAAATCTTGGTGGTTTAAAACAACTCAAAATTATTTTCTGACAATCTGAAAGTCAGAACTCTGAAATGGATCCCAATCTGCTACAATCAAATTGTTGACAGGGCTGTGATCCTTCTGGAATGTAGATAGGAAAAACCTATTTTCTTTCCTATTTCAGCTTCTCTGAAAGCTGTCTGCATTCTTTGGCCTTTAGTCCCAGTCTATGTCCCAAGCCAGTAAAGCTGACTGAATCTTTCTCACATGGTGTTATTCTGACACACTCTCTAACTCTAATTAGTCTGCCTTCATCTTCCACATCTAAGGATGCTTGTCATTACACTGGACTTACTTGAGTAATCCAGGAACATCTCCTTTTAAGGTCAATAGATTAGCAATCTTAATTCCCTCATGCCATACAATATAACATATTCATAGATTCTGAGAATCTTAGGAAGTAGACAATATAATGTAGCATAGTAAATATGTCTAATGAGCATTTATTGTTTCCCTAGCATCTTTTCATCTCAGTCATGTTGTCTCACTTTTATCTTTTTTTTTTTTTTTTTTGTGGGTACCGGGGGTCGACCTCAGGACCTCGCGTGCCAGCAAGCACCTGTGCCACTGAGTGATATCACCGGCCCTTTTTTGTATGTGGGTTCCGGGAGTCGAACTCAGGCCCTCGCGCTTGCCGGGCAGACGCTTACGCCGCTGAGCCATCTCACCAGCCCTATCTCTATCTCTTACAGGTATATTTTTACCCATTGCTGCTAGTGCTTTTACCAGTCACATAATTCTGTCCCTTACAGACCTACTAAGAGACATGGAGTGAAAATAGTAATGCAACAACCTAGACCCAGTATTGGTTCAAGGGGTGTGCACATGACTGAGGCAGGTTAATCAGTCTTTCTCTGAGAACTGAAATTGAAGGGCAGCTTCTTCTTTCCCCAGCATCATGAGCCATAACGCTGTGACCCGAAGATGCTGGTGGTCATGTGTCTAGATGCATGCATGCCTCCCCCAAAAACATATGGAAAAGCCTAAGAGAATGGAACAAACAGACAAGTAAAAACCCAGCCACAGCTGAGAAATAGAGATTGGAACCTTTTTCTATTCAACTCTCATAATTCTCTTGGCTCTGTGGGAGATTCCACACCTGCATTTCAGAGGCTAAAGCTGTGAGACAATAATTTTTGCTATTTTGCTTAGGCTAGCTTAAGTGGGATTTATATCACTTAACATAAAAAGCCCTACCACAAACGTTTAATTATTTCTTGCTTTGTGTGTGCCGATTTTGTTTTCTCTTTTACATTTTAACACTTATGAAATCAGAGTTCATGCTATAGTTCTGTGGACTTCCTCCTATGCAGATGACAGAACTCTGTATTTTCTGATTTATATGTCCTCCTAAATGTCGTTAGATACGAGCATATAAATAAAAGTTATACCCATGCATTTTTAATTTTGGCATTTTCTTTAACTCTATTTGTAAAATCTATATTTTCTATATTTGTAAAATCTATATTTTTTGTGTAAGTTCCGATCTCTTGAAAAACAGAGGTCTTAAAAATAAACGGTATATCACATGTGTTACAGGACCATCAGGAGCACAAGAACAAGAGTAACAATTGGCAGAAATTTCTCTAAATGCTACAGATATCTTACTACTCTCAAATTAGATTGACAGATTTTTGGAAAGGGACACTAACACTGAATAATAATGAAGTTTTAAAAGGAACTATAAAAAGAGAAATAATAAAAATTAATTTAAAAATATGTCTTTTCATCATTTTGGTGCATTTTTACAAATCCCCCCCCTGTGTATGTGTGTGTGTGTGTGTATGCGTGCTGCACAAATGTAATGGCAATGAAGAGTTAACAAGAATGACTTCTGCACAAAAAGAATTGATGCACATACCAACTGGATGTACAACCCAGTAGTATTCTATCTTTTCATCAGACTTCCATAGCAAAGAAAACATTTGATTCTTTCAAGAACTTTTTACAAGCTAATTGGTACATTTAAATAGGTCCAATCTCCTTGAGTGGCTTTTTGAGGCCTAGATTCTACATGCCTGAGTGCTACATGCTAGGGACAGGTCTAGGTGTTTTACATGTACTAGCCTAGTCTAACTCTCCAACAGTCCTATGAAAGGTGTTCATGCTAGGCAGAATTCTAGAGCTGCTCAACCCTAAAAGACTCTTATCTCCTGATTTTAAAACACTAATCTAGGTACTTCTCTGTAGAGACTTGCAGATGTAATTAAAATCATGCATCTTAACATAGGGAGGTTATTGTGGATTGTTTGGGTATGCCTGATCTAACCATCTGAACCCTTAAAAACAGAGCTGTGGCAAAAGAAGGCAGAGGAAAAATAATACAGAAGGAGAGATCAGAAAGCAAGTGGAAGACGTATTCTGCTATTACTAGCTTTTAAAATGGAGGTAGGGAGGACAAGTGGAGTGTGGATGGTCTCTAGAAGCTGACAATTTGCATGTAAAACCAGTAAGGAAAAAGGAACTGCACGGAACTGAGTTCTGCCAACAACTTGAATGAGTCTGAAAATATAACCTCATCCTCATCCCCTCGCCGAGCCCCCAGTGAGGGGTAACGTTTTGCCAACGCCTCATCATTGCAGCTCTAGGGACTAAGGAGATACGATCACGAAATTCAACCACAGACCGTGATTAGATTCGGGTTTTGAGCGGGGCAGAGAATTTTCAAGAATATTGTAGAAAAGAATGGGAAATTTTAATTTAGTCTAAGTATTAGATAATCATATTTTATCAATGTTAAATGTCCTGATTTGTGGCTATTTGGGAGCATTTCTTTCTTAGAGGATAGGATACACATTCAAGGATGAAGAAATGAAATATCCTAATTACTATGTATGTAGACAATGAAAAAAAGAAATGTGTAAAACGTAGAGAGTTTTTCAATCTTGATGAAGGGGATAGAGATGTTCATTGAACTATTTTTGCAACTTTTCTGAAAAGATTTTCAGGTTTTTCAAAATACAAAGCTGACAGTGAAAAAAAATCACTCTATTCTGTGTGGAATGCAGTTGAGGTAAGTAAGAGAGAAGAGGGCTGAGAAGGTATTGCTGTAGTCAAATTGAAGATTGGCGTAAGATGGTGTCAGCGGAGACAAGGTATCTTCCCTCCCCCTCTTTCCTACACACAGCTAAGTCAGTGAGGTAAATCCCAGTGACGATAGCTCACACAGGCATCTTCCTCGCAGGACAAAAATCCCCAGTAGCAGTTGCGGTTATCCAGCCGTTTTCAAATTTGCTAGATCGATCAATCCCTAGCGCCGTCACAAATTTGCGCTTGCGCAGCGTCCAGGCCTCCAGACTGGAAGCGCCACATCTCCAGTTTATGATAGGGGAGGCAGCGTCCTAAATTAACTATTCCTTCCCTTCGCTAGGTATCGTCTAAACTTTTTGACTTTTCGCCTACATTAGTCTCACTGGCACTAAGTATCACTTTAGAATTGATATATAATTGAGACAAAAGTTGAGGTACGCAATGATGTCTGTACCCCTTCTGCGCCCCCATCTGCCGCATGCGCTGGGCCACCAGAGGCCGGAAGTGGAAGCGGAAGCGGAAGTGTCTAGGTGGAGCGTCAGCCGGGATCGGCGCCGCGAGCCTGGACTAGTGCCATGGAGGGTCCTGGCTCTAGGGAGCCGGTGCTGGATGCTAAATCCGAGGTAAGTCCCTGTCGAGAATGAAAAGGGGCATTCGGGCTCTCGCTCTTGAAAGGTCTTTGCCTAAATTGTGCTTTCTGCTTCCGTTTCAGGTCACCAACCAGGTGAGTCAGAGGCCGCCCCGCCCTGTCCCCAGCCGACCGCCACTGGACTAGGGCGGGGGCAGCACCCGGCCCGCCTCCCTCAGCTGGGGCACTGTACTACTGTGAGCCTTGCCCAGTTTTTCCGTTTCATTAGCTGTATCCGCGAGCCCGTGATATTCAGCCCTCATCACTGTATTGCTCCTTCCCCTTTGCACCCGAGATGGTGGTCACTGCCACTGTAATTTCAGCTCCTCCACCTATCCCAGTCCTGAGAGTACAGGCTAAGTATTATTTTTCCTTGATTAGGTACCCTTTATTCGAAGATGAGAATACATTGTTTTGAATGTGATGGAAAAAAAGAAATTATTGAAATTTACAGAGATAGCACTGCAGACTTTTCTTGCTCTTTAAAACAGTTGTTTTGAAGTTGGAATGTACCTTTTTAACCTTGCAGAAAACGTACTTTTTATGCTAGGAATAAGAATTTCACTTCATTAGGTATATCTTAGTCTCCTTTCTTGTTTCAAGTGTTTCTGCAGCTATTTTTAGGTAAGTAACTTAAAACTCTCTTTTAAGAAGTGTCCTAAAGCTACAATATTTTAGGTCAGGAGTTATGCAAGTTCATACAAAATATAAAAAAGTGCTGAGCTAAAAAACGAGAATATAGAGGCTGAGAGAGGTGCCCATTGACTTCTTTCTCCAAACTCATCTTGCTGCTGCTTTGAGGATTCTGAGAGGTAGGGGAACTCAGAGTGGTAGTAGTCAACCACTTTGTCCAGAGTTACAAGAGTTAGTGCATTTTTATTCAGTCTCTCATAAATTATTTTGTGTGTTTAATTACAGGGTACAATCACAAAATACAGTGAATGTTTAAATTTTTAAAATTTGTTAAAGACGTACTGCCATTTATCTCCCTCAAAATACTTCTTGCTTGGAATACACTTATCCCATATTTCTTGCTGTTTCTGGAGCAATTCTGGAAGACCTCTTTCCTGTCTTTAATTGTGCTGTCATGGCTGCCTTGATGTCCTGAATCAGTGTTTTCCTTTCATGATCATGCTGATTTTTGGGAAGAGCCAAAAATTGCATGCTGCCAGATCTGGTAAATAAAGTGGATGAGGACACACCATAATGTTCTTATTTGACAAAATTGCTGTACATGTTTTGAATTGTTTTTCTGTAGTTCAAACACAGAGTTGGAATATATTATTTTATTTATTTATTTATTTTTTTTGTGGGTACCGGGGGTCGACCTCAGGACCTCGCGTGCCAGTAGGCGCCCGTGCTGCTGAGCGATATCACCGGCCCTTTTTTCGTATGTGGGTTCCGGAGGTCGAACTCGGGCCCTCGCACTTGCCAGGCAGGCGCTTACGCCGCTGAGCCTTCTCACCGGCCCCCTGGAATATATTATTTTAAACAAGATTGCACAACATTATGAAATAAATTGTAATCTATCTTGCAGTAAATCTAACAAAAGATGTTTTAAACCTTTATGAGGAAAATTACAGAAAGCAATAAACTTCTAGTTTCTGGTCCAGCTTATAAGGCACTTGGAAGTCATTGCTTTGTCCTAACAAGAACTGAACAAACTGAAAAATCAGCAATTCTTAGACCTGTCAAAAAATGAGATCACAGGGTAACATTAGTTTGGTAGCAAAGGGTATCTGTCAATCAGCAAGTATTTTTTTAAGTGCCTGCTGTGTATTAGACACCTCCTAAGCTTTGGAAATAGGAGAGATAATTCTTGTACCCACAGTCTTCTGTTTTAGAAGAGCTTCATTTATCCAATCCTGTTTTATGCCATGGCAGCACTGAACAATCACTGACAGAAACTGAAAAGTACTGAGGCAGCCAGTAAACGTGTAATCTTTGGAGTCAGACTTTGGCTTTTATTCTCATTCCAGAAACGTGTGACCTTGTGCATATTACTTTAACTCTCTGACATTGAGATTTGTCATCTGCAAAATGGAAATAATAACCTATAATGTGATGATGATTCAGAGAGGCATTTAATGCATGTAAACTGCATAACACATCACCTGACATGCATGTATCATGAAGACTGATGAAATCTAAAAGCACCTATGCTAATGTAAAGGTTGAGCTTGAGGTCCATGGTGAGGAAAGAAATGAATTGTTCTTACATGTGCTTCAGCCAACTATGAAGATTACTTAACCCATCTTCCATTCCAGTATTTTGGGATGTGGAATGGGGAAAGGTATGTGGAACAGGAAGGAGAGATAAAAGATAGTCTAAAGCATTTGGAGTCCTCTGAAGTGCCAGAGCAAAATTTAATCCTATTAAAAATAGTACTGTCACATCCACTTCCATTATATATCTGACACTTCTCTCTCTCCATATATATATACACACACACACACACACACACACATATATATATATATACACACACACACATATATACACATATATGTATATACACACACGTATATATACATATACACATGTATACACATATATGTGTATATACACATATATGTATGTATATATGTATATACACATATATACATATACACACACATATGTAAGTTAAATGGAGATATTTTCTTTACTATGGCCAGCATTGAGCTAAAAGTCAAGTGTAAGAGCAGTAAAGTTGAATACGTATCTGCATTCAAGGCAATGGTATTACTAATGTTTTGTTTTGTACTGTTTTATTAAAGCTTATAGATTTTCAGTGGAAACTGGGTATGGCTGTGAGCTCGGACAGTTGCAGATCTCTTAAATATCCTTATGTTGCAGTGATGCTAAAAGTGGCAGATCATTCAGGTCAAGTAAAGAACAAATCTTTTGAAATGACAATTCCACAGTTTCAGGTTTGTAGTTTAACTCATTGCATTAGTACGTTTTTCTATAAATGCTTCTTAGAAAACTGCATAAAGATCATTTAAATGGAAAATTTTTATTGTTTTTACTTGCAAGTTGATGTGTTTTACATGTGTTTGTACACACAAAAGCTCTAAATTTGTTTTATTTTTAATAAAATATGAATTTGTGTGCTGTGGCGTTTGGTTGCTTTAACAGTTGTCTGTGAGGATATTTTCATCTTCTCTGGCAGGATATTGCATTTAACTTATTCTCTTTCCTTTAGGCGTTATAATCAACACTGATTATCTAAATGAATCTTTTCTTTCAGTAGTGTTGACCCTGTTTTCTGAGTAGTCTACCTGTTGACTAGTTTTATTAGCTAGAAATTTAAATAACTCAATAGTTTATATTTAGAGTTATGTTATTCATATTATCATTTTACCACTTTTTTGTACCAAGGAAGAAAAAAAGAAGGTAGGGAATAAATCAGATTTTCTTTTGAATGTACATCCCAGGAGGTGTTTTGTAATTAACTAACTTAACTGGCCTATACATTTTGTTTTTGTTAGTTCTAAACCCTTCAGTCTATGAGTAGAGAGGAATTCTTAATGGCAGTTAGTACTCAGAGAAAAGTTGGATACTCTTGATAAATGCAAACATCAAGAATAAAATGAAAATAAAAAGCAGATTATTTGTAAAACTGACTAAAAACATAATTAAGCTCCCTTTTTATAAAAAGCTTCTCATACCACTGTGTAGTAATATTTGAATGCTACATTTTAAGGGATTTCTTTCCCTTTGATTTCTTTATTTTAAAATATATCTTTGCTTTAAAACAAAAATAATGATAAAATAATGTTGATTAGTGTTTTCGGAAGGAATTAGGACTTGGGGAAAAGGGAATAAATATAGTATGTTGTGATATATAAGTAGCCTTCAACTGAATATAAAGACCAAATCAATTTAAAAAGAGGATAGAGGTTTCAGTCCTTTTTTGTAATTTACAACTGCTGGTCTACTTCTTACCTTTCTGTGCAGCGTTCATACTTTCTGATTTCCACATCTAGAAAAAGTTTTTTCTTATAAAAAAATATAAATGGGCAATCTTTTTTCTGCAGCCTTATTGAGGTATAATTGACAAGAATTCTATACTTTCAAGGTGTACAATGAGATGATTAAAGGTATACGTTGTGTAATGATTACTACAACCAAACTAATTAACACATCCATTACCACACATAGTTAACGTGTGTGGGGGGGAAGGGGAGTCAGGACACTTAAAATCTTTCAGCAATTTTAAACAATACACAGTTATAATCACCATACTGTACCTTAGAGTCTCAGAACTTTTATAACTGAAAGTTTGTACCTTTTGACCAACATTTCCCCAGTTTTCCCACTCCCAATTCCTGACAGCCAACATTCTACTCTTCTGTTGCCTCTGTTTATTTGTTTTTTTTTTTTTAACAGTACTGGGGGTTCAACCCAGGGCCTCCAAATTGAGCTATAGCCCCAGCCCATTTTTTAAAATTTTGAGATGGGGTCTCACTGAGACACTAAGTTGCCCCAAGATTAACTCAACTTTCTATCCACCTGCCTCAGCCTCCCAGAGTGCTGGAGTTATAGGTATGTGCCAACACACTTGACTTCTGATGTGAGATTAAAAAGGAATTTTCTCATGTGCTTGAAAACATTTACTCATGAGCTAATTACCTGCTTCTACAGTAATATTTTTGTTCATAGTACCCAATAGCACCTCTTTGTTTCTCATAGCAACTTTTAGTAGTTAAGGGTGTAGCATGAAAACAGTATTTACATAGCACCTGGTCGATATAATTAAAGAACTACTTTATCCTCTAAAAGCAAAATTAATATTTTTCCCCTTTGTTTCTAGAATTTCTACAAACAGTTCAAGGAAATTGCTGCTGTTATTGAAACTGTGTGAAAACTGATTACTTGGATTGATAAATTGCTATCATCATTTAAAATGATGGACTTCACATTCTGCAAAAGAACTGCACTTTCATTTTTCCATTTTTAAAAAATAACTTAAAAATCAGATAAGCAGGAATTAGTGGTGATTGATGCACAACTTTGTGAATGTACTACAAATGACTGAATTGAATAACTTTAAAGGGTGTATTTTATATGTGAATTGTGTCCTAATAAAAAAATCAGACAATTGAGTGATTGATATTGAAGACAATTGTTGTAGTCAGGATTTTCAAGGAAATGTATTTAATACAGGACACATAATTTATAGGATTATTTTATAGTATTCACCTAAAAAGTCAAATGCAGGAGTGCAATTTGTCCTCACTAGAGACCCAAAGAATCCAGCTGAGGGCCTGGATCCCACAGCAGTGTTCTGCATGAGTCCAGCTGAAGACCTAGAACCCATGGCAATGTCCTGCACAAGTCCAGCTGGAGGCCCAGAGCCTACAACAATATCTCATGCAAGTCTGTATCAAGGATCCTCACTGGGAAGGCCCAAAGGTCAGTGGGAGCTAGAAAGTCTGCACCAGCAGGATGGAGGATCTGTGCCAGCAGGCTGAGGAATCTGCACTGGAGCCAGGAAGTGATGCTCAAAGTAATTTCCATTCTTTAGCATCTAGGAAAGGGAGATTTAGAAGAGCAAGAATGTTGCTAAGCATTCTTACTCTATTGGTAGAAACAGGAAATATTACGGTTTTTTGCAAAGCAGTTACACACATACATAGAAATTCCACAGTCTAGAAGTTTTAGTCCAGGAGTATATCCTTTGAAATAAAAGCACAAATATGTAAAGACATTTAGCATGCATTGTCTAATGTGCATCTATTTCTTTTAAGCACACAGGAAGACAATATATTCCCAGATGCCTTTGCAGTTAGAGTAGAACTACAGAATTCGGCTTGAGCCAGTGAGATCTTGGTAGAGATGCCCGAAGCCATAGCCAGTCTTGGCCATTAGTCATGTTTTATCATCTGCCAAGCCCTCTCCCGTCCTTAGTGTAGAAATGAAGAACTCTATAAAATAATAATCAAAAGATGGATCCTTGAAATTACTATTGGAGGCAAATTCCCCACAAGAATAGCATGACTTGCATCGAACACTGGAGTGAGCTGGAAACCAACGTTTATTATGAACTGGTGAGAGTTTTGAGTGTTATAAGTGAGCATAAATTGAGTAGCGTACAATGTATGTGTGGAGATTCTTGTGCATTTCCAGTTGCAAAAAGCAAAAGAAATATACTGGTTATTTGTCAATATGCAAATAGTTGAAAATTTTGTTTAACATACAGCTTTTCCTCTCAAATATTTTCAATACATATATTTTATAAAATGATGCAAAAATGTATTCATATATATTTGAATAGGTAAAAAAGGTATGGAAGCACACACGAGTTTGTAAACACTGGTAGGTTAGGGGAAAAGAAAAGTTTGACGTTCTGAATGCATTAAAAAAATCTGTATCATAGTTTTAAAAAACACTTGAAAATACATGAAAATTTTTGTTTTTAAGTTTTGAAAAGTTCTTCAGTCTTAAAATATACAGTTTTCTTATTTTAAAGAAACAAATGTATAGTGTTTATGAAACAGGGTTTCTTATGAGACACCTCCCTAGCTGGTATACACAAATCTGAAATACTACGTCAAACTTAAGTCCTGGCTGCGCTATAGAAACAGCGACCCAGCTAGTTCTAACATTTTGGCTGACAATACAAGGAAACTTTATTTCTTCTTCTATTTCTTCTGATTCTCCATATTGGAAATTTATGCCCTCCTCACTCCTGTTAGCATTTCTGCTGGTCTCCTGTGTGATTATGCTTCTTTTTTTGTTGTCAGCTAGGTAGCACATTTCCATGGAGTCAGAATCTGCTGGCTGCTGCCTACCTGTGTACATCAGTTGCTCAGCTTGATGCATGAACTGACTGCCCATTTGTGTTGATTAACTGCTACAGACATGCTCTTCCTCACCCTGTGGATAGCGGGGCATGTTATTGTTTCTAGAATTAGGAGAACCAAAGTCCCCATCTCTTCTTCATCTATAGTATGCTGGCCTCCTTTTACTTTTGGAAATAAGAATAGAAACTACTTTTCAAACCCCCTAAGGTCCCTCTACCTCCTACTCACCTCAGTTTAACGTCTTTCTCTCTCCTCCTTCCTCTTTGCATTTCTAGGTTTAAGGTCATATGTAAAGGACCAACGTTAGCTGCTGGCTTAAAAACTGGGTGATAGATTTGAAATAAATTTAAATTGTGTGCATCTTTTGAATTTAAAAACAAAATTTTTCATAATATAGTTTTATATTGTTTTCATTGCAAATGTCTGCTTTTGCTTTTTAAAAGCTTAATCAGCTCACTGGGCTGTCTTAGGAATTGACCACTGTTTATGTCAGTCCCCCACTACAAATGTATTTATTATGTATCAAAAACATACTAATTTTATAAAGGAAAAATTAACATTTCTGTAGGAAAATGTGCCTCACATTTTAAACATTTGATTAACTGTAAATTCTTGGAAAATTCTCAAGTTGCAAAATGTATTAATGAACTTTTTGTTTTTAAATATAAATTAATTACCCCTGAGTTCAAGCAAAATCCAAGTATTTTCCATATATTCTACCATGATAAGCTTAACATAAACATCAGCTTTATTTGGAAAGAGGCAGAAGAGTCATGTTTCTTCAAAAAGGATTGAAATCAACATTGGTTCATTAAGACTGATTAATGCCTTATTTCTTAAATAGTACGTAAGCAGAATTATCTAAATTTTTAAAAAATATTTTGCACTTGATATTTTTGAACAATCTTTTAGAGGTTTATAGAGTGTGTACAGATAATTTCTATATGTCCCACACCCAGTTTTCTATATTACAATATTGATATCTTATAATCATGTGGTACATTTTTTATAATTAATGAACCAATATTGATACATGTATTAAATTTCTTTTGTTTTACCTAATATCCTTTTTTTATTGTAGGCCCATCTAGGACAGCACATTACATCTCCTTCAATTTCTCTTGACTGTGTCAGTTTCTCAGACTTCTTGTCTTTTGACAACTTAGTTCTAATGAGTACTGGGTAGATACTTTGTAGGATGCCCCTCAACTGGAATTTGTTGTTTACCTAGGCTGGGGGTATGTGATTTGGGGAGGAAGATCACCGAGGTAAAGTGCCATTTTATTTACATTCTCTCAAGGTTTCGATCTTAACAGGTTTATAGTTTAGATCTAAAATGTCCCCCAAACTTTTCATGTATGTGGAAAGTGATTGGATCATGGGGGCACTATACTCATCAGTAGATTCTTCCACTGATGAATAGCTAAATTTACTGTTAAGAGGTGGGGCCTGACTAGTCTTTTTCCCTGGTTCCTCCGTTTGTTCTCTGCTTCCTGGTCTCCATGATCTTGTAGCAGAAAAGTCTGCCCCCCAGCCATTGTACTTCAGTTGCCCAGGTGTCAGTTCCTGCTGCAGTTCCGGTTGCTTCTGTTTCTTAGAAACGGCTGGGCACTGTGATGCATAGTTGGTCACTATGATGCATGTTGTAGGAACCAATCAAAGACAGCCAAGAACTCTAGCTCTGTCCTTCTCCTTTGCAGACCCCATAAAAACCTCCCTTCCTGAGCCTTTGGGGCTTGACATTTTGAGGGACAGTTGATTCCCTGTCACTGCCCTTGTCCAAGGTTAAATAAATCTGCCTCCAAATCCTGGGTGTCATTTTGGTGTTTCTGTTTGCTATAGCAATCTGAGAAGCTTTCCCCTGCTTGGGCTTTCCACCATGCCGTTTCTGCCTTGGAACCAGTCAACCATGGACTGAAATGTCTGAAACAGCCAAAATAAACTTCACCTTTATGTTGTGGATATTGAGTATTTTGTCCTAGCAAGGAGGAAGTGACTTAAGACAGTTACATAGTAGCAACATGATTCCTGACCATGCTGACCTTCCTAACCTCCCAGAAATAATGTTCTTCTGGTCTCCACTGTATAATCACTTTTTTCAACATAATGTTGAATATATGTGTCTGCATATACAAACTTACTTAACAAATAATGAGAAGCAAAATTGTGGCTAGTGGCTACCATCAGGCTATAAGGTGGGCAGAAGATGTGGGCAGGATAGAAGAGGAGCCCATAGTAGATATAAATTACTAGTAACGTTCAAGTCTTTTGGTTGGGTGATGGTTTCATGGTATTTATTACATCATTAAGTAAAAATAAATTCATAAAATATGAGGTGTGTAGACAATGATGAAAATATGCCACAAACTAAGGTCCATGATTAAACAATCCAGTATCAAGTTCTGTGTTTCTGAAGTTAAAACATTCAGCAAAACCATAGGTACTATTATAATTAAGAGGATTCAGTGGGTCTATATGTCCAGTGTCTGGTGTGTAGCTGTGTAAGTCAAGAAACTCAGGGAGGCCAAGTGGTCTTGCCTCAGGACCAATAATCCATCCTCACTGGTATAGCTTGTGTTTAGATGTCCCCCAAAGCCTCATGTGGACATAGGTGGGGCTTTTTTAGAAGTGGCTGGGTTTAGAGTGTGTGATGCTGGAACTGATTCATGGTGCAATGCTAAGATTAAGGGCACTAAGATTAAGGATTAACCTAAGGGTGGGTGGTCTGGATAAGATATAAGGGGCAGAAAGAGCTGTGGTTGTCCCTTATTGTTTTTCTGTCTTCTGTGCGCAATGAATTGTTTCTCTTCTCTGACACCCCTCTGCCGTGTGCCACTCTGCCTTGGAGCCCACCAACTATAGACTGAAACCTCCATAAACTGTAAGCCAAATAAACTTTTCGTCCTTTAACTTTGGGTGTTGGCTGTTTTGTCTCAGCAATGAGAAAAGTAACTAAGACACTCACCAAATTTGGTGAAGACAGGTACATACCTCAAGATTCCTATTTATTTATACTGAAAAATACAATGACTAACTGGACTATAATGGTTGTACTTCATTAAATCATCGAATATTTATTGAACATGCCCTATGTGCCAAACACTTTGGTAATCATTTGGGGTAGATACGGTGAAATAAAAATTTCATAGAACTTATTATCTATTGGGAAAGTCAAACATTTAATAATTTATAATAATGGAGATAGGTTGATCAGCCTATTAACTACTTTTGCACATTATGGTAGCATAGAAAGTTTATCCATCTTGAATACTGAGCATATTGAGTTAGCTACGTACATTGGACAAGAAGTCTTCATCACGCCTCCTTGCAGAATTTCATTGTTGCTATGGATGTGACTGCTGGGTTTCCCAACTTTCTCTTTCCAAATGGGAGATTTACTTGTACTGTGTTATCCTTGTGTCCCTGCTCCACAAGTGTTCATTGAATTGTAAGTTGTGGGCAGATACACTGATTTTTAGTTCTTTGATTGCTGTACTAAATGGATCTACATTTGGATTTGTTGTTAAGACAGTCTTGCAGTATAGCCCAGGCTGGCCTTGAACTTGTGGCCCCCTGCCTCAGCCTCCTGAGTGCTAAGATTAGAGTCATGCACGACTATGCCCAGCTGTACATTTGGAGATAACGGAAACAATTGTACATCAGATGGAGACCCTGAACGCTGATAATGTGGTATTTTCCATGTGTGGCAAGAGTGATGTCCTTGGATATTTTGGAGGCCAGAGAGTAGTCCCTGGAAGAAATAATGTTACATTAAATGTATGTTTAGTACGTTTAGTAGGAAATAGAATATACAAGATGAGCTCAGTGCAGGGAAATACATGCATAAGGTAACAATTCTCTACAGTGGATTTTGTTGGATTGCAAATTTGAGTTTTGTAAACTTAAAAAAATATATCAACCATTTGTTAGAGTCACTGTACAGTGAAAGCTAAGATGTTCAAAATAATTCTAATTTATTCAAGGATGAGTTAGAAATTTTGCTCATGGGCTCTGCCTAATGTAGTAGGTACTCTACAGTGGGTCATACACTATCATGAACGATATCCTGACACCAGATAAAAGAATTTATCTATGATTCCTAACATTGATTACAATGTTGTAATCAAGACCAGAAGTTGTAATTAAAATTAACTGTTAAAAATTCTTGAGTTACAATGATTAGGGAATCTCTAAATTTTATTAGTAATGCTTTTATATACCATTCTTGTGCTGGGATGCAAACTAATCCTTAAGTGATTCTTATAAAAAAATAGAGGATTGTGTTGGAGGTCTGTGATAGTTGATAGATCATGTCAACTTGAGTAAGTAATGCCCAACTAAATTGGCTCAGCATCGTTCTGAGTGTGGAAGACCCACCCTAGGGAGAATGCTATAAAGGGAAAACAAAGAAGGAAAGATTGTATCTGTTTTCTTCGGAGGAGCTCCAGTCTATTCCTTCACCTTGGACGTCGGGTCATGGCTTCCAGTGCGCTCTTCAGCTTCCAGCATCAGCCCGTCAGCCTTCTGGTGCAGACATTTCAGCCTCCTGATACAGACTCGCACCAGACACTACAGTGAGCTCCATGCCTTCAACTGGATCCTTCAGATCACCAGTGCGCAGGCAGCCCTTTTGCACTCTTCCACACCTGACTCTATGGACAGCTGTTGTAAGCCAATCTTGTAAATCCTTGTGTATTTGTATATCTTGTATTATATCTGTTTCTCTAGTAAGCACTGACTGATACAAGGTCCTTAAACTGAGGTCAATCTCAGTTTTGGTGTTTCATTAGTAGAGGTCTTGGGACTCAGCGTATAGTCCTGCTCATGGCCATGAGTGTCATTTATTACAGTGAAAGAACACAAATCATGTCCAGCAAAAGGAAAAGGCACCTTTGGAAGTCAGAGACCAGGTGCAGGCTTCCATGAGTCCTCTCTCAGAAGAGTTACAAAGAACACACATTACTTAATTCGTCGAGCTGTAAGTCCTGTTGAGATTTTTGAAATTTGCCAACCACATTTGTTAGAGACTCAACACCCAGCATCTCTCTTGGGGGCTGGTCACATGGCCACATTGTGCCTACTGTGTACCCAAATTTTAGACTCTCAGAAAACCAGATGTTTACTTAAATTATATTGTTTATACAAACAGTTTGGGAACAGTGAGGCACTGATATTAGTCAAACTTTGAAGCTTTTATAAATCAAAATTTCCAGAGGCAAGCCAAGGACCAACCCTGTAAGCAAATATTTTAAAGGATAAGTAGTCAGAACTGCTGTTCTGACTGTCTCTGTACTGTTAACTCTCTTCACTATGGGATGATTGAACTTAAATAAAAATTCTAGAGGTACTTAGTATATAGTTTCCTAAGAAATTAATTACTTAAATTAGTATGCCTGATTTTGTGCTATTATATTAATATTTCATTAATTTGAATGAATCATGCTAATGTGAGCTTAGCCCATACACTACTATACTTCCCAAGAACTTCAGAATTGAAGACTAAAAATTTTCAGCTTTGAATAAGATATTGGTTATGTGTGCCATCAATTAAATGAAATTTTAATATTTCATGTGACATTTTCAAATGAATGTCGTGATTTTACTAGGGCCTATATTTTGTTGTTTCTGTGTGTGTATATGTGTGTTTTCCTTGTAATCAAACACAGGGCCTCACACATAAACATTCTACTACCAAACTACATCCCCAGCTCCTACGACCTGTATTTGTTGAGGGAGACAAATATTGCAGCTGCTGATTTAACTGCCATTCCATAGCACACAAAAATACTGAGTATAATGGATTCCATATCTTGATGAACTTGACCTTGATTTATGTTCTCTTGAATTGCAAGTGCCCTGGGGGAAAGAAGCTATTAATCTTTGGGTGTTATTATTTCAGCATATGAAGAACATTTATTAAAGAAAAGCACTTTCAGCTCTTAACTGTATTTCACATTCCTATGCCAAAGGAAAGAACAAAATTATTTATTATGCAATTAAAGAACTGTTATTATCAAGGAAATAACTGCAGGATGTAGGGAGCTTCTAGATTCTAAGCCAGGATGACTCAGGCAACAAGTCCGAGGAATTCAGACACAAGTCAATATTCTGGCCCATAGGAATGTAAGGGGAAATTGTGGAACCTTAAGACCCGTTACTTTCTCCTTTCCATATATACAACCCATGTCACACACTACAAAAGTAGCTTAATTTGGAGAATTGAGAGAGGGATATTTTTTATTTCAAGCTGCAAATGCTTTCCCTATGGGGAAAAACTTAGTGTCTAATATAGGCGTCGCTCATCAATCGTAGGCTTGGTGCCTAATCTGCACCAAACATATATCAAGAGACAGGGACAGTGACATGAATGAACTGACTGTGCTCTTGAGGACCTAAGATTTTGTGCCAGTGATTTTCAAACTGTAGAGAGAATAGTAGCCACCTGGAGATCTTGTTCATACCTACAGTGTTTATGTAGTATTCATTGTGTGACAGGCACTGTACAGTTATTCATTTTATCTTAATAACCCTATAAAGTAGGTTCTTTTATCATCCTTATGAAAACCAAGGTGAAAATATGTTAAGTAATGTGCTTATGGTCAAAACTGAATGCGTACTCAGTCTGATTTTAGAAACAGAGCTTTTATTTACTAAGCTATATTTACAGAAAGTTATACTTCTTAACAGTCAAAGAAATATTAAATATAGTCACATGATTAGCCTCAGTAGGAGCTAGAGATTTCTGTGAACATATGGACAAATTAATGTGTCTACTACTTGAATCTATAAAACTGACCACCCCTCTTTTAAGTCTTAGAGCCCATGACACAGTGATTTTTAAAATAGCACTTAATAAAATATTGCTATTAACTTAATCTAAGTAGGTTTGCTGACAACAACTCAGGCAGTGTCCAGGTCAAAAATCTCTGTAATTAACTGGAGCAGCAATTGTTTTCCACATTGAGTTGGCAAGCACAGTTAAGTGAGATAGTAACTGTCTTCTGGTGAATACACATTTTTTTCTGTTCTTGGAAGATTTTGAAATGATTATAAAAATATAAGAAAATATTAACCATAGTACTGATAATTTTAAGATCAAAATCCTAAAGAAATATTTGTACTCCCATAGTCATTGTAGCCTTGTTCACAGTAGCCAATATATAGAAATAACTTAAATGTCCATTGACAGTTGAATGGATAAAGAAAAAAAAAACAGTGAATACATACAGTGAAATGTTATTTAGCCTTAAAAGGAAGGAAATCCTGACATATGTGACAACATAGATGGACCTGGAGGACATTATACCAAGTGAAACAAGCCAGTCATAGAAAAGGCAAATAATGCATGATTCCATTTATAGCAGGCATCTAAGACAGTCAAACACATAAAAACATTTCATGGTGGTTGCTAGGCGCTGACAGGAGGTAGAAATGAGAGATTGCTGGTCAGTATGACATTTAAGTTATACAAGATGATTAAGTTATAGAGATCTATTCTACAACATTGGGCCTAAGATGGACACAGTGGAGCACACCTGTCATCCCAGAACTCAGGAGGTTAAAGCAGGCAGGAGGATGGCCGCAAGTTTGAGACCAGCCTGGCCTATGTAGTGAGTTTAAGGGAAGCCTGGAATACATAGTGAGATCCTCAAAAAACAAGAACAAGCAAAATTTTAAAAATGGGGCCTATAGGTAAAAATGCTGTATTAGAGATGGTTGAGGAGGAATAATACTGTACTGCACACTTAAAAACATAAGAGGGTAGATCTCATGTTAAGTGTTCTTAACACAATTAAAACAGACACCAGTACTACTGTACCTCCCAGATATGTAATATACCAGCTTCCTTCGGCTATATACTGGCATTTGTCTATTCTCTGCAATCAGATGCATCAGCCCAGACTTCAGATCACAAGGTACTGACCTCAACAATGATCTACCACCAGAGAAAAATCATGGTTTCACAGTTTTCATATTATTTTGCTAAACACCAAAATTACACTAATACTTTTAAATTAGAAATATTCAAAATCCAAGCAATAACAAATACAGTCTGGAGGGCTGGTGGTCTAGCTCAGTGGTATGCATGAGACCCTGGGTTCAGTCCCAGCACTGCAAAAACAAAACAAGACAGTAGAACTAAATATTTAAAATACAAAAATGTATAATATATTAAACACTAAATAAAGGATACATCTATACAAAGACAAATACTATAAATATTCTGTAAGGTAAATCATTTGCAGATATAATTAATACGACAAAATATTATGTTAAAAATCCACAGGCTAGGGCCGGTGAGATGGCTCAGCGGCATATGCGCCTGCCTGGCAAGCGCGAGGTCCTGAGTTCGACTCCCGGAACCCATATACGAAAAAAGGGCCGGTGATATCACTCAGCTGCACGGGCGCTTGCTGGTGCATGAGGTCCTGAGTTCAACCCCCAGTACCCACCAAAAGAAAAAAAAAAAAATCCACAGGCTATATGAAATGAGGAAAAATTTCTCACAAATTGTATGTGAAATAAGATTTAACTTTTTAAAAAGGGGCCTTAAGAAAGAAAATGTGTCAATGGTACCATTATTGTATTGTCATTGTATTTTTATACAAAAATTTTCTGCTGCTATTTCAAATTGTTTCGACTTCCTACTTACTAGTTGGCCAAATGGTAAGGAGATACTTGTGATTCTTTACCTTCGAGTGATGTATCCTCTTGATTAATTTAAGAAGCCTTTTTCTCCTTATTCCAAACTTTTCATTTTACTTTATTATTTTAGCAGCTTATTTTTAACTTGCTCTTTCTCTGTTTCATTTATGTAATTGAATATTTTGAGACATAATTACTTGAGCCACTTTTAGAATGTCCATTTGCTCCAAAAGTCTCTCAACTTCATTGAGAATTGTTTTTGTAACAGAAACATTATGAATTATCATTTTCTTTCCCCTCTTGAATATTATGGTGGCTTAAAAACTATTTTTGCATTGTTCAAAAGTGTTTCATCATAGGGTGAATAATTATGGCGTCAATCTTGATCTCGAGACATAAATCATTCATATTTCAGATTTTTAAAGAGATAGAAAGTATCGGCCACTTAAGGATTTTCTCCTGGACTGGTCTCTCTGTCCACAGAGAGCCTTGTGATTTCATTTCGCTGTCCTCCGTTAGGCAGTTCTCACAAGTTATGCTGTGGTTTCAGTCAACCCCCCAGCTTTCAGTGGCTTAAAACAACAAAATATTTAATTCATGTTAAGTGTCTCTCTCTAGTCGATTCTGCCTCCGTTCCATGTTATCATTCCAGGAGGAGCCGCTATCATAGAAGTGCAAGTTCAGTGGCAAATGAGAAAGAGGGGTGGTAAATTCACTCTGTGGCTCTTACAGCTTGTGTTAGGAAGTAGTAGACATCACTTATACTCATATACCATTAGACACGAAGTCAGATTTCTGTGCTCAATGACAATGGGGCAGGAAAGTATCATACTTCTACAGGGAGAAGAAAATATTTTTTAACAGTTATGCAGTTTATTCCAAATCTCTTCTGAACACAACTTCAGAGCAACTGTCTGGTTCTGGTGGTCTTCAGAACTTTTTGCCTTCTTTACCTTTCCTATTTCAGATTTCAGGATTATAACTGATGGATAGCCCCTCTACTTTGCTTGGCTTAGTCCCTCTCTTTCTCCATCAGGCCATACTCTCCATCAGACCCCCTTTGGGGGTCAGGGAATGAGACAAGGTCTCACTATGCAGCCGAGGCTGGCTTTGAATTCATGATCCTCCTACCTCATCCTTGCAAGTGCTGGATTACAGCGTGTATCACCACACCTGCCCTACTTTTTGGATGCAGTCATTAGAGATAAATCATAAAGAGGGGCTGGAATTTTATAATAAAGATTCCAGTAAGGGAAGAAAAGAAAAGGAGATTAAAAAAAAAAAAAGGATTGCAAGGGGAACAACACCTTTTCTGATAAGTAAATATCTGAAATAATAGTATTGCTACAGAGTATCTATAGATTAGAACTTTGAAATATTACAGTAAACTGGAATCCCTTCACCCCAAATGTTTTAAGATCACTAGATGTGAGGACACAAACCTCTGTTGAATTCATTCTCACAGGGCTAATACAGGAGCAGTTACATCCGAATTTTCCAGGTGGTAGTGACAAGAGCTCTAGAAGTGCCTCCTGTGATTTCTACTTATAGTTAACAGTTTTTCTCAAACAACCTGTGGTGTATGAAATTAGCAGCAGCGGACTAACGGTGTCTTCCTGAGACATGTGGCAATAGTATTTTAGGCATTGTTGCGGCTGCTGTAACTTTCAACTCTGACTCTGTCTTTCTCTTTTACAACTTGTGAGCTATCTAATAGCTACTCATAAATTCCTTTTCTGCTTAAACTGGCAAGTTTATTTCTGTTGCTTGCATCTTAGCACCCTGTCTGATACAGAAACTGAGGCCTGGTGGTCTCTTGTTCATAATTTAATGGAAGATAAACAATGTTCTGGGAATAAGAGCATGAGCAAAGTCCCACTGAGCTCTTTTGGAGGGTGATGAAGAGTTTGAGTTGCTGCTTAGAAGGGGAAACAATCAGTGGATGTGTGCAGGACAGATGAGCTGCATTAAAGGCCTTGCTAAGGCTGGCAATTGTGAAGAAACTGCCTAATTATGCATCCCCTGGAAAATGTTAATGTTATCTCTTATACCATGAATCAGTTCTTAAAAGGAAATTGCAGGAGTTAAAAACTTGGAATCGTCAGCAGAGTAAAATCAGCATCTTAAAAATCAATGAATTTGTCAACAGTCATAAGAGTAGATGAGGATAGAGCAATTGTTTAATGTCCCAGGATGCTTTTCTGGGGTGGTTCAATCTCCAGTATGGAAAAAAACAAAAAGAAAAGAAAAGAAATCACCTCAGCATTTGCCCGAGTGAGTCTTAGTTGATTCATTCTATATAGAAAACCAGTTGTCATTCTCTATTTTTCAGAGTTCATATTATGGGCAAGAAAATGTACTATATACCTTAAAGTGACTCGATACAGGTATCTCAAATAAATCAAAACTAAAATCTCTTTTGAGACTTCTTTCTACATGTGATCAGAATGAGATTTTTTTTTTTTGTAATGAGAAAGGTTGCCAATAGATCAGCACAGGACTATTGGGATATTATACACAGGCATGGTATTAGGATTCATCATATGGATTTGAAAATTCTGAAAGCAAAATATCAGCCCCTATCATATAACATTATAAGCCAAAGTCTCATTACAGTGTATAAATTCTTTAGAGAAATGATTTGCTGGGTCAGAAAAACACAAGATGGGCTTATAATGCTAGAGACCAAAGAAATACTAAAAAGAAGGTGAAAGAGGCCGGTGAGATGGCTCAGCGGCTTAAGCGCCTGCCCGGCAAGCGAGGGCCCGAATTCGACTCCCGGATCCCACATACGAAAAAGGGGCCAGTGATATCGCTCAGCGGCACGGGCGCCTGTTGGCGCGCGAGGTCCTGAGGTCGACCCCCCGGTACCCAAAAAAAAAAAAAAAAAAAAAAAAAAGAAGGTGAAAGAAACAGTGGGACATGTGAAAGGACACAGGAGTCGACCTGAAAGAACTCCCAAAGGCCAAAGCTGGAACAATTTCAGCAACAAATAAATAACATGGTATTGGATCACAGTCCAAAGTACAAAGTAAATTTTCATGAAACCATAGTGATATAAATAAATAATTGAATAAATAAATCACTTGGGGAGGAAGGACAAATTTCCCTTAAAGATTTCCAAATAGTATGTGTCAATATTCTTTTCTCTCCAGGGGACTGAGCTTAATCTCCATTCCCCACCTCTGAGTGCACCTGGATTTAGTGACTCCACTGAAAAATAAAGTATGGAAAGGAAAAAATAGTAATTTCAAAGCAGAGGCATGTGACAAACACTGTTTTAACCAAAAGATCAAAGTTAGCATCAGCAGTGATAAGTAATGTTGATATGGTACATTCTGTAATGTTAAGTAATGAGAAGAAACCAAGACTCTTTGGAGAAATGATGGCTTTGTGGTCTGTGATGGAAAATATAAAGATGAACATATTGTCAAAGCAACCACTGGAGAAGAAATCCAATTGCCTAAATATGGGATAATTTGAGCATCAGTAAGGATAATAACTTTATTTATTTATTTATTTATTTATACCAGGAATCAAACTCAGGACCTCACGCTTGCCAGGCAGGCGCTGTGCCTCTGAGCTATATCCCTGGCCTTTAATAAGCTGAAACATATGAAATATATTTACAGTACATCTAGAGTTTACAGTAATAACAGTCTGTATATTTGATAATATTAAGTAACTATTATTAACTTTTTTAGTTGTAATAATGCTGATTTTGTTTATTTTAAAAATATCCCTTAGCTTTTAGAGATAGCAAAATATTTATGGATAAAATTATATGACATCTGGAATTTGTCGTACAATCATATAGGATGAAGGAAAAGTGGGCAGGAGCGTAACTGCACCAACACTGGCCAGAAGTTGATTAATGAATACATGGAGCTCATTATAAGATTCTGTCTACTTTTCTGTATGTTTACATTTTTCATAATGATAATAAAATTTTGGAAGTTCTAATGAATTAATGGATCAATAAATGATCATCCATGTTGAGAAACAATATGCCCCTCCTGAAAAGTATACAACATTGCCTGTGAAATGTTCATGTCAAAAAATCAAAACCAAAAACTGTCTTGAATCTGATCAAGATTCTAGACTGTGCTTTCCAGTACTATAGCTGCTGGCTGTACATGGCTATTTAAATATAAATAAACAAATTACAATGAAGTAAAATTAAAAATCCGTTATCTCAGCTGTACAAATAACATTTTCAGTGTTTATTTGCTATATGTAGGTAGTGGATATTGCATCGAACAGTACAAAATATTTCCATTGTGGAAGAAAGTTGTATTGTTCTTCACTGTGCTAATTTCTGGGAAATACAAGTACAGAGTAATTGTAGTAAATGACACCACAGAGAGGCAATTACCAAAATCCACAATGCGACAGTTAAATTTCTAACTAATTTTTTTTATTTTAAAGAGAAAAAACAATAAAAACAATGATACAGAATATCAAAACAAGCTAGTAGGGGATTAACAATGGTTAATATATTGCATATTGTTATCTTCAAAGTAGTTGCACAGATTATAAGACATAAGCATGCAAAACTGATCAAACAATATAAGCACAAACCATTCTTTTCAATGAACTAATATAAATTGGTAATATAATTATCTTAGCTATCTTGTATATATACATATTTTTTTTTCTTTTCCCTTCCTTCTTTTCTCCATTCACCCATCCCAGTTGTTCTTTCCTTTTGAGTAGTTTCTTCCCCTTTCACCATATCTATTGTACGTTTTAGAACTTATTTACTTTTTCAGCTTCTTACAGTAGGGAGGCAATAAAATGTTTACATATGCAAGTCTGATTTATTTCACTTATGAATATGATCTCAAGTTGCATCCATTTACCTATAAAAGCCTCGAGTTTGTCTTTCTTTATAGCTGAGTAGTACTCCATTGTATAAACATACCACCTTTTTTCATCCATTCCTCAGTTGGTGGGCATTTGGGTTGTTTCCAAGATCTGGCTATTACAAATTGTGCTGCTATACACATGGGTGCACATATATCGCTGTGGTATGTGTTTTTAATTCTTCTGGGAAAATACCAAGAAGGTGAATAGCTGGGTCAAATGGGACCTCCAATCCTAGTTTTTTGAGGAATCTCCACACTGATTTCCACAGTGGTTGTACCAGTCTACACTCCCACCAACAGTAGAGAAGGGTTCCTTTTTCCCCACAGCCCCACCAGTGCTTGTTATTGGTTGATTTCTTGATGATAGCCATTCTTTCTGGGGTGAGATGGAATCTCAGTGTTGTTTTAATTTGCATCTCTCAAATGACCAGTGATGTTGAACACTTTTTCATATATTTATTTGTATTTCTTCATCTGAGAAGTGCATATTCATCTCAGATGCTCATTTTTGGATCGGGTCTTTGAATTTGGGGAGCCTGATTTTTTTGAATTCTTTATAGAAGTCCTTTGTCTGAGGGAGAGTCAGCTAAAATTTTTTCCCGCTCTGTGGGTTTTCTTTTCACTCTGTTGGTGATTTCTTTTGATGTGCAAAACCTTTTAATAAGATGAGATCCCAGTTGTTTATCCTTTGAAGTAGTTCCCGTGCAGGTTGGGTTTTGTTCATGAACTCTCTGTCTACCCCTATGTCTTCAAGATTTCTCCCTTCTTTCTCTTCTGGTAGATTTAGTGTTCCTGTTTTAATATTTAGATCTTAGATCCACTTTTACTTTAGTTTAGTGCATGGTGATTCACATGGGTCTAGGTTTAGTCTTCAGCATGTGGAAAGCCAGTTTTTCCAGCACCATTTATTAAAGAGGCTATCTTTCTGCCAGTGAACATGTTTGGCCCCTTTGTCAAAGATAAGATGGCTGAGTGTGTTTTTTTTTATTTTTTATTTTTTTTTGTGGGTACCGGGGGTCGACCTCAGGACCTCACACGCCAGGAGGAGCCCATGCCACTGAGCGATATCACCAGCCCTTTTTTTGTATGTGGGATCCGGGAGTCGAACTCGGGCCCTCGCGCTTGCCAGGCAGGCGCGTACACTGCTGAGCCATCTCACCGGCCCCTGAGTGTGTTTATAGTTGTGTCTGCATCTTCTATTCTGTTCCACTGATCCTCAGGTCTGTTTTTTTCGCCTGTGATTTTATCACAGTAGCTTTGTAGTATAATTTCAAGTCGGGGATTGTGATGCCTCCTGCCTTGCCTTTGTTGGCCAGGATTGCCTTTGCTATTCTAGGTCTCTTCTGGTTCCAAATGAATTTTAGGAATGTTTTCTCTAGATCTGTGAGGTATGCTAATGGTATTTTGATCAGGATTGCATTAAACCTGTATAACAGTTTTGAGAGCATGGCCATTTTCACAATGTTGTTTCTTCCTATCCATGAGCAAGGGATATCTTTCTATTTTCTGATATCCTCTTCAATCTCTTTTTTCAGAATACTGTAATTTTCAATGTATAGATATTTTACTTCCTTTGTTAGATTGATTCCTAAGTATTTCATTTTTTTGGATGCTATTGTGAAGGGTGTTGTTTCCCTAATTTCTCTTTCAGTGAGTTTGTTATTTGTGTACAGGAATGCTATTGATTTTTCAGTGTTGACTTTGTATCAAGCTATGCTACTGAATTTGCTTATTAAATCTAGAAATCTTTTAGTTCAGTTTTTGGGGCCTTCTATGTAGAGTATCATGTCATCTGTGAATAATGATAATTTAACTTCATCATTTTCTATCCTTATTCCTTTTATTTCTCTCTCTTATCTAATTGCTCTGGCTAATGTTTTCAGAACTATATTGAATAGGAGTGGTGATAGTGGACATCCTTGTCTTGTTCCTGATTTTAGAGTGAAAACTTTTCAGTTTTTGTTCATTTAGTATGATGTTGGCTGTTGGTTTGTCATAGATGACTTTTATCAAATTGAGGTAAAGACCATGTATTCCAATTTTCTGTAGGTTTTTTTTTTATCATGAATGGGTGTTGGACTTTATCAAATGCTTTTTCTGCATCTATTGAGATGATCATGTAATTTTTGTCTTTTGTTCTGTTCATATGATGTATTACATTTATTGATTTGCATATGTTGATCCATCCCTGCATTTCTGGGATGAATCCCACTTGGTCATGGTCATCTTTTTGATGATTTGCTGCACTCTGTTTGCCAGTATCTTATAGAGGCTTTTGCATCTATGTTCATTAGGGATATTGGCTTGTAGTGTTCTTTTTTGGTTGGGTCTTTCTCGGTTTTGGAATCAGGGTAATACTTGCCTCCAGAAATGTTTTTGGAAGTATTGCTTACCTTTCAATTTCCTTAAAGAGTTTCAGCATTAGTGGCATTAGTTCTTCTCTAAATTTCTTGTAGAATTCAACCATGAATCCTTCAGGACCTGGGCTTTTTTTGTTGGTAAATTTTTAATTACATTGTCAATTTCATTGGCTGACATCAGGTTATTTACAATTTTTATATCTTCTTGATTTAGTTTTGACTATTGGATTATTTCTAGGAATCTGCCCATTTCTTCTGTGTTTTCCATCTTATTAGAATATAGGTTCTCGTAGTAGGTATTGATGATCTTCTGAATTTCTGTAGATCTGTTATGATTTCCCCCTTTTCATTCCTAATTGCTTCATTAAAGAGTTTGAGGAGTATTGGCATTAAATCTTCTCTAAACTTCTTGTAGAATTCAGCTATGAATCCATCAGGACCTGGGATTTTCTTTGTTGGTAAGTTTTTAATTATGCTTTCAATTTCATTAACTGATATTGGGTTATTCAGGATTTTTATATCTTCTTGATTCAGCTTTGGTAATTTATACGTTTCTAGGAATCTGTCCATTTCTTATGTGTTTTCCATTCTATGCGAGTAAAGATTTTCGAAGTAGGTATTGATTATCTTCTGAATTTCCACAGGATCTGTAGTGATTTCACCCTTTTCATTTCTCATTGTATGAATTTGAGTTTTTTCTTTCCTTGTTTTGATAAGGTTGGCTAGGGGTTTATCAATTTTATTTATTCTTTCAAAGAACTAACTCTTTAATTCATTAATTCTTTGTATTGTTTTCTTAGTCTCCATTGTGTTAATTTCTGCTCTGAACTTTGTAATTTTCTCCCTTGTATAGGCTTTGGGCCTGACTTGCTCTTCTTTTTCTAGAAGCTTAAGGTGCAGCATTAGGTTATTTGTACTTGTTCTGTTTTGCTGATGTGAAAATTCACTGCTATAAATTTCCCTCTTGGGACTGCTTTCATTGCATCCCACAGGTTCTGGTATGTAGTATTTGCATTTTCATTTGATTGTAGATATTGTTTATTTTCTTCTTTAATTTCATCTGTAACCCATTGGTTGTTCAGGAGGGTGTTATTTAATTTCCATGTGTTTATGGAGTTTTTGTGATTTGTTTTGTCATTAATTTATAATTTCATTGCACTATGGTCAGATAACATGCATGGGATAATTTCAATTCCTTTGCATTTACTTAAGCGTGTTCTGTGGACTAGTATGTGGTCTATTTAGAGAATGTCCCATGTGCAGCTGAGAAGAATGTATATTCTGATGTTGAGTAGAACACTCTGTAAATGGCAGTAAGTCCATTTGTTCAGGACCTGGGTTGGTTTGATGGTCATGAATTTCTTCAGTTGTTCTTTGTCATGGAAGTATCTTGTTTCTCCATTAATTTTGAAAGGTTTGGTTCAGTTCTGTTATTTCTTTGCTGCTTTTTGTCTAGTTGATCTATCTCTTTGTGACAATGGGGTATTAAGGCCCCTCATTACAATTGTGTTAATGCTTATTTGATTTTTCATGTCTGTTAATATTTGTCTTATATAGTTGGGTGCTCCTGTATTTGGTGCATATATATTTATGATTGTTATCTCTTCCTCTTGAATTTTTCCCCTAACAAGTGTGTAGTGACTTTCTTTACCTCTTTTGATCATTCTTGGTGTGAAGTTCACATTGTCTGCAAACAGAATAGCTACCCCTGCTTTTTTCTGGTTTCCTGTTGCATGGAGTTTTGTTTTCCATCCTTTGACTTTCAGTCTATGAGTTTCTTTTTGAGTTAAATGTGTTTCTTGTATACAGCATATTGTTGGATCTTGTTTCTTTTTCTTTTTTTTTTTTTTTTGTGGCTACCAGGGGTTGACCTCAGGACCTCGCAAGCCAGCAGGTGCCCTTGCCACTGAGCGATATCACCAGCCCTTTTTTGTGTATGTGGGTTCCGGGAGTTGAACTCAGGACCTTGCACTTGCCAGGCAGGCGCTTATGCCACTGAGCTATCTCACCGGCCCTGGATCTTGTTTCTTGATCCATTCTGCCAATGTTTCTTTTGATTGGTGAGTGGAGGCCATTTACATTGATGGTTATAACTGATATGTATTGGTTTATCTGTGTCATGTTATTTTCCTGCTGTTGGTTCCCTGCTTTTCCCCTCTGTTTAATTGCTTGCCCTGCCTGGTGGTTTCTGATGTTGTTCTTGGAATTGTGGGCCTTTTTATCTCTATCTAGACTATCTTTCAATACTCTTTGTAGGGTTGGTTTGGTGGTCATAAACTTCTTCAGTTATTCTTTGTCATGGAAGTATCTTATTTCTCCTTTAATTTTGAAAGATAATTTTGCAGGGTACATCAATCTGGTTTAGAAGTTGTTTTCTTTCAGGACTTGAAATAGTTCACTCCAAGCTCTTCTTGACTTGAGGGTTTGTGTTGAGAAGTCTGCCATGATTCTGATGGGCTTTCTTTTATAGGTGATCTGTTTCTTTTCTCTAACAACATTTAATATTCCATTCTTTTGCTGAATTTCTGGAATCTTGATTATTATATGTCTGGATGTAGATTTATTTTGGTTATAGCTAATTGGAGTTCTATATGCTTTACTTATCTGTATGTCAGATTCTTTTCCCATGCTTAGGAAATTTTCTGCAATTATTTCTGCAAATAGTTTTTTTTATTTTATGTCATCTGTGTTGGCTCTTGGTTTTTCATTGACACCAATTATTCTTATATTATTTTTCTTTGCTTTGTCTTGCAGCTGTTGAATTGTTATTTCCTAACCTTTTGTTATTTTCAAGAAATCTTTCCTCTCATGGTCACTAGCCAAGATCCTGTCTTCCAGGTCTGAAAGTCTGTTCACATGGTTCTGCCAGCTTAATGGAGTATTTAATTTCCTGGATATCTGTTTGAATCCATTTCATGAATTCTATTTCTTTCCTGTATTGATCATTTACGGTTTCCATCCTCTTCCTATCATCATCTATTTTTTTTTATCTATTTCTACTCTAGATTTGCTGAGCAATTCCTTTATGAATGTTGACATTTCTTTTTTTTTACCTGAGATATTATTTCTGATCTGATTTCCTCTATAGCCTCATGGATTTGTTTCTTTAGTTCAGTTGCTATCATTTCAGAAATGTCAGGTGTGTGTCTTCCATTTTCCTCTATCTTTCTGTATCCTGGACTTGTTCTGGGTGGTCTGGAGGTCTGAGGTTGCATTTTGCTTCTGTGTCTTGTCATTTTCTATTTAAAATATTCCTTTTGTTTTCTGTGTTGATCCTTATAAGTTTTTGTAGTAGGTAGCTTTATCACTAATATCAAGGCCTCTCTAGGCAAGATTTGTTCTTCAGGATGTCTTTTGTGTGTAGCAGGTTCTTGGTTTATGTCTGTCCCAAGATCCTACCTTTCCAATCAAGTAAGAGTGACATGTTGGTATCTGTTTGGCTCAGTCCCCAGTCCTTTGGTGTTGGGATGTGGTGAGGTTATTACCCCAGAACTTTCCAGTATTGTTACAGAAGTGAGAACAACTGATTAAAACAGATATGACATCCTAGCTAAAGTAGTAGAATTAGCACTGACAGTAGCATGAAGCACAGTTTAGAAACTGACAAACAGTGGTAACTATTAATTTCATACTTTTAACCATGGAAGCAAAATCTACAGTTATATAATAGAACGGATGGTAAATTGGCAGCTTGTATGCGAAGTATTTCTCCTTGGTAGAGTGGTTTTACCCTGTGGTGGGGAAATTTAAGAAGGATAGTGGATAGAATAGAGATAACTGAAAAGAAATAAAGTAGAAGCCAGGCTGGAAGAGGAAGGATGATCACACAAGGTTTGGGAAACTAGAGAAGAGGGCAGAAGAGAGAAATGAAGGGGTAAGCAAGGGATTATAGACCAGAATAATTAGACAGACTCTTCACTCATATGAAAATATGATTAAGTCTAGAGAGGTAAATTGAGGAAAGGGGGAAAGAAGACAAATAGATTAGAACAAAGATATAGGTAAAGGACAAAAAAAAAAAAAAAAGACAAGGAACATGAAACAAACCACAAACCAGCAAAAACAAAACAAAACAAAAGAAAACAAACAAAATTCCTCTGCTGTCCACCGAGAGTCCAAAACTACTGGATAACACGGCCAAGCCTGCAGTAGAGTTTGTGCTGGATTTGAGGCTGATCTTGGCCTCCAGATGTGGGGGCCTGGGACCAGAGTCTTCAGCCAGTGCTTTCTGTATGTTCTTAGTGGCCTTTCTCTCCTTACCCTGTTTGTCTTTGCAGCATCTCTCTTGCAATTGCTGTGCTGTTTTCAGACAGAGACAGGGGGCTGTTCCCTGTCCCATGCACCTTTGGCTCCTCCTGGTCCTTGCTCAGCCTTCTGTGTTCCTCTTCTGCTGGCAAGTCTCTGTCCTCTGAGGTCATTTATTGCAGGGTGGGGTGGGGTGCTGTGATGTAGTCTGGTCCTCTGCTCCTGCTGTTGCAGTCCAAGGCTGCTTAGTCCCAATTCTTACTCCTCTCCCAAGGTGGGGTGCTAACTTCCCGTTCATTGCTTTACAAGTTCCGCTGCCACCCACCTCTGCTGTGGTCTGTAACTTCCTTGGGTGAGGTGGGGGAGTGCTGTGGGGTGCCCCCTTTAAGATGAAGTTTCAATTTTATCCACATGCACAAATGTACACAAGCTTGTGCGTCAAATGCCTTCACACTGTGGCATCTAGCTTCTTTCAGCACTTAGTCTCTAGAAGCATTTGAGTTTGGGACCCCAATTATAATCAATGTATTAAGGTACTGTACTTTATTCATGTTTTTAAAAAGTCCTACCCATTAGGAAATTTCAATCGTTTCAAACTTGATTAGTGTTAAGCACAGACAACATTAGAATAAAATCATGTCCATGCTCTATAGGTTTCACCTTAGTCCTGCCATATTGTTTTATGTTACATTAACACATTTTATAGAAATAATTCTTCTGCATTTATTTGCATTTTTTCTCATTCTCTCAGTTTTTATTCATAAGATTTATACTTTTCTAGCATGGTTGCTCACTACTAATATCTCTGTGTCATATTCTCAGTGATTTTCCTATTCCTGATGATGAGAAATATTAAAATTCATTAATAATTTCTTCTTTACTCTTCTTCCATTCCCACATATCTGATATGAAGTAATATCTTTTAATTTTCAGGTAATAACCATAAGGCAATTAGCTAGCTTGACCTACTTTTAATTTCTTATTTTCCGTCACTTTTCCTATGTTTTGATAGTTCTGTATTATCAGAATATATAGACAATTACATATTATACTTTCTCCTTTATTCCACTGTTGAGTCTTAGGTCTACAGGTCCATAAATATTTAATGCTAACACCAGTCCCTATGTTGATGTCCCTCTGGTTATTTTGGTTGTTGGAGGCTCACTCTGTAGAAAATACAGAAAGGGGCATGGAAACAATATTTATTAATTTCACGAATGTTCATCAGTTTGTCTGTGGTCTTTTACTTAGAGGGTCTGGTTTTTTGGAGTTCTTTATATATTCTAAATATTGGTCCTCTGTCTGAGGAATACGTGGTAAAATTTTTTTCCCAACTCAATAAAAAAAAAATGAGCAGGTGAAATGAATAGATACTTCACAGAAGAAGAACAAATGGCCAGTAAATACAGGAAGCAATGCTTACCATTGCTGGCTATTATAGAAATTCAAATTACGACAACACTTAGATTCTATCTTACCCAAAAAAGAATGGTCATCATCAAGAAATCAAATAATAACAAATGCTGGCCAGACTGCAGGACTGTTGGTGGGAATGTAAACTAGTACAACCACTATGGAAATAAGTGTAGTGATTCCTCAAAAAACTAAAAATAGAAATTCCATTTGACCCAGCCAGTCCTCTTCTAAATATTATCTTCCTGAAAGATTTAAAGACATTATATTATAGTGATACATGCATACCCATGTTTACAGCAGCACAATTCATAATAGCTAAATCTTAGAAGTAAACCATATGTCCATCAGCAGATGAATGGAATAAAGAAAATGGTAGTATGTATATACAATGGAGTACTACTCTGCCCTAAAGATAAACTTGAGTCATCTGTAGGAAAATGGATGCACCTTGAGACCATAATGGTAAGTGAAATAAATCAGAACACACAAACTTAAATATCACATGGTTTCTCTTATATGAGACCCAAATTATAAAGAAAGAGCAAAATAAAAGATAGCTAATAGGAAGTAGAGAGATAGATATTTTTCAAATGGGAACAGGATAAAGAGATAGAGGGTGGTTGGGGGGAGGGAAAGGGGATAAAAAAAGGAATTAAAATGTGGTATGTACGTGCACCAACTCCACACAAGGAATGTAAACATTGTGTACTGCAGTCATGTACTAATAAAAATAAAAAATTTAAAAAAAAGAAACAAAGAGGAGATAACAGAGAATTTTGTTCTTTCAAATAGCAAATGGTTTCATATTATAATAGTAGAGTAATGAAATAAAGTCTCCCTCCCAAACGCTTACTCCAAATATTTGATTTTGGCATTCATGCCAACCAAGGCTTCTCATACTTCTGGCATGATTTCTGACCTATCCAATCCACTGGCTTATTACATTATTGGAAACTTATTTTGTGATCTCCATCATGGATTTCAACACTGTGAGCTGTTTGGACAGGTAGATCTCCTGATCATTTTAGACATCATCTTTTTGTTGGCAATTTTGAATATAGGGATCACTTTCTTCAGGTCAGATTTTACTCTCAGGATGTCGCCATTCCTGGAATGAACCATCACTAGGAGTTGATACAAATCTCCAACAACTAGTGATTCCAGCAGCACACAGTACCTGCTTCTGTCTTTTGTTCATGCCGAGTCTGTTTTGCTCAGGTAGGTCTGTAAGAGTCATTTCTGGCTCAGAGGACTTTCAAACTTTCTTGATTTATCAAGTTGGACATGAGTTTCCTTCTACTATAGTCTGCATTTCTTTCTTTGCATAGTGTTCTGTAAGCCTTAGTATTTTTGTTTACACAAGATAACCCTTCTCAGTGTTCTACCTTCCTTTGCCCTTATTTCTTCTGCATTCTTATTGGCTTCTTGCTCAATGAAAGCTATCATGTGTTTAATCTGCTATTTCATGTCAGCATTGCTAAGAGCCATGGCAGAGGTGAAGCAAGTCTAGAGAATAATGGGCTCAAGTTGAAGTTTGAAAGGCAGCATGAAAGAGATTTTAGAGAAAAATTTAATGAAAGTCTCAATTTTTTGCTTATAACCCTAAATTCTGGTTTTGCTGTCACTCACTTTTGAATTTTTCTAATGCTGGTTTATTCTTCTTTCATGGCTTCAATATTTATCTTAACTTCTTTAAACTTTTTCCATTTCTTTTATTTTGAAATATTACCTTTTATAGTTTAACATTTTGTTGGCAATTTTGAAGCATTTTAGTCCAGTTAATGTGGATTTTATTCTGCCCATTATTTTCCTGTTTCTCACAATAATTTTGCATGAAATATGTCCAGATTTTTTTTTTAGTATCAGGAATCGAACTCAGGACGTTGAGCTTGCCAGGCAGGCGCTTGTGCCGCTGAACTATATCCCCAGCCCCAAAAGTTTTTGTATTGTTTATTTTGAAACAAAATCTATTTTTTCTATACTTTCTATACTTTTTAAAATGGGAAAAAGGCTTCAAGGATATAGATTTTGTAGATTTCCTGTTCTAGGACTTGTCTTCTGTTGGTTTTGCAGGAACGAGAAAAAAATATATAGCTCCTATTGGAGATCTGCCTCTCATTGTCTTTTTTTTTTTTTTTTCCCCAAGGAAAGCAATAGATCTCTCAGTAAGGGAGAATTAAATTGAAACAGAGACTGTCATAGTGGGTGGATAGCACAGGAGTGATATTTTAATCAAAGGCATACATTGAATTTAATGATCCAAAACAGATTAGAAATCCTTCTCTAGAGTTATAGGCCATAGTCAGTCTGCTCTAAACAATTCCTATACACGTCGTAGCAGTGATGAGAAAATTTAGTGACTCTCTAGTCTAATGGCTGTCCTGGAGCTTCTTGGTTTTAACTACTCAGATATTATTTCTTGTTTCTTCCACCCTCCTTCCCACCCACCCCAACCATTTGCTTAAAAAGAAATTTTCTAGGCCATCTTTTTCAGTGTTTTCTTTTACATAACTGCATTACTAGATAATTACTTTGGAAAAGTTCTGTATAAAGCCACATATATTTTTGAAGAATTTGTGTTTCAAGAATTTTTTTTTTTAATGTGGGTACTGGGAGTCGACCTCAGGACCTCGCGCTTGCCAGCAAGTGCTTGTGCCACTGAGTGATATCACTGGCCCCTTTTTTTCCCTTTATGTGGGTTCTGGGAGTCGAACTCAGGACCTCACGCTTGCCAGGCAGGTGCTTATGCCACTGAGCTATCTCACTGGCCCCCTGTGTTTCAAGAATTTTGATGAGAACTAATTTTAAATTTCTTAGAGTTTGTCAAAAATACTTTATGCATGCATTGTCTATTGATGAGGTCATGACCCAAATCAACACACAGTTTATTCATTCTTCTGTTCAATATTTGTGTCAACAACTTTCTGCCTCTACTAGGGGTTCTCATTAAATAACACTTTGGTATGGGGGTCCTAAGATTCCACCTATATATCAACCAAGGCTAAAAGTTTGGGTTTTTAGTTTTGAATTTTTGGTATGCATTAATGACTCCAAAATTTACATCTGTAGCTCACATCTGTCTCCTGATTTCAAAATTATATGTTCAACTCCAATAATTCTCCAGTATTCCACATACACTTAAAATTTCAAATGCCCAATTCCATTTAATCTCTTTGTTTTCTTTCTCAACAACTTTCTTAGCCTTCTATGTAAAGCTTGGGGGCAAGAAATCTTTATATACCCTGAATAATTCTGTTCCCAAATAGTCTAGGGTGGTAGCACTTTTATTGATACAATTCCCTTAAGAACTTTGGGAGCTTTCCATGTATCAGATTAAATTCATCTTATGTTTCAGAAGCTGCATCCACAACTGGTTTTAAGATGGACTTCTGTTTTTTAGCTTTACTGCTGGTTCCACAGAAATATTACATCTTTGAGCATGTTTTGTTTTTACTTTGGTGATACCGGGGATTGAACCCAAGACTGTCATACTGAGCTATACCCCTAGCCCTTTTTCATTTGTATTTTTCATTTTAAGACAAGATCTTGTTAAGTTACAAAGTTGCCCAGGCTGGCCTCAAAGTTGCCATTCTCCTGCTTCAGCCTCCCAGACTGCTGGGATTACAGGTGTGTACTATCAAGATGGCATCTTTAAACTTTTAAGAAGCTATTTTATTTCACATAGGAAACACCAATGTAATTTCCTATAGGCTTTTGTTTATTTATTTATTTATTTATTTATTCATTCATTCATTTATTTTGTGGGTACTGGGGGTCAAATTCAGGACCTCGAGCGCCAGCAGGCGCCCATGCCACTGAGCGATATCACCGGCCCTTTTTTCGTATGTGGGTTCCGGGAGTCGAACTCAGGACCTCGCGTGCCAGCAGGCGCTTATGCTGCTGAGCCATCTCACCCGCCCTCCTATAAGCTTTTTTTTTTTTTTTTTTGTGGGTGCCGGGGGTCGACCTCAGGACCTTGCGCGCCAACAGGCGCCTGTGCCGCTGAGCGATATCACCGGCCCTTTTTTCGTATGTGGGTTCCGGGAGTCGAACTCAGGACCTCGCGTGCCAGCAGGCGCTTATGCTGCTGAGCCATCTCACCCGCCCTCCTATAAGCTTTTAAAAGGACTATTACAGCCATACTATTGATTTGATATTTATCCTAAGTTCTTAGTTTGAGGATCTTGTACTTGCCTGAGAACCTGGAAATAAAAGGTCACTTATTTTCCAGACTGGCAAATTCTAGCCTCTCTATAATTCTCTAGCTTCTGTTTGCAAATGGGACAGTTCTTTTCTGAATCCGTCTCTTTCTTGATGTAGCTGACACTCAATTTTCTGCCTGGAATCCCTGTCAAATCCAAAAGTCCATCAAATAGTACTTTTACCACTATATGAGTCATTAAAAAAATTTTCTGTAGCAGTTTCTATGCCATTTTCCCAGTCTTTGGAAATAGTTATGCTATTTTTCTACCCTCCACTAAGTTTCCTTCCCATCTGCCATGAAGCTGAAATCAGTATCACATAGATTAGGGTTTTGTTGGGACATTATCCTGGCTTTATATAGTGCAAGTATCGCAGCTGCTTTTCCCTTTTCTGCATCCCTTAGTGGGGAAGTGCCTTGAGGATGCCAAGAAATTTCTGTGCATGGATCATAGTAGGTATTCAATAAATAATACCTAATAAGTAAATGGTGACTCTTAATTTCAGAAGACCTTCCAAAATATCATTTTTATCTCATATCTATTATCCAGTATCTATCTGTCTAGTTCATTTACTTTCTTAACTATATTCTTTTTTTTTTTCCTGTGGGTACGGGGAGGGGGTCGACCTCAAGACTTCGCTTGCCAGCAGGCGCCCAAGCCGCTGAGTGATATCACCGGCCCTTTTTTCGTATGTGGGTTCCGGGAGTCGAACTCGGGCCCTTGTGCTTGCGAGGCAGGCGCTTACGCCGCTGAGCCATCTCACCATCCCTTAACAATATTCTTTAGTAAGACATCATACAATCTGTACAAACATGAGATGTGGCCCCTATTTGAAACAAAATTCTACCTACAAAATATAGTTCTTAAAATAGATCTTTAATGTCTGTACGACTCAAGTTTTTTCATCTGTAAAATAAGAACAGTACTAGTACTTATATGACTGAGGTGAGCATTCTTGGTTCAGAGAAAGAACTCACTAGATAGTGGTTATTATTGTTATTATTTCGTTTGTAGATAAAGGCATAACAGACTCATAACACTGGCTGCTTCCAGAAAGAAATGAATAGCTGGGAAAAGGGGCGGAAAGGAAATTCACATTTTGTGGGTAACTTCTGAATACTGTACCATCTACATATATTACCTGTATCAATTAGCTTTGTGTTACTATAGTGAAATACCTGAAACAGCTAACTTATAAACAGGAAAGGTTTATTTAGCTCAGTTTTGGAGGCTCAAAGTCCAAGATCAGGCAGACCATATTTGTTTGGAGTCTGGTGACCTTTGTGGATGGTGGCACATCATGGAGGGAGAGTGTGTTAGAGCAAATGGTCACCTCTGGAACAGGAACAGAGAGGAAGGTGACCAGGGTCCCTCAGTCCCTGTTGAAGGTCTGTCCCTAATGACCTCAGGGACTCTCAGCAGGCTCAGCCTCCTGAAGGTTCCACCACTTCCCAACAGTGCCACTAGACCAAGCCTTTGATACATATATGGACCACTGGGGGACACGCAACATCCAAACCATAGCATTACTTATCGAAAACAATGATCAAGTTTTAAAAACTATATATTTGTTCATTTAAATCTCTATTATTAATAGCTTGAATGATGTATTTTAAAAATAGCAAAAAATGTCGGGATACTTCATTGATAACAAATGTAAAATAGATTTAAAACATCTTAGGGATCATTAGAATTAGCAATAAGATGCAGTTTTATAAAAGGGCAGTCTTACTGAGGTATGAATATTGTTTTCAATTGTAAAGGTTTTCAAGATTAAGGAGAAAACAGTGAATAATATCAATATAAATCCACATAATTCTGAAGAACGTAAGTATGAGGTATTACTCAATGATGGAGTAACACAGGGGAAGTGTTTAATCGCTTCACATTAATATCCTTATTCAAATATACAGTATTTTATAACTTGTGGTTTCTCTCCCATGCTTGGCTGATGTGGAGCTGTCTCTCCAGAAAGCACACATTAAGTAAATGTTCATTTTCATTTTGTTTCATCTTTCAAATAAGCTTTAGGGCAACAGAGTTTTCAGACCACCAAAGGCACTTAAACCTCCACAAAACATAATTCTCAATTATGTACAAGACAAAAATGAGCACTGGTAAGATTATCCCAGCTTTACGGTGGGAGATAAAAGTCTGTTTCCTGTATAGAAATTTTTAATGTCTAAAGGAAACTGATTCTGTTCTTTTGGATTCAAGAGAACTCTAAATCGATTTATTGTCCATGTATTTATTCATTACTCTCTGAGTGCCAGACACTGTGTGTTTGATTAGCATTCAGTTGCTATCTATCACATTCGTTCTCTATGTTATTCTCTTTACCCACTTATTTTGAACTTTCATTTCTTTGTCTAAAAAAGCAATAGTATTTTATAATTCTTGCCATCCATTTGTCTGTCAGGAGCATTAAGAAATAATATCTATATTTGAATGAGGCAGAAATACATGACTACTTAAATTTTTGTCAAAAAATTGTCATAAACAATATCAAAGTTTGTTTAAAAAAGAAATCTGTTTGTTCTTTATTCTGTCCAAAAAAAGATGATAATCCAGGAAAACTATGTGAAACATATGTTAGACAAAATGTTACTCTCCTTTCTCTAGAAATTCTATAATTTGACATCAGTTTAAAAACTAGGAAAAGGGAGCATCAAATCCTTCCAGGAGAAATACTGATGATCAATAGATACAAAAAAGTAGATTTTTTAGTATTCTCATCACACAAATGACAACCAGGTGGGTCAATACATATGTTAATATCCTTGAGCTAGCTATTCCACAATGTGTATGTATTTCAAAACATAATTTACATGATAAATCCATATAATTTTAGCTGTCAGTTTATAAAAAAAAGAATAAAGACTATGTTTGCCACATAAATTAAAAAAAGCAAGGGGAGAAGGAGGGATGGAGAAAAAAAGGGAGGAAAAGAAAAGAAATAATAAAAATTAAGCCTGGAAATTAGGAAAATAGAGAATGGGAAAGCAATAGAAAAGAATAGCAAATAATTTCTTCTTTCTACTGTACTTCTATGAGATTAACTTTTTTAGAATACTTACATTCTTATCTTTTTGGGTTTCTCCATGAAATTTTTTTCTCATTGAATTCTTAGCCTATTTATTTTTCTTTCTCTTTTCCTTTGATAAGTTTACTTTAATACCTTTACCTATATTCCACAAATGTTGACATAACCTACTTTTGTTGTCATTTGATTCCATAGGATTAAAATTTTCTCTTACAATTTCTTTTTAAACTAAGGATTATTCAATATCATGTTTTTAACTTTGCAAATATATGGATCTTTAAAATGTTTTGATTTATGTTATGTTGAATAATAATCAGAAATCTTGGTTTGTGTAATAAACATTCTGTAAATGTTTTACAAGTGCTCTATAATAACTTTATATTTCATTTATTGTTTATATTTAAATTTGTTATTGCAATCTTTAAATTTGATTATATTTCCTTTATTTGATCTTATACTATCTGAATATGATTTGTTAAAGTCTTCAACTAAAAATGTTGCTGTATTTATTTTTCCTGTCACTTTTTTGGTTGTTGCCTTGTATATCTGGGACAACATTATTTGTTATATGCACACACTTTAAAAGTGATAACATATTCTTAATACTTATATTGGTAAATACTTAAATTTTATTTAATCTTTATTGGAACTACTATCCTAGCTTTCTTTTCATTCATATATGCGTGACATATTTTCTCCTGCTTATTTATTTTTTACTGTTTCTACATCTTTTTTTTTAAAATAGTGATTTTGCAAATAATACACTCATGGGTCTTTACGTCTATCTTTTGGTTGGTAAGAATAACTAATTTACATTTCTTGTAGTTACTATGGAGTTACTTTTAGCTGTATCAGTTTTTTCTACCTTTACCCTCTCCCTTCCAGTGTCTTTTCTTTACTTCTTTTATTCACTTTCATGGATAGAGCAAACATTTTCCAGCTGTTTTGAAAGTCATGTACTCTATATTTCTCTATATTTCATTTTCTAGTGGTTACTCTTTATTAAAATCAAATTCTGTGTGTGTGCCTCTGTGTGTGTGAGTGTGTGTGTGTGAGTTTCTGGGGATTCAATGAGCTACTTCCTCAGCACTTTTTTATTTTTTCTTCTGAGACGGGGTCTTACGTCACTAAGTTGACCAGGCTTGGCTTCAACTTGCCATCCTCCTGCCTTTCTTTTGTTTATGTTTACCTGTCTCACTTAATTTTACAGGTTGATACAACGTAATTTAATTGTTGTGTTGATGGACACTGAAGATTCTAATTTGGGGGTAAATTTAAATATTTCATCATGGAGTAAAATGTTATAAATTTCTAGGGGATAACTTTTACCAAGATAGAAGATTTCTAGTTAAACCAGTAGTACCTCTTCTCATTAACTGCTTAAATATTGCGTAGGCCATTTTTTGAGATGATTGTAGTTTCACCCATGTGGTCTCTTAATGTAGCAGTTTAATCAATTTTAAAATATTTTTATGTTCCTAAGTTTACAGACATGTTTTATATACATCCATGTGCCACATAAAGACATTTTGGTCAACAACAGACAGTACACACATCAGTTGTCTCATAAGATTATATTGCCTAGTGATGTCATCTTAGTTTATGGAAGTACATTTTACCATGTGTGCACAGTGATGAAGTTGTCTAATGATTAATCTCAGAACTATCTCTTTAGCTAAGCAGTGCATGACTCTATATATGATATGTCTACAAACTTACACACATATCTAGATATGTATTGCTGGATTTAATTTGTAAATTTTATCATGTAGTTGGTGTACATGTGCGTCTCTGTGTGCGTGTTACTGGGGACTGAATCTAGGGCTTTGCCCTGAGCTATATCCCCAGCCCTTTCTTCATATTTTGAGACAGGGTCTTGTTAAGTCACTAAGTTGTTCAGGCTGGGCTTGAACTTGGGATCCTCCTACTGCAGCCTCCCAGAGTGTGCTCTGGGAGTGGGCAACTATACCTGCCTACCTTTGTACTTCTATTTGAGATTGGTTTATAATTTCTCTTTTTCCCTTCGTTCATTCGTTCGTTCCTTCTTTCCTTCCCTCCCTCCGTTCCTCCTTCCTTGCAACCATTTTCCAGAATTGATATTTGGCTATGATAGTGTCAGGGAAGCTTTTCAACTGTTGCTCCACTCAATAATATTTATAATAACATAAGAAATTTTCTTCTTATTACATGTCGCTAGAAGTTACCCTCCTGCTGTCTTCACAAGTGACCACGAGATCTAGGCTTGGCCGATAATAAGTCAATTGTAGCACAGAATCCCCTGGTACCATGATTTTTTTAGAAAGGGCATTCCAAGCTAAGTCTGAAACAATTTCCAGAGCAACTAGATGGAAGCGTTACCTTTTCTGCTGTTCTTGGAGCTGTAAGCACATTTCTCAAGCTGCAATGGCCTTTTGCAACCTCAAGGAGACAGGAAAAAGCCTACTTGTCTTGTCACAGGGTTTTGGCCAATCCCATTGAATGCCTGTATATGCGCGCGCACACACGCGCACACACACACACACACACACACACACACACACACACACACACAGATAAACACAACTGCATGTGCTAGTCTCTAACTGTAGAGCCACATGAATTTTTCTCTTCAGGCAATAGGGTGGCCCTTAAGATTCTGGGAATCTCTGACCTATCTGATTCTTCTTTACAGACAGGCTCCTAAGAGTACCCAATTTAAGACCTCCTTCTGGGAGTTTGTAACATTTACCTTACAAGGTTTCCTTGCTTTGCTGCTTCAGGGGTCGAAAGAAAAATAATGCCAGCCACTTGCCAATTAATATCTCTGCCAATATCTGAACCCATACCTGCCTTTGTAGTCTAGTCCACCTTGTTAGCTAAAAACCAGACCCACACAAAGAACAGGGCTGAGATATGAGGAAAGCCTACATCCTCTGGAGACTAGTTTGTGGAGATGCCTGGAGGGATCTCCCATTTTCCCTAGTCAAGACTGTTTTTGTTTTTACTTCCATTTCTCCCATGACACACATAACATTAATTCAGACTATGGCAATCCTCCTGCTTCCCATCAACTGGCTGAGGACAGTTTTCTTCTCTGTTCTGTAGACGAGACAGCTTGTCAGGCAGTGGCTTTCATCTCTGGTCAGAGAGCTCAGCTCCCAATTTCTATTAGCTTCATCTCTAATCCCACATGGACATTAAAACGTCTTCCCTAGCCAACGAAGTCTATTTCTAGATTCAGTACCTCATAAGCCATTAGTTTCAGTTGCACTTACCACTCTGGTTTTGGATTAACTCTTCATTTCTGGCATCTGGAAATTTCTGTCTTGTTTTCATAGCTACTTAAGATTTGTTCCTATTGAATGCAGCATTTTTATAGATTTGGACTGTATTGGTATAATGAGACCTATACCAAGCCAACTTGTTATATGAACCAGGAATTCAACTATAGTGTCATTGTCCCTGTCCTGCACAATAACAAACACATTTTATTTTTAAAAATTTCTTTCTGGCATCTCTGCCTTCCAGCTTCAGGCTGGATCCGACGATGTCTAGACCTCCACTAGTGCCCCTATCTGGGGCCTTTGCTGTACGTCCTAGTAGGTGTAGCCAGGGTAGCAGTCAGCATATCACTGCCTTGTCATTCTCCTGACAGCAGGGCCTGTTGCATGTGCTGCTCTGGCTTGTCTGTCCCCTTCCCTTGGCTGCATGAAAAGACAGGCTGCTGGTCCCTTTGCTGGGCAGGTCATACTGGTCACTTCCAGAGGCTGTTTCTGAACTTCTGCCTATCTTTCCCCTTTCTTCTTTTGCTCTCTCTCCATGATGGGCATGAGAAAATGCTGAGGTCTTGCAGGTATCTGGGCAACTCCTGGGAAAAGGCAGCATAGGCTTCTGCTTGGGGTTCCATGGTCCCCCTTCACTGGCTTAGCCAAGGGAGACACAAGCAAGATATCCTCTTTGGAGAGCCACAGGACCTATGCCCTCTTCTTCCCTCTTTCTTCTAATCCATCTTCCAAGTCTGGGGAAACTTCCTTTAGTATCTAGAGCAAGAGAAACAAACTCTTAGAGCATATATTATAAATCCATTGCCTGTGCCAGCTCCTTAGCTTTTGAAGCCTGAAGGTTTAGAATGGACTCTTTTGTTCTCTGTGTTCTGCTGTGTCATCCCTTCCTTGAAGCAGGAAGATGGAATGCCCCAGCTGCCTGGGCTGGGGCAAGGTCACAGGGAACAGGGAACAATGGAGGAGAACCCTGCTGGCATCTGAAAATCATATTAAAGCACAAATGCTTATGCTGTTTACCATCGCCAGCTAGAATTCCATCACAATTTTGGGGAGGCATTCTATTATTTTCTAGCATTTTGTAATTAGCTGATGGATCTATTTAGTAGGTTAACCAGAAATTAGCTCATTAAATAAATTGGCATATGATCTCTGTGATAATAACTTTTTTTTTACTCTCGAGTTTCTTAAATTCAAATTAGCTATTTATTCAACACATTTATTCATTCACTATTTATTAAGTACCTAGTAATTATCAGCTATTATGCTTTTTGTTGGTGGAAAATCCAAGACAAATCAAATAATCCCTTCTCTCAAGATGCTCTTTTTGTGGTGGGAACACAAATACTCACCAAGTAATTATAAAGAATGTAATAAGAGCTAGATAGTAGATGGTATAGGAAAGGCAGCAAAGAAGAGGCCAGTAACTCCAGGTGGGAAAACAAGAAATATATTTACAGAAGAGATGACCCCTGATTTGGGTCATTCATACATGAATAGGTGGATGAATAGGTGTTTAAATAGTGAAAGATGGAGGGATTCAAGTTGTGGAGGCGAAGAGAAGGCAATCAGGGAGAAGAAGCAGGGAGTCCCATAAAGACATGAGCTTGTGATGTATTTTGAAATGGAGAGGTTGTCTGGATGTGATAGAAGGGGAGGGAAGAGGCAACTACAACTGGAATGAATTGAACTTTGTGTTTAGTGATATTTCACAGGGAAGAAAAGTGGGAGAAAGTGGATGTGGGCGTTGCAGGAGAGAGAGAGAGAGAGAGAGAACCTTTGTGATCAGACCCTTACGTTTCTCATGTGGTATAAACTTTTAAAATAAGATTTGAATGTATCTTACATTTCAATTAGTCTTGACACCATTAATTTAGATTAGAATATTAGAGGAGTACTTTAAAAATATGTATGTGAAGTTTATTTTGGGGTACCACAGGTAGAGATTTTCCATCAAGTTGTTGGAAATGTTTTTCATGAGTATATTCATTCTTTGGCCCTTTTTCAGGGGTAGGTTTGGCTGGGGGCCAGAGGTGGAGCCATTACCTCAACATTCACCAAACATCCTACTCTTGTATATTCTGTGCAATAGCTACCCAATGTTTTAGTTTAATCTTGTCCTGTCTTTTTCTAAATTCCAGTGATCAATCACAATTGAGTACTTTTTATGTGTGTATAATTCTGTAAGTTCTGCAGGTGAAATAATGGCAGGAAGCTATGAGCTTACCATCTAGTTCCTGTATGTACTAAGTCAAATGTATAAAACAACTGATATTAAACATGTACTAGAGTATAATGATTTTATTTGACAGGGTAGGATAATAGATTAATAACAAGGTAGCAAATAAACCTGGAATCTCAGTGGCTTAACAGAACCAAAGTTTATTTCTTATGCATGAGGAGTCTGCTATGCGCCTGGCTGACTGTCTAGGACAGCTGTCTCAAGTGTGGTGGCTCAGCATTCCAGGGTGGCCTGATCACAAGTCACCTCCATATGGATATGTTTTCATCGTGACCGCTGGAGAGCAAGAGTGGGCTGTCAACTACGGTACTGGCAATTAAATTCTTCTCTTCCAGATGTGACCCAAGTCACTTCTGTTCACATTTCACTGTCCAAACAAGTCATGGGACCATGACTAACTTCAAGGAGGCACAAAGCTATCTTCCCATGTGTCAGGATGCAGCCAGGATCAGATACTGGTCAACAGTGATAATGCTCATCAACACATAGTAAGATAAACATTACAAAGAAAGGGCCGAGGGCATTCCAGAGCAGGAAGCAACCTTAGTGTGTCATAAATAAAAGACAATTCTGTTTTTCTGATAATAAGTGAGAGTTTGTTCTTTGTGGCTTCTCTTTATTATGCTAATAGGAAATCCTTGGCTGAGGCTCTAAATTCAATCCTAGCCCCTAAGCCGGTTGATTTGGTGGACTCTACAAGATCTCTGTGTTTTTCAGTTTTTTTTTTTCTTCTTCTCTTTCATAAATCGCAGCTATGCAGCCTGGGGAAATGAGATCTATGTATGAGTTTCTGGTAAGGTCCTAGGAGAACTCAGTCTATGTTCTAAGAACTTTTTATTGCTTCTTAAAGATATGGGTCCATTTTGTACAAAGGTTTTTGGAGTGGTTAAACCAAAGGACTTACTCCCACCAATTAATAATATCTCCATCTTGGAATTTAAATGCTTATTAATAAAAGGCCATCAGGGTGCTCTCAGAAATTCAGCATAGGAATAATGCAGTTGATCATACTGATCTTAGAGAAGAGGAAAAAAATGGCCCTAGGGCTTTAGAGAAAGTGAGAACACCATTAAACTGCAACACAATGAACCACAGGGTTTCTATTCTTTACAAGCCCTTGGGAGAAAGTTCAATGCTTTCTCCCTTTGTTTTGTGTTTATCTCTCATCTAAGTGTTAACTACCACTTGGAGTAAAAAAGAGAATGAGTGCAATTTGCTAAAATAAGGGAAGGTATACTCCTCTGCTTTTGTTTTAAAGTTAAAATCTAATTATCTCTGAAATGTTTTTGATTTTTTTGGGGGGGAACATTCATTCCCACATTTAGAAGGGTAAGGAATCTGTACCAATATAATTTCTCCGTATTTTAAAAAGTTGACAGTATTAAGAACTAGGAAGATTCACGTTGCCAAAAATGTTAAATTTTTTAAATTGGTATTACTTTAATATTTTATGATGATCACCAGTGTTTTATGAGATGATTAGGAAATGCAGAAGGTAACACGCAGGCTTTAGAAGGAATAGAAACCAAGCAAATAATGTTAAAAAAAAAAAAAAATCCAGCGCCCCAGTGCGAGTGGTCCCCTCTCCAGGGGGCAGCAGAGACGCCCGGGAGAGGACCGAGAGAGGCCAGGCTGGTCAGGGCAGTGCCTGCGCCAGGTCAGGACTGCTGCCCCCTGGGGCGGGATGGGGCGGCGGGGCAGGAAGAAGAGGCGGAGAAGCGGATTCACAGATAAGCGTCAGGCAGCGAAGCTCTTCGCCCGCCGGACGGGAGGCGGGGTAGCAGCCGGGTTAAAGCAGCAGCTTGGAAGGAAGGAAGGAAGGAGCGAGGGAGGGACGAGAACAGTAGGAGGAGGAGCAGCGAGTGGGCTGCAGCGGCGGCGGGAGGAGGAGCGGCCCCGGCGAGGCCACGTTTTGTTTTTGTTATTTTTCACCGGAATAGTTCTCGCAGGCTCTTCCCCAGGACCGAGCGCGCTGCAGCCCGGCAGACCCGACCTTCCAGGTGACAGCGGGTCACCCTGGTAGGAGTCAGCTCCGCCCCGAGTGCCCCCTCCCGCCCACAGCCCCAGTCCCCGCCCAGCCTCAGTGCCTGCCCGAGGCGAGGCGGTGGCGGCAGCGGGCTGCAGCGCTCTGGGGGGCGGCGGCGGCGACCCTCGGCGGATGCTCGGCCCCGGGGGGCCGCGGCGGGGGAAGGGGTAGCGCGACCGAGGCGCCAGCCCGAGAGCAGAGAATGCCTGTGTAGCCTTCCCGCCAGCCCGCCCGCTGCTGGGCACTCGCCCCGCCGCCTGCAGCCGGAGCCTCCGACCCGCCCGGGGCAGCGCTGCCCAGGGCAGGGCCGCTGACGCGCGGGGTCTCGTCGCGCCGGGGCGGGCGCAGGGACCCGGGACAGTAGTTGGCACAGTTTCGGCGGCGCCTGCAGAGGGTGCATTGGGGGCGCGGCGCGCCTGGCGAGCCACCACCGTGCCCTGGTGAGGCGCGCGCTATGGAGCCGCCCAGCTGCATTCAGGATGAGCCCTTCCCGCACCCCTTGGAGCCCGAGCCGGGCGCCCCAGCGCAGCCTGGGCTCGGGAAGCCTGGAGACAAGAGGTTTCGGCTGTGTTACGTGGGAGGGTCCTGCCTGGACCGCAGGACCACGCTGCCCATGCTGCCCTGGCTCATGGCCGAGATCCGCCGGCGCAGCCAGAAGCCCGAGGCGGGCGGCTGCGGGGCGCCGGCGGCGCGCGAGGTCCTCCTGGTGCTCAGCGCGCCCTTCCTGCGCTGCGTCCCCGCGCCGGGGTCCGGGGGCACGGGAGGCGCTGGCCCCGCGGCCACGCAGCCCAACCCGGCCGTGTTCATATTCGAGCACAAGGCTCAGCACATCTCGCGCTTCATCCACAACAGCCAGGACCTCACCTACTTTGCCTACCTGATCAAAGCGCAGCCCGACGACCCCGAGTCACAGATGGCCTGCCACGTTTTCCGCGCCACAGACCCCAACCAGGCAAGTCCCGGGCGCGGGGGGCGGGCCCGGTCCGTGGGGCTGCGAGAGCAGTGCGGAAGGGACAAGGACCCCATGCAAAGGACCTACTCCGGTTGGGCTGCGGGCGCGCGCTCCACGTGGCGCGCTCCAGTGCCGCGCTCGCAGGGTTCTCGGGACGCAGGAGTGCGAGAGGAGGGTTTTGGGAGAGCAGCGGGAGCAGACGGCCCGCAGACGCAGGGCCAGCGAAGAGGGAGGCGGGCCGGGACGAGGGAGGAGGTGGCGCCCGAGGAGGACCGCGAGAAGCGCGCGTCCCGGAGGATCGGCGGTGGCTGGGGTGGGACTACAGCTGTCTTGCCGGGCCTTCGCGGGTGTGTGCACATGTGTGTGTGTGTGTGTGTGTGTGTGTATGTGTGTGTGTGTGATTGGGAATGCAGGAGAGGGTGGGGTTCCCAGAGGCCCCTCTCTAGTTCTCAGGTGGAGTCCTGCACCTTAACCCGTTTGGCCGGTCGCGACCTAGTCGCCGCAGCACCTGCAGTATCCGGCCCGGGAGGCGATTTCCGAGCGGGGCTTAGGGGAGTTACCAGACATTACCAGAAGGTCACAAAGTGCGGTTCTGCGTTTGGGTGTAGAGCGGGAAGGAGACCTTCTCGTTTGCAGTTGTTTACACGCACATTGGAGACGAATTCAGTACATAGTATTTGGGTGACTTAAAAATCAGTGTAGAAGAGATTGCAGATGTCATTTGAAAGTGTTTTTCTTTTCCGTTTTTTTTCCCCGTATTTAGTCAGAGTTTACTTAATCTAAGTGTTCTGTTACTAGACGGAACTTTTACTTATAAACAGGCAGAGCCTTTATCTAACAGCGAGAGGAAAAACTTTACCACAGTGATTGTGCCTTTGAAAACAGTTTTTTTTGTTTTAAATATGTAAATAATTTTTTAAACAATATCAAAGCACCCCAAAATGCTGCTTTGGAAATGGTTATTCAGTGTTTGCAAAGTACCTTAGGTTCTGGTTATCTAAATATAAATAAAGTCTCAGGTTGCACCATGTGACACTGTGGAAGTTCTTTTGGTAGCTGGGAAATTAATAGTCAGATGAAAAAAACATGCTATAAATAAGGTTTTAACTTTTTCTTGTTTTATAATTCTAGTGTCTGTGACTGAAATACTTTCTGTTTGACCAATGGTTTTTCACAAAAATCCTCTAGTGGAATTGAAAAAAATTCTTTACCTTCCATTTCACCAATTACTTTGTAAAACAAATATGTTATTAATCAAAAGTCCCTACATGAAGGGAGCAATTTTGATTTGTGATAAAAAATTTTGGCAAATCCTTTACTACAGATTACTTTGAAATCGTAACCACCATTCAGTCATTTCATTTTGTGCTCCTTTGCCTGACACTTCTTAGCTTTCACGTATTAAGAATTTGGAAAGTTCCTGAAAGTTATCACTATCTTTATTAAATTAAAATAGTCTAGCTCTGGCAGTAAGAAGCAATAAATTGCGTTTCTCCAGGATTTTGGTTATTTCTTCAGATGTGATAAACACATTCTTGCTAATTTGATTGCTGGTCGTGGCATCCTGAGTTCTCAATACTGGTTGTTGAGTCCCTCCTGCCATTTAATGACAGCTGATTACAAGCAACCTTTTAAAAAACCTCCACTAGATATTTAAGTGTTAGAGCTGAATATGTTACTACCTCACAAACAACATGTTTAGGCTCATTTTTCTCTTTTAGTCCAGTGGGAGCAGTGGAAGCCATATGGCTTTTGATAGAAGAAAATAAAAACCAAATTTCCTTATTGTCAGTTCCCAGATAAGTTCTTGATTCCTATTTGCTCAGAACGAGAGAATCTCTGGCAGATGATGGTAATTGTGAAAGCCAAATGTGGCCTCCCCAGAGATTGTCTCCAGCCATTAATAGGAGGTTACAAACTCAAATGCCCAGGAAGAGGGTTGGATGAGGGCTGTGGAGGACTGGATAGTGAGTGTCCTTTCTCGAGGTGCTACTCAGCTGCAGCTGGAGATTACAGGGGTGAATGCAAGTTCAGTGTTGCAGGAACTTCTGATTTCCCAAGAGAGTGGAAATCTGAATTTTTATGAGTCCACATTCAAAGTATTGGTAAATATCTTAAATATTTAAGAATCTTCTCTGGGCCAAAGACTCTCCCAACTGAGCGACATCCCTAGCCCTTTTTTACTTTTTTATTTTGAGACAGTGTTTCCTGAATTGCTCAGGGTGGCATGCAACTTTCCATTCTCCTGCCCCACCCTCCGAAGTTGTTGGGATCGTAGGAAGAGGACCGTGGTTTCTGGCTGGCACCACTGTTTTTCAAGGATTTACAAACACTCCACAAGTGGTGATTCTGCAGACAGACGCATGGGAAGGATGAATTGAGCACTTTTTTTTTTTTATCTTCCAGGAGTAGGCTTCATACAGAGTAGGCTCTGGGCACCTTTGAAATCAGAAGGAAGAAGACCTGCTGTTTGCTTTTTCCTGAGTTCTTCATTTGAAGCGCAGCCTTATTTGGTTAGACTTAAGATCATTGTTAAGAGCGTCTCCCCATTTCTGCATTCATTGAACAAAGCATGGACGGTAGCCTAGAGGAGGCCTGCGGACTTCTCCCAGTCAGCGTGCCTTTGCTTTGTCTCTCATCCCTGTTCCTTTTCTGCAGTGGGCCTATCTGTAGGATGACTCTGGAATTTATCAGTCTTTTGACAATTTTTACTGTGAAAGAGGCCCCACTAATAATTATATGAGCATAACAAGTTACAAACTTGTACTATTCAGGACAAACCTGTGGGTAAAGTTCTTTATAGCTAAATCACAAAGTTTGTAGTGGCACAGGGTGGCACATGCTTGTTGTCCCAGCTACCCCAGAGGCTGAGGCAGGAGGATGATTGCGTTTAAGGCTAGCCTAGGCAACATTGTGAGAACCCCATTAAAACAAAAAAGGCAGTTTCCTTTCATACTGAGCCACTGAGTTGGAGAATTGTGATTTCTAACAGAAAATGATAATGTTTTACAGAATATCTACTCAAATGTCATTTTTTGAGGGTGGATCTCCTTGTGACCACAGACCTGTGATGTAACTCATTGAATGTATCAACTAAGAATGTCATTCGCATATTACTTTAAGTTTCTAATGGTGTTTGTCTATTTTACACTGTGATTTATCTGAGTAGCTCTTTAAAACATTTCTTTAAAAATGAACAGTTATTATAGTCTTGCTGGGTGATGGTACTGCTCTTCTTTTCCTAGATTTTTGCATTTTATCCTCACAGTACCTGTGTAATGTACCAGTATTTCTCCCATCTTACGGATGAGAAAACCGAGGTATAGAAAGGTCAAATTATTTTCCCAAGGTCACAAGACTTGTTATGAATAGAAACAGACTGCAATCTAGGCATATTCTAAAGCCTGTTTTCTTACTTGCTATGGTAGAATGCAGTTGTTAAAATTAGTTTTTTAGTTGTCAGTGTTTTAAATAAAAATGCTGTCACTTTTTCCTACTCATTAAAAATCTGCACAATTAATTATACTTATTAAATTTGTAAAATAATTAATGCTGAATGTGTGCTTGGATATAGTTCTACCTGAATGTCCTCTCTCCACTCTCATGCTAGAATTGAACCCAGAGCACTGAGCACACTAGGTAAGCCCTCTACCACTAAGCTGTACCTTTGCCACAGTATGTACTTTTTAAAAAATTTGAAAATTTTTCTTTTAAGAGAAACTGTGGTTTTTAATATACGATGGAGTACTATCCCATAAGGAAGAATAAACTTCAGACTTTTGGGGTAAATGGATGTACCTCGAGAACATAAAAAAGGACAAACAACCCTAAGGGTAAATAAGGAGCAAATGGAGGACAGATATTGGGAAGTAGGAAGAAAATGTTCAAATTGGAAGGGGAACAAGGAAGAGTGACAGGGGAAGGGAAGGAAGGAAGTAGGGATTGGAAAAAAAAATTGAAGACTTGAAGAATTGAAGAAAAAAAGGGTTGAAGGGAGGGAAAGGGAATGGAAAAAAAATGAAGAATTAAGACAAATTACGGGGCCGGTGAGATGGCTCAGCGGCGTACGTGCCTGCCTGGCAAGCACGAGGGCCCGAGTTTGACTCCCGGAACCCACATACGAAAAAAGGGCCGGTGATATCGCTCAGCGGCACGGGCGCCTGCTGGCGTGCAAGGTCCTGAGGTCGACCCCCGGTACCCACCGAAAAAAAAAAAGACAAATTACGTACAGGTACAAATTCCCTGTGATGAATGTGATGATTATGTATGTCAAAAATGTACCAATAAATATTAATAAAAGTTCAAAATTCATAAAAATGGGGAAAAACATTTTTCTTTTCAGAGACAGGGTCTCTCTGTGTTGCTCAGGCTAATCATGAACTGCCTCAGCCTTTCATGTAGCTGGGACTATGGGCTGGCTGTAATTTTTTAAAAAAGTAAAATGTCTTTGTGACTTGTTAAGTTGATAAAGTAGAACCCTGGTATTTCTTTTACTTAGTATCTTTAGGAATAGCAGAGAAATAAACCCTCTGTCTATTTGTAACCTTTTATTACTTCAGTTTAGAATATAAAATCATTAGGATATATTATTTAGGAACAAGTACAACAAGGCATTTGAACTTTTTTTTTTTCAGATTTTATTTATTTATTTATTTTTTAAAGACAACAAGTAAACATTCTCATGTATTAACAAACTCAAGCATTAGAGAGTGTACAAATAACTTTTGGAGAAAAATATTACTCAGTATAAGATTAAGCCATGTAAAAGCTAGGTAAAAATAGAAGACTAAGGAATGGAATAGTCACAGTGAAATTGCATTTTCATACTAGGGAGACAATACGATGTTTACAGATGTGCATCCGGTTTATTTTGCTTGTGAGTATTTTCTCGAGTTGCATCCATTTACCTATAAAAGTTTCCAGTTTATCTTTCTTTATGGCTGAGTAGTATTCCATTTTATAGAAATACCACATCTTTTTTATCCATTCCTCGGTTAATGGACATTTGGGTTGTTTCCACGATCTAGCTGTTACAAATTGTGTTGCTATAAACATGGGTGCACATATATCACTGTGGTACGATGTTTTTAATTCTTCTGGGAAGATACCCAGAAGGGGAATAGCTGGGTCAAATGGGACCTCCAATCCCAGTTTTTCGAGGAGTCTCCACACGGATTTCTACAGTGGTTGCACCAGTCTACACTCCCACCAACAGTGGAGAAGGGTTCCTTTTTCCCCACAGCCCCTCCAGCATTTGTTATTAGTTGACTTCTTGATAACAGCCATTCTTTCTGGGGTGAGATGGAATCTCAGTGTTGTTTTAATTTGCATCTCTCGGATGACTAGTGATGTTGAACATTTTTTCATATATTTATTTGCCATTTGTATTTCTTCATCTGAGAAGTGTTTATTCATCTCAGATGCCCATTTTTGGATTGGGTCTTTAAATTTGGGAGGTCTGATTTTTTTGAGTTCTTTGTATGTTCTCGATAGTAATCCTTTGTCTGAGGAACAGCTGGCAAACAGTTTTTCCCACGTTGTGGGTTGTCTCTTCACTCTGTTGGTGGTTTTTCTTGCTGTGCAAAAGTTTTTTAATAAGATGAGATCCCAGTTGTTGATTCTTTGTGATACTTCCTGTGCGATGGGGGTTTTATTCATAAAGTCTTTGCCTACACCAATGTCTTCAAGAGTTTTACCTATTCTATTTTCCAGGAGATTTAATGTTTCTGTTTTAATATTTAGTTCTTTTATCCATTTTGAATTTAGTTTAGTGCACGGTGAAAGATATGGGTCTAATTTTAATCTTCGGCATGTGTAGAGCCAATTTTTCCAGCACCATTTATTAAAGAGGCTTTCTTCCAGTGAATGTGTTTGGCACCTTTGTCAAAGATAAGGTGGCTTAGTATGTCTGGAGTTGTTTCTGCATCTCCTATTCTATTCCATTGATCTTCAGGTCTGTTTTTTTGCCAATACCACACAGTTTTTATCACAGTAGCTTTATAGTATAATTTCAAATCAGGGATTGTGATGCCCCCTGCCTTGCTTTTGTTGCCCAGAATTGCCTTGGCTATTCTGAACTTATTTTTTGAATTATGAAGTAGACTATATAAATACTTGTATAAAGTATTACAAAGTATAAATGAGAAAATATTAAACTATATTACAACATATACCAAGTAAGCAAATCATAAGTATAAAAGTAATGCAACTTAGCTTCATTGTAAAACACGTATAATAAAGCAAGAAGCATTGACCTCAAGTCGTGCTACTTGGGGTGGGGGTGGATAAAGGGAGAATAGTGGGGGCTGTAAAATGTGAATGTGACAGATTAACCCAGGTGACCTGATGGGTTGCAGTATGGTTTTGTGAATTCAAGTAGGAAAAAGTGCCTTAATTTTTTTTTTTTTTTTACAGAGTCCTTAGTAGCATCAACATGTTGAACCTGGGCTGTAGTTACCTTGTTTTGAAAAATAGCATCTTTCGTCACACTGAACTTAGGTGGTTAGTATAAATGTTATTGGTTTTAGACTTGTGTTGTGGTTATTTTGTACATTGGTTTTGATGAAAGAGTTGTTTAAAAGCTAGAGTTATAAGCGTGTGAAATTTATATCAAGATTTTTGCATACCTGCTTAAATAACAGTAAAATAAGTTAGTATCTTAGTTTACTCTTACATGGTTCTGAACAACATACACACTCAGAAAACTCTGGGTTTACACTTTTAGATGTCATTTAATACATTTTAGACATCTATGGTCATGTGACAGAAAGGGGCAAAATATGAGATTAAGATTTTGGGTGGTTTAATTTCAGATAATCTTGACATAAGTTTGTGCAGCCCCATCAAAAGAAGATGGGAGTTATTATTGTTTTTGGAATTACTGATCTCTTCCAAGTTTCATTTCTTGGAAGATGATGGGGTTGGAAAGAGGATCTCCAAGTAATGGAATCTTCCTGGCTAAAAATAAAAGCCTAAATTTGCTGCCCTAGCTCTTTTATTTTGTGGATCCCCTTAACCAGTGGAATAGTCTTCACTTCTAACATTTATGAATTTTCATGTGAATTTCTAACAGTAGAATTTCTCAAAGTTAGGATCATGGAGCCTATGTTGCTATCAATATTACATAACTTGTAAGTAGTAATAAACTACTCAATCAGTTTGAGATTCTAGGTCAAACACAGTCCTGATTGAGCACATTTGGTAATCTTTTGTATCTCTTTCTACATCTCAGATTGGATCTTCTTAAAGATTTTCAGGACTGGATTGTACTAACTGGACAAATACATTATGGAGTAGATCTTTTACAAACCTAGTTTCAATAGCAATATTAAAACAATATAAAAAGGGTGGTGCTGTGTTCTCTTTGTGGGTAGCCCTTTATGTTCTAACCTCCACCACAGAGCCTTACCTTTCTACTGGCCAAATTATCCTGTCAAAGTAATGACAGCATTTGATAAATTTGGTCTCTGTTCAGATAATAAAGTATATTATTAGCTACAGCAGTAGAGACTATCTGCTTACAGTTAATATACCATTAGGGATCTGAAAGTTGTCATATAACCTTTCTTTCTATTGGAATTTAGGCTAAAGATTTGGACTTGTGTTATTTATTTTAATAAGTAGAATATGAATATGACAAATTATGTCCTTATTATATGAGAAAAATGAAGAGTTCTTTGGAATAAAGAATATATAAAAATAACATTGCTGGGTGCTTGCCCATAATCGCTGCACTGGGGAGGAGGACTGTGGTGAGTTTGAGGCCAGCCTGGACTACATAGGGAGACCCTGTCTCAAAAGAACAAAACAAAACAAAACAAAACAAAAAAACCCTGTAGTTTCTCAGTTATTCTCACCTAAGCCCACTTAACAGATTGTTGTCTCTCTTTGCTTGATACACTACAGTTATCCAGGTTTTTTTTCTTCCCCCAGTACTGGGCATTGAACCTAGGGCCTTTACACTGAGCTACATCCCCAACCTGTTTTTGTATTTCATTTTGAGACAGGGTCTCAAGTTGCTAAATTAGTTGCCCAGGCTGGGCTTGAATTTTTGATCCCCCTCTGTCAGCCTCCTGCAGTGCTGGGATTACAGGCATGTGACACCACTCCAACCCAGCATTTGATTTTTTCTTTAGAAACCATACCCTAAACTTCTAGGAGCCAGGTTCATAGTAATAATAATGGATACATAATAATAACTCATCACTTTATATTTATTTATTTTCTAAATCAGAGAATCCCAGGTGCAGCCCAGAAGGTTTGTTACAATACTGATTGATCGCCCCCCCCCAACGCATTTCTGTTCAGTAGATCTGGGGTGAGGTCCAGAATTTGCATCGCTAACGTTCTCCAGGTGATATATGGTGCTGGCATAGGGACGTGCTTTGACACAGTACTGTTGAGACCATGGGCTTGTAAATACAGGCATAGCACAGGCTGACTCATAGGTTTCCATGTTTACATGCTTTTGTGCAACAATGGCATTCTTGAGTATTCATGACAGAGACCCAATGGCCCCAAACCTAAAATCTTTATCATCAGACCCTTCTTTGAAAAGGTTTGCAAATCCCTGCTCTTAGAGTATCTTGTGAAAAAAATAAGTGTTCTAACCTCCATTTTATAGATGAGAAAACTAAACAATTTTCCTAAGGACCTAAGCCAGTAAGTAGCAGATCTGATATTCCAGGTCCTTTGCATGTTTTGTTGTTGTCATTGTTTGTTGAGACAGGCTCTCGCTGTGTAGCTCAGGCCAGCCTCAAATTCGGGATCCTCCTACTTCAGCTGCCTTAGCTCTGGGATTACAGACATTCACCACCGTGCGCAGCTACCCGTGCATGTTCTAAAATCAACTTTATAAATTTTTATTGACTCCCACACTTACTACTGTAGCCCAGCTCTTTCCTTTGAGCTCTAGTTTTTTCAGTATCTTTATGCTTACAGCTCTGCCCTTGAATAAGGAGTTGCTGATGTGGGTAACCCAGGAATTGTATTTGAGTTCTACTTTCACTTCTCAGTTTCAGCCCTTGAGGCCAGTCATGTAGATTCTGCCTCCACGAATTATTTTATTTTATTCTTTTGAAGTACTGGGGATTGAACCCAGGACCTTTGCTCTGAGTCAAATCCCCAGCCTCTTTATTTTTTTAATTTTTAACTAAGTTGCTGAAGTTGGGTTTGAACTTGCGATCCTCTTGCCTCAGCCTCCCAGAATGTTGAGAATCTAGGTATGCACCACCCCATCTGGCTTCAAAACTTATTTTTATTTGTGCTCACATCTCTTTGTCACCACTCCCACAGCTTGGATCTAACCATTATTATCTCTTGTCCGGACTGCTGCACTGCCTCTTCACTCTTGTCTCTCCTCTGATCTTGCCCTCCCCTCGATCCCTTCTTCCGTGGAGCAGCAGAAGTGGTCCTTACAGAACACAAACCAGATCAGGCTCCTTTTGCCCTCAGAATAATGTGTGGATTCTTTATTGTGTGATTTTGAATGATTGAGGCCCTCTCTCTCTCCCGTCTCTTCATAGACTGTCAGTCTCCTGGGTGCTGCACGTGTCAGCCCTACAGGTCTTCACTCCCATCCTAAACAAGCTCCGCCCTTAGGTCTCTCAGAGCCTTTGGATGTGTGCTCACCGTGTTTTGCTAGCTTCGCATTTCCCTCCAGACTACAGTTTTTGGCTTACATTGCAAATGTCACTTCCTCAGACCAGCTTCCAGTTACTGTCTATCTGAAGTAGTAGATATCCCAGATTTTCACTTCTATGTCAGCTGTATTTTCCTTTTGACACTTATACATCAAATTTTGGGGAGGATACTGTCACCCGCTCTGGAACGTAAGCTCCATAGTGGGAAAACCTTTGTCTGTTCGTGTTTGTGTGCCCACGACCTATAGTAGAGTTGATTCCAGCCTGTGGACATTAAGGGGACTGAGAATTGGGCTTTGCCCTCAGGAATTTAAGTCACCGGCAAGGGCGTATGTATGTTCCTTTGTTTGTCGTCTTCCGTTATCATTGTCTTTAAGAAATGTTGATTATATTCTTTTTGCACAATATTATTTTTTCTTGTGGAGGCTTATAAGTTTAGAGATATCATATTGCTTATAATATTAATATAATTAATATATTTATAGTATTAAGCAGGCACTTTTAATGTGTAATTTGTGTAGGTACTAAAATATTTTATAGGGGCTGGTAAGATAGCTCAGCAGCATAAGCGCCTGCCTGGCAAGTGCGAGGTCCTGAGTTCGACTCCCGGTACCCATATACAAAGGAAGAAAGGGCCGGTGATATAGCTCAGCGGCACAAGTGCCTGCTCACAAGCACGAGGTCCTGAGTTCAACCCCTGGTACCCACAAAAAAAATTTTTTTATAGATTAATTTGAGAAGGGCTTTTTTTCTCACTCCAAATCAAAACAGAAAGTTTATAAGGTTGCCCGCATAAGAATAAGTATCTCCCTGGCTTATAAGAATTGAGAAGATTGGAAGTTGGTCAGCCAGTTTTATGACTAAATCCTAGAAATAGTTGGATTACTTTTCAGTTTCAGTTTACTTCAGTTATTTAGACTTCTCAGTGAAGCATGATCTCTTTGGAAGGATATTCAGTTACATAGTGCTGGAGAATGACTTCTGTTTTTACTGCCAAATCCAAAACAAACCATTTTCTTAGGTCCAGATTTTTTTTTTTTTTTTGTGGGTACCGGGGGGTCGACCTCAGGACCTCGCACGCCAGCAGGTGCCCGTGCCGCTGAGCGATATCACCGGCCCTTTTTTCGTATGTGGGATCCAGGAGTCGAACTCGGGCCCTCGCACTTGCCAGGCAGGCGCTTACACCGCTGAGCCATCTCACTGGCCCCAGGTCCAGATTTTTAATTCCTACCCTAACAAATAGGCAGGGCTGGGTTTTTAATTTTATTTTTTAAATCGAAGAGGGAAATGAATGGGGAGGAGGTCCACCTGGGTAAGGCCCCACTTGGGTGAGGCCAGGTATGGGAAAGAAAAAACTAGGGTTGATGTCCATAGCAAACTATTGGCCAAGAATAAGAGGTAGAATTTATATTCTGGATTTCTTCATTTAATAAAATAGTACACCCTTATGACAGAATAATCTCTGCCCCTGCATTTGTTTTATCTAATGCTTGTAATAAGAGCTTTTTTTTTTTTTTAATTTTTTTTGTGTGGGTACCAGGGGTTGACTTCAGGACCTCCCGTGCCAGCAGGCGCCCATGCCACTGAGTGATATCACCGGCCCTTTTTCGTATGTGGGTACTGGGAGTCGAACTCAGGACCTCACGCTTGCCAGGCAGGCGCTTATGCCACTGAGCTATCTCACCGGCCCCCTTGTAATAAGAGCTTTTGATAGATCGTTTATACTTTTCTCTTGCCTCTGGGGCATGAAGGAAGCGACAAGTAAGGGGGAATTTATGCTCTGCAGCATTCATGGGTTGAGATTTTATTTTAAAGAAAAAAACTACATTAAGAAAGATGACTGTGTTTTTCTAAGAAAAACTAAAAGTGCCATAGTCATTTATAAGTAGGAGGCCTTATAAATAAAGGCCTCCTGCCTACAAGTCCACCACTGTTCAGAAAGGGCATTTTCTTCTCCTTTGTAGTCTGTTTACCTCTGAGCAATACTCACCTCCCCATTCCATCAAAGCTGTGTCCCTTGCAAGTGGTAGGAGAGTTTTCCTCCATTGATGGGACACCGTGTGTTATAAATGTGCTTCTTCGTTTTGTCATTGTTCTTTCTATGATTGATATAATCTTTGAAAACCTGATTCCATCTACCGATGAAACCGTAGATATTGCTGAAGGTGCATTGTTCGAAACAGCAAATATAGCTGCTTTTTAAGACAAAAGGCAAACAGGTAAAATAGTTTCATAACATACTTGCCTATTTACTAAATTTTTTTTTCTGTGCAATTGCATATTGAATATGAGGGTTGATACGTGTTGGAACTGGATTGGAGTCATAAAACATTATTTTGTTTACTTAGGAACCAGTTTTTGTGCATATGGTTATACCGATTAATCATATATTTAGATTTGTGTTTGCTAGGTATTTTCTTTTGAGACCAGAATTGATATTGGATGTTGACTGTGGGTAGTAACATATGTATGCCCTGTCATTTTATTTTTAGCTGACTACAGTTTTCAGATGATTTATTTTTAAGGCCATACAGCCACCATGAAAGAAAATTACAATGAGTGCTTTCCATATACTTAGATCTCCATAATCCAAGTGGACACTTTGACGTGATTGGCTTATTAAAAAACTGTAAATTTAAAAAATTTTGTTAGCTGTGCATGGTGACGCACACCTATAATCCCAGCACTGGGAGAGGCTGACAGAAGGATTGCTCGTTTGAGCCTTGGCAGTGTGGTGACTTAGTGAGACCCTGCCTCAGAATAAATAAAGAGGCTGCGGATCTAGCTTACCGTGAAGGCCCTGGGTTCAATTTCCAATCTCCAGTATCTCCTCCTCCCAGCCATTCTTTCTTTGTTAAATTTCTTTGCTGTCTGATACTGTTCAAAGCTTCATAACTGTGTAAGTTTTCTGTTTTTGGTTCTTGCTCTCAGTGAGCAAATCATTCATTCTAACACAGATAAATACAGGAAAAACCTATCATTGGCTACATCACTCTCTGTTTTGAACATATTCACGATGGTCTGTCCCAAATGAGTGAATTGGTCGGCTTGAGTTTTCATTTGCTATATAGTGGCATTGCAGAGGGGAGGAGATCACATATAATTGACTAAACAGGTGTGACCAGGGGGAACAGAGATAATAGACTGCTAACTAGAGAAGCCACATAGCACTCAGGATCTGAAGTGCTGGACCCCACTCTTCCGTAATCAGTCCTGTAACGTGGGCAGGCAGCTGGTCCAGATTGTGATGTTTTTAGTTGTTCCTTTGTTTATTAGTATATTCATTCATTCCCTTGTTCCCTTAGCCAGTCGTTCATTTGTTCAGAATGCTTCTTATGTGCCTGGTATCATATTGGACACTGATATGGAGGTAAAACAAATGTACTATCTGCTTTGTGAATCTTACAGTTTTTTTGATGAGTGAGACAACACTAAGTCCTTTTGTGGAGATGGCAGTGAAGGATGACTCCCAGGTTTGCTGTTTTTTTTTTTTTTTTTTTTTTTCTTTTTTTACTGTTGAGTAGATTTGGCACTGCTTACAGGTATGAAAAAGCCTGGTTAGAGGGTTAGGGGGAGAACAGGTTTTAGGGGTAAAATTGGGTTCTCTTTTCTAAAATGAGATGGCTGGATGTTAGCAGTGATTTGCAACCTTTCTCTTTTTCTAACCTAAGATAACTTAGATGCAACATTTTTTTATTAGTAATTGTGAGTTTAGAAAATTGGCAGCCATTTTTACCAGCATGGGGGCTGGTGAAATTGGAATCTTAGTACTGATTGAAAAGGATAATATCCTGGTATTTTCAACTGGATTTAAGGGGATTTAAAAAAATGTCTACTAGATTCTTGTGTCCTTCTGCAGATGTACTAAATCAGAATCTTCAGGATTGGCTATGGGAATCTCTGTTTTAAAATAGGTAATTAGAATGGCGTCAACTTGGTACCTGTACACATCCTGGACTTGGAGAACCACTATACAAGGGAATCCAAGGCTCCTTCCTTTACAGAGTTTTAAATTACAGCACTAGGAGCCAATTCTGGTTATTCTAAGCTCAGAAAATATCATGGGCTACAGGACTTGCAGTACAATCTTATTAAAATACCACAAGATGTCTTTACACTATTGCTTCCTAATATCACCTCTGATCAAGTTGTTGTGACTTTTTTTTATACAGTGATAGAGCACTATCTCTCACCACAGGCATTTGGGAAGTATTATGAGTGTTTTTAACAGTTACCAAATGCTTAAGTGTTTGATGGTTTGAACCATCTGTCACATAAACAGAAGCTAAAATATCACTTCACATATCAGTAACTGGGCAGTTCTGTGAGAAGTCAGCTGGTAGATCAGCTCTACTCATAAGGTTACATTCTGTAGTAGTTGCATGGACATTACTCCTCATGCTTTGCTGAAACTGGGTAATACCAACAAATAATACCAGTTGTCAGCTGGTGAAAAGGGGTTTGGAAGAAGAAGTGAGTCCAGGACACACTGAAGCATCATTAGGAGCAGTGGTCTGAGAAGTGGGGGTGAGATGATCTGTGTTGTGGATGAGGATACCAACTCCATGGGTACCAGACAGGGCCCCAAATAATGAGAGGATCTGCAGGAAGAAATTACTCTCATTAATGTAATTAAGACTTTATTTATGGTCATTTGGGGCTGCATTGGCAGCCAGCCAATTTGCCCAAGGAAGTAATGACTGTCTGAGATCTGGAAAATGATGCTCTAGGGTTTTGGGTGTTGCTAAGTGGCATATAGTTCTGCTTTAACACCAGCCCCCCTCCTCAGTTTGGAAATAAGTGGTGGGAGAAGAAAATTTATGAGTCCTGGAAGAAGGCAACATATTAACTCTTCTGTCTAGTAAGTGATAAAGGTTTATATTTTGACTTCTCTAGAAAGAAAGCAAGATAGAACGTTCTTCTCAATGCTTCTGAGGTAATATACCACTTTGTTTTTTTTGTGGGTACCGGGGGGTCGACCTCAGGACCTCGCGCGCCAACAGGCACCCTTGCCGCTGAGCAATATCACCGGCCCCTTTTTCGTATGTGGGATCCGGGAGTCGAACTCGGGCCCTCGCGCTTGCAAGGCAGGCGCTTATGCTGCTGAGCCATCTCACCGGCCCAAATATACCACTTTGTAATCTTAAGTATCATTCATTATTAAGTGTTAGAACATTGGACACATTTACATCTGTTCCTTTGGTTCATTTGCTATCCAAAACCAAACTGGTCTTTTTATTTAAAACTTAGTTGATCTAAGAATAAGAAAAATGATAATGGTGTCAGCAGAGGGTTTTTAAAGAGTGAGTTTTACTCACATACTAGACAGTGAAAGCCCTGAGAATCTTGTAGCTGTCACCGTGTTTTAATTAACCTTGTTACCATCATTGTCATCAGCCCTACCATGGCCATTAGCAGATATTGATTGAAGCGAATCAAGTGTGAGACTGAGTTTAGCAACCGGGAATAAGAGCTTTAAGTGATTTCTGCAGGAACAGGTAAACACTGGTAATGAGAAAAGCACACATTAATTATGAGGGGAAGCTGTAGAGAGGATACACATTTGTTGAGGCAGACCATTTTCCCTCACTGGAGGTCTGCAGTAGTCTCAAGGAATGTGGAAGTTTCAGGGCCTGGTTTAAGAGTTCCAGGGTAAATGACAATTAACATTTAGGTTTTTTGGAGATTTTCATTCTTTAATGAAGTTTCTCTTGTCATCTGTCTGCTTACACAGATACAGATAGATGTAACTACTTGCATGTTCCTGTATGTAGGAAAGACGGGATAAGGCAGATATAGCTATCTGTATATAGGAAATGGGCTGAATGATTAGGGCTATTTCTGTCATTCTTAAATTTCTATGAAGAATGTGGCATTTATGTGTTCAATCAAGTTAAAAATTTCTTTAAGTGGCTTCATGGTGATTTCCAAGTTGCTAATGTAATCATGCAACTTTGAAAGAACATTTTGGTAAAGCAGGAAAATTTATAGCACCTAGTAATTTTCTGAAGCTATAGTATTAAAGAAATTTATAGCTCTATTATGTATGAAAATGGAAACTGGAGAGCATATGATAATTGAAATCCACAGATAATCCTCCACTTGCAGTCCTTTCTTGAATGAGGTGAGGAACAAATAAACACAGATGATCTTTAAATCTTTTTTTGTTTAAGCCATTTCTTACAATTCTTTCTCACATTATGTATTGCATAGTCTAGAAGTTAAACAAAACAAAAGAACAGTTTAAAAAGAAGTGGCTAAACTGATTCTGAGTTCCTGATTGCTTTGCTGACAAATACTCTTTGGGCCCCAAACATTCAGCAGAATATTTAGATTCACTCTTTTGTAAGCTAATGGCTTAAGTGATCATGATGGTATTGAAGATGGTGAAAGATCATGTTGGCTATTCATGGAAACACGTTATGACTAGGTGTATAATGCTAATGTCTAGTGTGTAAAACTCTAAGGTTAACCATGGAATAAATCTTGTGTAATTATTTACTTCAGTCCTTGTCCTTCTCTTTCTTATGCCCAGTGGAGCTACTCAGAGAGTGCCCAAGCTCCATATCTTACCATGGGTTAGCAGTTCTGCTACTTCTTTCTCTTTTTCCCTACCCCAACTCCAGCTGTGCTTTCTAGCCTCTGAACAACTCGCCATGCCTCATGTCCACCTGGCCTCTTGCATCTCTACCTATACATGCTGAACTTTTTGCTGAGAATGCTCTTATTCACCATCCTGATTTCCAGGTGGATGGTCCTTATCAATCCCATCCAAAAGTCACTTTCTTTTCCATAAGTCTTTTTTGATATCAACTCTTTGGACTGTTAGATGTGCTTCCCCAAAGTTCATGTGTTGGATTTGATCCCCCGGGTGGAGATTCTGCAAAATGAGGCTTTAAGAGATGTTGAGGTCACAAGAGCCCCACTTTCATGGATGGATTAAGACCATTTTCTTGGGAGTGGTCTTCTTAGAGAAGGACCAGTTTGGCTCCTTGCTCTCTCCATGGTGCATTCTGCTGTATTATGATGTAGCAGGAAAGTCCTCACAAGAAGCTGGCCCCTCAGTATTGGACTTCCCAGGCTTCAGAACTGTGAGACAAATAAATTTATTTTAATTTCAAATTTAGTCTGGACTATTCTCTTACAGCAGCACAACATGAATTAAGACAAGGCCCACCTCCACTTGAAGTTGCTGCTTTGGTGCCCTTATTCATAGTTTAAACGCAGTACTTGTGTTCTTATTGGGGCCTTTACCATGAGTTTGTAAACTCATTGAAAGGACAGATAGTACCTTCTTTTGTATCCTTAGCATCTAGCAAATGACTAAAATGTATTCATTATATGATTTGTTGAAATAACTTTAACAAGTTTTTATTGTTTTTGAGTGCTTCCTCTCTGAGCAGGACTGCGCTATGTATTCTCTAGTATAGGGGTATAACTTTTGACCTGGGCAGTAAGAAGCTTATGTTGTGATTGGAAGAGAAAATATACACAGGGAAAATGTAGGTGGGATTGGGAGAATTAGCCAATTACTTAGTCTTTCCCCTTCATCTCTAGAGATATTAGTACCTATCACAGAATTATGAAAAAGAAATGAGACAATTAATATGAAGAATTTAGCACAGTGCCTAATGTGCTCACATGACAGCCATTTATTTTTATTATAGTTGTTAGCGTTAAACTATTGTGGCCAGGCATAAAGAAGTGTACAACTAGAAGGGAAGTATAGAAAACAAAGCCAGACAAACAATCAGAACACAGTAGAGCAGATAAAGATTAATAGAGAGCAATCAGATTAGCTAAAAGAAAATTGGGAAGGAACTGGTATCAGATCAGCGTTAGAGGGAGGGAAAGGCAGGGAAGTTTGAAGAGGAATTGAGAATAAATCATAAAGACCTAGTGAGAAGAATGCGACCTTGAAGCTAAGTCATTGCTTGCCCTCGGCTCCTTAAACAGTGATCAGCTTCCTGCTGGGACTGGAGCCATCAAAAAGTGACCAGCCTGCTGGTGGAAGCGGGTGTGCCAGTGAGAGAGCTGGTAATTAGGTTAGCTTGTGGGAAATGGCAGTTGCAGTAGGGGCAGATCAAGACAAGAGACCAGTACTGGTGGAGGTAAATGGATTGCTAAGGCAAAAGAATGGCTGAAAGGATAGGATTTCTATGGTGCTTTCTCTTTCTGAGGTGCTTAGGTGTGAAAGAGAAGGGAGTGAGATCTAGAGAGACTCATTTCGTGGGCCCCAGGAGAGCACATAGCCACTCGCTGCACTTGTCTTTCTCACAATATTAGACAACTCCTTTGTGTGTTATTTCATCTTTCGCAGACTTAAATTTTTTAAACACTAGATTTTTTAAAAAGTCTTTTTATTATGCTGGTGGAATTGTTTAAAATTTGTGTCATGCAATGTAGTCCAAAGGTTTTCTACCTAAGGTGTACACATGAAATAGAGCAGTTTGAGAGTACTGTCGTCAGACTTGCTTATTTATAAAAGTCACCTCGGGTGCTTGTTGGACAATCGAGATATCTCGGCCCAGGCCCAGACCTACGGAAACTGAATCTCGAGGGCAGGCACCTAGGACTTCATATTCATAAGGATCCTAGGTACTTGGGATTAGGCAATTTGGGATAAATATTACCTATGTCAAGTGAAAGGCTTGAAGCCCTCCTTGAAAGTGAAGGATTGCAGTATTTCATTTTTAAGTCATGCCCTGACTGTGCGAGGTTCCTGTTTTCAGAGGTCATGAAGCACGTTTACCATATCCTTCTATTTAGACTAGTAGTTCAATGGAGGAGTTTTCAACCAGGGGTGATTTTATTCCCCAAGGGACATTTGGCAATACTGGCATACACTTTAGTTGTCATACTGGGGCTATGGGTGCTACAGGCATCAAATGAGAAGACAGCTTCCCCCAGAGTTATCTGGCCCCAAATATCAACAGTTCAGAGGCTGAGATGAAAGAGTAGCCATATGTTTAACTAGGGAAAGCATTTATTCAGGTTTGCATTTGTCCTAGAGAGGGTACTTAATTCTCACATTTGAAATAACAATTTGGGATGAGATAGAGGAATCTAACACCTAAAAAAGGTTGTATTTCAGTACATTTCCAGTGTACTTATGTATTGTACCAATCACATTTCAAAAAGAAAAAATATATCTTTAGATCAAATCATTATAAACCCTGCGAAGAAGGACTGGGGACTTGCAGGTTCTTGTTAGGTCTTGCTTTTTTTGTAACTGGAGTCATCCTTGTACTAACATGCCAAAATCCACCCGTAAATTCTGTTGAAAAGCAGTCGGCCAATTGGAAGTAGCTTGTTGCTTCATAAAGTCTAGCAGTTCCTGTATGATTTCTGTGGAAACTGAATAGATCTAGCTAGGTAGAGTTTGTGTTTAATTTTGGATATGATAGCAATTTACTTAAAAGTTAGAAGCAATTTTTATGCAGCTTGAACTCTATATAAACAGTATTTTTATATCCTGTAGGAGAATTCTTGAAAGAGTTTAAAATGGAATATTTTTTTTCTTTTTTTTTTTTGTGGGTACCAGGGTCGAACTCAGGACCTTGCGCGCCAGTAGCCGCCTGTGCTGCTGAGGGATATCACCGGCCCTTTTTTCATATGTGGGTACCAGGAGTTGAACTCACGACCTCGCGCTTGCCAGGCAGGCGCTTATGCTGCTGAGCTATCTCACCAGCCCTAAAATGGAATATTGATGTTATCATTTGTATCAATCTTTTTATTGAAGCCCAGAAAGAACCCTAGTAAGTAATAAAGAAGTATTTTAAATTGTATTTCAGGATGGTAGACATCTTAAAAAAATCACAGTGGAGATAACTGTAGAATGGATTGTTAGAAATGATTGCATTTCATAGATTACGCCATTTATTTTCATTTTTGCCTTCCTTATTATCAGCATTACCTGGTACCAAGTTCTACACTTGAGTTTTTTCAATATTATTAAATAAAAATCTTTAAAATGGAAAATGTTTTCTTTCACTGGTAGAAGCATATATGTTACTATACTTATCAGATTTAAGATTTAATTGTCAAATTAAAATTTAATTGTATTGAAAATAAAGGCTATGATATATGAAATGTCTTGTTTATTATTGATTCTTAGGGGATTTGAATATGAATAGTTAGGAACACCTTGTAAATAGCTTAATTGTAATGTGGTACTCAGTGCTTGAGGATACTTGGAAACAAATTCTACATAAAATAGTAGTAAATAAATCCTATTTATACTATTCATAAAGCAGTGTAGTATCAGATTAATTAAATCAGGTTCCATTAGGACTCATTCGTGTCTGGTATATTGAGATATGAAGAATAAAATTCATACAAGCTAAGAGTTTAATGCATTTGAAAATAGTTTTCCTGAAATTTTACTTATTTTTTGGCAGAAAAGACAGAAATTTACCAATGTCCATATTTTCATAAGTGCCATTTTATATGTTTATCAAACCTGCATTTATTGAGACCCTACCTTTCATAGTGGCCACAGTTGGTATTTATTTCTTTTGCATTTTTTCCCGTATGTTAGTCATTATTATGTAGTGCAGAATTTCATTTCCTCTGAGGGAGTATTCCTTTAATGTAATAGTAACATTACTGAAAAGATGCATGTGTCAAATTTTACTGTTGCTTATTTATTTTATAATTTCAGAAAGAGGTGTCAAACCCTTTAGTGTTAAGCCTTTTGATAGCATCTTTGACATTTTGTTTTAGCATACACACAGCCGCACAGAGATATATTATCTGACTTTTTCCAGGAAATTACTCATGGAAAGGCTGAAATTTATAACTTTGACCTCTTCTTATGAGAATAATAATACTGTGTTTAGTATTTACCTCTCAGAGTATCAATTTTTGCTTACTTGACATTTGGTCATTTTTTTTAAATCAAGGAAACCAAACAGTAACTGTTATTTTAACCTGTTGTGCTTGAATTAGTCTAAATTTTTGCATTTGTTTTGTTTTGTGGTGGGCATCAAACTCAGGGCCACCTGTGTGCTAGGCAAGTGCTATACCAATGAGCTACATCCTTAGCCCACCAGTCTTATATTTTTGGATGCCATCTATAAATTAATTCTTAAATGCAGAATGTAATTTTAAAGAACTAAATCTCTTTAAGACCATATATTGACTATTTTTGTGCCTTCTTCTCTTGACTGCCTTCGTTATAGCAGTTACTAGGGCTTTTACTATATTTGTTAGTAGCTTACATTTAATATATACATGTTGCATTTATTCTTCTATTCACAATTTATTGTAAACCTGGGATTACTCATTAAATTCTGTTGTCTGTTCAGAGCTTTTTGTGCCTTTTTCATAGAAAATAAAGGTACTATATTGGAGTATATGACCTCAAATACCCTAATTAATATATGTAAGTTGCATGTGTTCAGTGACTATGAACATATGATATGAATGTATCTTCTAAAACTATGAGGATATCTTTCCCAAATCTGTCAAAATGACTGACAAAGCTGAATTAAAAAACCAATCAGGGGCCGGTGAGACGGCTCAGCGGCTTAAGCGCCTGCCTTGCAAGCGCGAAGGCCCGAGTTCGACTCCTGGAACCCACATACGAAAAAGGGGCCGGTGATATCGCTCAGTGGCACGGGCGCCTGCTGGCGCGCGAGGTCCTGAGGTCGTCCCCCCGGTACCCAAAAAAAAAAAAAAAAAAAAAAAAAAAAAAAAAACCAATCAAAAATTAAAACTGTTAAGTGTATCTTTCTAAAATGTGTCTCACTCTGACAAAGCTGAATTAAAGCATTAATTTGAAAAATGAAATAATTTGAAACCTTTATTAAACGTAGCATTGAAAGAGGTAAAAATGAGTGAGTGCTTGATAGAAAAGTCATTTTTATTTCATAGCTTTTAAGAACCTGCCAATTTTTATGATTAAATATTACCCACATTTCATTGCATAACCATTCCATAGAAGTTGTTACAAATTGTGACAAGTAATTTTTACAGAAGAAAGTGGAGGAGGTTGAACTATATTTTATCTTAAAAGACTTCCATTCCCTATATGTGAGTGAAGGGGAGGAGGGAAGTAATTATCTGGATCACAGGAGATAAGATAACTTCTTAGTTGTGGTTAAGTAGAAATGTCACTTGAAAGTCTTTTTTCTTTTGGTAGAATGTTGTTTCCAGCTTTCTGTGTGGCCTGTGAACAGGGTGGCGAAATCTCAGGACCCCAGGGAGTAGTTTCTTGTGGTCTCAGGCTGCCCGCTCAACTTCAGCTGGAGAAGCTGGTTTTATTTGACTTTTGCACTGAGTTTCTATGAACGATATCCTTCGAAAAAATAAATCTGTGAGTCCAAAAATCGAGCTGATTTAGAAACCACTGGCCTCACAAAATGTTTAAGGGATTTTTTTTGACATAAGCTGAGCAATAGAAAATTATACAAGAACATAGAGATGTAATTGCAAGGGAGAGGCAATACAGATGGCAGGAGAGAGATTAGTTTTCTTTCCACACACCACAGTGAAAATGAGAGGAACGTAATGAGTGTGTGGCTGCTAACCATATGCTATTTGCTGCAATTATGCTGTACTTTTTTAAAAATTGAGGTGAAATTCATCTAATATGAAATTAACAATCTTCAGTAAAGTGTACAATTATGTAGCATTTAGTACAAACTGTTGTGCAACCATCTCCTGTATCTACTTTTAAAATAGTTTGATCACTATGCTGTACTTTTGCATTTATTTACAAAGTTTATTTCTATTGAGTTTCTTTTTCAAAAGGACTTGCCAGTGGTTTCTAATAAGGCTATTAATGAAATACAATAGGGATGCTAATATGTAACTTGTAAGTGTTAACGTAGTTTTTAGTCAACATCAAGTTTGACTCTTAAACATTTCAATCACGGAACATAAAGCTGGTGGGTTTTCTGAAAGAAAACACCAGCTCCGCAGAAGGAATAATTATTCTTGACACTCAGTTCTAGATGAAATTTCTCAACAGGGCCTTGAGATGAATATTTTAAGACTCTGTGAAGCAATGATAGGAATTTTAGAGATAGGAGAACCATAAATCTTTGACCTCTACTTGCTTGATCTCAAATGAGTCTGGATAATTTTTTTTTTTTCACTTCCAAACTGGTAGTGTGTGAGGCTGCAAGGAGTGCTGAAGAAGGCCTGCGTCAACCAGAGCCCTGGTGGCCACGTTGGCAGCCTCAGCAGGTGTGGAGGGGGTGGGACCCAGGTTGGATCAGGGCTGATTTGCAGTTATAGTGGAATAGTACAGATTGAAGGGCAAAATCCATTTATGTGTTTATAGACGGAGGCATAGATATTACAAAGTGTAAGCCTCACTGTGCACAAAGATTCACAACTCTAATTATTTATTTATCTATTAATTATGAGTACATGTTTGTGGTACGTACTGATCACATTCATCATGGGGATTTGTACATAACACATCTTAATTTTCTTGTTTGTCCCCTTCCTCTCCCTTCCCTCCAACCTTTCTTCCCTCCCCATTTACCAAAGCTCTGTTTCTACTTTTTCCCCTTTAGTTCTTTTTAGTTACTTCCTTTGGCGGTGGCTAATGTAGAAACATTTGGAGGCAGAAATGACTGCTTATATTTGGTATGTTATCAACTGGGGAAGTATGGAAGGATTAAGATAGTTTTATTGATTCTATACATTAAGTTTTAAGTTACCTTTTTTTTTTTTTTTTTTTTTTGTGGGTACCGGGGGGACGACCTCAGGACCTCACGCGCCAACAGGCACCCGTGCCGCTGAGCGATATCACCGGCCCCTTTTTCGTATGTGGGTTCCGGGAGTCGAACTCGGGCCTTCGCGCTTGCAAGGCAGGCGCTTAAGCCGCTGAGCCGTCTCACCGGCCCTAAGTTACCTTTCTTAAATATTTTCCCAATTTATTTTATTTTTATTTATTTTATTTTTATTTTTTTTTTTGTGGGTACCGGGGGTCGACCTCAGGACCTCGCATACCAGCAGGCGCCCATGCCGCTGAGCGATATCACCGGCCCTTTTTTCGTATGTGGGTACCGGGAGTCAAACTCAGGACCTCGCGCTTCCCAGGAGGGTGCTTATGCCACTGAGCTATCTCACCGGCCCCTTATATTTTTTTAAATTTTATTTGAAAGAGAAAAATATAGAACAAAATTTCAAAACAACATAATAGGAGGGTAACAGTGGTTAATACATTACATATTGTTATCTTTAAATTAGTTGCTCAGGGTACAAGATATCAGCATTCAGTTGTCGAAACAATATTAGCACAAACCTTTCTTTTCAATGAACTAAGCGAAATTAGTAGTGTATCTATCTTAACTATCATATATATATTTTTTTTTTTTCTTTTCCCTTCTTTCTTTTCTCCATTCCCCCATCCCAGTTTCTCTTTCCTTTTGAACAGTTTCTTCCTGTTTTACCATATCTATTGTACATTTTGGATCTCATTTACTCTTTCAGTTTCTCACACTAGGGAGACAATATGATGTTTACACATGTGCATCCAGTTTATTTCACTTACGAGTATTTTCTCGAGTTGCATCCATTTACCTATAAAAGTCTCCAGTTTATCCTTCTTTATGGCTGAGTAGTACTCCATTGTATAAAAATACCACATCTTTCTTATCCATTCCTTGGTTGATGGGCATTTGGGTTGTTTCCATGATCTAGCTATTACAAATTGTGCTGCTATAAACATGGGTGCACATATATCACTGTGATACGATGTTTTTAATTCTTCTGGGAAGATACCCAGAAGGGGAATAGCTGGGTCAAATGGGACCTCCAATCCTAGTTTTTTGAGGAATCTCCACACTGATTTCCACAGTGGCTGCACCAGTCGACAATCACACCAACAGTGGAGAAGGGTTCCTTTTTCCTCACAGCCCCTCCAGCATTTGTTATTAGTTGATTTCTTGATAACAGCCATTCTTGCTGGGGTGAGGTAGAATCTCAGTGTTGTTTTAATTTGCATCTCTCGAATGACCAGTGATGTTGAACATTTTTTCGTATATTTATTTGCCATTTGTATTTCTTCATCTGAGAAATATGTATTCATCTCAGATGCCCATATTTGGATTGGGTCTTTAAATTTGGGAGGTCTGATTTTTTTGAGTTCTTTATATGTTCTCGATAGTAATCCTTTGTCTGAGGAACAGCTGGCAAACATTTTTTCCCATGTTGTGGGTTGTCTCTTCACTCTGTTGGTGGTTTCTCTTGCTGTGCAAAAGCTTTTTCATAAGATGAGATCCCAGTTGTTGATTCTTTGTGATAGTTCCTGTGCATTTGGGGTTTTATTCATAAAGTCTTTGCCTACATCAATGTCTTCAGGAGTTCTACCTATTCTATCTTCCAGCAGATTCAGTGTTTCTGTTTTAATATTTAGATCTTTGATCCATTTTGAATTTAGTTTAGTGCATGGTGAAAGATATGGGTCTACTTTTAATCTTTGGCGTGTGCAGAGCTACTTTTTCCAGCACCATTTATTAAAGAGGCCTATCTTTCTTCCAGTGAATGTGTTTGGCATCTTTGTCGAAGATAAGGTGGCTTAGTATGTCTGGAGTAGTTTCTGCATCTTCTAATCTGTTCTACTGATGTTCAGGTCTGTTTTTTTTGCCAATACTACGCTGTTTTTATCACAGTAGCTTTATAGTATAATTTCAAATCAGGGATTGTGATACCCCCTGCCTCGCGTTTGTTGCCCAGAATTGCCTTTGCTCTTCTGCTTCTCTTCTGGTTCCAAATGAATTTTAGGATTGTTTTCTCTAATTCTGTGAGATATGCTGTTGGAATTTTGATTGGAATTGCATTAAGTCTGTATAAGAATTTTGGAAGTATGGCCATTTTCACTATATTGTGTTTTCCTACCCAAGAGCAAGGGATATCTTTCCATTTTCTGATATCCTCTTCAATCTCCTTTTTCAAAGTACTGTAGTTTTCAGTGTAGAGGTCTTTTACATCCTTTGTTAGATTGATTCCTAAGTATTTCATTTTTCTGGATGTTACTGTGAAAGGTGTTGTTTCCCTAATTTCTCTTTCAGGGAGTTTATTATTCGTGTACAGGAAGGCTGTTGATTTTTGAGTGTTGACTTTGTATCCAGCTACACTACTGAATTTGCTTATTAAATCTAGCAATTTTTTGATGGAGTTTTTGGGGTCTTCTACATAGAGTATTATGTCATCTGCAAATAATGATAATTTAACATCTTCCTCTCCAATCATTATTCCTTTTATTTCTTGCTCTTGTCTATTTACTCTGGCTAAAGTTTCCAGGACTGTATTGAATAAGAGTGGGGACAGTGGACATCCTTGTCTTGTTCCTGATTTTAGAGAGAAAGCTTTCAGTTTTTGTCCATTTAGTATGATATTGGCTGTTGGTTTGTCATAGATAGCTTTTATCAGATTGAGATAAAGACCATCTATTCCATTTTTCTGTAGAGTTTTTATCATTAATAGGTGCTGGACTTTGTCAAAAGCTTTTTCTGCATCTATTGAGATGATGATATGATTTTTGTCCTTGGTTCTGTTAATATGGTGTATTACATTTATTGATTTACGTATGTTGAACCATCCGTGCAGCCCTGGGATGAATCCAACTTGGTCATGGTGTATAATCTTCTTGATGACTTGCTGCATTCTGTTTGCTAGTATCTTATTGAGGATTTTTGCATCTATGTTCATTAGGGAGATTGGCCCGTAGTTCTCTTTCTTAGTTGAGTCCTTCTCTGGTTTTGGTATCAGGGTAATGCTTGCTTCCAGGAATGAATTTGGGAGTATAGCTTCTCTTTCAATTTCATTAAAAAGTTTGAGAAGTAGTGGTGTTGGTCTTCTCTAAATTTCTTGTAGAATTCAGCAGTGAATCCATCAGGGCCTGGGCTTTTCTTTGTTGGGAGGTTTTTAATTACATCTTCGATTTCATTGATTGATATTGGTGTGCTTAGGATTTCTATATCTTCTTGATTCAGCTTTGGTAATTCATATGTATCTAGGAATCTGTCTTCTTTCTTCTGCATTTTCCATCTTATTAGAATACAAATTTTCAAAATAGGTATAGATGATCTGGATTTCTGCAGGATCCATTGTGATATCACCCTTTTCATTCTTAATTGGGTGGATTTGAGTCTTTTCTTTCCTTTTTTTAATAAGGTTGGATAAGGGTTTGTCGATTTTATTTAACCTTTCAAAGAACCAACTCTTTGATTCATTTATTCTTTGTATTGCTTTTTTAGTCTCCAATATGTTAATTTCTGCTCTGATCTTTATAATTTTCTGCCTTGTGTGAGCTTTTGGCTTAGCCTGCTCTTCTTTTTCTAGAAGTTTGAGGTTTACCATTAAGTTGTTTATTTGTGCTTGCTCTGTTTTCCTGATATAGGTATTTAATGCTATAAATTTCCCTCTTAGGACTGCTGCCATTGTGTCCCATAAGTTCCGGTATGTTGTATTGCCATTATCATTTAATTGTAGAAACTGTCTAATTTCTTCCTTAATTTCATCTGTGACCCATTGGTTGTTCAGGAGGGTACTATTTAATTTTCCTGTGTTTAGGAAGTTCTTGTGGTTTCTTTTGCCATTGATTTCCAATTTCATTGCACTATAGTCTGGTAATATGCATGGGATAATTTCAGTTCCTTTGCATTTATGTAAGCAGGTTCTATGAGTAGTATGTGGTCTGTTTTGGAGAACGTCCCGTGTGCAGCTGAGAAGAATGTGTATTCTGATGTTGTGGGGTGGAATGCTGTGTAGACATCTACTAAGTCCATTTGTTCAAAAGTTTGGTTCAGTTCTAATATTTCATTGTTGATTTTTTGTCTAGTTGATCTGTCTTTTTGTGACAGTGGAGTATTGAGAGCCTCCAATACAATTGTATTAGTGGTTATTTGATTTTTCATGTCCATTAATATTTGTTTTATATAGTTGGGTGCACTGGTATTTATTGCATATATATTTATGATTGTTATCTCTTCCTCTTGGATTGTTCCCTTTACAAGGATGTAGTGACCTTCTTCATCTCTCTGAATCGTTCTTGGCTTGAAATTCACTTTGTCTACAAAAAGAATAGCTACCCGTGCTTTTTTCTGGGTTCCTGTCACATGGAGTATTGTTTTCCATCCTTTGACTTTCAGTCTATAAATAGCTTTCTGAATTAAATGTGTTTCTTGCATGCAGCATATTGTTGGATCTTGCTTCTTGGTCCATTTTGCCAGCCTGCGCCTTTTGATTGGTGAATTGAGACCATTAACATTGATGGTTAAAACTGATATGTATTGACTTATCCTTATCGTGTTATTTTCCTGTTGTTGGCTCCCCCTCTTTTTTTTTTCCACCCTCTGTTTAATTGTTTGCCTTGCCTAGTGGATTCCTTCTGTTGGTGTTCCTAGAGTTGTAGTCCTTGTTATCTCTTTCTAGAATGTTCTTCAAAACATTTTGGAATGCTGGTTTGGTATTTATAAATTTTCTCAGATGTTCTTTGTCATGGAAGTATTTTATTTCTCCATCAGTTTTGAAAGATAGTTTTGCGGGGTACATCAATCTTGGTTGAAGGTTATTTTCCTTTAGAACTTGAAATATGTCATTCTAAGCTCTTCTTGACTTGAGGGTTTGTGCTGGAGAGTCAGCTGTGATTCTGATGGGCTTTCCTTTATAGCTGATTTGTCTCTTTTCCCTAACAGCTTTTAAGATTCTACTCTTATATTGAATTTCTGAAATCTTGACTATGATATGCCTGGCTGAAGATTTTTTTGATCATGGCTCATTGGAGTTCTATAAGCCTCACTTATCTGTATGTGAAATTCTTTTTCTCTACCAGGGAAATTATCTGTTATAATGTCTGTGAACAGTGTTCTGATGTCATTTATGCTATCTCCTGCTTTTTCATTGACTCCAGTCAATCTTTTTTTTTTTTTTTTTTTTTTTTTTTTTGTGGGTACCGGGGGGACGACCTCAGGACCTCACGCGCCAACAGGCGCCCGTGCCGCTGAGCGATATCACCGGCCCCTTTTTCGTATGTGGGTTCCGGGAGTCGAACTCGGGCCTTCGCGCTTGCAAGGCAGGCGCTTAAGCCGCTGAGCCGTCTCACCGGCTCCAGTCAATCTTAAGTTATTCTTCTTTGCCTCATCTAGCAGCTGCTGGATTGATTTTTCATTGTCCCTTGGTATTTTTAAGAATTCTTTCTTTTCATGATCACTAATCGCAAGCCTGTCTTCTATATCTGAGATCCTGTCCTCACATTGGCTTAATCTGCTGCAGATACTTTCAATGGAATTTTTGTTCTGGATATCTGCTTCAATCTGCCTTATGGATTCCATTTCTTTCCTATGCTGAGCATTCATGGCTTCCGTAATTTTCTTAAGCTTGTCTATTTTTTGTCTGTATCTGCTCTAGCGTCCTTAAGCATGGTCTTCGTTGTGGACATTATCTCTGCAGTTATCTGAGAAATTATTTCTGATTTAATTTTTTCCAGAGCCTCATTCAACTGCTTTGTTGTTACCACTTCAGAGATGTCAGGAGAGTGGCTTTCAGTTTGTCCCACCTCACTGCCCCCTGGGTTTGCCTTTGGTGAACTGGATGTGTGGGGTTGCATCTTGTTTAAGTGTCATCTCATTTTCTTTTCTTTCTTTAGTTTAATTCCTGGGATGCTGTTTGTAAATTGCCTATGGTAGGTTGCTTTATTGCTAGTATTTAAAATCCTTAGGAGATGACATCGCTGAGGTATCTTCCAGGTGTAGCTTATTTTTGGGTTTTGAGCCTGCTGCAAGATCCTACCTCTTCAGTTTGTTGGAGATGAGAAGTTGCTGCCTGTTTGGCCAGTCCTTGGTTCTTTGGTACTGTGCCACAGTATTTTCTGTGACTCTTAGACAATCTCAGTCATGGAATACCAGGAAGAAAAGCTGTTTAGAACAATTATGTCACTTTTGGCTATAGTGTTACCTAAAGCATTCAAACACAGCCTAGAAAATGACAGGCCGAGCTAACCAGTTATTTGCCACTTTTAACTGTATAAACTAGATTTGTGGTTATATAACAAAATCTAAAACCAAACAGAAAGTTATATTCAGTGTACAAGTCTTTAATATGTCATTTTTGCCCTCAAGAGTTTAAATTTTTGTGTGTGTGTGTGGGTACCGGCGGTCGACCTCAGGACCTCACGTGCCAGGAGGCGCCTGTGCCACTGAGTGATATCACCAGCCCTTTTTTCGTATGTGGGTTCTGGGAGTTGAACTCGGGCCCTTGCGCTTGCCAGGCAGGCACGTACAGCACTCAGCCATCTCACTGGCCAAGAGTTTAAATTTAAAATGAGTTAAGGAGAAAATAGAGAATTGGAAGAAGAGGAAGGAATTAGATGTAAGGCTGGAGGACAAAGGGGGATCCCGCTAACATTGGGAAACTGGTGCAGAAGACTGGTGGGAAAAAGAAGGAAGGGATAAAAGGAAGAACAGATCAGAACCACAATCTCAAAGAGGTTAGAAGCCCTGTTTACACTCATATAAAAACAAGATCAAACAATGAAGGAAAGAACAAACAGACAAACAAAAACAAAAAACAAAACCAAACAAAATAACACCACCACTCGAACAAAAAAACAAATGAGAGAGGGAAAAAAAAAGCTCACTTCCAGGTTTGTCTCTTGCTGTAGAACCGTGTGGAGACAGAGTCCCGTTCAGTGCGGATCTGTCCCAACAAGAGCTTTTTGGCAGGTTAGTGAAAAATCTTAGCACTTTCTGGCGGAGCCCCGACTCATTTGGCCTGCTCCCCGAGCCTGGTTAAAGCTGTGGATGGAGCCGCAGCTGCCCTGAGTTCCGAGTTCACCACCCCCACAGTGGCGCCCGGCCAATTGCTCTCTGGCGCTGGACGGCTGAGCGTCAGCACTCACCTCCAGCCAATGCAGTCCTTCACCTCCACTGCTTCTCTGCACTGCCCCGTCTCAGGTCCCTCTGTTGAGGCCCCTGCGGGTGCCGGCACTCACCATGTCCGCAGCTTTGAACCTCTTCTGTCGCTCTGAGTCCTGACCCAAGGAGTAGGCGCTGGTGGCCACCTCCTTCTTCTTTGTTGAAGTTTCACTCTTCACTCTCTCCGTGTGCCCTGAACTGTGCTTCAGATCTTTCCTGGGTCCAGGGAAGCCACTTCCCTCCTTTTTGTCTGCTATCTCCCAGTGTCTGGACGGCGACACTCAGAGAGGCTTGCTGTCTGCTTCTCAACACTCCGCCATCTTCCTCCAAAAGCCTCTATTTTGCCAATTTATAGTGCGGTGAGAAACTTATGAGATTTATAATTTCCTTGCACTAGATATAATAATTTGCATTTTTCTAATATGTTGCAAAAAAAGGATTTTTATTGTTACTTTATTTTTAGAGGTGCGGATACCGAAGGCCGTGATGATACAGTTAGTGATACCAGATTATTATTATGGGTGTGTTCTACAGTAAGTATATTTTACACCTAGACTTTTTTTTTTTTTTTTTGTGGGTACCGGGGGGACGACCTCAGGACCTCGTGCGCCAACAGGCACCCGTGCCGCTGAGCGATATCACCGGCCCCTTTTTCGTATGTGGGTTCCGGGAGTCGAACTCGGGCCTTCGCGCTTGCAAGGCAGGCGCTTACGCCGCTGAGCCATCTCACCAGCCCACACCTAGACTTTTTAATCTCAAAAAAATTTCAAGCCTGTGAAAGATAGAAAAAAGTACTATGGACAATATATTCACTTCTTGTAGATTCACCAGTGTTTAACATTTTGTGTTATTTGCATCATCTCCTTTATTGAATGCTTAACCACTTGAAAATTAGAGACATGACATTTAAGAACACATCTTTCTAAAATGACATTTTCATTCATTCCACAATTGCTCTATCATTATTATAGCCAAGAAATTTAATATTTATATAGTAAAATTACCTGATAAGCAGTCTATGCCTAACTTTTTCACAATTGTCTCAGAAATATCCTTTATAGCCTGGCCTTGTGGTTCATCTGTAGTGCATCTGATTCCAGAAATGTCCTTTACAGCTGTTTTTCTTCTTTTCCCCAATCTAGGATTCTAAAAAGGGTCATGCCTTGCATGTGGTTGTCATGCCTCTTTAGTCTCCTTTAATCTAGAAAAGCCTCTGCTGCCTTTCATTTTTCATAATCTTGATAGATTTGAAGCATACAGGTCAGTTTTCTTACAGAGTGCCCCACAGTCTGGTTTTGTCTGGCTGTATTTCCTGTTAGTTTCAGGTTAAGCATCACGGTAAGAATGTTACATAGATGAGGTTATGTTCCCATTTCATTATACTTTCGACAACTAGAGTAAGGTGGTATTCACCAAATCATTCCACCTAAAGATGACTTGCCTCCTTTGTAATTAATAAAGAAGCTGTGGCTACCTGGAAATTGAGGCAGGAGCATAGTAAGTTTAAGGTTAGCCTGGGCAACTTAGTGAGACTCTGTCTCAAAGTAAAAGAGACGGGGATATAGCTCAGCACTAGAGTGCTTGCCTCGCATGTGCAAGGCCCTGGATTCAATCTCCAGTACTATTTAAAAAAAGAAAATAAAAAGCTGCAGCACAATACTTGGAGACTGTGAATCTTCTCCAGGGTCTGTTTCAGTCACTGTACTCCTGCTCTGTCACTGACTCCCACAGGGCATTCATTGCTTGATGAATGAATAGAGCAACTGAGGCAATGTCTCTTTCTTGGAAGTCGAATGCAACATTACATTGCACTTATGTGAAAATTCATTTCCTGTATTTAAAAATCACTTTAGGTTTTGTATTGAACATACCGACTTAAATATTTTATTTATGATATAGGCGGAATACATGAGGTGCTGAAATCTAAGCCATAAGGCATGTGAAATGAGTGGGCTTTTTGCAAAGGAAACAAAATATTTTGGCAATGAGAAAGTTTATTAATATAAACATAAGTTTGCACCATGGATCTAGAACCCTCCTCAGGCCATGTTTTAGTAAGTAGTAATCTTTAATGATTCTTTTTAAAAAATTAGACCAGTCTTTGAAATTGTAGCAGATTATGTGAAAATTTATATAAGTTGCTCTAGTTATTGACTTAGGATACTCATAACACAGCTCTTGCAATTTACATACAAAAGGCAGAGTTACATCTATACAGTCACACGTTTGAACTGCGTTCTATATGTGTATCTGGTCATAACTAAATATGAGTTATATTTGTATTATCTAGTGTTAATACATAATATCAACATGCATATGTGCGTGTATTAGACTTGTAAACAGTTTTAACATCACAAATAGCTTTCAAGTAGTCCTTTAAGTGTTAGATGGCCAATGATACAGTCATATCTGGTATTGTGATGATTCCAAATAAATTCGCTCATGTATTTTGTATTGCTTTGTTTGAATACACAAATGACATGAGTTGAATGTTGCTTAGTTAGCAGGTATTGCATTGAACAGATACCACTCTTTTTTTTTTTTTTAATAACAAGAAGAGATTTACTGCAGGAAATTATATTATTGAAAGCTGGAAGAGTAGTAAAATCAGCAGCCAGCAAGAAATGTTTGGGCCGGTGAGACGGCTCAGCGGCTTAAGCGCCTGCCTTGCAAGCGCGAAGGCCCGAGTTCGACTCCCGGAACCCACATACGAAAAAGGGGCCGGTGATATCGCTCAGTGGCACGGGCGCCTGCTGGCGCGCGAGGTCCTGAGGTCGTCCCCCCGGTACCCACAAAAAAAAAAAAAAAAAAAGAAATGTTTGTATTTGTTATTTACCACTGAAACTATGATGAGGAATTTTGGAATATTCTGCATGGGAAGGGGAGGGGTCTACTCTTCCATAGCCTGAGGAGAGCATCCCAGGTGGCAGCACAAGTGGTTAAGTACATCAGATTACAGGGATACATGTATATCCATCTTTTCTTCTGGTTTGTTGAGACAGGGTCTCACTCAGTAATTGAGGTTGGCCTTTAACTCACTATGTAGCCCAGGCTGGCCTTGAACTCCCAGCAATTCTCCTGCCTCAGACTCCTGAGTGCTGGGATTACCGGTGTGAGCCACCACGTGTGGCTCATATCCATGTTTATAGCAGCACAACTCATAATATATGAATCTCGGAAACGGCCAATATGTCCCTCAGCAGCTGAATGGATAAAAAAAAAAGTGGTATTCATACAAATGGAGCACTACTCTGCCATAAAGAAGGATAAACTTGAGTTATTTATAGGAAAATGGGTGCACCTTGACACCATAATGTTAAGTGAAATAAATCAGACAAACTTAAATATTGCATAATTTCTTTTATATGATAAACCCAAAGTATAGATAAGTCCAAGAACAAAATAAAAGCTAGATAATAGGAAACAGGGAGATAGATCATTTGCTAATGGGAAAGGGACAAAGGGAGGGAGGGGGAAGAGAGGAGAGGAAGGGAATTAAAAAGAATTAAGATGTGTACATGTCCCAGCTCCTCATGATGAATGTAATCATTGTGTACTGCAAACACGCACTAATAAAAATTAAAACTAAACAGAGGAAATGAACAATGTAAAACAAACAAGTGATATCAAAAGGAGAGGCCAGTGCTAGCTAGGCAGAGACCTAGCCCAGGATTGCACGAGGTGTGTGTGGGCCCACTCATCCCACAGAAGGTTAAGATCCTTGTCATTAAGGAATTGGTTTTTTGGAGGTATAAAAAGTACATATAAGAAACAATTTGAGGACACTGACAACCGAAATAGAATTTTAAATCCAGAAGGAACTTTAGGAATACTGTCGTCGGCTCCCATCTCCTCTCTTCACACATGGAATAGCAATCATGGGAGTGTGATGATTTCTTCAAGCGCACATCATTAGAGTCCTGAGCTGAGAACCTTTTGAGTTTAGAAAACCTTTTAACACTTGATCAAGTAGCCCTGATATAATGAAGGATCATTTTGTTGACAGTTGAGATGAACATACAGTGAGCTTCTGAAAATAAATTACAGTAACCTGATCAGATTATAAAAATATAAACAAGGCAAGATTTGTTTCGGATTTCTTCAAAAGCCGTGGAATGTCCCGAGGTGTGTAGACTGACTGTTCAAACACAGTACCACTGCAGTGCTGCTGAACTGGGTGCCCTCTAGTGGTCTGGGTGATCCTAAAAGGAAGGTGTGAGTCTGCATTCATCTAATTTCATTTATTCTTTAAAAATTTTTTTATTAGTACATGTTTGCAGTACATAATGATTACGTTTATTATGGGGAGTTGGTGTGTATACATAACACATCTCAATATATATATTTTTTGTCCCTTGCCACTCCCCTCCCTCCCCTCCCTCCCTGCTCCTTCCAGCTCTTAGTCTCCTTCCCATTTACAAAAGCTCAAGTTCCATTTTTTTCTTCAATTCTCTTTTTTCTATTCCCTTTCCCTCCTCTCTCTCCCCCTCATTTTTTCTACAATGCACATTTTCTTGCTGCTTTTTAATATTTCTGTAGTCTGAATGCATCTTAGAATGTATGGCTTCATGGGTTTGCGTAAGGACAGTGATTGTATGAAGGAGAGTCTATTGGGGTGGTTTCCAAAGCAATCGTAACTTAGAGTTGCCAGAAATAACTTTAAAAATGAAGATTTCTAGGCTCTGACTCAGGCCTATTGAATCTAATAGCATCAAAGTAGATAGGGAGTGTGATAGTAAAGTGTTTCACAATCATTTCACAACTTTTTTTTTTTTATCGGTTTACACTTTTCTTTAAAAGAGTAGTGAGTGGTGAATTCCATTTAGATTTTAAACATTTTCTACTAACAATCAGTGTATGTTGCATTTTGGTAAATCATAAGTTTATCAAACCAAATTTTGTCTTTCATCTTATACCAGTAGAATTAGAAGAAAGAACTGGGATGTAGTTCAGTGACAGAGTACTTGCTTATCAAGCATGAGACCCTTGGTTCCATCCCCAGCACTGTGAGAAAAAAAAATTAGTTAAAATTAGAAGAAATGAATATTAACATTACTAAATGTCACTCTGGTGAGATTGTTAATATTAAGCACCATAGTGCTGTTATACAGGATTTTGTAGTTTACAACAAATTTTGCATATATTTTCTTGAATCTTTCCGATTGTTTTGGAGAACAATTATCAGACATTATTCTTTTGGAACAAATGAGAAAATAATGTGCTCAAGGTCCATAGCTAATTCATATTCAGGTCCCCACAATAAATCAAATGTGTCACATAGACAAGGGAGTGTGCTACTCTACTTATTTTAAGATATTGTTTGATAACACCTGGAACATTTTTTAGAACAGTTCCATCTCTTGTTCTGTGTGCTTTATGGGATACAGTGAGGTACGATATATACCCATAGGTTATTTCAGATTCTGTAAAGATGTAAAACTGAGAAATGACAATTACCTTTGTAATTATAGTCTCTAATATATGCTTAATATTATTAGAAAACTCCAGTTTCAGTGTAGTATAAGAAAAAAGCAAAAACTTTGTGGCTCACATACTCTGGGATCAACAGTTAGCTCTGCCAGTGGCCAAATGTCTGTGACCTTGGGCAAGTGTCTTCTTACTGAGTGTTATTTGGAAAGCAGAGATGACTGGATCTATTCATAGAGATTTTGTGAAGGTTAAATGATATAATGTGCATCAAGTGTCTAGCAAACTGGCTGGCCCATAGTAGGCAATCAATAAATGATTACCATTAACATTTCCTTCCAATATTGAAAAGTAGAGAAATGAAAACATGTAGGTCATAATTAATTTGCATTATAATGCACTATAATTTACATTAAATTCATGTATTAATACAATACCAACACAAAAGCTATAATACAGGTTTATGAAGAAACATCCAGACTGCAGCAATGGAAAACCAATCTCAAACCCAAAGCTATTTTATTCTTTCTCTTGCGAGTTGTTTAGTAAGTATCAAGGCGACTTACAGAAAAACTGGGGAATTTATCATCGTGGTTTTCAATCCAGGACTTAAAGTTTCATCATCATGTTCAATAAAACAAAGAAATGAAACATGAACAAAAATTTATTTCTTACTTCAGATGTGAAATTATTAAACATTTGATCCAGTCTTTTTCTCTTCTCTTGTACTTTATTCTCTTATCTAAACTGATGCCTACAGGTGGGGATAAGGTTTTGTGGCATTGTTTGCCTCACTTGTGTGAGGCCCTAGGTTTGATCTCCAGCAAAGCAAAAACCAAAAACAAACAAAACCCTAACTAACCAACCAAATAAAAAATAATTTGATCACAGTATTTAATTTTTCTTTTGTTTTTACTAAAGAACATCATTTGATTTCTGCATCTACATTGTTTCACCTTTCCCCAAAAAACTAAATGTATTTTCTTGAGCTTTTGGGGATGTCCAGATCAACTGTAACTTTGCCTTTGTTCTGTTTTTCAGGTGTTTGTTTTTCTTAGTTTATCTGCATAGGAAGTACTTTAAGAAAACTATGAAAGTTAGCCCATATATTCTAGTCAAGTCAAGCCAATATATTCTAGTCCCCCCATCTGAGCCTAAGACTGAAGGCTTGGCCGGCAGTGGGAGATGGGTCAAACTTTGAGTCTATTTTTCCTGGTCCCTGCAGTTGCACCTGGTTATGATTCCAAACAGGGTCAGAGATCAGTATTAAATAAAAACAGTGTCCTCAGGGGAACAGATTGTCCCGTTAGGGTGAAGGAACGCCATTTTGAGTGGAAAAATCCTCTCTCTGGTGATTTGGATTGACACTCTTCCTTTTCCTCTCACTGGGCATCACTGATGTGGAGAAAGAGAAGGTGGGCAGAATCCTCAGTGCGAGTCCAGCTTTGGAAGGTGATCTGGAGAGAGTTGTTTGATAGGGGTTTTATTCTAATGGGAAAACCCACCTCTTTGACTTTCTGGACATGTTATGATGAGAACTTGTCCAAAAATTTGCCAGATCTTGCCCACACTTGACAGTGTGCTTTACTTTAAATTTAATTATGTTTTCGTATTGACACTATATTTAATACTTGTAAATGATTTCTGTATGGATAAAATACTGAAACACTTGACAAATTCTAATGGAGAGGTCAAATATTATCTGTTAGATACCAGATATCTGGCATATCTAGCTGCCATTGTGTCTCTGGTTCTTATTTTTATTGTTCTATAGCAAATTTTAGAAACTGTGACAAATCTTGCCTGTTACTTTTTTTGTGTGCTGGTGCTGGAGATGGAACCCCAAGGCTTTGTAGATGCTGGGCTAGCAATCTACTGATGAGCTACATTCCCAGCCCATTCATTTCATTCATTCATGGTACCGGGATTGAACCCAGGGCCTCTGGATCACTGAGCTGCATCCCTAGCCTTTAAATAAATTATTACTATTAATATTATTTTATTTTGCGTAGGGTCTCATAAAATTGTCCAGGCTGGCTTTGAAATTGGGATCCTCCTGCCTTGGCCTCCAGAATACCTATAATTTACAGCCCTGAGCCTGGAGCCTGTCTCCCTTTCACTGTTAGTGGCTAACTTCAACAGGAAAAAAAGTAGTACAAAATTATTCGTCAGTGATGTACCCCAGCCACTGTTTGCATCCCCTTGTCTTTCTGCCTTCCTCCAGCTAGGAGCCTCTAAACTGAAGTAACTAATTAGTTACCTAAGCGCAGAGGAGCTATGATAAACTTTACAAAATAAACAGAGCAGCGATACATGCAGCAGTTATCACCACTGGTGTTTTTCATCAAGCTAAGTGGTGAAACTATTTTTAGCATAGACTAGGGCCCAGAGAAGATTCCAGCCAAGGCAGGGCCAGGAATCTGCCCTGTTCACTGGTTTTTTTCTCTTATACTGTAATTGTTTTTTCTTCATTGTTAAATTCCCCATTCAGTCACTCAAATTTAAAAGCTAATTTTAGATTATATTATTCCAGAACCAAATTAAAGTGATTTTAGACTTATCTTCTATTTTGGAATATCTATAGCATTGTTTTATTTTATTAGTGCTGATAAGTAGGAGTTTTTAAACTTAATTTTTCTTTTTAATAGTAATATATTTATGGAGTACAGTATAATATTTTAATACATATATGCAATATAATGATCAAGGCCATTAAGATCTTAACATTAATAATAACAATAACGAGTTGTTTATGAGTGTGGATTCTTTGTTAGATGCTATACTAAATGTTTAAAAATTAGTTATAAAATGATTCTGAGTCAGTTTTTGTTATTAGTACTATTTTATAGATTAAAAAAAGGTTTTGAGAGGTTACATTTGCTAAAAACTTGCTAAATAGCACTTCCTCACCTTTGAGATGTAACATTTTTGTTTTGAGGTTACACTATATAATTGAAGAAGTTTTAAAAAGTACCTATATAGTATATATTATGTTTGTAAATTGTCCAAATATTTTCTGAATACCAGGGAGTCATTCTGAAAGGGGAATCCTGACTCATCACTGTTAACTACGTACATGTAACTCAGTTCTCTTCACCACGTTGAGCATAAAGATTGAGCACGCCTACCTTCTACCATTAGATAAAAAGAAGTGCGAGAGCCTAATTCTTGTTCTTACAGATGCAGCAGACACATGCGCCGTGGGGCTGTAATACAGAACAGCTGGTCGCGGTTGCTGTAATTCCAGGCAGGGAAAGTTGTAGTGGGAACAGTGAGAATGAGATAATTGATTTCCCCTGGCAGGACTGGGGAAGGCTGTAGTCGTCATGCTGTTCCTGAGTTTAAGTGATCCTGTCAGAGCTTGCAATTTTAAATTGGTTCAAAGTGTTACTACTATTTAATTTTCCATCATAGTAAGTGCTGTGTAGATGTAGTAAGAATGTAGACATTTTTGGGGTATGGATAATAAGAAATTAATATTATGGAAATGAAAAATATATGTTCTTTGGGAAAAACATCTTGAGTCTTTTTTTGAAAAATGCAAATTCCACCGTTTTTATTTTTTGAGATTTATCAGTTTGCATTTTTGAGAAATATGCACATAATTATTCATATTAATTTTTGTTTTTTTGGTATGAATTTGGTACCTATTCTTGAAAATGTAATTTCCAGATGAGTCCTCCAAAGTAGAGATAGCAGCTTTCCTTCTATTCATTTTGTACATTATATATACAATTCTTTTCTTTTTTATCATCTAGTATTTTACCTAGCACCTATCTGACAGAAGGCAAATGATCACTGAATGTTTGTGAATATTAAAATATGATGGTGCTTCAGAAAACCTGGGCTCAGTGTATGAGCTCTGGCTGTAAGGTGCTGTGAGACCAAAGAATGAGCCATAGGCATCTGCTTTTCACAATTTCCCGGGGGAACTGACATACAGAAATGTGTCTCAGGTGACAGCAGACCCCTGGTCCCTACAATGTGGGTCAGCAGGAAGGGGGTTTATGAAATGGTTGAGACAAAAGTGATTCATCCAAGCTGGGATATTCCTGGTTTTTCTCAAGCTGATATCAAAGATGTCAGGTACATTCCTAGTGCTGATGGTGCCAGGCTCCTGTCAGAGAGCTCCACATACCACTTGAATGGTTTTGTTTATTAATAGTTTGCTGGGAAGCTATGTGGGGTACACTGACCAGCGTTCCTCAAGGCGATCATGTTGGTTGACACTCAAGATGGCTCCAGTTAGGTCAAGCTGATTTCCTACAAGTGGTATAAAAATAGGACACAATAATTGGATCACCCTTCAATTTGTATTCCTTCACTTTCCATCTAATACTTCACCTGTTTCACATCACAGGCAGTGTTTTATTTTCTTCTAAAATTTAATTATGTCACCTTATCCACTGTGTAACACTCTACTCCCTCTTCCCCCCAGTTTCTCATTGTTTGAAGGGTGAAATCCAGTTTTATGCATGGCTTATTGCCCACTTCATGATTGTCTTAGTCACTTTCTTGTCCCTGGAACATAATACCTGACACCTTCAATTTGGAGGACATATTTATTTTGACTCACAGTTTCAGAAGTTTCAGTCAGTGGTCTGCCGGCTCCAATGCAGAAATAGCATGGTGGGAGGTCCTCCTGCAGGGGAAAGCTGGTCATGTCATGGAAGCCAGGAAGCGGAGAGCAAAGGAGGAGCCAGGGAAGGAGACACAACATACCCTTTGTCTTAGTTACTTTTCTCTCGTTGCTGAGACAAAATACCTGACACCTAAAGTTAAAGGAGGAAAGGTTCATTTAGCTCACAGTTTGTAGAGGTTTCAATCTGTGGTTGGCTGGCTCCAAGGCAGGGTGGCATGGCAGAGGGACAACAGTTCATGGTGGAAGACAGCAAAAGCAACAAGAGCAAAAAGGGGGAGCAAGCCTCTCTTCCTCCCTCATATTGTATGCAGGCTACGCCCCCTAGGGTGGGTGTTGTACTCACACCCCTAATCCCAGCACTAGACAATGAACCAATCACAAACTCTAGATTCATGTTGCCCCCCATGACTGCGTGAGGCTTTGGGGAGGACATCCAGACACAAACCATAACACCCTTCCAGGTCACACTCCCAGTGATCTCCTAGCAACAAGTCAACTATAGTGCTCTAAGATCCAGTTACCTTCCAAAGCCCAGCTTCTGAGTACATGAGCGTTCGGAGGGATCATTTTCAAGCTAAACCATAACAGTGATACATGTGGGTCAGGTTAGCCCCGGCTTCTTCAGGCACCTGTTCCCTTCTTCTCCCTTGAAGCACTTGTGTACCCTGCACCCCCAGTTGAAATGTCTTTTTTTTCTTTTTCCAGTTACAGCATGTGTCACGTTGTTGTAACCTTTCGTCCATTGTATATCTCTTTGGAACTGCTTAAATGTGGAGATTTCTTTCCTGATATGCTTATATTATCATCTTTTAATTACCATTGTCTGACATACTAGATCCAAAAATGCTTGTCTAATGATTCAAGCTGTGTACAGAGATGTACATAATCATTATGCTCTTAAGAATATAGAAATCCTTTTAGTAAAAGATACTGTTAGAAGTCAAATATTAATTTTAATGCTTAATATATTGTTTTTTAAATACTTTCAGATATGGTATATATACTAGTTAATTTCATACTGAATCAATTTATACTTATAACTGATAAAATGGACTATTGTGGCTGTAACAAATTACTGGAAACTTAAAACAACAAATTTATTGTTTTATAGTTTTGGAGGTCAGACATCTGAAATAGGTCTTGTGTGGCTAAAGGCTGTGTGTTGGCAGGATTACTTTCTTTCTTGATGCTCTGGGGGAGAATCTGTTCCTTGCTTTTTCTAGCTTCTGGAGGCTGCATGCATTCCCTGGCTTGTGGCCACTTCCCAGCAATTGCCTCATTCTGACATCTGTTTCCATGGTCATATCTCCTTCTCTGACCCTCTTCCTTCTTCATTCTCTTATAAGGAACCTTCTGATCATATTGCGTCCAGAATAATCATACCTGCAAAGTCCCTTTTGCCATTGTAATTTATTGAGATTAGGACACAAACATCTTGGCTGAGGGGGAGAGGGCATTGTTTGCCTAACCACACAAATTTTCAAACAGAAGTATTACCAGGTATGTTGCTTAAGATCACCTTGTGCTATAGCAGACAAGCTCTCTGCTCACAGAATATATAGTCACATATTACAAAACATTTGGCACTGAAAGAATGTAGCTAGAAATTTCTACTTATCTTACCTTAAACTGTAAATACTTTTACAGCATGTGTCTTTTTTTCTTACACAGGTACATGATTATAGGAAACAATTTAGATTTTCTAAAATATGAATCTCAGGGATGTGGATTAGTCACTTTTATCTTTAGTGGATGAGGTTGACATTAAACTGCTACAAAGAATAAGTGAAGAGAAATTCATTTTAGTGCATGTGAAGTGTTAGTGTAAAAGTTTTCTATAATGTACTATTTGTGACTTGAATTCTCATTGTTTTGCATTTTCTATTCATTTCTATCTACCATTGTTATGGAAGTCAGTTGCAAGATTGCTGGCTTTACTTTCTAAAAGGACACGTGCTTTGAGGACACTGATTGTATGTCCTCTTTTTTTTTTTTTTTTTTTTTACATCTGGATGGAGATCTTTTCATTTTATCCATCCATGGGCATTTACAAGAGATTTAGGCTTTTGTTAAGATGAGTATTTTAAGAGTAGCTAATGTTCAAAGGCATAATAATAAAATCTTTCTAGCAAAAACTAAATGTCAGCATGATGCTATGAATCACTTGGAATGTGTGTGTGTTTATGGCAGTTAGCTTAATAAAGATGCTTATTTCTTTTGTTATTTATCAGTTACAAGTATCTAGGAGTTACTAGGGAAATCTAATTAATGGGTTATGCACATGAAGGGGCTGTACTTAAGAGGAAAGCTTGACTACAAAAATTCAGAAGGTGGGAATTGTATTGGAAAGAGCAGTTCACCTTCATTTTAATTATTGAATCTAACAGAGTGAGAATAAGAGATTTATGAAGTTGGAAAATTGGAATGTGATGTGAGGCTCTGCGTTTCCTTTTTTGGCTTGTTTGACTAGCTTTCTATCTTCTAGGCTAAGAACATTTTCCTTCACAGTTTATGATTGCAAGTATATTTTCTCTGAAACTGTTTAGAAAATATTTTAGAAACACGTTTATTAATAATATCAAGCACAACTCTACTCCTTAGACCTCCCTTCAGCAGCAGTGAGAAAGATGAAGTATATCTGCAAATTGTAGAGAATAGCAGTGACTTCTCACAGCAAAATCAGGTCTCTTAATAGGCTGCTCAGTTTTATAGAGGAATCAACTGCTGCTAGTGAGTTAGCTCTTCTCTGATAGTTATCTACTGCAGAACTGCCAGACATTTTAAGACATTAGATATTTTTTTAGTGTATCAAATTTGAAACTCTATACTGGTGTTTTTATGAAATGATTCCACATTAAAAATTATTTATAACGCATGTATAACTTTAAGGCATTTACTCAATGAGAATAATTTTCCTACTGGACTCAGGTAGTGAAGTTTATACTTATAGAAATATTAAAAGAATAGTGAAGAACTTTATTCTTTGGCACAAATTTCACATGATAACCTTTTTGCCAAATTTGCCTTGCAATAATTCTCCTGCAGTATATCTGTACAGGTACAATATATCTGTACATCTGTACATGTTACTATAAATGTTTTGAACTATAGTATTTGAAAGTAAGTTGCAGGCCGGTGATAGTGCTCAGTGGCATAAGCACCTGCCTGTCAAGCGCGAGGTCCTGAGTTCGACTGCCGGTACCCACATAAAAAAAAAGAAAGTTTCAAACATGACATCCACTACCCTTGAATACTTAATTAGATTATTCCTAAAAATGAGGATGCTGTTGGATAACAACAGTGCTATCAATCTGTGATTACCATTTAATCCACTGACTCCAATGAAGTGTCACCAGTACTTTCAGTAATATCTTTTTTTGGTCCAGGCTCCATATCCAATCCATTTGTTTATCATGTCTTTCTAAGTCTTCAACCTGAAAGTCTTTCCTTCTCTTTCATTTTTGCAGAGTACCAGTTATTTTTGAACATGCGTTTTTAAGATCCTATTTCAACGTCCTATTTTAATTTGTTACTATTTCGTCAGTGAGAGCCATGACAATGTCTCCCATTATCCCTGACATATTTACTTATATGCTGAATCTTCCTGAATGGAACAAATTAGATCAAGTTAGATCAAGTTGGCTGCCTTCTCAGCTCCTACCATGTAGGCTCCTGATTACCCAGCATACCAGCCTGGCTCCAAAGCAGACTGTCCAGTGCTTCAGCCTCAGCCGCAGAGAATGTGCCAGCCATGCCAGCCAAGTACAGTTATCTTGGCAGCGTCCCACATATGTGCAAACGAACAAAGAGTAAGACATTAGAGCCACTTTCTGTGGCATGTCCAAACTAGTTACACTGAGATACTTTATTTAATGGTACTTTTTAATTAATTAATTATTTTTTTTTGGGTAGTGCTGGGAATCAAACTCAGAGCTTTGTGCATACTCAGTGGTGCTCTACCACTGAACTGCACCTCCAGCCCTGATCTTAGTTTTCAAAGGAAGCTATAGAAACAGAATAATGTCCTTGTGGTGGAGATTATTGTTTCACTTAGCATTTTAGTGTCTAACATTTAAAGTCTATGAAGATTAAATTAGAAACTCTGTTAAAGAATTTTTTAATAAGTCTTTTGAAGTTTTTTTTTTTTTTTCTGTGGGTACCCGGGGTCAACCTCAGGACCTCGCACACCAGCAGGCACCTGTGCTGCTGAGCGATATCACCAGCCCTTTTCTTTATATTAATATTAATTATTAATATTATATTAATATTGTTCTTATCCTAAGTAATTATCTCTAATGATCACATTCCAATATAACTATACTGCCTTTCTTTCCTAAAGAGTAGTGAATGCTGAGTGAAACATGGTAAGGTTTTTAAGTTAGAATCCCTTTTTTTTTTTTTTGTGGGTGCCGGGGGTCGACCTCAGGACCTCTGCGCCAGCAGGCGCCCGTGCCGCTGAGCGATATCACCGGCCCTTTTTTCATATGTGGGTTCCGGGAGTCGAACTCGGGCCCTCGCACTTGCCAGGCAGGCGCTTACACCGCTGAGCCATCTCACCAGCCCTTGAAGTTTTCATGAATGGATTACATTGTCTCTATTCAAAGCTGATTTAACTGTATCATTGATACCAGTGTTTTTTCCTTGTTATAATTGGGTATGTTTTAGTTGAACTTTTTTTCCCTGCTCTCTTCTTACTATGTAAATATAATTAGAAGTGATGCATGCAATCATTTTTAGATCTGTGCAATTTTCGAAACTTTTTTGTTCTACTGATTTAAAAAATATGCAAATTATATTCCTTGTTAGGTTGAATCTGCATTATTAAAACATATAAACATCCTATATTGTTACTACCAATTTTTTAGCTTTCTACTTGAAACTTTTAAGCTTACCACTAAGTCTCTTTTACTCTTTGTATGAGTCAATATAATTTGGTATAAGTATTATATGCAGTATAATAGATGAATCAAGTATGTTAGAAAGATCTGCCTCACCTGCAGGTAATTTATTTAATGGGTTAGCTGACATCCATTGCTTTTATCTTGTAGGCCTCCATATTTGTACCAGGGAAAAGCAGCTTGCATTTTCATTCTTTAAAAAGGGAAAGTAGATTGTTTTTATTTTATGACTTTTGGTGTTTGTGGCTTGATTCTTTGGACAGTTTTATAAGGGCAGGAGTGGGAACATGTGCAAAGAATCTCTAAGCCCTTTTAAAAGTCCAAACTTCCACATGTACTCAGAACTATTTAGTATGGTTCACAGAGCATTTTGGATAAGTGGACAAAAGCAGTTTCGTGTGTTACCCACCGTGTGCTAGAGAATAAAACTGAGGGGCACTTTGGGCTCTTGGGGGATCTGATGAATGGGTGGCAGTGCGTCACTGTGGCCTGAGGAAGAAAATGACTCACGCACAGGCGGTACTCAGTGTTTACTGAATGGCATGGTATGGCAGTGAGTGTGAGCGAAGGAGGCTCTTTTGTATTGTATTTTTACTGAGTTCTTTGTTCTACTCCTTATGAAAAGTAGCATGCAAAAACCATAAGCTCTGTGATGAGATCGCTTGCTTTTTGGCAGTGCATGTTAGCTGCATGACCTTTGCAGGATGTTTAAATAAATCTTCAGTCTCTGTTTATTCCTCTATAAAATGAAGATATGATACCTTATGCTATGGTTATGAGGATCTAAAAAGTGTATCTGACATTCAGAAGTATTAGTTGCCCTCTTCAGTTTCTTTAATTGTACAGTTACTGTTTAAGTATTAACTCCCACCCTGCATGGCTCTCTCAGCACTATTTCAGGAGCCTCACATGCCCCCAGTCAAACTTTACCTTCCTGTCTAGTGCTAGCAGAGTCCTAGGGCTCCTCTCTACCCACTCCTGATGTTTCATTCTCTGGGTGGTTGTTGATATGGCCTGTTAAGTCGTGGACAGTATTGTTTTGTCTGCTCAGGACCAAACTCTTCTACAGGAAACCATAGCCTGAGAACACGTAGTGTTAGTGGAGTTTTTAGTTACAGTTCCATGAGGTGCTGGGGGCCATCGACCTTCATCTGCACAGTTAGTCCCTTTACCTCTTGGCCTCGGTGCTTGCTCACCGAGGCATAGCAGGTCGACTCCTTCGCTGGATGCTTCACACTTGGCCCATTCTTTAGTTACAGAACTGGAAGGGCGCTGGTTTCAGGGGTCTAAAAATTAACTTCACACTGGCTTTTTCCAGTTCACAAGGAAAATGATTAGTCTTTATTTGCTTAAGCAATTTGAGTTGGGTATCTGTTACTTTTCACCAAAGAGTATGACTTTGCCTGGAATCCTCTTTTTTCCTACTTTAGTTGACAAAATTTTATTCATTCCTCTAAGACTCAGTTCAAGCAGATTAAAACCTTTTAAAAAGTCCATCTTAGCCCTTATATTGGACCGAGGCTTCTCTTTTCATAGTTCCATTCAATACTTCTTTTTAACTGTGGCATGCACAATGGGCATGGTGGCACACATCTGCAATCCCAGCACTTGGGAGGCTGAGGCAGGAGGAATACTGTAAGTTTGAGACCAGCATGGCTACATAGTGAGTTCAAGGCCAGCCTGAAATACATAGCAAGACCCTGTCTCAAAAAACAAACAAACAAAACTGTGGTGTGCATTGTTTTAAAATTTATTTGTGCATAAGTCTATGTCTCCTATCATATTCAGAACATAAATGGAATCTTTAGTATCAGTACAGTTTAGGCACATTGTAGATAGTACGTGTTTAATTCATTGAATGACAGGGTGATTTGCCTCCTTCTGAAACAGAATACAATATAAAATTCCTTTTATTTACTTTTGTCATTATAGTTTTTACCTCATCGTTTGAGATAATTTAGAAAATTAAGAAAACATACAAAAAAACCTTTGCTACCATCCTATGCTTGATAAACTTATTGACACTTCCTTAAAGTTCTTTTGTTGTTGTTGTTGCTGTTTGTTTTGTTTTGTTTTTTGAGATAGGATCTTGCTATGTAGTTCAGGTTGACCTTGCACTCATGGCAGTCCTCCTGCCTCAGCCTCCCAAGTGCTGGGATTACAGGCGTAAGCCACCATGCCCGGACCTTAAAGTTCTGAAGAATGAAGATTGCATAGAAACAAGGCCCAAACTTAGATCGCTCATAATAATAATTTGCATGTATTACTAGCTTACATCAACTAGCAAATCACACCAGTTATGATTTGTAGATAATTGATTGCTTAAAGGAATTTACTAAAGCTGTTGTAAAGCCAACTGACAGCCTCATTTCCTTTTTGTTATTTTTGGGATAGTTCCAGAAATGGCTTAGCCGAAGCTTGCTGTGGGCGTTCACTTGCCGGTACTCTCAATAGCTGAGTTCGAGTCCAGCTCATTTTAAGCCAGAAAACGTTTGTTCACCTTGAAGGAGAATCAGCCAGGATGTCAGAAGTGACAATGGCAGGATTGGAGGATGGAACAGTGTGAGAAGCCAGTGAGAGCAAATGCACTCAAGGCTGGAATGGCATTGGCCATATTAAAAGGAAGAGGTGGGTGGGCTGTCAGAGAAGCCCTAATTACACGTGAAAATGCCTCAAGGGAGCAACTGTTCATATCTACACAAATTAACTGGGAAATAGAAGAATGGAAAATTCAAAACAGAAACAGCCATCTGCATGTATAATAAACATTTGGTTAGTTGTGGTTTCTCCATCTGTCCCCTGACGAGGCCACAGTACTAAGCTGGTGTAAGGCACCGACACGTAATGGGAGACGCCTGAGCAGTGTGCTCTTTCCTGTGTTTGCCAGTTTCTCATTCTGCTATGTAAATTCAAGGAGTGGCCCTCTGGTCATGATTGGAAAGAGGGGATACCAAGAAAGAAAATAGACTGGAGTGTGGACTTGTGATGGGGTGAACATGGCCTGTTTAAGAATTCAGAAAAATGCCCTTTGTTTAAGTTTTTGAAGAAATGAAACAATGTTAAAGTCTCATTTTTTTCAGAGTGGAAATTTGTTGTCCCTTAAAGCTGTGTATGTTTCATAATGAGAAAGGAAGGTCTTCCAACATGAAGTCTATGATTTTTGTCATCTTTGCATCAAGATACACAGTAAGTTTTGTAATTTCCAATTACGGAATAAATCTATGATAAGATATAGGTATAGATACTGTGAAAATATTTCATATAAATGTGGATTTTCAAGTGACAGATTTGCAAAAATTTTCTTTTTTTCATATTCACTGGGCTGCTTGCTGTAGTGAGTAAATTGACCTTAACTCTTCTTTGGAGATTTAAATACTTTTTTTTTTCTTCTAATTTTTCTGCTGTATATGGACTATATCTAGTTTTCTTCCTTTTCCAGATGGGTATCTTTATAATATAGTACATTATTAGTTAGATTACAAGTTTCATGCAAAAATCTATTCAGTCTATTCAGGTTCAGCAGGACTATTCTGTGCTCTGAAAATTTTATGGGTCCTTAGACTAAAGTTTGTCAAAATTCCTATTTGTGTTTCAGTGTCTTAAAGGTTTTTTTTTGGGGGGGGTAGGGGGTGGTTTTTATGAGCAATTTCAGATTTTTTTCAACTTTTCTATAATTTTTTTCTTCTTAATTTTTTTCCTCCAACTGTGTTCTTATTCCCTTTTTGCCCTGCCTCCCACCTTTATTAAAAGGAACAGTTCTACATAAATTTAAAAAGCGTTTTGGGGTCATTTAAATTAATGCTTTTATTTTGTCAAGGATTTTCTTTCAGAAGAAAAATTTTGGTCAACTGGAATCACTCTGTTTTGTAAAACATACACCAGAAGTTCTGTCCCATAGTAGGACTTCGAGTTTATTAGTTGAACTTGGAACTGGACTCTTCTTTATCACTAGGTTAAAATTAGACTTTTAGTGATGGAGATTAGGAAGAGGGGAAAGTTGGCTTTGCCTGGGCTAGGCTGTTGACTTTCATATTGACTTACTTTATAGAGTAGGGTAAGACATTCATAACATTCCACTCTCCTTGCTATGTTAACTGAAAGGGAAAATCACCAAGCATAAGGACATTGTGAATGTGAATTATTAATGATATAAAAATGTTAATAATAGTTTTGATCCTGACACTACTTACTTTATGGACCCTTCTGTGCAATGCAGTATTCCTGAACCAGTCTCTCTCTCTCTCTCACTCTTGCTCTTGTTCTTTCTCTCTCTTGCAAAGGTCCTAGCATTTGAACTCATAGCCATCACACTGAGCTATATCCTCAAACTATTTTTCTTGTATTTTATTTATGCTGAGCTGAAACTTGTGGTGCTTCTGCCTCAGTCTTCTGGAATGCTGGGATTACAGGCATGTGCCACTGTGCATGGCTCCTTCCGAATCTTGGCTCTATTTTTATCTGATTTTCTTTAGGGATAGGCATGGGATAACAGTTTAGTACTTGTCCAGTCTTCATTACAAACTAGAGTACTGTTTTGCATCCTACCCTGATCTTACTTGAAAGAAGGAAGTTAAAGTAGTAGCTGATATTTTTGGCTATGGCTTTTAAAGTGCTTTTGTGTAAGCCATGTCATTTGAATCTCACAACAGCCTGGAACTTGTTAGGGCGGGTGTGCTGATCTCAGTTTTATAGATGTGAAAATAGTGTTGTGTGTGACAGAGAGAAGATCACACAGCAGCTTTAGAGGTAGAATTGGGATTAGAGTGCAGGATATGTGTTTTTACTGTTGGTTTCCAATAAATGACGTCCCATGGAAAATGGAGACTATTAATTTCATTGGGAGATATTAAACTTTACAATAAATCATAAGAGATTTCTTTAATTGATATTCATAAACACTGGTCACTGAGGTCTGGAGGTTAGATTGGAAGGTGGTGTAACTATTTTTACACCAGAGTTTCGGCAGGCAGTATAAGTGCATCACTAGTCTTCTCCCCCAGCCATGGGGATGAAGTGAAAATGTGTACCTTTTGCTAGGTAGCATGTCCCTACTCTGTCGGGCCTTTCCACTCACTGCCTGAAACGCTGGAGGCCAGGAGAGTGTCGAAGGTGGTGACGCAGGGTGGAAGGGTTCCTGCCTGGCATCTGGGACTGTCCTATAGCTTTAGGGTTGAATCATTATTCTTTAAAAGAGCTGTCCCAGAAATACCTGCCTAAACACTTGGTCCATTCATTTATTAACTCTTTTATCAAACATTTAATATTTTTATCTGATAATTCTTTCAATCTCATAATTATTTTCTCTTAGGCCAATGAGCTTTTCTAGAAAAATCACTTAATACCTCAATTTTGAGAGTTGATTTTTAAAAATCACCAGACTTTAAGCAAAAGTCCTACTTGAGAATAGGTATCAAGGGGCTGGTGAGATGGCTCAGTGGTGTAAGCGCCTGCCTGGCAAGCGCGAGGGCCTGAGTTCAACTCCTGGAACCCACATACGAAAAAGGGGCCGGTGATATCCCTCAGCGGCATGGGCGCCTGCTGGCACGCGAGGTCCTGAGGTCGACCCCCAGCACCCACAAAAAAAAAAAAAAAAAAAGAAGAATAGGTGTCAAAATTTGACTGTCCACCGGTTTTCCAGTTTGCTTTGTTTTGCATTATTCTGGATTCTGATATATTTTACATAGTATACTTTTTCTTAAAATAAAAAATGGCATTAGGGCCGGTGAGATGGCTCAGTGGCATAAGCGCCTGCCTTGCAAGCGCAAGGGCCCGAGTTCGACTCCCGGATCCCACATACGGAAAAGGGGCCGGTGATATCGCTCAGCGGCACGGGCGCCTGTTGGCGCGCGAGGTCCTGAGGTCGACCCCCCGGTACCCACAAAAAAAAAAAAAAAATGGCATTAGAAATTTAGCATCAATTATGTAACAGGATAAGGAATATTAGATTTTGTGTACAGTTTTTGTAGAGACTGGCGTATAGATTTTGTAGAGACTCCATTGAAGTGGAACTGATTTTTCATTGATCCTAAGGAGATTAAAAACAAAGATAGGAATTTGATAACCAACAGCAAGAGGGAGCCTGCCTATGTAAAGCCTGGCCTTGAAAGAGTGCATTTTTTAAAGAAATCTGGAGTACAGGTATTCCTAACTATTGAAATGTATTTTATCCAGATATTGAAACTGAATAGATTCGCATAAGCAGGGAGATTTGTATTTCAGCCTGTGTGGTGGTATTGTAAATGCTAACCCATAAAAGACTACAAATATGGATAGGTTATATTTCTGCTCTTTCCTACCCCTGCCCATGATAATGGATATGACTTCCAACAGAAGTGAATATTATGTGCATGTTTGCTTTTTTTAACCTCTGTTTATGAACACATTTATATAACACACCTTTGTCCACATATCTACCATATTTATCCACAAATACACAGAGGCATAAAATGCTAACTTTGAGTAAGTTGCTATTGTGATATTTCTTGGTATTTCCAAACTATGACTAGGGGCCTGGTATCTTTTAAGGTTACATTCTCTTCTCCAACATGTGACTTTATGGTATAAAAAGCATAATTTAGTGATTTTCATTTTTTACTGATACTGAAAGATGACAAAAAATGCTGTCACCAAGTTAGGACTCTCACCATGTGCGACTGTGTAAATGGTAACCTGAGTGTATGGGCTGAGCAGTTTTGCAGCAGTCAGGTGGTTCACAGTGACAGTTTCTGCAGTTAACTTATTCTTATCTCCACAGGATGCATGGGTTGAGGCAGCAAGGCTACTGTTGTCATTGCTGCTTTTAAAGTTGGCCTGTTCATGAGAGACCAAAGCCGTAATGAGCGGGGATATAGGAGGATAGAAAATGTGTCATAAAAGGGGTCACAGCAAGGAACTGTATTCTCCTATTTACCTCTCCCTAAATGTGCCTTGTGTATTTATGGCAAGCCTCTGGCCAAGAAAGTGAAGGCTTTTGCAGTAGTGCCTCAGACAGAGTAATTCCATTGCAAAATGAATGAGATGAGCTATTCCAGGGAACTCTGCTGCCAAAATCCACTTTGGAAGAAAGTTGTTCCCTATTTGTCTGTTCTGTTTTTATTTCTGTTGTGTTCAGTCTCCTGGATCTATAGAGTGATTTAGCTTATGAGTATTGACTTTATTCATAAGAGCTAAAGGAAACCATTATATATTAATTTCTGGCTCATTTTGCCAGAAGAATTTAGTGAAGATTCATATCCGTTAACATGCTGGCTTTCCAATACTAACTCTGTATTTGATTTTTAAAATTAAGGATGAAGAGATAAACATGCTAAAGGGGCATATGAAAATTTCTTAGGTAAACTTTCAAATTTTTTCTGTAAAAGTCTTATGTGGCATTTTGCATCAGACATAAGCCTTGAGTGGTACAAAAGCAGAATATGTGTTTAAGGTCTGTCTTGTGAGATAAAGCATTTATACTGCAATGTCTGAGCTTTGCTTGCTTAATCCCTTATCCTCTGGCCTTCTTAAATCCTCCCAAAACATAATAAATAAACTGCAAAGTACTAAATGACACCATTACTGAAGGCCGCATTTTGTATCTCCTGTACATTTTAATGCATACCAAGAACAGCAGGTATTGAAAGCTTGCTTCCTGGTTTTATTTTTATAGTTCTTACACTTACAAATACTCCTTATTTCAAGCTTTATTCTCATTGATAAATTATTAGAAGAATGTTTCCTAAAGTACATCAAAAATCAATGAAAACCTCACAAAATTGTTCAATGAGAAAATTAATGTAGTGTTTTCCTTTTGCTTTGCTAAGCCACACAAAACGAAAGAAGACAGAGGTATAAGCTTTAAAGACTTTTCGCTTGAACACACTGAGGGGGATGCAGGGATGAGTGAGACCAGTGGCTCAGTCCTTCCAAGATTTGTAAGTCCAGGGTTGGAGGGATGCAGATGACTGAGAGTTAATGTAGGAGAGACAGCAAGTGCTGGTTTAAGTAGGGAAGGAACCAGTGTCAAGCTTCAAGCTAGGGCCATGGTGGGATGAGGTTGACCAGCTAGCTGCTCTGCAAGTTCTGTCTTATATTGTTGATATGCAAGATATTCACTCTTTGTACTTTTGTTTAAAGATTTTTGGTTTAGGGATGTTTCCCTTTCATTTAGTTTTAGACATCAGCTGCCTTTTGTATTTATTAACAGACACTGGATTATACAACACTGCTTCCAAACCTGTGTAGCATTTACTCCATCAGTTAAGATGTGGAGCTGGAGACGAATAGTTCCTAGGGTCTCATACCAGTGTTGCTAGAAAATAAATTAAAATATGCGTTGAATAAGAACATTTATATGCATTTATTGTAATGTATCTAGAATCACAGATTTAAATCACCATCCATAGCAAAAATGACTCATTTCCCATTTATTAGCTGAATGTATATTTTCTGTGAAATCTCTAAGTAATTTCACTCATCGTTATTTTTTTAAATGAGGTGACTTGATTTGTGCCTTAAGCATTGTCAAGAATGATTTTTTCCTTTTTTCTGCATCCTTGCCAACACTTGTTATCTCTTGTCCTTTTGATAATAGGCATCCTGATAACTTTGAGACTGTACATATGTCATTGTGAATTTAGTTTTCGTTTCTCTGATGATTAGTGATGTTGGACAGTTTTTCATGTATCTATTAACTGTTTGTGACCACTAATCATGATATATGAACTCAGTCGTATTAAGAAATGCCTCGCAGATAGTAACGCACGCTTTCGGGTGTGTCTGGGTGGGTCGTGGAGATGTGACTTTGAGTGCTATATGTGGTCCCTGGTCCTTTTCTTCTCCATTGCTGTTCCCCTTCTGCGCTTCCTGAACATCACAGGTTCGCTCTGCCATACCTTTCTCCCATGGTGTGCCTGTCTTCAAGCCAGCCAGCCATGGACTGAATCCCTGAAAGCATCGGCCAAATTTAACCCGTCCTCTAAATTATGGATGTCAGATATTTGTATTTCGGCTACATGAAAGCTGACTAATTCACCATTTGTAAACCCTTTTTTGAGAATTATTTAACTCCTTGGGGCATTTTTAAAAAACTATTATTTCTTATATAGTTTAGGTGTTAACCCCTTATCAAATGTATGATATGCAGATATTTTCTCCCATTTCACGGGTTGTCTCTTCACTCTGTCGTTTCCATTTTTGCTATTGAATTCATATAAAAATCACTGTCTAGTTTTTTTTTTTTTTTTTTTGTCTTTTTGAGACAGGGTTTCACTATGGAGTTCAGGCTGGCCTTGAACTCACTCTGTAGCCCAGGCTGGCCTTGAATTTGCAGCAATCCTGCCTCAGCCTCCCGAGTGCTGGGATTACAGGTGTGCGCCACCACATCTGGCCCACTGTCCAGTTTAATGTCGTGAAATTTTCCCCTATGTTTTCTCCTGAAAGTCTTACAGTTGTAGGTCTTGCATTTAAGTCTTTAATGCATGTTGGATTGAGTTTTGCGTATGGTATAAAATGAAGGTCTAATTTCTTTTATCTGCATGTAGATATCCAGTTTTTACAGCACCATCTTTTGAAGAAACTGTCCTTTTCTCCTTGTTTTTGGTACCTTTGTTAAAGATCAATGATGGTGAATGTGTTGATTTGCTTTTGATCCTCTATTCTGTGCCATTGGTCTGGCTGTCTTTTTTAATGTCCGTATTGTACTGTTTTGATTATTAAAGGTTTGTAGTAGATTTTGAAATGAGGTAGTATGATGCCTTCAGTTTTGTTCTTTTTGCTCAAGACTGCTTTGACTATTTAGAGTCTTTTAAGTTTCATATGAGTTTAGCATTGTTTTTTCTATTCTTGTGAAAATGTCATTGGAAATTTGGTAGGGACCACAGTGAATCTGTGGCACTTTGGATAGTTACAAACAGTGTAACAGCATTAATTATCAAAAGTGATTTTTTTTTTTTTTTTTTTGTGGGTACCGGGGTCGACCTCAGGACCTCACGCGCCAGCAGGCGCCTGTGCCGCTGAGCGATATCACCGGCCCCTTTTTTCGTATGTGGGATCCGGGAGTCGAACTCGGGCCCTCGCGCTTGCCGGGCAGGCGCGTATGCCGCTGAGCCATCTCACCGGCCCATATCAAAAGTGATTTTTAAAAGAACAATTAAAAAAGAATACAAGCTGGGCATGATGGCACATGCCTGTAATCTCGGCACTCTGGGAGGCTGGGGCAGAAGTATCACCCAGCCCAGCCTGGGCAACTTAGTGATTTAGGGAGACCTTGTCTAAAAATTACAAAGGGCTAGGGATGTAACTCAGTGCAAAGGCCCTTTGTTTAATCCCTAATACTGCAAAAGCAAGCAAGCAAGCTAACAGACAAACAGATACAATATTATTTAAAGGTTTTAAATTCATTAGGTGATTATTTTCTTGGAACAGTTTCCCATCCATAATTTTTTCAAATTTACTCTATTAAAATTTTTAAGGGTGCAATTTAGTAGTTTAAAGTATGTTCATATTGTTCAATCTGTATAACTTTTCCTTTTGTGGCACCCAAACTCTATACTTATTGAATAGTTCCTCATTCCCTCCACCTCATCCAGAATTTTTAAACCTTACCTATAAGAGAGAAAGTAAACATTTGGAGTATAAAACTAGAACAGAGACCCTAAAAGGAACTATGCTAGGAAGAACTTAAAATGGAGACTAAACAAAAAAGTAGTTGTGGAGTTTCACTATAATGGGAAGCTTTTGTTCATAAACCTGGACTGAAGTCTTCCGCTTTCAATACCTAGAAGCAGCAGAGGAATGAAAATGTCTGGACATTGATGGATATCTTCACCTGCTTTGGTTTGACACTTAATCTCCCTCAATTTAATCTTGTTATTTAATCTCCTTCCCTCTTACTGCTTTACTGTGTATCTACCCTCCTCCCCAATTTTAAAGGAAAATTCTACTTTAAAATAAAATTTTACTTCTGTAGCAAGATTTTGGCCTTAATTGACCATCTGTTGTTACAAATAGTGCTTCCTTATATTTTTGCTGCTGAAATGACTGGACAAAAAATAAATATTATTATGCTGCTTTCTTTTGGAAATGGATGATATAGCAATTTACTGAGCTATTCCCTGAAAACTTGCCAATTGGCTTTATATAAAGAAGAAACACAAATATATATATCACTATAAAGATTAGTGTCTTATCCCAAAACAAAACAAAGAAACCCACTCAACTATAGCAGCTTTTTATTCTTGGAGGGCAAATACTAACAATTTAGACCTTGTTTGGGATACCTTTGAATTCATAGTTTCCAATTTAACATATTGTTGTTTTTTGAAATATTTCCTCCCAAGGTGAACTTTTGTAAAATGTCACTAGATTATGTTTACTGTGTCAACTGGGTCATTTAGACTACTTAGTACAGAATACAGGGCTAAAATTGGCCTGATTTTTTAAAAAGATTAATTTGAATAAAAATTTAAGGTAAATGAAAGAGCTGGTAAACAGTGTTTAGGGCATACAAATTAATTGAAAACTAAGGCAAAAATCCATTTTTTAAAGAATCCAAAAGGAACTGAATACTTGAGAGGATTCTTTAGAGAAATTATCAAATTAGTCTTTGTAATGTGTAAGAGTCCTTCTAACATGCGCAAGGCTCTGGGTTCAATCCCCAGCACTGTGGCGAGGGGGTGGGGTGGGGATTTAAGTATTCCGTGACATTGAGAAATGGCATTGCGGACGTTTTCTCTGTAAGTCCTTGTTTTTACTAGGATAAATGTATTGGTGTTCCCTTTTGCCTAAATCTCTAGAGAAGATCCTTTCTAGAGTCATCCTGGCACAAGTATGAAAGATAATACTACATGCAACAGAAGTATAGCAGTTTGGTAAAAGATGGATTTAAATATTTTAGTGAGTTAAATTTCTTTCTTTCTTTCTTTCTTTCTTTCTTTCTTTCTTTCTTTCTTTCTTTCTTTCTTTTTCTTTTCTTTTCTTTTCTTTTCTTTCCCTTTCTCTCTTCCTTCCTTCCTTCCTTCCTTCCTCTCTCTCTCTCTCTCTCTCTCTTTCTTTCTTTTTCTTTTTTAAGACAGGTTCTCTCTATGTAGTTCAGGCTGGTCTTGAACTCACTATATAGCCCCGGCTGGGTGCAAACTCACAATGATTCTCCTGCCTCAGCCTTCCAAGTAGCTGGGATTATAGGTGTGTACCTTGCCTTATTAATGAATGAATTTTTGCCTGACATAAAGGTAATCTACTTATCGGAGCTTAAAGATGGAGACAAATGAACTAGTATCTGATGCTAATGAGAAGGGATGCTCCTGATTTCACTCTGCAACTGTCAACAGAGCAGTGGCTTCTTAAGTTCAAGGCTGAATTATTTTTTTGTTTTTTCACAGCCAGCTTCTTAAGATTCTTGCAACATGTTAGAATTATATTTAATTTGATGGTTTGTCTAAAGAATTCTTTGGTCAGTGTGCCAGGGAACTCCATATGGAATTTGGGAGCAGACGAACTCATCTTTGCTAAATATTTTACAATGTGAATCAGAAACATTAGCTTGTTTGGACTGTGGTCTATGTGTATCCATGTAGTAGTGACATTCAAAATAGTATTTAGTACATAAATGTACATTTGAGTGCACACCATTTTTACACCATATTTAAAGGACAAAAAAAGTCTTTGTCGATCATTGGCTGAAATAGAACAACAAGAAATGTGATTGATTCATTAAAGTTAGTAATTAAGTGACACTAATAAACTTTAAAACAAGTGTCTTTTGTAGATTTAGAAGGTGGTGGCCTTTTGCTAAGGAAAGTTGTCACTTTTGAAGTACTTGTTTTTAATATTAAAGGAAATGAGGTGCATGTTTAAGCCTAAAACTGTTTTATTAAAATCATAATTTATTAGAGAGGTTCTCTTTAACCAGTCCATAATATGCTGATTCATACCATGTTTTTCTTCCAAGACTTTATACACAAGTAACAGAGTAACGTCAGTCCTCCTTTGAAGTGTAATTGTTCTTAGCAAAAATAATTATTCTGGAGTTCTTGTTTTAGAACATTTTGTAACAGGAAGGCACGTGTAAATATACACCCAAGAAAAATTTAGTAAAAGCATTTCCAATTCAGTAATTTTTTTATAGGGGACAGCCTCTACCAGGCACCCAGGGGTTGCAAAGATAAGTGTACCCAACTCTTCCATGTTCAGGACTTTTGTGAACCTGGTTGGGGGATAAGACCACACAGTGAGGGAGACTGGAAATGGGATGGGAAATTGAGAACAGTCATGGCCCCAAGAATGGGGAGGTGTTTTGTGGTGACAAGAGTCCGAAAAGGCTTTGTGAAGAAGGTGGTTTGTTTTATGGTCATTGTGAGATGTCGTCTGTGCCCTAGTGAGATGTGCAAGAGCATCTCAAATACTTGTGTGGTGTTGACCCCCTCCTTGTCCTTCCCCTTATTACTTCTCTCAGAGAAATATGGAAGCAGATGTCACCAGGGCTGCAGAGATTTTAGTAGTGCTTTGCTGAGTAGGGTTTCCATTGATGATAATGCATCCTCTACCTTCGAAATGAAGAGAATTGTTTTTATTTATTAGTTGACTTCTGAGTTTGGATTCTTGATAACCAGATGTAAGTCCGCTTAAATCATTCCCCCTTCTAATAATTGCTTTGTATTTTGTTTTCACTCAAGATCTGTTTTGTCTTTTTTCTTCTTCTGTTTCTGATTTTTTGAGGAGAGTTTGCTATGTTGCCCAGGCTAGTTCAAACCACTGGGCTCAATTGATCCTACCGAATCAGTCTCCTGAGCTGCTGGGATTACGGGTGTGCACCATCATACCCTGTAAGATCTGTTTTCCAAAGACCTCATTCAATTCTAATGTATGCTACATTTCTTGCCTAGAACTTGTTCACCATTTTCTTCAATGATTTCCTCCTTTAATATTTTCTTGGGCTGCATTATAAATTATTGTTGGGTAGAATTCACAAGGATCTTAGGAAGCATAATTATATTGGGTTACTTAAAACTGTCATTTCTGATTATGATTGAGAAAGCTTTAATAGAGATTTGATTATGACTCCTGCTTATCTTCTTGGAAATAGAAGTTTCTGCATTTCAGCTTGCTTTAAGAGCTCCAGAATTTTTTGCTTATTTGCCTCAACAAATCCCCACTAGAGGTCCGTATAGTTTTAAACTATAGAAGTAAGGCTATACATGTAGATTTTGTTGATGGCTCCTTGATGTGGTACTCTAAAAGGAAATTCAGACCTCTTTAAATCTAACAGTTGTGCTGACTCAGTACTTAAGATTTATATACCATAAACTAACCCATGTTATTCAGATTATTTCTTCTGCTCCCTGAACTGCAGACACCATGTAGCTAGAAGGCTAACTAAGCTGGTGAGAAGTGGCAGCCTTCATCCACTGGGACTGCGCTGGGGTCAAGTTTCTCTTGGCTAAGCGACAACTCTTTTCCATGCTTATTTCCTCCACTCTTCCTAGCACCAATCCTCCTCCCTTTCTAGAAGCTCGTGACATCTAATTTCTTAGTTTGCCACTGAGGAATATCCTGGACCCAGGCTCTCCATCCTTGTCTGGCATCTACTCTGTCTGCTGAAGTGCATTACCTGTCATTCCTCAAATACTTTTTCTTCTTTCTTCTTTCTTTGTGTTTGTTTTTATAGTGTTCTGATTTCTGACCAGTAAAATTTACTCTTCAAAATTCAGCTCCAGTGCCACTTCCTGCATGAGGATTTCCAAGCCTTTCAGAAACTGTAATCTCTGCGGCTGACGTGGTGTTCTTTCATGGCTTATCATATCTGGCTTCGACTGTGGTTATTTGTGTGTGTCTTATGACCCATCCCGGAAGAGAGACGTTATGGCATATTTATTTTTATATTTCCATAGCATGTAGCATGATCTCATACACATAGTAAGTACTCACTAAATACTTTTGTATTTAATGAAATTTTTGAGTCACAAATGCACTTCTATGTACAAAGTGGTGACTGGGAGACTGAAGTTAGTGTATGAAGTTAGTGTATGGGAGACTTGGTCCACTTCCTACTTGGGGAGACTGTAATTGTTATATTCCCTTAAACTACCAAAAAATACACCTGTTAGAAGTGTATACCAAAAAATACACCTATTCTTTGTTGGAAGAATATTTTTCCTTGTGTAACATTGTTTTTTAATAATGTTTTCTATATAGCTTTGAAGTGGGCCTAACCAGAACCTAGTTACTTGCCTTCTCTTCCTCTGCATTTTCTTAAAGTTGGTAATAGACTATTAAGATGAAAACGTTGGCAAAGTCCACACTCTTTGCCTTGTTTGGGAGAAATCCAAGGAATAGGGTGAAAATGTTGAGTAACATTTCAACAGCTTTTGTTTTTCCCTCCGGCACTGGAAAGGGAAGAGGGCAGAACTATAAAGGGTGTACATGATTGCTTAAAAACACCTTTTAGATTGCAGCACAATCTGACCAGCAAAGTAAGCTCCAGCAAAACTTTCCTAAGCAGTTATCTGATGAATTGTAAACATTAGTTGCATATAGTAAGAGGGCTAATTAAAGTCATATTCCAATATGATTTATGGTACTGTGAAAGTACTTTGAGTTATATAATCTCCATTGTGTGTGTGTGTGTGTGTGTGTGTGTGTGTAAGTGAGTGGAGAGAGAGAGAGAGAGTGAGAGAGCGAGCGAGAGAGAGAGACTATAGGAAATGAACTTTTAGATCAGTGGTCCCCATTTTTTTGGAGTTATGGTACTCAAGTGACTCTGCATGTAGTTTGGTACTTGGAGAGTGGTTGACCCGTACTTTGATCCACCTTTAGCACTACTAGAACTGCTGATGTGCAGGAAGTAGAGAGTGAATAAGGAAAGTAATTCAAATATAGCAATTGGAATTTTAGAATATCTGACTTTTTCCGGAAAGAAATCCCAGAAACTTTTGAAACATTTAACAAAGCTGCCCTTCAGGGATAAATGATTAGCAGACTGCGTTCATGTTGCCTGTGTGTTTCACTTCACTTCAACATTGCTTGAAATATTATTACCAGTTAAACATTTATGTAGATGACAAGTGTTCTATCTTAAAAATACAGGTTTATTTGAAAAGGTTAAGGGGCCACTTCTTGGATTAATTAACCAGAAATTTTACCCTGATAGCTCAGAGCATGTTTTTCAGCGCTTAGGATCTTTCCTTTGCTGGGCGTTCTCTGCTTCCTGCGTTCACCTGGCAGTTCCTGCTTCTTTTGGGCGAGCTCACTAATGCCACAGGCTCCACACACCTGCCGTTGTCTGTCCCTTTTCTGGATTGAGAAGTATGTCCCTCCAATCTGCATTCTGACTGGAAAGAACTTTTAATGGATTTTATGATGATTTTTCTTAATATTGGGACTTCCCAATCCTGTAAGCATAAGTACTATGACATACTCAAATACTGCGTATCTTGGACTAAGTATTGATGGTGGTAAAAAGCAAGCACTCACACACTGGGTAGAGTAAAAAGTTTGGAAATTAATTTCAAGTGAATCCTGCTAGACAACTGTCGAGTTAGTCTTGACAGATCTAACATTTTGTAATTATAGAATAAAGCCTTAATTTTTAATATCTTCAATAGTAATAATGATAATGATGTTAAAATATAGTAGTCAACATATATAGGGAATTTATTACATTCCACATGCTGTGATTTATATTCACACTTAATTTTATTTATTTATTTTAATTTAATTTAATTTTATTTTTTGGTACCGGAAATCGAACTCATGCCCTCACACTTGCCAGGCAGGCGCCGTGCCACTGAGCTATACCCAGCCCACATTTAATTTTATGAACAGTCCTACAGTAGTTATTAATACTACATCAACAGATGTGGAAGAGATTATGTGACTTATTCAAGGTCACATAAGTCATTGGCAAGATTTGAACTTACACCTATTAGATTTCTGAGCTTATCTGTAAATCAGTAGAATCTGAATCTAAAGGCGAAAGGTTAATTAGCCATCTGCATCATTTATGTGTAAGTTGCTAACACAGGAATCAGTGGAATAAGTGCTACCAGTGAAAGTAGGTTTCCATGGATTTAGTTCTTACCTATCTGAAAAAAAGAAAAGAAGAAAGAAAGGAAGACAAACTACAAAGCCCAGTGGAGCCCTTGATGGAGGCCATATCCTTCATGTAGGTGCCCTGTCCCCTGCCTGGTCTCCATCCACCTCTGTTCTCCACGTGTGAGGGCCTTTGATTAAACCTGTCCTTGTCCCCTAAGCTAGCAGCAGAATCCTATCCTGAGATCATGCAGTGCTTTTATTTTTTATGGCTCTTATTTTCTATCTAGTTTTGTCACTTCAATGGATGATAAAATGAGAGTCAGAGTGAGCTGAGGTCCTGCACTCCCCACACTCCAACCCGAAAGGGTGGCTCTCACTGGGACTTACCCATAGCAGGTGGTGTGGAAGACAGGTTTAGGGATGGAGCTCAGCACCCTCCTTCAGACTATAAATGAGACTGGTGAGGCAGAGAGGAGATTTGAAAAGCAGAGGGAGGTGGTGATGTTTCTAGGGCCAGTGGCTAGTGTGCTCTGTGCCCCATTCCAACGTGAGGGTGGCAAGCAAAGCCTAGTGTGAGGACCCTGGGGCTTGGGGACAAAAGGGACCGTATGTGGGTCATGCCAGTGGCGGAGAGTAGAGGATGGTGGATGAGAAGAACTGCTTTCCTCCATCAGTGGGCCAGAGATACTGGGTGGAATTGCAGGTGACCACCCAGAGCAGAAGTATCCAGGCTGGTCAAGGATGGGACAGAGGACTCGCCTTTGAGTGGGTCAGGCAGCTCTGCATCTGTACAGCAAGCCAGTGTAGGTATTTGCAGGGCTTTGAGGACTTTTCCTGCCCCTTTACCTCCTTCAGGTGTCAGAAGCGCTGGGGAGTCACCCAGCCGGGGGCCAGGGCTGGGCAAGCCAAGAAAGGGAGCTGGCCTAGCTTCCTGCCTGTCTCTAAGAACAGCAGTGCTTGACCTTCAAAGAAGTCCAGAATTTGGTTTTTACATGGTCTAGGTAATTAATTGCCCGACTGAGATATTTTTAGGAGCTTTCGTTTTCCCTAACACCTGAGTTGTTACTGTGGGACCTGTGTTAGTTTTAAACAAGGACCAGAGAAAAATCTGTTCTGAGGGAGGAGGCTTGGGGAGGGCGTGTGGTGCTTGTGCAGGGAGGAAAGTTACTCTGACTTTAGCATATTGGCCTTTCAGGGACCCTGGGTCTTATTTCTGTCCTGGACTTTAAGCTCGGAGGGAGTCATCTTGGCCGTCAGGGTGCAGTCATCACTGTGAATCGTATAGAGTTGAGCACCTATTTATTTGATGCCTGTGTATTGAAATGAAGTCAAATATGAAGTTAAGCCAAATATGAACTTTTATTAAAAGAAGTTCAGAAAGTACAGTGATTTCTTTTTCAAAGGCAACTTTTAATTTCTGAGTAGTTTTAGATTTGCATAAAAGTTACAGAGCTAGCTCAGTTTCCACCTACTTTTTCCTTTTTGTTGATGTCTTACTTTAGTATGTTATGTTTCATTAGCACCAATGAATCAGTGATTATTTTATCCACACAAATTCTGCTTCTCATAGTATAAGACAATAAAGGGAAGAATGCCACGGTGTTTCAAGAATAGACATTTTGATTTCTTGGTCAAGACTTTGTACTATTAACTTTTTCGTGAGTTTGCTTTCTATAAGTTTCCTAATTTCCGTTACAAATCAAGGTATATCACACAATTCCTGGGAGTCATATCACTAAATTCTTTGACTCATGAATTTCATAAAGTAGTAATGCTTTAAAGTGGCTAAGGAGGAATTTGATATTATGCTTACTGTCATCTTTGCAATGGGTTACTTCATGCCGTTGCCAGAAATAACATGAATTAACAATTAAGATTATTTTTGGTTCAGGTGTTTCTGTACAAAACCATAAAACGTTAGGAGACAACCAAGTAAAACTTTTTAATCTAAGAAAAATTTCCCTGCATAACAGTTCAGCTTTTGTATCCTTGATTCAAAGGAATTGCATGAGCTTTGCTACAAAGGAAAATTGGTTAATATAAGTACTTAAAAGTCAGAAGACCCTAAATAAATTCAAGGAACAGAGTAAGTTTTGCATTAGTATGACATATACTTTATGATTTTACTTGCTAGAATCACATTGAATGGTCTATTATTTAATTTTTGTATGTTCACAAATGAGTGTAAATTAAAATGAATAATATGGAGTTTAGAAGTACTCTCAGTGGTTTGCCTATGTGAAAATGGCATGATAGACTTGCTTTTGGAGACAAGTTAATCATGAAATATTATTCTGTTATTTTTCTAGTGTTGTCTATTCTCAGCAGTATCCACACATTGGAACTCTGCTGGTAAATGTCTGCAATTAGATGTCTTATATCACTACAAACTCAGTATTCCTAAAACCAATTCATCCTTTTAAGTTTTGCATATTTTTCCTGATATCCTTATTTTAATTTATTGTAATAAGTCAGTAACCTATCTACAAGCTTCAGACTTTACCTTTGATTTCAGACTTTATCTTTCTTTCTATCCCTATATTCAAACTATTTTCACATTATTGACTTTTTTTTTAATGTGGGTACCAGGAGTCGAACTCAGGACCTTGTGCTTGCCAGCAGGCACTTGTGCCACTGAGCAATATCACTGGCCAGCCCTTTTTTTTCCTTTATGTGGGTACCAGGAGTCGAACTCAGAACCTCGCGCTTGCCATGCAGGCGCTTATACCGCTGAGCTATCTCACTGGCCCACATTATTGATTTTGAATGGCCTCTGTATGTACTTTTTACTTTTCACTTCCCAAATTCCTAGTTTGTCTTGATCACCTTATCTGGATTATTGACATAGCATTCTAACTTGTCCATCTGCTCAATCTTCTTTTCCCCTAACCAACACATGTACATACGTACACCACACCACACCACACATCCACCCACACACGGGCATCCCCATACCCTTTCTCCCTACAACACTCACACACACACACACACACACACACACTCATATTTCTTTAGTTGATTTCACTCATGGTCAGATTGATTGTGTTAAGTACTTCCATCATTTCAGCATACCAAAAAGCTTTTGGTGCATGATTCCTCATGTTCACAGGATGAGGTCTGGCCTTGCTATTCTGACTTTCTAAGCAGTTCACCTTTGAGAACAATTTGTTGTGAACTCCCCCTCTGCCATGTCCTTATGATTTCCATACGTAGAAGGAGACTTATGTGTTCTTAACTGTGACTTTGTACAGCATGAGCTGGTCTTTGTTTAACGCATTTATTTGTGTGTGTGGTATCACCCAGAACTCATTCGGGATGGTCCAGTGACCTAGGACTAGAATCCTCCCTAAATCCTCCCAAAACTGAGCATGAACTTAACCACATGAATGTGGTGTAATGTGTATCTCCATAAAGGGGCAACATACATCTAATTGCCAATGGGGTTCTGCTGGATCACTGCACATCACTGTGAGCACAGTCATTAGAAGGTGCAGGTGAAGTTTAAGGAATGTTGTTTTTTTTTTCCATCCTGAATACAATCTCTTGTGGAACCTTTCTCATCATCCTGCAATGCCAGTTGAGAAACTCTACTCTAGAAAAGGCTCTAAAAGCAAAAGAGGAAGAGAACTATATATTCTTTTGGTAATTTGGGATCCTGTTGGAAAACAAGAAGCCATGTGACCATTGAAGTGGGTGCTCCAGGAATGCAAAACCTTGTGGAATATATGCCTATGGTGCTAGCAATCCCTTCATACACTGAGGAAGTACAGATCACATAAGTCAAATGTTGACAGTGTAATAGAAAGTGTTAGATCATGCCACGATGCCCAGTGGCAGAAGAATTTATGTCTTTTTAAGACTAACAGTCTAGGTTCTTGTTACTAAGATTCCATATCTACGCATTTGTTACAGTCTTAACATGTATGTGCTGGCAAAAGTAGAATAGTATTGGAGGTTTGAAACATAGAATTTCTGTGTATTTGGTGCTTAATGAATATTAACACTTGATATATTTCCAGTATTCAGCTTGATTCAGATTCTTCTTCCTTCTGTACAGTAGCTGGTACCTGATAAGGAGAACTGTTCTGAGTGTTTGTTTTCTAGTGGATTAGTTCTGAAACTGAGATCAGCTTCTCCATTGGCTAATGTGAGTGCTGTGTAGGAATCTAATTATTTTCTAAATCTATTCAGCTACACCAGTCACCTAATACTAGAGTACCCATTACTGGAGTAAAGGCACGTACTGGGTTATGTCTTGGACATTATTTAGCTGTGTGCTCCGATGATATGTTGCACTTTTCTTATCAGGGTATTTACCACACCGTCCTATACTTGTGTATTTTCTTTTGTATTCCCTACAGGAATATAAGCTCTGTAGTGGCAAGGGACCATTACTGTCATATTTACTATTCCACTGCCTAGCAGAGTGCCTCTTAGGTTGTAAGGCACAGAATAAGTATATGCTGAGTGAATGAACTTTGTAAATATGTCTCTTACTTAAGAACCACAATGTTGCTTAAATGTGGATTATGACAACCAGCTTCCCTAGAGCAAGAAGTTAGAAACTGAGTTTGTTAATAGTTTGGGAATTAATCCTAAACCTTTTCTCAGGATATTCTAAGATAAACTTTTGAAGTTAAAATCACTTTATGATAATGACCTGGGAATACTTAATTACTATTCTATTTGTTTGTCATTAACTGAAACAATTTAGAGATAGTTTGTCATTTAACGTTATTTAGGGGTAACAATAAAAAGGTCAATTAAACCACTTGTGCATATAGAAGTCATAAGGGAAGGTTATTTACCCAGTTATACTTTATTTTAAAAACATGCTGTTGTATGAGGTAGAAACTGTATTATCACTCAGATATGTATTTTGGATGAGGGGAAGCAAAATTAGGGTGAACTGAGAGGGTGTTACCATTTAGATCTAAAATGTCACCCCACAGTCTCATGTGTTCATAAGTGGGGCTTTGGAAGGTGATTGGATCATGAGGGCTCTGAGTTCATTAATGGTTTAATTCACTGAGGAGGTTATAGCTGAATGGGCTATGAGGAGGTGGGGCCCAGCTGGAGGAAGTAGGCCTTTGATGGGTATGTGTTGTTGCCTGCCCCTCCTCTCTGGCTCTTACTTGCTTTCTCTGCTTCTTGGCTGACATGAGCTCTCCTCTTCCATGCCCTTCTGCCATGATATTTCTGCCTTGGGGCCAGTTGACCATGGATTGAAACCTCTGTGAGCTACCTCTTCTCTTTTAAGTAGTGTGCATCAGGTATTTTGTCCCAGCATTGGCAAGGTGATTAATACAGAGGGAACAACCCAAACTTCTACAGACCTCTCAAAATTTCAGGCTCTCTCACTGATTGTAGTTTATAAGCTTTGCTTCTCTCAGACCTGTTCCATGGTCTCTGCTGTCCCCATGCCTGCCCCAGCCTGTGTTTGGATTACCTGTGTATTATTTGGAGTGCCATGACTAGTATCATTTCAGTAAGTGAATCTTGGTAAGCTGACTGATTCATCCATATCCTAATGAAAATTTTTAGGATTAACTAATGTTAATATTGTAAACAGAAGCAATGATTTTTTTTTTTTTTTGGTGGGTACTGGGGGGTCGACCTCAGGACTTCGCGCGCCAACAGGCACCCGTGCCGCTGAGCGATATCACCGGCCCCTTTTTCGTATGTGGGATCCGGGAGTCGAACTCGGGCCCTCGCGCTTGCAAGGCAGGCGCTTATGCCGCTGAGCCATCTCACCGGCCCAGAAGCAATGATTTTTGAGCCCTACAAATCTTAAAAGACTCTGTAAGCATTCTGTGGTTGCTTTGGCCATCACTACAGCTTCATACAACAATTTTAGCATTGTTCTTCGAACTGCTTTTGTCAAATGGTCCCTGCTGTTGAAGCATTTTGCCCCAAATGCTAATGAATTTCAGAATGATCCTAAAGGCCCATGGAACAGATATAGTGAAAATGTTAAAAGACCTCCTGTTTCACACTAAGTGTAACTAGTTCCATTTCATTACATTACATTGTGAAGGTGAGAAGAATGGTATTATGTATTTTATTTAACTCTAGTTACCTGCATTAGAATTTGAGTTACTGTCATATTTTGTATATGCTGGCCTTTTAGGGCCAATAAATCAAAGGAGCAGTTGTGGAGAAAGCATTTAAACCATTTGTTGTAGGTTATGTGGCACAATGTCAGGGTGCTTTTAGCTTTTTTATCTCTGTGGCCTCATGCACTTCACCACATGGATCCATGCTGTATGTGAAATGTCTGGCATTTGAAATTGGTTGAAATATTTTATATCCATGCTTAGAATATATATTTTCCTCTTACTATTTCTAAAGTAGTTGTTTTTACTTTTGATTTTCATGAAATTAATTTTTTTCTGAAAAAAAAAAAGATGTGTTTAATTTTTTGTTAACCAAAAATAGTTCTGCTCGTCAGGGAATGGTATTAATTCTGTGTGGTGTGCCATGACCCATCTTAAGCAAATATGGCATGTGTGGAGTTTATTTATATTTTTGACCTCTAGTCTTCATTGGCTTCTAGTTTATTTCGGGCATAATTCACTAGGGTGATAGGTTGTGATATTTCAGGGTTGGCTGAGGAGAAGAGAGAAGAAACACTGTTCTGACCTCACGTACTGCTGAGTTGTTTTCACACCTGCGTTACTCACACACGTTGTGGTGGCTGTGGTTTAGGCAGAACCCAGGGGAGTGCAGACTGAAACAAGAACGCTCAGTATGGCAAGGGCAGGTGGCCATATGTAGAAAAGCTTTCAAATGGGGCATGACCCAAATATGTTAACTGTTACTAATTGTAACTGCTTTTATCGAGTGGTTATCATGAGCATACTCTGTGCCTTCTATACATTACTTTATTTAAGTCTTGAGGGTGCTTTTATTTCCTTCGTAGAAAGCAGGCAACTGAGTTTTAAAGTCAGCTGCAAGTCAGATTAAGGTAAACAAATTTAAAAATCTTAATTGTGAGTTGTCTGTTAAAACTTCTTTTCAAGTGGATCGAAATATTTAAAATAAGTTTTGGAGCAGCTTTTATAGCTTTCTAGAAGAATTTGTTTAATTTACTTGTTGAAATTATATACATATCTAAAGAGAAGCTGGGGTTATAGAGAACATTCGTGGTCTCCCTGAAGGTCTTTATTAACAGCAGAATATTAATTCATTAAGGAGATTTGTGTCTTTGTTCCTTAAAATTGTTCTGAGGTTTTTGTTTATTTTGTTGTGAAGCTTCAGCAAGGGTCAACTTAAATCACATTGTTGAATGAATTAAATTATTTGCAAAACTTCAAGAAGGACCTACTACTTTAAATCATCTGTTAGAATATTTTGAAGGGGTTAAAAAAACATAAATGAGTCTTTTTTAATAAATCTACACTAGAAAATAATTGAATGTTTAATTCAAAATACACTACGAAGTGGAACAACAAAAATAGTTGTGAACTGAGACATTATTTCCTTATTTTTAAATGGAGGCACTGAATTTCCGGGGAAGAAGTGATAACACACTGTTTAAAATGAACAAGCATTTTAAATTAGGAAAAATTTTACTTAACATTACATTCTTAACACACAAGTTTCAATATCACATGGTTTCTCTCATATGAGAAAATAATATGCAAATAAAGAACAAAATAGAAGATAGATAAATAAGGAGAAATTAAAATAATTCTCCAAAATAACTATTCAGTTTTTTCAGAAGTATTTTTAATATATGTGCTAATTTATTTGTTTAAATTATACTACTAGTTTTTCTCAGTTCATTGAAAAGAAAGCCTTGTGCTATTATCTGTTTGTTTCTTCTTTGTAAGAAAGTCTGTGTCTGTCCTGTACTGGAGTTAGTACTTACAAGATACTGATACATAGTGTATTAAGTATTGTTATTTTCTTGTTATGAAATTTTTTTTCGTAAAATAAAAAAAAGAAACATTTTTACTGTAGAAAATATTTAAAGCCAAACTAATCATAACTAGTCATCACTATGGTATATATATTTCTAGGCTTAAAAAATAAACACATATGTATATCGTCCTGTAAAGAAAAACATACATTCTGAGTGTAACTTTCCATAACATATTTCTTGAAGGCAAGACTGGTAACTAACCAGCACCTCTGTCTGAGATACTGAATTTATATATAAACACATATTCATGAGTCTATCTATAGTCTATCTGTCTATCATCTATCTGTAGGCATGCTTTACATAAAATTAATAAGACCTAAAATTTGCATTTGGCACTGATCACTTTCAGTGTTACATTGGCCGCTATCTTCTTTTTTTTTTAATTGACTATCTTCTTCTTATATATAGTTTATTAATATTTGGCTTGGAATGGAAGAAATAAAACTCTTTTCACGAAAGGCCATAATCTTGGATGTAGTATAAATCCAAAGGAATCAACTAAAATGATTATGACTAATAAGTTCAGCAAATTTTGTAGTATATATGATCAACAAACAGTAATCAGTTGTATTTTTATATACTATCAAATAAGTAAAAATGATATTAAGGAAACAATTCTATTTATAATAAAAATAATAAAATACTTGGGAACAAATTTAATAGAAGTACAAGATTTGTACACTGAAAACCACAATACATCATTGAGAAACATTAAAGAAGAGGTAAATAAATGGGAAGGCATCCCTGTTCATGCATTGTAAGCATTATATGGTTAAAATGGCATACTCAAATTTATCTGCAAATTCAATGTGATCCTTGCAGAATTGTACCTAACTTTCTTGCACAAATTGACAGGCTGATCCTAAAATTCATGTGGAAAAGTAAGGGATCTGGAGTACCCAAACAATCTTAAAGCATATAATTAAATTTAGAGGACTCACACATCTCCATTTTAAAATTTACTACAAAGCTGCAGTAATTAAGATAGTATGGTAATCATATACATATAGAAAAGAAGTGAGAGTCCAGAGGTAAACTCTTGCAGTAATCATCAGTTGGTTTTTGGCAAGAGAGCCAGGAAAATTCAATAGAAAAATAAAATTATTTTTTCAAGTAGTGCAGAGGCAACTGAATATACACATGCAAAAGAGTGATTTTGGACACTTTCACACTGTACAAAAAAGTTTACACAAAGCAAATCATAGATATAAATGTAACAGCTAAAAGTATAAAACTCAGAAGAAAACATAGGAATAAATCTTTATGACTTTGGAATAGTAAGTGAATTTTTATATATGATCCCAAAACATAATGGAGAAAATAATTGATAAAATGGATTTCATCAAGATTAAGAACTTACGTTTTTAGTTCAAGAAAGCGAAACTTCATCCCACAGAATGAAAATGAATATTTGAAAATAATGTATCTGAACAGACTTGTAAACAGAGTACTTAAAGATTTGCTATAACTTAATAATAAAGATCAGTAATCTGCTTAAAGAATAGGTGAAGTATTTGAGTGGACATTTTTACAAATAATGCATGCAGTACTTCCAAAATTGTTATACAGATTTAATGCAATTCCAATCAAAATTCCAACAGCATATCTCACAGAATTAGAGAAAACAATCCTAAAATTCATTTGGAATCAGAAGAGACCTAGAATAGCAAAGGCAATTCTGGGCAACAAAGGCAAGGCAGGGGGCATCACAATCCCCGACTTGAAATTATACTATAAAGCTACTGTGATAAAAACAGTGTGGTACTGGCAAAAAAACAGACCTGAAGATCAATGGAACAGATTAGAAGATGCTGAAACAACCCCAGACATACTAAGCCACCTTATCTTTGACAAAGGTGCCAAACACATCCGCTGGAAGAAAGATAGCCTCTTTAATAAATGGTGTTGGAAAAACTGGCTCTACACATGCCGAAGATTAAAAGTAGACCCATATCTTTCACCATGCACTAAACTAAATTCAAAATGGATCAGAGATCTAAATATTAAAACAGAAACATTAAATCTGCTAGAAGGTAGGATAGGTAAAACCCTTGAAGACATTGGTGTAGGCAAAGACTTTATGAATAAAACCTCAACCGCACGGGAACTATCCCAAAGAATCAACAACTGGGATCTCATCTTATTAAAAAGCTTTTGCACAGCAAGAGAAACCACCAACAGAGTGAAGAGACAACCCACAACGTGGGAAAAAATGTTTGCCAGACAAAGGATTACTATCGAGAACATATAAAGAACTCAAAAAAATCAGACCTCCTAAATTTAAAGACCCACTCCAAAAATGGGCATCTGAGATGAATACACATTTCTCAGATGAAGAAATACTAATGGCAAATAAATATACAAAAAAATGTGCAACATCACTAGTCATTCGAGAGATGCAAATTAAAACAACACTGAGATACCATCTCACCCCAGAAAGAATGGCTATTATAAAGAAATCAACTAATAACAAATGCTGGAGGGGCTGTGGGGAAAAAGGAACCCTTCTTCACTGTTGGTGGGAGTGTTGACTGGTACAACCACTGTGGAAGTCAGTGTGGAGATTCCTCAAAAAACTAGGGTTGGAGGTTCCATTTAACCTAGCTATTCCCCTTCTGGGCATCTTCCCAGAAGAATTAAAAACATCGTACCACAGCGATATATGTGCACCCATGTTTATAGCAGCACAATTTGTAATAGCCAGATCTTGGAAACAACCCAAATGCCCATCAACTGAGGAATGGATAAGAAAGATGTGGTATTTTTATACAGTGGAGTACTATTCAGCCATAAAGAAGGATAAACTGGAGACTTTTATAGGTAAATGGATGCAACTCGAGAAAATACTCATAAGTGAAATAAACCGGAAGCACATGTGTAAGCATCGTATTGTCTCTGTAGTATGAGAAACTGAAAGAGTAAATAAGATCCAAAATGTACAATAGACATGGTGAATCAAAAAGAAACTGGTCAAAAGGAAAGAGAGACTGGAATAGGGAAAAGAAAGAAGGGAAAAGGGAAAAAAAATTGTATATATATATATATAAGATGGTTAAGATAGATACACTACCAATTTTACTTAGTTCATTGAAGAGTAAGGTTTGTGCCAATAATGTTTGGACAATTGAATGCTAATGTCTGGTATCCTGAATAACTAACTTAAAGATAATAATATGTAATGCATTAACCATTTTTACCCTCATATTATGTTGTTTTGAAAAAAAAAATAATGCATGCAGGTGGCAATATGCACATGAAAGGTGCTCAGCAAGTCAAAAATCATGATGAGACACTACTTCATACCCACCAGAGTAAAGAGGACCAACATTAACAGGCTTTGTAGAGAAAGTGGAGAAGTTGGAACCCTCACGCTGTTGGTGGGAGTGAAAATGGTTAAGCGTGAAGTTCTACCATATGACTCAGCAGTTCCACATCTACCCAACGGAAATGAAAATATAACTCGATATAAAAACTTGTACATGAATGTTCATTACAACATTCATAATAGCCAAAAGTGGAAGCAACCCAAATATCCCCTAAGCAATGAATGCATAAACAAAATGTGATATATTTTACACAATGAAATACTATTTGGTAATGGGAAGGAATGATACATGCTACAGCATGGTTGAAGCTTAAAAAGTGCTTAAATGAAAGAAGCTAATTATAAAAGACCACAAACTGGACAACAGCATTAGTATAAAATGTTGAAAATACTCATAGTTAGGTCTATACATGGACAAATTTGATTAGTGGTTTCCAGGACTAGGGGAAGAGAGTATGGTCAATGAAGAGGGCCTGACTGGTAATGGATACAGGGTTATTTTGGAGGTGATGAAAATGTTTTAAAGTTAGATGGTGGTGATATTTGTACAACGTTGTAAATACACTAAAACCCAGTGAATTCTGTGCTTTAAGAAGGTGAATATGTGGTATGTAAATTGTACATTCATAAACTGTTAAAAATATGGCAGCTTATTTTTTGAGATTTCTTGTCTTAACCTTTCTCTTTCATCTGGACCCTTTTTCCTTTTCCTCTATATTCTCTGTCCTGCTCAAGTTTGATTCCATCTGAAGCAGTATCTTTCTTTTTTTCTTTTTTTTTGGGAAAAAAGTCAGAATTGAACTCAGGACCTTGTGCTTGCCAGGCAGGCGCTGTGCCACTGAGCTATATTCCTGGCCCTGAAGCAGTTTTTCAGTGAAGGTTCCTGTCTTAGATCAGAATCTTGGAAGGTCAGTTTGCAGACTGTGCTGTGGGCCCTTCTCCCTCGTCTGATGATTGGAGAAGATGATCCTTTCTGGGTTAGCTACTGTACTCGACTTGGCTGGCCAGGATGTGCAGTGGGCAACCATTGGTTGCTTTGTGCTTCTCTTGTTCCTGGGTCCATGAGATGCTTTGCTGCCTCCTTTTACTTCTTTCCTCAGATATATCGAGACTGTGGAAGTCTTGTATGTGGTTTTTACCACAGCCATTTGTGTTTTTGGATTTCAGGAGATATTTTTTTCAACTACTTTTGTTATGAATGTTGCCTATGGATTTTGGTTTTGAGATCATTTTTGTTTTTATATGGAGATTTCAGAAGAAGCAAAAATATGCTTCGATTGCTGCTGTCTTCTTCCCAGGATTACGAAGTATAATCTTTTGGAAAAGTGGAGGAAAAGATTTGAAAGAAATTGGTCTGGCAAAAAGATAGTCACTGAGTTTTGTTTTGTTTTGCTTTGTTTTTTTTTTTTTCAGTAGTTGGGCTCAAATCCACGGTGTTTTTTACCACTGAGGTACATCACTGGCCTCTTTGTTTCTTTTCTTTCTTTATTTGTTAATTACAGGGTCTTGCTAAGTTTCCCAGGCTGGCCTCGAACTTTCAATCCTCCTGCTTTAGCCTCCTAAATGGCTGGGATTACAGGCATGTGCCACTGAGCTAGGATTGCCTGAGAATTTTAATATTGTTGAGGGAAGAGTTCATGCTTATTAATGCTTTTAAACCTAGCACGTAGCACAGGGTCTGGACTTACTAAGCACTCAAATAAACAGTTGCTGAGTAAATAGATGTGCAGAGAGATGACGACTGCTTGAATGAGGTGGGTTAGAATTTATAGCTAGTAGTCACTCACCACTGTTGACAGCTAGGGGCCTTGGACGACTCATTTCCCTGCCCTCCACAGATCAGAAACATGCTTGGAGCTTTACTCAGTTTCTCAGCATTCTGCTTTATGTGCCTCAGTTTATTCTGGAAATGACACATAGCTCTCATTTTAAGTTTCCAGTGTCACGAAGATATTGATGATCTCAGTTGCTTACATTTTACATGTCCTGAGCGAGTGCTAGACCCTTAATTGATCCGTAAGTGGCAGGCCTGTTTTCCACCTGCCCATGGCTTTAGTTCCTTTTTTTCTGCCCTAAACTACCCTAAGTCTTGCTATGGGCAAACAGATCACATATAGTGTCTAATCATGCAGGACCTTTCCAGGCTAGTATGGGAGGAAACTGCCAGAGTTGTACTAAGTGATCTCTCTCTAATAAATTACTTTTGTTTATTTTACTTTCCCATGAATCATAAAAAAGCTACTAAATAGAACTCTATATTTCACAGAGATGAAGTCCCCAAAGGCCCTGTGTTTGGAAATTATTTCTGGATTGCCTTGGGTCAGCTACTGCTATGTGCTAAATCCATCCTGATCCTCTTATCCTCACCTGCACTTTCAAATTTTCATTTCCTTGGTGCTCTGTATTTTGCTACATATTCTTTGAGAAAATTGTGCTGATGTAGAAAGGAAGGACAGAGGCATAAAAGTTGCTCTCTGTTCAAGACAATGTATTGTACTGGTGTTTTAACAAAGGCCTGCCTTCTTTAACTAAGACAAGTTGAGTTGAATGGCAGACTTGAATGCCTTTGCCATTTTTCAAATCCAGGAGGTGCCAATGTAAGGTATGCAAATCATGATACTACAAGGAACCCAGTGTTTGTTGTAGCTTCTGAATGGTTGTGAAGATGTCAAATGCTGCTTTTCTGGCTTGGACTCTTGGATGTGTTCCTTACCAGATCCCCTTGAGATAAGTGTATGGAGACAGCTTGTTAAAAGGCAAAGAAACATGAAGGCACAGATCCTTCTCAGTTGGATGCTTTAGTCTCTGCAGCTGTTTGAATAGCCTGGGTGAATTAATTCGGTTATGGGTAAGAAGCGTCTCTCTTCCATATTAGTGCTCATCATGACCATCCTTCTTAAAATAATGGTAGCCGAGGAGAGAGAGAAGGAACAGAACACAAAAAATGACATTGACATTCTTTAAAGAGAATTAAAGAATTATAATCTTTGTATATCATACTTGAAATTTATTGAAATTTTGGGGAGCTACTCTTTGGAACTATAATTTATTTCATATACTGTTTGGTGGTTAATTTAACTCTTTAAAGATGAGTTTTTGGCTTAAGGCTTTACTGTATTAACATTTATGACCTGTTTGGATAGTAAGAAAAGATGATTACAGTAAACTTTATACCATGCATTACTGCTATAGCCTCCTAAGTCTCTGGGATTCCAGGCATGTGCCACTGAGCTAGGATTGCCTGAGGATTTTAAGTAGAAAAGGAAAGCAACAACAAACCACTTACCTTTCATTTCTTTCTCCCCTTAGGAAATTATATACTGATACATACTTTTCTGGACTTAAAATAATGCAAAACTTATCTCATGTTATTTTTACTATATTGTACCTTTAAGAAAACCTAATAATTCAACATGGTTTTCTCTCCAGACCGATGAGATTTAGTAAGTTGGATCTTTCCCTTTTGTATCCATAAGAACATAAGATGCATGATGGCCCACATGTAAGAAAGATGTCAGTAGTGCCACGACCCTCACAAATAGATTGTCCTTCTCAACCCTTGTCCTAGATAATGTGCCAGTACCTAGAAGTCATTCAACAGCTGTCAAAGCCATTGCACGGCTGCTGGTGACACGGAGGAGAAACAGCAGCTGGTGGACAAGTGTGACCATCCCATTCCTGTGTATGTGTGGAAGGATAGCAGATGGGCATATTTCTAGTATTACTCACTTTTTAACTATGTGAATTTACATGGTTTCTTTTGAAGTCATAACAAATGACTACAATGAAATGTTTTCAAAGATAATTTAGAAAAGTGTAAGGGGGAAGGAATTATCCATAGTCCCACACTATCAAAACGTTGCTGTTAACATTTTATTATTTTTATTTTTTTAATGCCTTCTTCTATTAAATGTGTTGTTACAAATGGCACTTTAGCTTTGTGGTCTTCCTTCCTAAAACTCATCAACCCAATGTAATCATAAGAAAAACATCCAACAATTCTCAATTAGGAAACATTCTATGGAATGCCTGATGAATACTCCTCAAAACTGTCAAGGACATTAAAAATAGGTATGAGAAACTGTCCCAGCCAAGAGGAGCACAATGACCACATGTGATATGGTCTCCCAGATGGGGTCCTGGAACACAAAAAAGACATTTGAGGAAAAACTTAAGACATCTGAATAAAGTATTGATTTTAGTTGGTAACAATTTGGGTTTACCAGGCTAAAGGAGAGTGTTACCAATAGAAAAAATGGGTTGGATTTCAAGGAAATTTTACTATCTTTTACTATCTTTTCTGTGAATTTGAAACTATTTTAAAATGAAATAAATCATTTAAAAAGTTCTGTAATTATACTGTATATACAGTTTCTATATTCTTTATCTTCTGTTGTCTTTCAAAAAATGTGATTGTTTACTATTCTTCAAAATGGCTATGCTACAATTCATGTAACTTTTTATTTTCATGTAGGAAAGACTTTGTATGTATACATGTATTTAGTACTGCTCTGCTGAACAGCTGTGTCATTTATTTTGTGTAGCCTTTTAATAAAGATTTTAAAATAATTTTAAAAAGTATTTTTAAGAAAAATTTAATAACTTATAGAAATATATTTTTATATTTATGGTTTTTTGAGGGGGGATAGATTCCCAAAAGTATATTTACTAGATTAAGTTGTATGAAAATATAAAGCAGGCCAGTGAGATGGCTCAGCGGCATAAGCGCCTGCCTGGCAAGCGCGAGGGCCTGAGTTAGACTCCCAGAACCCACGTATGAAAAAAGGGGCCGGTGATATCGCTCAGTGCAACGGGCATCTGCTGGCGCACGAGGTCCTGAGGTCGACCCCCGGTACCCACAAAAAAAAAAAAAAGAAAAAAGAAAATATAAAGCATTTTGCCCAGTGGTTTTTGCCAAAAGCCTGTTTTTAGCTACAGTTTTACTGCTAATGTATATGGGTGCCCGGACCTTCTCCACCATTGCGTATAATCTGTTGTTCTATAATCTTTTCCACAACTAGTGTCTTCTTGATTTAATCTGTATTTCTTTAGTTATTTTTGAATTTAAACACCTCTCTCTTGTGTTTACTTTAGTACTTCTCTTAAAAGTTATCTGTCACACTTTTGTCTGTGTTTTTCTTCTCAGTTTGTTGAGTACTTTTAACAAAAAAGGGAAAACTTTTTTTTTTTTTTTTTTTGTGCATACCGGGGGTCGACCTCAGGACCTCACGCGCCAGCAGGCACCTGTGCCGCTGAGCGATATCACCGGCCCTTTTTTCGTATGTGGGTTCCAGGAGTCGAACTCGGGCTCTCGCGTTTGCCAGGCAGGTGCTTACGCCGCTGGGCCATCTCACTGGCCTGGGAAAACTTTTAATAGTAAACACAAAAATAGATGAGAAATTGAGTTTTTATAAGTATTCTTTTATAATAAGCTGTGAATGTAGCTAGGAAGAGGAAAAATATAATCATGAAAGAAACTAATTGAATTAAAATTTGTATCATAAGGATATATACAAGACAGTAGTAAATTGTTTTCTTTGCATATGTATTAATTATTTTGGAGCAGCATGTGAATTTTAGAAATATTGGAGTTGATAAAATTATTTACAATTCTTGGCTTTATTCTTTAGTTACATGTGAGATGGAAAATAGACAAGAAACTTCTCATATATAATAAAAGCCCAGAACATTTGCAGTGTAGTTTGTTTAAACAATATGAATAGACTGTAGTACAAAAATATTTTGTGTAGTAATAATGAAAAGCTAGTTGTTAGCTAATAATTTTATTATTTTCTGTATAATTAAAACTAATAATTTTCTTTCTGCCCAAAAACTTTTCTTTTAAAAATAAAATGAGTAGTTAGGAGTAAGAAGTTCTGGTGTGCTACTGGAGAGTAAAGTGATTTTAATTAATAACTTTCCATGTATTTTAGAAAGCTAGAAGAAAGAGTCTCAATGTCTTCATCACAAAGAAATGGTAAATATTTCAGAAGACGGATATGTTTACCCTGATTTAAACATTACGCAACATATACGTGTATGGAAACATCACTTGGTACCCTATTAATATGTAAAATTTTGTGTTAGCATGTGCCAATTCAAAAAGTAAATTTAATAAATTAAAATGACTGGCATTGTAAAGTCGAGGATCTGGTTGAAGATGAGGGAATTAAAGGAGTCTTGACCCTGAATCCACAGGTACCTGACGGTGTGCAGGGATACGTCGTCCCTCATGGGTGAGAGGCAGTCAGTCTTCCACTTTGGTTTATTTTGGAACAGTCTTTTCCTCCCCATGTGTGTTCTTCCCGATGACTGCAGATGCCAGACATACTGTGATTGTGGGCCGTGGAGCTCATTAACCCAGTGCCCGATGACTGGCAGGCTTCATGGCTTCCTCCTGTCCGGTGGGATGGAAGGTCTTCAGATGCCTGTGTGTATGCCTGTGCTTCTCCATTAGCCCCCCCTTGCCCTTTTGTGCTTAGGCAGTGCATATTGTTTATCTCTCTCACTTTTACCTTTATTGTAAATTTTACCCTTTGTTCTGTGCCAACTCGAATTAAAATACACACACAGAATGATATATTAGAAATCTTTTCATCAAAGTTGATGATATTGTGTGTCTTGGTGTGTATACATGTGTGCATGTATTTGCTATGGGTAGAAGACAATATGGAAAAGAAAAGTAAAAACGATTTCACTTTAGTATGTGCTAAATAAAATATTGGAATATGGCAGGCAAATGACCTTTTAAGTGGGGAATGTGATCAGAATGTTCAATTTTTTTTTTTTTTTTTGTGGGTACCGGGGGGACGACCTCAGGACCTCACGCGCCAACAGGCACCCGTGCCGCTGAGCGATATCACCGGCCCCTTTTTCGTATGTGGGTTCCGGGAGTCGAACTCGGGCCTTCGCGCTTGCAAGGCAGGCGCTTAAGCCGCTGAGCCGTCTCACCGGCCCCAGAATGTTCAATTTTAAATATGTTATATGTGTTTTCAAAACTATTACCTGAAAATGGAAGTACTTAGTAGACTAAAATCAGTATTATAGAAATAGTTCTTGCATTGAAAGAGTGGCGAAATAGTCTGTGTAGTCCTTTGGAATTTTTCCACCACAGCTTAAGGGCAAAGAAGATTGAGGGTGTATCCTAGGGAGGTTGAGGATCCTTGCAGTCTGCCACATGCTGGAAATTACGTGTCTCCTTGTATATTGAAGGTTAATGTAGATTTTAGTTTATTCAGCAATACATATTGTTTGTTTTAATATAAAAATCATTTAAATGGCTTATCAGTGAAATGATTTTATCCCCCTTCCCTCCAATACATGTCAGAATATATGCTGTGTTTTTCCTTGACTTTGGGGTACCCTTGGCAGACTATTACGCAGCTCACAGAGTACACATAACTTGTTTAAACAGCTTGGTAATAAAAGTGGAGGAAGAACAGCCAAAGATCTACATTTTTAGGAGATTCCAAGCAGTATTTTTGTTTGAAGTATTCATATGAGCAAAAGTCCATAGGTTTTCATGATTTGAGTAATTAATTCAAACACCCATTTATTTATTTGACAAATGTTCCTGTCTCCAGGACTAAAAGTGTATTTATCTTCCTAGAGTTTACAGTGTAGTTTTCTCCCATGATTTCTAGTTTTATGTAGACGTTAAAAACTAGTAGAATTTATTGTCACAGACAAACAAAAAAAAGCCCAAAATGAAATCATCTTCATTATTTAGAAAATAAACCTGCTGCATTCTGTGAGTGAGAGAAAGTAATGTGTATTTTTAGTAAATTATTGCTAAAAAGAGATTTTTCTTATTGCCAGAGTATTGCATTTTTTATTCTGTACATAAATTTTGATAAAACAGAATTGATTGTTCAGTTCTTATGTGAAGGTGAAATATTGTGTTGTTTCTGATTTTACTTTTTTTTCCAGCTATTGAAAAAGCTGCCTAATTCCAATGTCATTTAGTACCAGCGCCTGACTGAAAATAGTCATACAAGTATTCCTTGTCTAGGAAAGTACCTGGCTCCAGAGCAGCTAATGGAGACACAATACAGCAGATGTCCTTCCTTGACACTCAGCTCTTCCCCTTTGTCGTGGGAAACATTTTGGCAAAGAAGCTTGGGGTTTGTGAAAATACCGTGACTTTAGAGGAAGAAAGGGGAACTCAGAACAGATGGGGAGTGGATCCTGGAAATGAAGCCTCAGCCAGGCTTGAGGGTTAGAGCTGGAGTAAGGAGAAGGTGATATGGGTAACTTCCCCTTTGAAACATATTTTCCTTTCTTTGTGATTCATTTCTTAAAAGCATTTGGAGAACTATAGCATGTTAAGGATGGATGAGAGCTCAGAAGATCACTTTGTTCCTGTCTAACGTGATGCTGAGTAACAGAAACTGCAGCTTGGTTAGTGACTCGGGCAAGTTCACATGGTTAATTAGTGGAGCATATATGTATTTAGATTCTGGAAACTTATTCTGGGTTTTCCTATCACACTATGGTTTTTTTTTTTTTTTTTTTGAGCGCTTGTTGTCTACGGGAGATGTGGATCAGGAAACTGGAGAAGTGGTCTGATTCCAAATTGGGGAAGGCCTTGTGGGCCATGCTGAAGAATTTTGACTTATCTTGTGTATGGTGAGGAACTAGAAAGTATTTTAAGCACAGATACAGTATTAGATTTGCATTTAGGAAGAATATTTGACTATGATTTAGGGAATGGAGTATATCGGGGTGATGGCAATGGTGACTAGTGAAGAGACACATTAGGAAGCTACTGAGAGTGGTTCATGAAAAAACGAGACAGAGTGGGAGTGAAAAGAAGGGGGGACTGATTAGAGCAGTGTTAAAAAGGTAGAGAGATAAAACTTAATGATTATTTTGCATGGTAGAAGGACAGAGAAATGTACTGTTTTGGTTATCCAAGGTGCATTAGGAACCACCTTACCTGTTAGTGGATTAAGCCAACCACAGATGTTTATTTGCTGACTGTTCTGCTATTTGGACAGGGGTTTGTGAAGCTGGCTTGTGTCTACTTTATGTGACATTGGTAAGAGCTAGGACTTCCCGGATGTTTTCTGCACTGTTTGGACGAGACTGCTGTTTCATCTGAGGGCTGGCTGGGAACCTCTGTCCTTGTGTTGTCTCTCCAGGGTCAGTGTTCGCTGCCTGCCAGCATGTTGATCTCACAGAAGCCTGACTTCTTATATTGTGGCTGACTTTTTCTCAAAGTTCAAAAGTTGAAGCTGAAAACCTTAGTACAGGGTGAAGGACTCTCAGAACAACTATTGTTGGTCAGAATAGTCACAGGGTCAGACCGGAGTGAAGATGTGAGGAAATAGGTCCCATCAAAGAATTGTTGGACACATATTTGGTCCACCACTGTCTGCTTTATGGCCACAAATCATTCACAGTCCTTCACAGGCAAAATACACTCACTTCCCAAAAGCCCAGCAGTCTCATTCCATTACAGCATTAGGCTCAAACTGAAATATCAGAATTTCATTCATTAAATTCTATCTAGGTGCAGATGGGTTGGGTGTGACTTTTCAGGCACAAACTTATGAATTAAAAGGATAGGTTATCTGCCTTTCCTCCCCATTCCTCTAATATAAATGGCAGTATAGGGCTAAGATCAGGACAGTGGGCCCCACTGTTCAATATAATGCGCAGGAATGGGCTATGGAGCTACTTTACAGGAACTGGTCTATGGCAAGTTTGAAAGCCTGGCAATGCTCCTGTTCTGGGCCAGAGAATGAACCTCGATTAGGGTACAGTTGTCACTGGGAATGGTTTTCTGTTGTTTGTGGCTCCATCCTCTGTGGCTTCCTTCCTTTCCAATAAGGAAGAACCATCAGCTGATGGTTCCAGATGGACAGCTTTTTCAGCCTGCCTTCTGCCCATAGAAATTTAGGGACCTGGAGGCTTCATTTTATTTTGAAGTGTCTCATTTCCTTTTAGTGCAAGATAGGATTGTTTCTCAACACTTAAAGAGCTTTCTGTATATCAAATTATAATCTGTTCTGTTTCACAGAAGTCATCAGGAGATTGGTTCTTTTGTACTTTAGGCTGGGTGTCAGGTTGCTGTGGGACAGTACTTTAAGGGTCTTAGAAGACCTTAGGTCTACTTAAGACCACCTAGGAGGTAGATCCCTGGATATTTGAGGTTTTAGAAAGTTTTCTTTGGTTTTTATTATGAAGCTTTTTTTTTTAGTGCAAGAGCCTTTTTACTTTGAGAGTCTTTTGCTGAGAAAGATTGTAGATGAGAAGAAGCAGTTTTACTTCTGGACCCATAAAGTCCTAGCTCCTCTATATTTCCTCTAATTTCTGCTTGAAAACCCAGTAGTTCCTTCTTAGCCTGTCTTACTTCTCCATATCTTATTCTGAGCAGCTAAAAGAAGACAGTTACTCTTTCAGTTTTCTGCCTGGAAATCTTCTTAGCTCAGTCGCCAAGTTTATGAGATGTCTTTCTGCTGTGCACATTACTGCTAGCAACAGTATTGCTCGTTTTGCCAGACACGATATGCATCCCCTTTTCTCTCGGCCTTCCATAGCTATTTCTTCACTGCCTTTCCAGCTCCCTGGAGCAGGCCCTTTGAGGCCCTGCACACAGGCCAACTCCCACAGCCAATGCCACATGTTGTCGGTTTCTGTTATGGCAGCAGCCCACTTGTAGATCCTGATTTTCCTTTTGTTTATTGCGTAGCAAACCAATCTCAAACTTAGCCGCTTAAACTGACAACCACATTTATTTATTCACTACTCTGCAATCTGAGTTCTCTGTGGTGAGAACAGTTTATGTCTACACCACATGGCATCTGCTGGGGCCAGAATGAAGTGGCACTGTTACTTTCCTGGGTGAAGCTTCAGCTGGAGGCCTGAAACATTTTTGTCTGGGGGTGGCTCAGTGTCTCTTCCTCTCCCTCTGTGAGGCCTTCTGATAGGAGTATTCGGACTCTTCACTGTGTGCTGGCCTAGTCATAGTCTGATTTCTGTCATAGCTGCAGGCTTTTTTCTGAGTGCAGAAGGAAGCATCCAGACCTTCTTAGTGCCTGCACTCAGAGGTCCCAGAATGTTACTTTAACTGCAGCTGTTGGTAAAAGTGGCCCTAGGGTCAGCCCTGCTTCAAGAGATGACAAACGGCCTCACTTGTCAGTGGAAGAGCCATAAAGAATTTGTAGCCATATCTAATCCACTGTAATAGAGTTAAGTCCCAGGTTCTTCTGGTTTAAGTAATCTTGGTAGATTTTGGTAATTCACTTAACTAAGTATTCTGGGAAAGGTCATGGTTCACTTACGGATGCATTTCAAAGAAACCAACTTCAAAACAAAAATCATTTTCTAACATCTCTAGCATACAGATTCATCTGTGAAGCATTCGTTTCCTAGGTGCTCCTGGGCTAGGTCCCTCTACTCCCGCATCCCAGTAGGGACTGATGGCAGAGGCTCTGGGCACAGTCCTCGTGGCTAGTTCACAATTTCATGAGTCCTGTGGCTTTCTGTTTCTTATTTTACTGTTCTGTTTTATTCCAACGTATAGAGAGCTCTTCCTGGTCCTCGTCGCAGTCTGGGAAGTTTATATTTGTAATCCCATGGAAAAGTTATTGAAATTCTAGTGAGTTAAGTCCAATCTACCACTTTCAGTGCAATCTATGGTGAGAATAAAGACAGTAAGGCACATTAGTAGTTGTGGGGAGCCAAGGGGGTCCTATGTTTAGCTAGAGTGATGGCTAACCAGAACAAAGGCCTTGACGCAGGGCCGAATCTGGGTTTTATTAATTCATGAAGAAGGGAGTGGCTCGAGGATGAGTGACTGTGAGAATGGCGGGAAGTACGTGAGTGCTGTGAGCTGGGCTAGGTAGGAGGCCTGGAATCACCTCTGCAATATGCAGAGAGAAGGATATGCAGAAAGAGTAATCTGCATAACACAATTTGAGGTAGTATCTAATGTTTTGGGGTCACTGCTTCAGCTCTGGTGTGTAATCTTCAGTGCCCTGGGAAGTCATAGCCTCTTATCTCGAGGCTCGATCCCAGTCCATAGGGTGGAGTGTGGCTCTCCCTCCCGCCCAGCTCACACATGTTTTTTGGGAGCTATGGGACAGGGCAACACTGATCTGTCTGGCTAGACCGATTTGCTTTGCTTAAAGCCAATTGAAGGGATAAGAAAAAGTCCTAGCCAGCTCTGTACATATCAATACATGGATATAGGGCCAGGTTTAGCCAAAATGGAGATAATTGCTCTTCTTTTGAGGAGAGTTGTCTGGGTGGTCCTCCACACCAACATATCTTTAAATAGTTTCTCCAAAATGCTCTTATGGGTAAACTTGGGGAATTCTTCCTTGACTGAAAAGGTGTCTGTTCTGTGATAGAATATTTTTCAACCATATAGGAAAACAAATACCTAAATGCTTAGACCATTGTCACCTAAAGATGCTATATGTAAATGTAGGGATATGATTCCTTGTTTTTGTTGTTTTTCCCCAAATTTATTTTATGGTCTTTCATTTGGTCATCATTGTTAATTTTTGTTGTTGTCCATATTTTTAAATTAAATTAAATTAATTAATTAATTTTTTTATGTGGGTACCGGGAGTCAAACTCAGGACCTCACGCTTGCCAGGCAGGCGCTTATGCCACTGAGTCATCTCACCGGCCCAAATTTTAGAAAATATAATCAGACACTAAGTGTTAGGGTTTTAGAGATATTTAATTACAAGAGATGACAACAGTGTGAAATTCTCTCTTAAATGACAACTAGGAAATCACGATGGTGGAGCAAATAGTCCTCTTTTAGAGGAACTGGCGAACTGCCTGGAGTATCCCCTTGTCTCTTTATTTAAGAATCTGTTTTTTCCTGTGAGATAAAGTGGGATTGCCTAAAACTCTTGTTAGGAAAGTTTGTCTCTGTAAATGAATGTGGGCTTTATCTTAAATCATTGTCAGCAAGGCCTGGGCAGGTTGTGGGCCTTTGCCCAGTGCTGCTCTTCAGGTCACCTCTGTTTGCCCTTCTTTGAAGCAGCTACTGAGGTGATAAGGGTTGGGATATAAACCATTAACAACATTCATGGCTGGAAGAAAAATATGCATTATTGTTTTAGTGTAATGGATGGGACTGTCTGGGAGGCAATACTGAGTTTTTCCTACCTCTGGAAAGGTATGAGATTTGCAGCTTGTGGTTTTTAATGAAAGAAACTGGGTTAAACATTCACCCTTTCCTTAAATTATAAACAGGTGAAATAAACCTGTGGAAAACATTGCTGGAAAGCAGGCACTACATTAATGGCCAGTCATGGTGGCAAACAGAGGGCTCTGCAGGGAAATCTGGAGCCAGAGGGTTGCAAAAACAACCTGATCCTGTAGGTAAATAAAGAAGCTTAAACAAGCTGACCAGTTGAAATGGAAAGAACACAAATATTAACTAGTCTGGAGCCATGAGACATATGGGTTATCTTTACTAGTGGGTTATGAACTTTACACACTGTTTATGGGTGATCTCTTTGTAGTAACCCATTGAGTGATGCATGGAATCTTTATAAACAGCCTTTAAGAGTATACAGAGATTTTACTAAAATGTCAGAGGAATGGATTTCATATCATGACTCCTGCAATTAACACTCACTTTTAAAAGAAGTTAGTGGAAGAGGACTTGTAGTTTGAACTCCCTTTCACGTGTTAATTTCTGTTTCAGTTCTGCCTGCTGAAGAGCCACAGCCAAGGCAGTGAGGAGTTGGTGGGGAGGTGCGTGGTTTTTGGGCCTGTCCTTATCTGCTGCTGAGTATCCCACCAATACATTTCAGGCAGTGTCTGCCTTTGTTCTAAAATGTCCCTTACAGGACAACTTTGACATTTAAGGGAATGGTATTTTTTAAGAAAATAAATGAAATGTGAAAAATGTGTTGTTTTATTTCACACACTTCTACCTGCAAACATGCTTCTTTGTTTAGCATCTACACTCTGACTGTTAATGGTTGTCTTTGTGCATGGTCGAGGCCTTCTACACTGAATGCATTCTCTTTGGCAAAGAGCAGTGATTTTCCTCCTACTGTATACTCTGCCAAATTCAAGCAAGGATTTTTTTTCCACATTGTAGTCATCAATAAGTGTTTGTTGAATGAAATTAATTAGCTACGGTTCTGTTCCTGTCTCATTTCCTCGTAACTCAAAATCTGCTGTATTAAAAGCACAGTACTATTGGCTCCGGTGCTCAGCACCATTGCCAAAAACAAACTTGATTTGTGATTTAGAACAATGAATGGATGAATGGACAAAGCAACTAGATACATGCTTTCAAATTTTCTAAAGAATGGCTGGCAAGTCTGACTTCTGTTTTATTTGAAATATAATTATTCGTGCTATTGAATAATAAGATGAATATTCTGGCAAGTATTTGGCACAAGGGTGGTTTGTGCTAGACATTTCTTTTCTGTGTTTTCTTTAAATCTTTAAAAAACTATACAGCTCAAACATCTGGCAAACTGATGCAATACACAGCCAAATTTACCATGGTTCTATTCACGAATGTCATTGTTTTTGATAACCTCTCATGTTTGATAATGTTAGTTGTTTTAGAATTCACAGGGGTTGTGGCAAGACCTGAAGTTTGTGGAGTCTAAACTGTGCCTCTACCAAGCCAGTGTAAATAACTAGGGAAGTAAAATGTACTTGAGCTCAAAGTAAATGGGTCTGAGATGACGGTAAACTTGCATTTAAAATTTCAGAGTTTAAGTATCAGCTCTGTGTTTACTAGTTATGTGACCTTTACTTTTTCAAGGTAATTATACTTGTCTGTTTCCCTCCTAAGGTAATTGTAAGAGTCAATTTAAAATTGGTTGAAAAGCACCTTTTAAACTATTAAACTGGATAAGCAAGATTATAATTATCAAGTCATATTATATAATCCTTGTTTCAAAGCAACTCATGTAGACATTTTCAGAAACCAAATCACTGTGATACACTGACTCATTCTTCCACTAGAAAAGTAAATATCCATATTTTTCAAAAACGAGTTTTTATTGATACCATTTTAAAAAATTTACCCAAGAACGTGGAACTATGTATTTCCACAAATGTAACCCCAAAGTGCTCCACGTTATAGACCTGACCTGTGTATTACCGGGTAGATCTAGAGCACCACGGACATCCACCCATTCATACCTGTAGAATGTTTGCAGCAGGGTCAGGCTGCAAATGTCTACAGAATTTAATTATATAAATATTAAGAACTAAGAAAATATGAATTTTTGTAGTAAAAAAGTTGTTAAATGTAACATTTCAGAGACTAGCTTAGTAGAATGAGGGGTCAGAGTAATAAGTGTGCAAAGGCTTCAGCAATACCTAAGAAATGACCATCTTCTTCATGCCTAGAGAGCTTGGCAGCAAAAGGAAGGAAAAACAAAACTCAGTGCACTATTAAAAGAATATGAAGTCTCTCTCTCTCTCTATTTACAAATTTTAATGCTAAAAGGACAAAGGCCACAGCAAAGAAATGTTTGAAGATCTTAAAGAAGTAGTATATGGTAGGATTTGGAGTCCCAGCAATGGGGACATAGATTCAGGGCTCAGCAAAGAGAAAGAATTCACTCCAGAGAAGGGAAGGAGACATCTTCAGAGGTTAGAGGAGACAGCTGCAGGTTCCTTGAGATCCCCAAGTGGAAGGGGAAGAGGGAGGACATGAGAAAATATACCCAAGATGGTCTCACAAGCACTGGTGAACTTGCGGATCACCTGCTGTGAGAATCTCCTCTATTTTTGGACTAAGGTGACTAGAGAATAAACGAGTAGGCAGGAGAGAATCATTTGAGCGACAATGGGAAGGACAATGAACATTGTAATGAAGTGGAAATGAAATGTGAAGAGGATATGGTAGTAGAGTAATGTTTGGAGCATACTGCTACAATTTTTAAATGTGATTTTTGTGATCATTTTGTATATATTTTTTAAACAGAGTCTTTGGCTTATTTTTTTCAACAAATATTTATTTGTTGAAAATCTTTCATTTCCTAGGGCTTATAGCTTAGTGCGGGAAAACAGACATTAAAAGGATGAGTAAGTAAAATATGTAGTATATATGGTGATGTGTGCATAAGAGAAAAATTTTGCAGGGAACAATAGGGAGAGGGAGTGAGGGAAGGAGAAAAGAAGAGAGAGGAAAAAGAATGAGAGAGTTTTGGGGAGGGTGGCTAGTGAAGAATGACAGTAGAGTAATGACTGAAAGGAGAGGGACAATTTGGAGGCTCAAGCTCATGGAGCTGAGGAGGAAGCCGATTCCGTGGGAGGATCAGTGGCTGGGCTCCCTGGGCAAGAGGAGAGTGGTAGGGGATGAACTCAGAGAGTAACGTGAGAACGTGTGGTGTGGGGTCTTGTACTCCTTGGGACTGGATGGAACAACTAAGCAGAGTGATGTAAATGCAACAGAGAAGAGCACCTATTCCTGAGCCTGAGGTGGCTCCAGGGTTTAGAGTTCGGGGAGACAAGAAGGAATAAGCAGAGGAGATTGGAGTTGAGAAGAGTCTGGAATATTTCAGTCTGTCTGCTAACTTAAAAAATGTCACATGCAAAACCATGCAAACCCAGAGCAGATGGTGATCAAAAACAGCCACCATTTAGCGAGTACGTGGTATGTAGTAACCATATATGCTGTCATTTAATCTCACAAATCCTTGCAACAATCGTTTGGAGTGGGTATCAGGTAACCATTTTCAACATTACAAAACTAAAGCGAAAGAAGTCAGTAATAAATTTGTGTAAGGCCACACAGACAGTAGATGAGTGTTGGTATTAGAGCCAGTTTGAACAATTTCTTTTTTTTTTGTGGGTACCGGGGGGTCGACCTCAGGACCTCGCGCGCCAGCAGGCGCCCGTGCCGCTGAGCGATATCACTGGCCCCTTTTTCGTATGTGGGTTCCGGGAGTCGAACTCGGGCCCTCATGCTTGCAGGGCAGGCGCTTAAGCCACTGAGCCATCTCACCGGCCCCCAGTTTGAACAATTCTGAGTGGCATTAAATTTTAATTAAAACCAGTATGTCCATAAGGTTAGCAAGAAATTAAATGAAATGGAGGTAACTTAGGCCAACGTTACAATAGTTTTATTTATGTGGGCACTAGAACCATGGTTCGCGAGTGCGCTTTACAGAACTCTGAGATTCCTAGAAATACTTCTGGGGGTCAGCAAGTTAAGACTATTGTCATCATAATGTTAAGATGTTAGGTATCTTTTCTTTATGTTGACATTTGCCCTGTTGGTGCACAAGTAATGGTAGGCAAAGCAGCAAGAATCTTACCAAGACTCGCTATAGAGGTACCAAATTCTACCAGTGGTCCCTGTGTTCTTCACCATCAAGGATTCAGAGTTAAGGACTGGGGGTTTAGCTCAGCAACAGAGCACTCTGGCATGCCTGAGGTCCCGAGTTCAGTCCCAGAGCTGCCCCCGCTGCCCCAAAAGAGTTACACTTATGGAGAAAATAAAGCCAACTTCCTTTAAGGATGTCCTTGATGAATTAATACAAAACATTCAGGTGATTAAAATTTGCTCCTTGATAACACATCTTTTTCATATAAAATATGGTTAAATGGGAACTACACACCCCAATACAGTGGTTGGCTAGAGGAAAAGCATTTGTGCAGTTCTATGAATTGAGTGGTAGGCAGGCATGACCCCTTAAATATGTCTATGTCCTAATCCCAGGATTATTTTGCATGTCTTTAAAGTGTTGGCCTTCAAGATGGGAAGAAGATGGAGAGATTGTGGTGTGAGGACTGTGCTGGCTATCTTTGAAGACAGATCAAGGGGATTATTAACCTGGGAATGCAGAGGCCTTCTAGAAGCTGAGAACAGCCCTCAGCTGACAGCCAGAAAAAAAAAAAGGGGGGGGGGACCTCAGTGCTATAACTGTAAAGAAATGGATTCTCTTGTAGAGACTCCAATAAGGATCACAATCGGTCAGCCCCACTTTATTCGGGGGAGACTTGTACTAGACTGCGACCCACAGAACTGAAGGGAATAAATGAAGTTTGTGTTATTTTTTAGAACAGCAATAGGAAACTAATACAAGTGAGCTGAACTAGCCACTGTTTCATAGAATACTATGTCTTTGAAAAACTCATAACAAAATAACCATTTTTTATGATTCATAACCAAATATGGTTAGTCAGTCTTTTGGCACACATTTTGTTAAAAATGAGCAAGGTGATTTTGCCACTTCAAGGAAAACAGTTGACAATACTTAGAGTTTTTGGAAAGCTTGTATTCATCACTGAGCTTGATAGCTTGCAGATCCTAAAGACTTGATGAGATTGGTAGTCTTTAACAAGCATGAAATTTTGATAATGTCTTACAAAATGTGTTCACATTTGCAAAGTCAGTGAACAGTTATTTTCCAAAAGACCAATTCATGAGTTACAAAGTCATGCATTGTTTAAAAAAAACATTTGAAATATAAGACAAAGAAGTGAATTTTAATAGAGTATAGAGAGTTCACTGATATAGTTTCAGATTTCACATTGCCACAAACTTTTAAGAAATTATCAGTTGTTGAGTTTGGGGATAGTATCAAAAGAGAATATTCAGTGTTACCTGAAAAGGCTCTTAAAATCCTCCTTTTTCATATATATATAATCTGGTCTTTGTGCCATAGCAGATTGAGTACAGAAATATATACAAGAATCCAATTGCCTTTTATTTAATCAGATCTTAGAGAGATTTGCAAAAATGGGAAATAATAGCAATATTGTCACTAAACTTTTTGTTTTGAAAAATGAAGTTATTATTTAACAATAATTTACTTTAATATGGAATATTTTATTATTCTAAATGAATGCAAAATAAAAATTTCTCAGTTGGAATTTCTAAAATAGTAAATATCGATAGATATAGCTATACATATGAAAGCTCTTAGGGGCCTGTAAACAATCTTAAAGAGCAAGAACTGTTCTAGAAAGCACTTAAAAATACCTAAGCCATGTTTCCAAGCAAAACTATATCATAAAACTTTGTTTTAGAAAGACCCTATTTATTCAAAATTTTATGCTTATATAGCTGTTTGTTTATCTATCTATTTATTTATTTTTGTACTGGGAATCGAATTTAGGGCCTTGCACTTGCCAGGCAGGCGCTATGCAGCTGAGCTATACCCCTGGCCCTTAGCTGTTTTAATACTAGGAGATACGCACAGGGGTAGTCATTAAAATTTCCATAGATGAGTTTTCTCTTCATGAGTATTTTCTTGTTTGTATTAGTTGTTATGACTTTATTATATTAACATGAGCATGTATCAATAGAGAAAACAACAAAGATATACTAAAAATCACATTATTTTATAACATTTGCTATTTTTATAAAAATGATGAAGCCATATAAAGCACACATAATTTTGTCTATAAAAACTATTCTTATAGTGCATTCAACTTTAGAGATGCTAAATAATAGTTATGGGTTTTGGTCCAGATTTATTGCCCAGCACTTTAATATGGTAGTTTGAACTGGTATTTTTATGATGATGTCATTAGCTCCACCCAGTAAATGTTGATATAGATATTTCATAGGGTAACAGTGCATCAACTTTACCAATCCTTTTATTTTCTGCTTGGTATTTGAGTAAGCCTTGTAGGATAAAATTAAACTGATGAAGTTTATGAAAATTGAAGTTTACCATAAATTGTTCTAGATCACAGCAGGATGTGGGGGCTTTATGGTGCACACAGTTCATCACAAGCTGACACTGTCACAGAAACCTAGTAGTTGATGTCTACTTTCTCATGTAATCACACAGTATTTGATCTCATCCTTCTCTCAAGATTGGAAAATGTCATACTCATTTTCTTGATTGAGTTAATGTGATTTTGTGGGTAATTTAAGTAACCCTGCAAAAATCTAGGACAGTTTCTTATCAGTAAAATGAAGATAATAATAGAATTACCTCAAAGGATGCTTGCAAGGGTTCAAGGACATAAAAATGTATAAAGGATTTAGAACACCCTGGTTTGTAGCAAATACTTGATAAATGATAGCTGTTATCTAGAAAGAGCACACATTCGTTCCACAGCAAATATAACTTACAGAGACTGTCCCAGGTATTCACTCACAAGCTGTTTTATGCACTTTTAGTAACAGTTGTCATACAAAGGCTTTACCTTGCTTCTCCTTTTAGAGCAGGTATCCTCTCTTTAAGTGATACTTTTAGTTTGCTTAGTACTACTTTCCTGTATGAAAACACTCTCGATTCAGGTAGGAACCTGAGTAGTATTGAGATCTAAGAGAGTGAGCAGAACCATTATTTCTTCTTTGATTCTTTCTTGCCCATTCATACTTTTCTTTTTGCAAACGTTCACTGAGCCATGTAGTAGACTGTACAGGAGGTAGGTCAAAAGGCATATGACACATCTGTGGGAGAGACAGATGCCTTTGGGTCACTAAATATAAATGCTCTGAGGGTGTAGTGGGAAAATTGAAGGAGCTTGTTGCTCCTGTGGGGCTCTGGGATCAGGCACCAGATGGAAATGACCATAGAGGGAAGTTTTCCTGAGAGAAGTGTGGGCACAAGGGCCTCCCGGCTGCAGGCAGTGAACAGTTTGTTCTTGTCTTGGTAGTTCTTGTTCTCTGAGGATTTCTTATCATCTGGTGATATGCCTGAGAGGTAGTTTGCATGGAGGATTTATTGGTAATATTTTTATGTTCTTCACATTATCTTTACTAGACTGAAAACAGAATGTGTATTTTTTCAATATTTATAAGTCGTTGAAAATTTTTAGGAATATTTAATAAAGACAAGAAGGTTACTGAAAAATTTGTCCTCGGGTTGTTTTAACCATAACTAGAATCTTTGAAATGTAAAGATGGCTTTTGTTTATTTCAGAGATATTGAAGGAATAATCTTTCCCAAAGTCTTTTTTACTGAATCAGCCCACAAACTTGTAGATTAATCATACAAAAACAATTTAGCTGGTATCTGTATAAGTAAACTTTTGACGTTGAATTTACAAATCTTTGGACTCATTATTTCTATGTGGCAGTTTCTTTCCCCTGTCACTGGGAATTCAATCCAAGGCCTTTGCACTGAGCTACATCCCCAGCCCTTTTTAAAAATTTTAAAAATTTGAGACAAGGTTTCACTAAGTCTTTAAGTTAGTTTTGCAGACTGGACTCGATCTTGTGATCCTCTTGCCCCGGCCTTCCAGTGAGTGTGTGTGTGTGTGTGTGTTTGTGTGCACGTGCGTGCATGCGCGCCAGCCACTGTGCTCAGATTTTCTTTTTGGCTATGTTTTTTCTTCTTCATTATTTAGTGTTCTCAAATTGAAGTAGAAGTCTTGAGAAGCGAGAGACTTCCTATCAGATTGATTTGATATGGTAACTGCAGGGTTATCCAAAAAATAGTCTAACTCACTAGGTAGAAAATTAGAAATGATTGGGGCCGGTGAGATGGCTCAGCGGCATAAGTGCCTGCCTGGCAAGCGCGAGGTCCTGAGTTCGACTGCTGGTACCCACATACGAAAAAAGGGCCGGTGATATCACTCAGCGGCACGGGCGCCTCCTGGCGCGTGAGATCCTGAGGTTGACCCCCCGGTACCCACAAAAAAAAAAAAAAAAGAAAAAAAAAAAGAAATGATTTAAGAGCTGGAGCAGGGTTTGAGAAAGAACAGTTCAGGCAAACTGATGATATTCGTGCCCAGGAAATAGGTACAGATAGAGCATCTGTAGTCTGGAAATCTGAAATCCTAAATGTTCCAAAATCCCAAACTTTTAAAGTGAGACATGATGCCACAGTGGAGAATTCTATACTACCTGACCGTAGCTCACTGTCAAAACATAAGTGCGCTAAAAATATTGTGTAACATTATCTTTGGGCTGTGTGTATGAGGTGCCCATGAAACAGAAGTAAATTTCATATTTATACTTGGGTCCCCACCCCAAGCATCTCATAGGTGCATGCAAATACCCCCAAATCTGAAAACACTCCAAAACCCAAAACACCTCTGGTGCCAGGCATTTCAGATAGATGATGTCAAAAGTAAGAAAGTACTAAGCTAGCAATCTAGAATCTTGTAGGAGACACAAGGCAAGAAGAGAAATTATATACAAGTTCAAATGTATGAAGTACAAGGAGGATCAAGACAGAATTGAGCAGATGAGTTCACTTCCGGTTAAATAATTCTGGTCTTTTTTTTTTTTTTTTGAGACAGGATCTCACTGTGTAATTCAGGCTGGCCTTGAACTAACTATGTAGCCCAGTTTGGCCTCAAACTCGTGGTGGTCCTCCTGCCTCAGCCTCTAGGTGTGTGCCACTATGCCTGGCTTAGAAATAGAGTTCTAATGCAGTGTTGTCTGATTGAAATATAATGTGGAGCACATGTGTAATTTAAAACTTTCTGGTAAGCACATTAAAAGAAGTAAAGAGAAACAGGTGAAATTAATTTTAATAGTATATTTTTAACCCAGTTGTCTAGAATATTATAATTTCAGTGTATCGGCAGTTTAAAAATTACTGAGATATTTTATACCTATTTCTGTACTAACTCCTTGAAATCTGCTATATATTTTACATATTCAGTGCATCTTAATTCGGAGTTTTCATTGGAAATACTTAATCTATGTGTAGAGTTCATAACGTTTAACAGTTGAAAGAGATGAGTCAAACAATTTGTTCCAATCGTACTTTAAAATTTTCTAATAAGTGAATAAGACATCTGTTTTAAATTCCAGTGTCAATTAATTAAAAATTGAAAATCTTTTTCTCGGTCCTATTGGGCTCATCTCTACTCATAGCCAGAAGCTACTATATTGGATAAAACAGTTTTAAAGCGATTAAAAAGGAAGCAGAAAGACCACCGTATGCAAAGGTTTAAAGTCTGGGTCAGGTAGACAGATGCAGTAAGCAGACCAGTGGAAGACCCTAAATTAGAACTTCGTTTGTAGACACTGTGTAGTCATTCAATAAACTTAAGAAAAAATTTAAGAGGAGAATAAGTCTACAGCACTCGATTTTGGCTGATTCATCTGACTGTATTGCTTAGGGTGGAATTGAGAAACAGAGGGGGAGAGAAGGAGCTAAAGATGCTAACAAAGAGCTAATCCCAGTAGAAAAAGGTAATAAGAGGCTGAACTGCAACAATGCTCATGGGCGTTCCATCTAATAAGATTAACTCTGTTTTATAGGTGATGATGCGGAAGCTAAGAAAGGTTATCAGTGTGCTTAAAATCACTTAGCTAGTGAGTGACTGAGCTGGAATGGAGCTTGGGTCTGCCTTACTATGACCCACTTGTAATTGGGCAAAGGAATGTTACAGAGAGGGCATCTTGGGAGTAAAAAATGGGGAAAGATAAGGAGCTCTTTTCAGAACAGTAATTCTGTTCTCTTCATTTCAATGATGAAAACTCTCCCATGGTGCAATACCAGGAATTTTGGAGATTACCTTACTCTTACTTCGTCAGGCCTCCCATAAGATGTAGTCTTCTGGAAACCACGATATAGAATAAGAAAGTGTGAGATTGTTTGTTCTTCTCTTCTTCTTAAAGAATAAAGTATAGGAACATAAAATGATGAGGAAGTGAAGACAGTAGGGAGTTGATTATTTAAAAGTCAGTATTGCATCTCTTACAGATTTAGAAGAACAGTTAATATTGTCTAGCTCATTACCATTTTAGAGACAGACATCTCCGATTAAAAAGTGTCTGCCTTTTAATAGAAGAGTCAGATGGATAAACCGATATACTTAAACATCAGCTTTCATTTGGATATCTTAATTTTACCAATAATAATAAATATTATCATTTAGTTGGTTGGATCCACAAAGTATAGGTATCTTGGCTGAGAGGGTAAAATGGTACTGTCTGAAGCTGATGCACCATTTTCTGAAAGGAGACTATATGAGGCCGCAAGAAATTCTACATCAGTTAACCATCAAATATCTTTAACAGTATTTACTATTTACTCAACATGTCAGTGAGTTTTATGTTTGTAATAGCTGTAAGTCAAATAGACATTCTGGCACATGAAATTCATACTACATAAGAGGTTTTTCAATCCCTAAAGCATTCAATTCAGTCATTAAATATTCATTGAGTACTGAATTCACGGTAGGCATCGTGGCAGATGCGGGGTATAAATGGGAATAAAATAGACATCTTCCTGCTGTCAATTAAGATTTAGTGAAGCTGGCAAACTTTAAACAGATAGTTACAAATATGAATATGCTCACATATTGTGATAGTATTTGGCATTGAATGTGTTCAATTCATTGAACACTGGAGATTTACCTCCTTAGATAGATGTATACAAAAAGCTATGTGTGTACATGTAAGTTGTGTAATAATTTAGCTTTTGACTTTGACCTTAGTCATTTAACTTCTTCAAGTCTTTATTTCCTTGCTTATTACACAGTAACTTATAGAGGATATTTCTGAAAGTTTTGATGTTAAATTCAGTCATGGTGTATATGCTTAAGATGTTTACATACTGTTTTTTAAGTTGTGCTCAAATCCTGAACTAGTTCATTTTGCCCCTGAAAGTAGAAGCTAGGACTTACTAAGTAATACATTTACCCATTTGGCATCAATAATTATAAAAGTGGAAATTTTGAATGTTTTGCAGAAGCTTAGAATGAAGTTTTGAAGTAGTGCAGAAATTCTATCCCATTAAAAACCTTACAATTCTCTTAAATTGAATATTCATTTGATCTGAATCTTTCCAACATGAAACAAGGACTTATGGCCTCTCTGATTATCATTTTTTCCAATTTATTATCCTTGAGTAGACTTTATTTAGTTATTTATTTACTTTTAGATCAAATTTGGGCCAATTTATTTTTGGAAGTGGGGTGAATAGGGCCTATGTTAGAGAGTTGTGAGGATTAGAATTAATGAATGTGAATGTCTTAGCACAAGTCTTGGTTCTTGAGCAGCTATTATTATTACTATGATCAGCTTTTCTCCTCACGAAATTATCTCCTGTCCTGAAGAGAGCTAGTAAAAATTCCATTGTCAAGTCCAAATTTCTAGCTGCCTCGCTGATCACCACCATGAGTTGGCACCACCATTTAGTGTCTTTTTAAATCATTACATAGGTAATTAGCTCAATGATTTTGTTTCTTTTCTTTTTGTAGTGATGGGATTTTATGAAATTCTAGGCTCCAACATAAGAATGAGTAGGTGATTTTGTAATTTTTGAAAATAATACTGTTCATTTGAAAACCAAAGCTTTGAAAATAGTTTCTAATCTAATCATTCATATAAATTTAATACACACTTGGAGAATTCAGCTTCTGGGAAAGTAAAATTTAGAGATATATTGGTGAATGTTTATTATACAAATTCGTATATGTAGAAGACAGAGAAGGTCACAGGATAAGGTGTAAAATCATTCTGATAGACTTTATGCTAATGACATGCCACCCATAGCTGTACTAATATAATGGTCTGTAATATATTAAACAAATTATAATTTATGATTTTGAAACTGAAAAATCCCAATTCATAAGGTTTTTATGTTTCGAAAGGGAAACTAAATGTAATAAATGGATTCTAGCAATTAGAAGGCTATTTTGCATGCCATTAATATGCTAGTATATGCTACTTTTATGTATTGATTGTACCACTAGAGTTCCCCGGTTAACTCTATTTGGCCCAGCTTATTGATAGGTATAAAACATATCAATAAAATATCATTAAGATGCTTTGTAATTCAAATTTTTGCAAGTCCCTACTGGTCCTGATTTATTAGTAAAATCATGCTTAAGTAGTAGTACAGTAAGTGAATATCTTTGTTTTTGAACAGTTGTGCCGCCCATGGGACAGTACAGTGTCACTTGTATTACATAATTGTTGCAAATGGACCTTTCTGTTTTCATTGGACCTTTTTGTTCCCATTGGCTTTCAGGGCCATTTTGAAACCTACATTAAAGAGAATTGCTGAGATATCTTCTTCTAGAAATGAACATGATGTTAGTAGAGAATCAAGAAGTAATTTGTATGTCAGACTCCTATAGTTTTGGAGAGCAAAGGGTACAAAAGTAGGCAGATGGTTATTATTCTCTTAGTAATTATTCTCTTTTTTAAAAAAAATTTAAAAATTTAATTAAATTTATTGGTACAATTTAGCTATATACAATGATCACATTCATCATAGGGAATTTGTACCTGTACATAATATACCTTGATTTGTCTTTTTTTCCCTCCTGTTCCCCTCCCTTCCCTTCAACCCCTCTTCCCCTCCTTATTTACAAAGATTTGTTTCCATTTTATCCTTCTTTTCTCACTTTTTCTTTTCCCTTCTTTCCTTTCCCCCTCTTCCCTCCCTAGTTCCCCTTTCCTTTTGAGCAATTTCTTCCCATTTCACCATATCTCTTGTACAGTTTGGTTCTTATTTACACTTTCAGTTTCTCACACCAGTGAGACCATGCAATATTTACACATGTATGTCCGATTTATTTCACTTAAGAAAGTGAAGGCTCCAGCCTCCAGTCAGGGCTCCAGCTCTCACGAAAGGAATGTGGATACATGACAACATGTGGATATTTGATATTTACCTGCCTCACTCTGAAATTTAAGGTTCTCTGCTCTTCTGTACAAGCAGTGTTTGTGATTTATTTAGCAGCTGATTAGGAACTGGAGACCCCTACTGCGTTACACTGAAGGCATGATGTTCACACTGTGAATCAGACAGAAAAAATTTATCTTATACATAGTATATAATGTTTATGAAGACATCTAGTTATAATACATAACTCACATGATTAAAATGAAAAGCCATAGGCAAGAACAATTAACTCTCAGCTGCTCAATAAATGCTTGTGACAGGATAAATGCTGGCTAAAAACAGCATTTGGAAAGAATCACATCTATATTTTCCAAGCTGAAATGTCATTAAGAAATTTAATTTATGCTGGGCATGGTGGCATACGCCTGTAATCCCAACACTTCGGAGGCTGAGGCAGGAGGATCACTGCAGGTTCCTGGGCTAATTTAGCCTGGGCTACAAAGGGAGTTCATGGCCAACCTGAACTATGTAGTGAGACCTTGTCTCAAAAAACAAACAAGAAAAAAGAAATTTTATTATTATTATTATTATTATTTTTTTTTTGTGGGTACCGGGGGGTCGACCTCAGGACCTCGTGCGCCAACAGGCACCCGTGCCGCTGAGCGATATCACCGGCCCCTTTTTCGTATGTGGGATCCGGGAGTCGAACTTGGGCCCTCGCGCTTGCAAGGCAGGCGCTTATGCCGCTGAGCCATCTCACCGGCCCAATTTTTATTATTTGTATTTATTTACTAATCACATTGGTTTATAACTGCCCCAGAATGATGCATGCAGAACCAAATTACAAGTTGAAATAAACTTTACATGATTATTTGTGGGTCTTTGCCTTATCATTGTCTCTGTAGAAATGTAAAAGTTTGCTTAAAGATCACTAGACAAACATAGTTCTTTCTGGAAAAAAATGTTTCAGTTTTAGTAGATGTGTCTTATTAGTATTCCATCAGAGATGCCTTGCTATCTTCTGATAGTAAGGAATAGTCCCAAAGCCGCCTTTAAGTGTTGGTTATAATGTTTCCGTGTCTTCAATTTGGGAATGTTTTGAAGCATGCAGTCCAGTCTTTTTTTTATTATTATTATTAAGTATATATTTCTGCAGCTTTAGTTTGAGTCCTTTCTTTTTAGAACCATTATGTGATTGAAATGCTTTTATGTATATCTATTGTACGTTTTTTTGTTTGTTTGTTTGTTTAAGACAGGGTTCTCGCTATGTAGTTCAGCAGGCAGGTCTCACACTCACTGTGGAGCCCAGGCTGGCCTTGAACTCACGGCAGTCCTCTTCAGCCTCCCCAGTGGTGGGCTCACAGGTGTGTGCTATGACACCGGGCTCCTTTTGTGTCCATCCATCTCCAACTTTCATTGGGGGGCTCTGGTTGATGCCATTTCTTAATGCATCATTGATAATTATGATAAACGTATCAGTTGTTCCTGGTGTCTGTTTTCCTTTCTCCTTTAGAAATAGAATTTTCGGGACATAGCTATCTAGAGCTAGGACTATTTTTTTGGCTATTTGTATTGGTAGAAGTTCCTCTAGTTCTGGTCAGTTGTGTGTATACATGTATGGTGCAGCCGCTTCTTTAACAAATCTTCCTTAAGAGATTGTACAGCATATGTGTGTGTGGATGTGCATGTGTATGTGCACATTTGTGTTCATGTGTACAAAGGGGTGATACCCCTTGTTTTCCTTATTCTCCTTGTTCTCGTTTTTAGTTCATTCTTTCTTCATATTCTGCTGCCTGGAGTGTAGCTGCCATTAATTTGAACCATAGGTTCAAAGCCCGCAAGGTAGAGAAACAAGACAGAAGGAGCCTGAGCCTTTGATATTTAAGGACAGTGAATGCCAAAACAGCCCAGAACCCCTAACTGAACTTCTATGTGAGAAGGAAATAAACTGTTATGTGTAATCAGTTGCTGTTTTGAGTTTTAGTCACAGGTGATGAACCCAATTTCAGTGATTGGATTCCACTATTATATATCATATTAACCACGTCCTTAACTACTGTATTAGTATATATTTTCACAGACTTGTGTACCAGTTAGGACCCTTAGAGGCAAGGGTGAAAACCAGCACCTATGTGCAAGGATCCTGGATTGACTCCCAGAATCACAGGGGACTAAGGGCTCCCCAGCCACTCCTTCAAGAATGTGTGTGTTCTATAACCAGGGACTCAGTCCTCTCAGGACTCCTTCATTTCACATGTTGGTTGTAATTCTCTTTTCCTCTTGGTTTTATTTTATAATACTGCAGATTGGCTTTTTCTAGTGAAGCGATATGGCTACCTGTGGTACCAGGCCTCCCTCCTTAGCAGTTGAAGACCCCAGGTAGACAACAGCTGTGTCTCAGCTTCTGTTGGAAAAATATTTGGTTGCAACCCAGATTGACCTGGGTTGGGTCACATGGCCACCTCTGTACCTGTCACCTAAGCACCTTGGATTGCATTTCCTTATTGTGATTACTTGGTATGGGGTGGAGAGATTGTGCCAGGGGAAGGGTGCAAGGATTGGCGGTATCCACTGGAGCTCCTTGTTCTAAATTATATTGGATGCTTCTGAGACAAAAGTGTTTATTACAGCTAATTCATTCATAAATGATTTGTAGTCAGAATCACCCTATTCTTTATTGAAAGTTCATGTATTTAAAAAGTCAGGGCTGCTCGCTTGCTTTGAATTTGGTTTCTGACTTTTATGTTGTGAAATTTGGCAAAACTGAGCTTAGATTCCTTGTTTAGGAGCGTTGATGAAAATGGATTCTGGCCATATTATTACACCATCCGGAGCTCCCTAATTCATTTTCAGTCATATTGGTTATAATGCTAACACTGAAGCATTGCTGTACTCTTTTTTTTTTTTGTGGGTACCGGGGGTCGACCTCAGGACCTCTCGCACCAACAGGCACCCGTGCCGCTGAGCGATATCACCGGCCCTTTTTTCGTATGTGGGTTCCGGGAGTCGAACTCGGGCCCTCGCGCTTGCAAGGCAGGCGCTTACGCCGCTGAGCCATCTCACCGGCCCACATTGCTGTACTCTTAAATCGTATTAATATAGATTGGTTATAATGCTAACACTGAAGCATTGCTGTACTCTTAAATCCTATTAATATAGATATTAGGAATTATTTTGGATATTAAGGCTGTTAATTCTGAAAAAATACTTTAGTATCACGAATTTAACTTAAAATTCTAAAACTAGAGAGCTGTTTTAAGTAATTAAAATTTGGCAGTTGTATGTTTGCTGTATGTAAAATTCGATAAGTAAAATATTTTCAGAAGAGCTTTGGTATGCTGATTTACCACGGTTTCAAATTAGGAAATAATTAGTAACAAATTAGGAAAGAGCAATTAATTGAAAGGTAATGGTGTCTTGGGACTGAGCTTTGTGGAAGGGGAGGGGAGATCTAGTCAGAGGGCATGTGTGCAAAGAGTAAGTAGAGCCTGGTCTAGACTGGACAAAAGCTAGTCCTGACACAGTGCGCTCTTTCAGGTGGCTTTCAAGCAATATGGAGACACTTCTGAGACTTCACAGAGAAAGATTTATTGCTTGTGGTAATACTTATTTTATTTATTAATCAGGCTTCAAGGCAGATGTCTGTGATCTTTCTCTAAGACCCTGAAAGTCTCAAGCTTTTCATTGTTTTCTGTATTCAGACATGACAGGAAAATCATATCACTCGAATCACCTAAAGTGTTACCCGATTTTTCTTGCTGTCATTTTGCCAGAACACACGAGAAGGGAGGGGAAAAGGCTTTGCTATTTAGTGAACAAAGAAGAATCCATTTGACAGATGATATCAGCCCTGAACGTGTCTTTTTTGATGAGAACCTTTCCTAGGTGATGCTCATTATAGTTCCAAACAGGAAGAAGGAGGGCCAACAAGGCAATCTTGCAAGGTGTCATAGTATTAATTTTTCATTGACTGTATCAGGCGCGCTCCGTTATGACTCATGCTGTTTCCAGGAGTTTTGATTCTATTGTGAGTGTTGGAGATGGTGCCATGTGGAACTCCAGTCGGAATAGTTACTACAACAGGCAGACCAGAGCTCTTTCCTTACCCGTGACAATGCTCATTCAGGTCAGAGATGAGGCATCTGATTGCCCTTTCTTCCAGCCTATTTTTGGAGAGAGGCAACAGGACGTTTTCTTTTCTCCTCGGGTGGCACGCATTTGGGATTCTTCTTTGAAGGAGGGAGACAGGCACACTTTTAGTGATTAATGATAAAAGTTTACAAGAAACTGAAGTCTTCTGAATAGAAGTTCAGGAATGTTGTATTATTTTCATTTGCAGTGTGAAAAATCTGTTGTGGTATAAATATCTGAAGTAGTATGGCCAGGACAGAAATAGGTTTCTGAGAAATGTGTGGCGTATGTATTTCCTGATAATATTACAGCTTTATCTACTGATCTCAGGGACAGCCTGTGACATCCAGATTCCTCTGGGCTTAGCCTTCTCTCCCTTGTGTCTTCCCCAAGGCCCATTCCATTGCACAACCAGCCCTTGCTCAGAGCTTTCCTCATGAGTTCAGACATTTCCTGAGTTTAAACTACTAATTAACTGTCCAGTTTTCACATTTTTTGGTGACTCTGTACTTGCATAAAGGGACGATCAAAAAACAGTGAATCTCTAAATAAAATTTATTATAATAAAAGACACATTGTCATTAATCCCCTCAAAATACTTTGAAGTGTGGTCTTCAAACACACAGTTCTTGTCGTTTTCAAAAGCAGTTCTGGAAGTCCTCTTTCATGAGTGTCTTTACAAGGCTGGGCGTGGTGGCGCACACCTGTAATCCCAGCACTCAGGAGGCTGAGGCAGGAGGATCGCTGTGAGTTCAAGGCCAGCCTGGGCTACAAAGTGAGTTCAAGGCCAGCCTGAATTGCAGAGTGAAACCCCGTCTCAAAAAGACATACATACACACACACACACACACACACACACACACACACCACACACAAAGGGTGTCTTTACAAAGTATGATAAAAAGTATAGTGAATTCTTCTGCTGAGTATTATCCAATGGAAAGGCAGGATCATAAAAACATTACAGTGTGTCCTCATCCAGATTTGGTACCATGTGACTTCTGGCTCTTGTCCAAAATCAAAATGACCATGAAATGTAAATGTTTTGAATCAATTCAGGACACTAAATCAGCCACAGCAGCACAACTAAAGACACTTACGAAAGAGAACTTCCAGAAAGTGCTTTAGAAAGTGACAAGAATGATGGGATAAGCGTGTTTGAAGTGAGGGGGAGTATTTTGAGGGGGTTACTGGGAATGTGTCTTTTATTTTATTTATTTATTTACTTTTTAATGTGGGTACCGGGAGTCGAACTCAGGACCTCGCACTTGCCAGCAGGCGCTTGTGCCACTGAGCGTTATCACTGGCCCTTTTTTTCCTTTATGTGGGTTCCGGCAGTTGAACTCAGGACCTTGCGCTTGCCAGGCAGGTGCTTATGCCGCTGAGCCATATCACTGGCCCAGGGAATGTGTCTTTTACTGTAATAATTTTTAAAAATTTAAACATTCACTGTATTTTTCCATTACATTTGTGTATATCCTGATAAAAGGACATATTTTCTTGTTATGTTTATTATGTCCTATTTGAAAATAACTAACAGAGTAAATGTCATCAGGTTCCAATTTTGCTATACTGTAATTTTTCAGTTTAACCTTATTTTATTAGGTTATTAGTTTTTCCAATCTTGTCTAGTCAGTTAAAATTCCAGCTAACTTACATGCCAGTCGTCAATTTTATGAACCTAAAATGACAGAAGTAGTAATAGTATTTTCTAGACAGTGACATTTTTTCAATATTATATGATACATTTTTGTATTTTTAAAATTTTACTTAAAGTAGGCTATGGGGAAAACTCCCTCTAGTGTTTGTTGGAGAAAATGCAAGTGCTATTTATCTGTGTAATTAAAAGAATAGTGAACATTAAACTCATAATCAGATGTTTCCTTTTTTGCAGGGAGAATGGTACTGAAGATTGAACCCATTTAAAATTTTTTGTAGTTTGAGACGGGGTCTCACTCTATGTTACTAAGGTGCTTAGGCTAGGCTTGAGCTTGTAGTCCTCTTGCCTAAGCCTCCCAGAATGCCACAATTATAGGCGTGTTCCACCACATCTGGCTGTCAAACTAATTTGATGAGTACAGATAATCCTGTTGAATAAGTAGGTAGTAGGTTGATCTCATGATATATGTGCTTTGTGGTTGGGTAGAGGGATATGCTGCATTCAAAACCATGGATCTCATAGTGCCAGATTATGTAAATAAATAGCATTTCAGTGGTGTTTCTTAGGGTGTTATTAAGTTAGAAAACAGAAGATTATCTTTCTTGTTTACCTGTTTATAAGAAACTTTACTTTCCTGCTTCTATGACTTTCTTATTTTGCTTTGTAAAAATCATCTACATATACACATTCCATATCCAAAAAATGAAATACAGAATTACTTTTCATAAGTGACACATATACTTTATAATTAAACTAAGTTATTCTTGTAAGGTACATAATAGTTTTTTGCCTAAGTACTCGCAAACTTTTTCCAAAATTTATTCCTTATATAAATATAATTTGTATATATGGTAGTTCCCAGTCCCATCTTAGGCAGAGAAAGCAGTTTGTCTACATTGTTTGATTTGTCGTCACAAAACCGTTTTTTTTCATATTGGCTAATTTCTGAGTTTTGCCTTACATCCTTGAAATCTTTGGTTAAGCCTTACAGTAAAATGCAGATGCCCCCCGTGTGAGTTCAGGAAGGGTAGCCTGAGGTTCTAAAGAAAACACCACAGATTAGTCTACAATCAGCCTTGAATTAAGTTTAACATCTCAAGTTCAGCATCCTGTTGAATTTTCCTCTCCATCCTCATCTCAGCTCATGAGCACACTTCCTATCTTACAGAGGAAATTAAAACAGTTGGAGGAGAAAAAGTACTAACACCCACCAAGTCTGCCTGCACCTGTGCCCGTGTATTCTGCCTTCCCCTTTCAAATGAACTGTCTCTACCTCAGGTTAGTTCGGTCTCTTCCCTTCTGCCTGCTTAAGGCCGTCCCTCTAGCAACTTTGCCATCTCTCTCCAGACCGTTAACCTTTCTGTCACTATTGTATGTTTTCTATTGGGAGCTGCCATCAGCTCTCCCATCTCATGTGTTTCTCCAGCTCCTGTCCTGAGAGGTTGTCTGTCCCTATTGTTTTGAACTGCATTCCTGAAATTCTCTTTTAAACCGAAGGTTTTTGCCTTCAGCCCCCACCAAAACTCGTCTTGTCATAGTCACCTATGATCTCATATTGTTTACTCCTTTCTTCTTGGAAACCTTTCTTTTTCTTCCAGGCTGGCCTCAAACTTGTGATCCTCCTGCCTGAGCCTTCTGAGTGCTGGAATCACAGGTGGGCACTACCACGTCAAGCTTGGAAACCTTTCTTACTAGGCTTCTTGATACCACACTCAGCTGGTTTTACCTCTGGATGTTGCAGTACTGTATTTTCCTTTGTTCATAGCGCTTCATCTTCCAAACTATGTTCCTCTGGGTTTGGTCCCTAGAAATAGTTGAGTGTCTAATAGTTCTCTGCCTAATTCTCTATGTCTTTCTTTCTATCCCATGCCACCCTCCCATCATCTACACTCACTCTCTTGATGAACTCATGTAATTTCATGGCTTTAAATGCCATCAATATGCTATTAGCTTCCAGTTTTGTATCTCAGCCCTGATCTCCCACTGAACACCATGCACATATACGGATTCAATTGCCTACTGTACTAACATCTCCCTTGGATGTCTATAAGCTTCTTAGAATTAACATGTCCCACGCTAAACTTAAACCATCCCCTTTCCTCAATCTATTTTACCACACCTCCATTTTTCTCATCCCTCTGGCCCAAAACCGTGAAGTCACCCTGGCCTCCTCGCCTTCTCCTACACCCCACATCAGATCCATAACAAAACTATGTTATCGATATCTTTAAAATTATATCTAGAAGCTGCTGCTGAGTGCCACCTCCCTGGCTGCTTCTCCTTACCTGAGGTCAGTGCAGTTCTCCATTTTCCACACAGTAGCCAAAGGGATCCTTTGAAAATATAACTTACATCATGTTATTTCTCCACTCAGCACCCTCCCAGTGATTTTCTGTTTCACTGAGAATAAAAGCCAAAATCCTTTCAAGGCCCTGCATGATTTCGATCTGCCATGTCCCCGGCAGTAGCCTTGTCCACAGGCTCACTCATTGGCTTCCAGCCCCTTAGGCTCCCCGAAGTTTCCTGAACACGCCGGGCACGTTTGCGCTTCAGGGCCTTCGGACTCTATGTCTACCTGCTGTGCTTCTCCCCAACACATTTGTAGGGCTCATGTCTTTGCTGACCTTAGATTTTTCTTAGAGATCATTTTATAGAGAGTCTTTTCTCTAAAAGTGCAACACTTTCCCTACAAATTTTCCATCCTTCCAATTATTTCCTTTCCTTTCCTTATTTTTTCTCCTCGGAAATGTTCACTATTTAAAATTCATGATATTTTGCTTACTTTGTTTATCATTTTTTCTTCCTTACCCTCTCACTCTCTCCCCATTTAAGTTTTGTGAAGGCAGGGATTTTTATTTATCAAGAGCGTCGTCTTTTATTCCTTTACACAGCAGAAATTAAAATTATATTAGGTTTAATTAATATATCTACTAAACATTTTTATATAATTTTGTAAATTATATTTATTAATTATTGAGTACTGTCACTGTTCCAGCATTGTCAGGCATATTTGCACATTTAATTTAGTTTTCCCAGCTTAGGTCCGAGATAAACATTGTGACTTCCATTTTGCAGATGAAAAACTTCAGGCTGACAGGGCGTAATGTATTTTCTGTAGATGATTGCAAGTACTGGAGCAGGGCTTTAAACTGAAGACTTCTAACTCCATGTTGTATGCATTTCTAGTGTGCTTACTTCTCGTGTGTGTGTGTGTGTGTGGTGTGGTACTGGGAATTAAACCCAGAACCTTCACAGTGAGCAACACCCCCAGTTCTTTTTGTTTTTTGGGACAGGTCTTGCTAAGTCATTAATTTGCCCAGGATAGGCTCAAACTTGCAGTTCTCCTGCCTCAGCTTTTCAGAGTGCTGGGATTACAGATATGTGCCACCATACTTGGCTTACTTCCCTTTTAAAATAATCATTTTTTGCTTTCGAAAGGGAATTTGAAAACAACAGTCTTTGAGTACCCTTTTACCATCTAACCTTTTACTATCCACCTCATCTTGTCTTGTTAACATTTACATTTCTCTCTAGTACCAAACACAAGCTCTTCTGAGATTCCATTCTCTTAGTCAAATCACGATTCCCCAGATTTTTCCCGATGAGTTACTTTTGTACATTTTATATATGACGACTTATGAAATTATAGTAGTCATAGGGTAAGAAGACACAAGTCTTCTCTCTTTCAGAGGAGGAATTCAGGGCTCTGAGCAGTAAGACAGAATGAAAGGGGAGAATGTAGAAAGGTTTAAGGAAGGTACCTCTGTCTCTGCTACCTGCGGGGACACAGGAAGCAGCCAGCAGCCAGAGAAGAGCTGAACTGTAAATGCAAAGCGGCTGAGAATGGCTAAGAACTGAAGCCTGGTCTGAGAGGAAACTGCCTTGGCTCATGGCCCAGAGATGAAAAACAAAGCTACTTACATGACTCTGGTTTAAGTCACAGAGACACTGTGCTTTGCTTTCTTTGGCCCCAGATAGTTTAGTCTCTTCTACTCTCATTATTTTCTTCTTTTTTGTTTTAACTTTTGATGTGAACAGTTTGTTTCCACATGTGCAAAACAAGATGGGTGTGTGTGTGTGAGAGGGTGATTTCTTAAAGGCACCTTTTGTAAAATTCAGTGATTTAAAAGTCACTGTTTTACTGTTTTGTATCTAGACTCAGTCAAAATTAAACTTCATTTTTCTATGAGAAATTTGATTTAAAGTAAAAATTTAGATTTTTAAAAAAACAAATACAGAGAACCTAAGAAGTATTTTAGGATAAAAATTAAAATGAGATTGTCAGACAGTCTCCCCCGCAAGAAAAACACAGCGTAAATGATGATGGACGCCTCCCAGGCACATGAGGCTGGAAAGAGGGCTGAGAATGGCTAGTGTTTCCTTCATATAAAACCCTGTGTCCTGCCGTGTGTATACCTCCCATCATTTTTCATTATTTAAAGATGAGCTTTTTAACAGCCTAATAAAAATGATAACATTAAGTGAGCAAGTTACTTCATGCCATTATATTTTCAGCATCTTCCCATGTTGCCTGGACAGTGTACTCTCCACTTTTATTTTTTTACAATTATCTAAATCTTGCTGTGCCTACTATAATTATTATAAAGCAATTAATAAGGAAGCAAGCAGTTAAACTCATGTCAGTGGTAACAGATTGACCTAATTATGATTTTTTTGGTTTAAATATATTTTAGCAAGTTTATTTTCACATCCATATTTATATTTACTTTGTAAGTTCAACTAATCCCTCTGAGGAGAAAAGGTATCATGCTATATAGATTAATCTTCTCTTATCTGTGTAATTGGTAAGTGCTGTGGTTGTTTAAACAGCACAAGAAAGGCAGTGGTCATCAAAAGTAAAGGGTAGCTTTGCAAAGACAGCTAAAGCTTTTGCTCTTTACTCCTGGGCAATCTGTGTATTTCCTGATTGCAGACTCAGGAAATACTTAACTTTTGAACCAATAACGGTTACTTGGAAGTTTGATAGTTGGCTGCACTGTGTTAGTGTGGACTTTCACAAATACAATGAAACTGCTGCTGGCTTATTTAGAAAGAAAGAGAACTTCTTAAATGCAACTAAGGGCTAATACTGAGGCCCACAGAAATCCGGCTTATTCAGCGCTTTTTAGGTGAGACGCCAACGTTCAGCTGGCTTCCTGATCAAAGGTACAGTATCTTTTCTTAGTGCTTTTTATGTTATGCGGATTTGTTTCTCTTTTGTTTGCATGCGCCTTTAAATATCAGTGTGGCACTTATAAAAGGTGTTTGCTTTTGAAGTTGAATGAAATGTAGTTTTAAAAATATCAATTGACTTCCTAAACTGTGATAAATAATTATTATAATTAATTAATGAGAAGTAGTGTAAGCTGAAGGAATCGAGTGGGATTTTTTTGTTTGTTTGTTTTTGTTTTGGTCTGGAGTGAGAAATTGCTTTCATGTCTGAGTCTTGGTAGTACTTGAATCTACGTTGTTTCAGTGAGGTCAGTGAAGGTGTAATGACCAAATACTGGCTAAAGGTGGCGCTGAGCTTTTTCTAAATATCTTGAGACACTTGGACAAAGCTCTGTTCATTTTATTTATCACACATTGATTATTGTGTGTTAATGAAGAGGAATAATTTCAACAACTTAGTCCATTTCTGGCTTCATAATAAAAATGATTTTCCCTCTCCTCAGTGTACATTATCTTTTTTTTTTTTGTGGGTACCGGGGGGACGACCTCAGGACCTCGCGTGCCAACAGGCACCCGTGCCGCTGAGCGATATCACCGGCCCCTTTTTCGTATGTGGGATCCGGGAGTCGAACTCGGGCCCTCGCGCTTGCAAGGCAGGCGCTTACACCGCTGAGCCATCTCACCGGCCCCTCAGTGTACATTATCTTGCTCTTACGTTGACATTGACCCAAAAATAAAGTCACAGAAGTTGGAACTACATGAGACCTTTTTGACCATCTGTGTAGTCCCCTCCTCATTTTGTTTTTGAAAAATAGTAGTCCAGAGTGGTGAAACACTTCTTCCCAAAGGTACTGAGTAAATTATTAACAAAGCTGGAGGTAGAATATAAGCTTCTTAGTAATTAGTTTAGTGGAGTCTTTTTCAGTATGTTGTTTTGGGTTAAAGATTAAATGGTGCTGCAGAGTAAAAAGTTTGCCTTGACTTCGTAGCAAATCTGCATTAGACTCTGTGGGTTGCAGGCGGAATCTGAGGAATGGAGTTATTTGCAGCCTGACTGTGAATAGCAAGAATACATAGCACTTGGAGGCATTCTGCAAACACACTATTACTTCCTACTTGGGCTGAGCAATGAGCAGGATGAAAAGCCATGGCTTTCCATTTTGGGAGTGCCAGCTCTCTCGAATCATCAACAGGAATTTACTAAACCTGTTGCAGTCGGTGAGAACTTTTGTCACATTCTAGGTAGTTGTTCACTACTATATGTCTGCCCATGTTTGTCTGTGGCATCCATTCAGTTTTTTCTGAGCAGACTGTTTTTCTAGTGGTGATGTGGAAGAGCTGTAGCAGGAAACAGTCACCTCGACTCGGTCTGTCTCACTTTGCCTGCAGTGTAATGGTACACGAAAAAGAGATCTTTGGAAGATTCAACATATACACGAAGGAATTAAATCCATTCAACAATGCTTAGTAAAGATAAAAATACTTCTGTTAACACTGTACTATAGGAGAATGCTATTCCAAAATACTGTGTGTATGCAAGTAATGGATAGAGATTTTATTTCTGTTGTGTTGCCTCTGATACATACTCTAAGTAAATGCCTCAGTAAAAGGCTTGCAAGGTTCTCGGATAATTAATTTCTTTGCTATGGATATTTTGCTATCCTATTACTAGTGTGTCCCTTCTGGTGTGGGATGAGTAAGTAGTGGGGGGTGTATAATGCTATATTTTATACTGTGTCTTTCACATAAAGATCGTAAATGTTAGATCAGTTTTGTGTTTAGCGTCTACAGCTCACGTAAGTGAAAGTCGTGGTTAGTCAAACCCAGGAGAAGGTTTTGAAGCCAACTAAAATCTGTTTTATGATATAAACACCTCAAATTATTGGAAGATTAAGTTATCTGCACAGTTCAGAACTCAAGATGATAAACTTTGCTTATCAAAATCGGGTCATTTGCTGAATTATGTTTAGTTTTTGAGCCTTTTCCTGTAGTCACAGGGAGGAGTCTTGGATGAATACAGAAATTCAGCCACTAATCAGATGTTCACTAAAGAGGTGTCCATACAACAGGACAGGAAAAAAAGGCAGTTGAGAAGATTTGACACAAATGAGGTTGAACTGGCTTTATTTGCAGTTATACTTGTAGATTATGACTCGAAGGCTATACTCAAATAGATGGCATGGTGTAGCAAGTTAAAAAAATCTACAAGTTAAAAGAGTCCTACAGATAATATTTATGATTCTGTAATCAAATGAGCAGTATTTAATGGAATAGAATTAGTGAGGAGGAAAAGATCATTCTCTTAGAGCTTTGCTTAACCAACTAGAATCGTTTTACTTTTTACAGGATTCAGCGTCAGCTAATTTATTCTCCCTAGATTTGGCCTCATCAGGTAGGGTGAATCACATACTAAGGCAAGAAAAAAAATGACAGAGGGCTAAGATTGCTAGTCACGTGTTAGCACTGACACTTGACTGTCCCTGAGATGTGTCAAATATTCAGAGTGGCTCACTGAAACTATAGTATGAGGACTTTATCCTTTCATAGGAAATACTCTGGCCACCTGAAACTTGTGATTTTTAAAGCTGTTAATGCTTTAATAGTACATCTTAAATAATTAAGTGAAAGAGAAGAAATTCTGGTTATAAAATTGGCACTAGGAGATTTAAAGACCTACCATATATGTCTGAATATGAAGCAGCCCTGAATATAGGGTGGTCTTCCTTTTTTGACGGAAGTTAAAAATTACTGAGAAGGTTTTTTGGGGTTAATACAAATATTGAAAACCTCTTATGTACAGGGAATTATTCTTGGTTTTGGTGATGCACTGGTAAAAATAATGGAAGAAAAAAGGGACAGAAATCACCATCCACTTAAAACATATATTCTTTTATTTTTTCAGTACTGAGAATTGAACCCATGGGCACTCTACCAGTGATCTACACGTCCAGCCCTTTTTAATTTTTATTTTGAGACAGTCTACCTAACTTGCCAAGGTGTGATTCAAACTTGTGATCCTTTTTCTTCAGCTTCCCTCTGTGCTGGGATTACAGGCATACCAGTGTGCCTAGGATATATATTTTACTTTACATAATAAATAAGCTATACAGGGCCAGTGAGATGGTTCAGCGGTGTAAGCACCTGCCTGGCAAGCACGAGGGCCAGAGTTCGACTCCCGGAACCCACATACGGAAAAAGGGCTGGTGATATCGCTCAGCGGCACGGGCGCCTGCTGGCGTGTGAGGTCCTGAGGTCGACCCCTGGTACACACACACACACACAAAAATAATAATAAGCTATACAGAATGTTAAAGGTGTTAAGCACTATGGGGAGCAAAAAAGCAGGGAGAAATCCAGAGGAATGGTGGCTGTGTGTATATGCAACTACATTGGCCTGAGAGACAGCTGGGCGCTGTCTCATAAGGTGACATGGCTTTAGATGAGGTGAAAGAGTGACCCTGGTGGATATCTAGGGTAGGAGCCTGCAGTTTACAGACCTTCAAGTAGGATAAAGGACTAGTGAGGAGACCGTTGTGCCTGAAGTGGAGTAGGCAGGAAAGGAATGTAGAAGGAGATGTAGGGCAGAGGAGATGAGGTGAGGATGAAAAGATGAAAGTCCAGGTTGACTATCTAAAGTCATAGGGAAGATGTGTAACCACAGTGCAGATTTAATCTCTACCCATATCATCTCTGAGCCCTCTGGGACACTGAAGATCTCATCTTTTACTCTTCATCATCAAGTGGAGAGCTACTGGAGGGTTCGCGTGTGAGTAATGGGAGGGGGTATAAAATTTCTCCTATACCCTCCTGGGGTCTCCAGCAGTGACTGACATGAGATAGAATCAAGGTGACAGGTATCCAATTTTTGTTTAGTAATTATTTATGTGTACATGGGCTTACTCACAAGAAAAACAAAAATCCGAAGAAGCAGTTGGCTAGACAAAGAGTAGTAAATTAGGAAAACATGACAAGACCAAGCATTTGGACTAAGGCAGTTAAGTGTGGAAAAGTGACTAGGAAGGTAGGACTCGTTTAACATAGTTGATTTATTAGGATTTTCTCGGTGTTGTCTCCCATGTTTGACGATAAGCATGACTTCTTTGTGCTTCTGGGAGGACATCTTTCACTTGGGAGTTGTCTTTTGCTTCCAGGAAGCAAAGGAAGGTCAGAGTGCCCTTCTTGCATCTAATGTTACTCAAGTGCCTTTAACTCAAAATAATCAGTACACCAGAGTGGTATATTTTAGGGTGATTTTTTTTTTTTTTTTTTTTTTTTTTTTTTGTTCTCTAAAGTATCATGCCAGAAGTTTAAGAAGGATCATTTTGGCTTTTGAGAGTAGGTTGGAGGGCTAGGGAAACCAGTTAAAAGGCTATTAGAGTAAACCAGGTGAGATGATAAGTGGTATCCCAGTGTATGTGTGCGCCATATTTTCTTTCTTGTCCACTTGTTAATGGGCATTTGGATTTTTTCCAGTGTTTTGGCGTTGTGATCAAAGCTGCTGTGATATTTTGCATATGCGCTCTTCTGTGGTTATGTTTTCTAGTCTTTTCACTGGGTCACAAGTAAGGTCTGTCACCAGACCCTGTCTGAGGAGGTTCCCTAAAGGGTAGATGGTGACCTTAGTTCAGTCTGCCGAAAGGTTCCTGACTCACATCAGCGATAAAGGATTCATCAGTGTGACGCATAGGCAGGTTTTGCAGAGTTAGGAAGTAAGAACAGGAAAAAAAATTCCAGTTAGAGTGACTGGAAGGGGCTCACTCTGATGAAAGGTTTAGATAGGCCACACAAAAACAAGAGGCCAGCTTTTTTGGATTAGCTGAGGTACAGTAGGATGTGGGCAGGTCATTATCTCAGTGCTGGTTTCGAAGCTCCAGAGGAATGCTTATGCCTTGAGGGGCAGTTGGGTTCTCATGAGACAGTCCTCCTTGCTCAGAGGGTGATCTCTGAGGTTCCGCCTTTCCTATACCCTAGGTGATTACAGGTTTAGGACTATGACTGGAGGCTGCTAGGCCTTGCTGTAGGAGATCTGCAAACGCTGGTAATCAGATATCCCTGTAAATCCTGAAAACTACTTTAGTTACTTTCATCTTGGTGTCCTCAGTCTGAAGTGGGATTAGACAGGGCTAGGTAAATTGAGGTTTAAGAAACCTCGTTTTGCCAGTTTTTCCTAAACGATTCAACAATTCCTAAGGGCAGGGCTGAGCAGGGATCTGACCCACAGTCTTAAGGTAATAAGGAAGAAAAAATAGAGCGTCCTTGTTTCCTTTCTACCTATCTTTATTTCTTTTGTCCAACTCAGGTCTATGCTTAAAGCTTAAAAAGCTGCCAAACAGCTTTCTACTGTGGTGTGTCACTTACATTTTTGCACTCACCTAGGAGAGTTCCGGTTGCCCCATCTTGCTGGCCTGTGGTCCTTTTGATGTCAGCCATTCTAGCATCTGTATAGTAGTATCTGGTTGCATGGCTTCAGTCTGTATTTTCCCTGTTGCTAATGCTGATGATAGTGTCCCAGGTTTAACCTCTTTATCTAGAAAGTTAATTTTATCTTTATTATTGGAAGTTTGGTTCCTTTCAGCTGAGGCTTGAAAAAAGATGTATTTTGATTTATTAAAAGTTGGCAGCGACCTATATAGTCTTACGGTTTTTGGTGAAACTAATACATTCAAAATTTGAAAGTGTAATACTTATGTTAAATTTCAATTTTAATAAATTTTGTTACATTGGAGTTTTACCTCGAAGTCATTTATGTCATATGGTGTAATTTAAATTTACCCTCTATCTTGTGTAGGATTTATTGCTTCCTATGTTCTATGATTTAGGATGCAAATCCATTCCATGTGCAAATAACAGGTCTCTATACACATAAATTATCTCAGAATGTTCCACTAAAACAGGATTTTCAATTTTTCCTCAGGTTCCTGATGTAATCAGCAGCATAAGGCAGTTATCCAAAGCTGCCATGAAAGAGGATGCCAAACCCAGCAAAGACAATGAGGACGCCTTTTACAACTCTCAGAAGTTCGAAGTCTTGTACTGCGGGAAGGTGACGGTGACCCACAAGAAGGCCCCGTCCAGCCTCATCGATGACTGCATCGAGAAGTTCAGCCTGCACGAACAGCAGCGCTTGCGGCTCCAGGGAGAGCGGGCCGCGGACCCTGGCGAGGAGCTGGTCCTGGAGGGCGAGGCTCTGGGGTCCCCGGGGGACAGCCTGCCCGAGGAGGAGGAGGAGGCGGAGGCGGAGGACAGCCGCCCTGCCCTGCCGGCCCTGCCCAGCCAGCCCGCGCCGGCCAGCGCCCGCCTTTGTGTCCCTGAGCGGATTTTGGAAGATTGTGGCTTTGATGAGCAGCAGGATTTCCGGTCCCGGTGCAGCAGTGTCACCGGAGCCCTGCAAAGGAAAGTTCAGGAGAACAGCCAGAAGCCTCAGGCTCGACGCAGACATGCGAGCGCCCCGAGTCACGTGCAGCCCTCGGATTCGGAGAAGAACAGAACCATGCTCTTCCAGGTGCGGGGCTGGGGCTAGGAGCCTGCTCCCTGCGAAGTGCTGGACCTCCTGTTCCCCCTGCTATCACCCCACAACCCAAAGCGTAGCCATAACCAAAAATCCAGCTTTCATGTGTTTTCCCTTCAAAAGCGGTTAAGGCAGGTGGAGCAGGAAGAAGCAGTTAGAGGAGCTTCATAGGAAGTCCATGAAGCACTAGGAATAGATGACCCAATATGCATGATTACATGTAGGACAGATTGATATCTGACAGCACCATTTACCTTGAGCTGATTCTTAAATGAACACCTTTAAAAAAATAACAGTAGAAAGCCACTCTCAGAAAGAATGTAGAAATGTGAATCTAGGAGAGTGTGATTTGGCATGGAGAAAAGAGAGGTTTTTTAAGAGAGAAAAAGGAAAATTCTGGAGAATTTTCATAGATGTATTTCCGATGAGAACACACCAATTTACCGTGGCACACAAGAGGGGAGGTTAAGGGAACATCTCTGGCCTTTTAATTTACCGGATCATTTTTGAATAATTTGATGGAAGGTATACAGTTATGGGCACAAAAGATAATTCTTGATTCTAAAAATAATTTTTTGAAATGACATACAGTTTATAGAAAACTTCAAGTTCCACTGAAAGAACTTAATTCATAACCAGGTCCTGTAGAGGGTCTTTGGTCTTTAGCTTGTAATGTTTGAGTTTTCTTGAAAAAGTGAATGACTGTCCTTTTATCCTGTTTTAAAGAACCCCCAGGAGGAAATTCCACAGCATATAGTATCTTGGTAAACAGTCCCAGTGTATATTTACTTTGGTAGAACTTCATGTTTTTTGTTGTTTTTTGGTTAACACTAGGGGGGCAAGTAATTAAAGTGTCTTTGGTCTTTCCTATAGTGAAGAGTTCTCCCTCTTCTTTGGGCTATCAGATTTTTTCTTTTTCTTAGCTTGTTATAGTCATTGCTGTTAATTTTTCCAAATGGCTGTTAATTTTCAAAGAATTTAATTGAGCCCAATTACACATATGTCATTTCATTGACCATGTGGGAGAAAATATAGCATAAATAAATAATTACTGTTTTTGGAAATCATGAAGTGAGGATAGGTTGTCTACTTTTTTGATATCATTCCTATTTTGAGAAAAGTTTTTTTTTTGTATCTTATAATTTAAGACCAACTTAATTTTTGTGATTTTTCAACAAAGGCAAGAAATGTTTTGAAACAACCAATATTTGGAGTTAAAATTTTCTGTTGGATTGGGTGTTGTGACACATGTGAAATACGTATATTTAAAACATAGCATTTAGGTATTTAATTATAGTTATTTGTTGGGTATTTTATTAGTTGGGGATTATAGAGTATTATAAGTATTTACTGAATAGTAATCGTAAAATGAGATTATTAGTTGAATATATAATTGTAAAGTAAGATGGTAGGTCCTAATGAGTTGAAATTAATTGACATACTTTTATTTTTAAGGTTGGTCGATTTGAGATTAACCTTATCAGTCCAGACACTAAGTCAGCTGTGCTAGAAAAGAATTTTAAAGATATCTCCTCTTGTTCTCAGGTATGTATCGTGTTATGTTGTAGTATTTAAAGGACCAATTAACTACAAAACAACTGGGTTCCACGATTTACCGCAAAACAATAGGGCATAAACCCCTTCAAATTTTAATGTTTTCTAAAATTTTATTTTTTTTTTATTTTTTTTTATTTTTTTTTGTGGGTACCGGGGGGTCGACCTCAGGACCTCGCGCGCCAGCAGGCGCCCATGCCGCTGAGCGATATCACCGGCCCCTTTTTTCGTATGTGGGATCCGGGAGTCGAACTCGGGCCCTCGTGCTTGCAAGGCAGGCGCTTATGCCGCTGAGCCATCTCACCGGCCCTAAAATTTTATTTTTATCAAAGAGAATTTGTCTATAAATTAAAATTTGCTCATATGTTTGTGTGTATGACAGTAACAAAATCCTATCCAGACCCCTCAGCATCTGTCCTGAGAATCTGTCTTCATTTTGGTCAATTCTTTCCTTTGTAAAGACACTTCATCAGGTCCCTTCCACAGATGGAATTTTTGTGGTGGAGAATTCTTTTGGAAATACCACACAGTTAGTGTTCCTCAGAATCTTGGACAGTGGGACTTGTGGGTGTAACTGAGTCACGTTTGTGCTTTATGTTGGAGCAGATAGTAAAAGGAGAACTTGTGCCCGAACTTCTGTTAATGTACATGCCAAGCTTTGAAAAGAATGTTTTGATATTTTTGCTCTTGTAATTCACAAACTATGTGTTTAAGTGTTTCAAAAATAACTGGTGTAGTAAATGTGTGTAAGAGTATAAATTTAGGTCAGGGCCGGTGAGATGGCTCAACGGCCTAAGCACCTGCCTGGCAAGTACGAGGTCCTGAGTTTGACTCCCGGTACCCACATTAAAAAAAAAAAAAGAGTATAAAGTTAGGTATAAACTAATATCTGAGGCCCATAGTGATATCTTAGAATATCTACCCTAAAGTTAGAGCTACCTAAATATATTGTAAACAAAGCAAGAAATTTTGAAGTAGCCAGAATAGAGGAAGTATCTAAATCCAAATGTGGGAGTGTTATATGTATGCAAAGATGCCTCTTAGGAGGTCCCTGGAATTGAGAATTAACTTTTTTTTTTGGCTTAGTGACTTTATGTGCCTTGAAGGAATTGGATCTTGACAAGGTCTTTGCCTATATTTTAATGTTGAAAAATCATGACTGCTTATTAACTGTCCTGTCCTCCCTTCCCTTCTCTCCTCCCCCTTCTCTCCTCTCCTTTCCACTCTCCTTTCCTCTCTTTCCTTCCTCTCCATTCCCCTTCCTTCCCTTCTCCTTTTCTTTTTCCTTTCGAATTTTGGAGTTAGCGTTGCAGTAGTTATAATATTCAGAGATTTTCCCCCTCGAAGATAAGACCTTTTGTATATCTTGTTTATTGTTTAATTCAATCTCAGCTAATAGATTTTCACTTCTAGTATTTTGTTTGATATTTTCTTTCAGTTACATAGAGACAACATTATGTTGTGTTTACAAACATTCTCTGGTAATTTAGTGGCTGCCTCTGACTACAGGAAGAATATATTGTAAATTTCTAAAGTCCCACTTCAAGGATACAAATTTGGTAGAAAGATTATTTACTTTACCTGAAAAAGTATGTATTAAGCATTCTTATAATTACGTGTTTACTGAGGGCCCCTGCGAGAGTATAAGCAGCCATGTTACTGTTGGTGCCTTAGAACCGGCTGCACTGACATGGAATTTAACCCTTAGGTGCTCAGTGGATGTTGAGTGAATGGGTCCGCTCTGCATATGGGGCCTTGTGCAGTGCACTGGAGAGAAAGTGATGTATAAATCAAATATGGTTCCTGCCCCTCCAGAGCGCTGAGAGACATCCTTAAAATGCAATAATACCTCCTGCCCCCGCCTTCCCCATGTCTCCCAGGAAGAAAACAGGCGATGCTCATTCAACACCAAAAAAAAGAAGGAAGATGCAGCCAAACTAAATATAAAACTGGAAGTTCAAATAGAACTTTTGCTTTTCCTTTTAATTTTTATTAAAGGCAAACTTTACGTTTTGGTGTTGTGGTTCAGAAATTAAACAAAAGCATGAAGGAAATTGGTGGAAAGGCCTCCTAGCAGGACGCTGGTCAGGTGAGCTTGGGGTCCTCTCTTACTCAGTGGCTCTGCTTCTGTTACTTCCCACAGAACTGGCTGACACACGGGGTGGCTGCATTCAGGAACAGGCCTGCTTTGGAATACTGTACAACCACAAATGTTTCTTTCTTCAAAATCAGTACACTGCTTTCCTGGCAAGAGTGGAGAGTAGGGAGTAGCTTTCTTTCCTGGAAACGTTGCTCCCTGGAAGACTCACTGAGCTGATAAAGTCCTCTGAATTTTTCCCGTTAGTACTAAACTAGTAAAAAATATTCTTTAGTCACTAACGAGTTGTGCCAGTTGCGCTTATTTTCAGTTTATGAATTGCAGACTGACTCCTCCTTACTGACTTCTCTCAGAGTTGATTTCCTTTTTCCATTTCCACTGCATAGATTGAGATTGTTACGACAAGAAGAGTGGTTACCATTTATCAAACATTCCGGGAACTGTCATATAGATATTTAGTAGTCTAAATCTCATATTCCTGATAACAGGACCGTTACTGCTATTTTACTATGAAGAGTGGAGCCTGAAAGAAAATTATTAGCAATCTAGCACAGTTTATCATACCTAGCAGATTTGTTGAACCAAGATTTAAGCACAAATGTGGTTCAAAAGTCTCTTTTCACTTAAATTTTGGTGATTATAGGGCATTTAAAAATTTTTTTTGCTTACCTTGCTTTTCAAAGTACACACTGTGCTTGCTGTTACAATAATACAGTGTCGTCTATTAATTGGTATGTAGGTATTCAGACTAAATGAAAGTCATAAGTGATACAAATTTTTTATTAAATATAGCTGAAGTTACTTAGTCTTAAGTCCAGGAAGTACAATGATTTGTAAATGTGGATAATTGTCACTTGCAGTCATATTTTAGAAATATCACTCTTTCAACAATATGGCTTTTTAAGTGTCTATAAATAGAATAGACAAATAGTCTGGTGTTTCATGCAACTTTAGGGAATTGCATGGCATTTAAATCAAGTATTATCAATTGTAATTTTTCTCAGATTCTTAACTTCCTGTTGACAAGAACAGGTTTGTGATAAATCATTTGACTGGTGTTTTAAGAAGACAATAAATTGAAAACATAATTACTTACAAATACCGAGTAGTGGTTTTATTACAAGACACAGTAGATCATGCCATCAGTATTTTTTCTCCTGTGGCTCCAAGTCACAAGGTGTTTATCAGAAACAAAACAATCAGAGTTGGTCTCCCGCTGTCTTACATACCAACCAGCCAGCCTGTGAGTTTGCTGTGACATTATGTTCCCTATCACGTTGCTGCGAAGAAGAAATACGTGGAGCTGGGAAAGTGTGGCGTTGATGTTGATTTCCTGTGCTGTTGAAAGGATGTATCCCATGAATGCTGTATTGCCCTTCTTTCCTCTTATCCAGGGTATAAAGCATGTCGATCACTTTGGTTTCATCTGTCGGGAGTCTCCAGAACCTGGGCTGAGCCAGTACATTTGTTACGTGTTCCAGTGTGCCAGTGAGTCCCTGGTAAGTGGTGTTTCCCTTGTCCACACACTGCTCCCAACACATCCATCTTACAGAGGACTCATCTTGGTGAACCCAAGCGTCACAGGGGGAGAAAAAGGGCACCTAGAGATACGTTTTTACCCCTTACAGCAGTGCAAAAGTAGACAAATAAAAACAAATTATCATGGAAAGTTTTAAAACTAGGTACTTCCTCAAGTTTAACAAACCCAGTCAGGTATACCATGAGTATTTTTAAAAAGTAGGAAAAGATCAGAAAAAAATTTGTTACTTTTCTCATTGCTCAAATAAGACAATAAGAAAGTCTGTTTACCTCTGATTTTCTTAATCACTATAACAAGTATTTCAGGAGAATAAAGAACAATTTTGTTTTTTCTCCTTATATCATTAGCCCCTATACTCAGTTTTAGTGTCCTTGACTCTTTATGGTCTTATCTTACCCTTCATTTCCTTCTTTGACATTTAAAAGTCTGTTCTTTCCAATATTTCCCTCTCCTGTCTTCTGTTATAGGAACAATTGGAGTTTGAGAAGAAATACGTAAGACAGATTTAGAAATACATTTGACTAATAATTATGTTAATTTCTTTTTTCCTCTAAGATTTTACTTACTTTTCTGCCTGTGCTATCCCCTCAACCATTTTAATTGAAAGCTTCAGATATATACATTACCATTCTTTGAAGAACTTACAGAAAACTATTTTCTTAGCCACATAATCCTCCTGTCAAAATTTCTCCCAGGGAAACACATCCAACTTAGACATATGCACACAAGCTGGGAGCATTGTCCTTGTTTCCTTGGTACATGTCACAGTCACCGCTGCTTAACTCTCACCTTCTGCATTCCCGTTGAGGACACTTGGGTTAGGAGTAATGAAGGAGTGGGACTGGATAGGAACAAAGGCACTTTTAACTAGTGCCCTCTGGAGCTCTACCTTTTTTTCTAGGGAATATAATACTCCTGTCCCCAACAGTTTCTTATTCTAGAGAGTTCCATTTTCCCTCTAGATAACCAACCATACCTATGAAATATCCACCTGTTGGTGTCCTGCTAAATAGGTTCAGTTTAGGACTTGAGACAGAGATTTGAAAGTGGTCACTAGATAATGATAGTGGAAGGAGTGGGAGTGGATGAACACCCAGGGGAGAAAAGAGAAAGAAAGCCAAAAAAAAAAGTTAATGACACAACACTGGAAAATGCCAGCCGAGTAACACTTTGGTAAAGGATAGTCTAGGATACTCTGTTACCCGTGCCCCACTCCCCACCCATCCCTGCTGCTCACACGTCAATCCTTTGCTGCTTTATCTCCCCTGTAAGTCTGGTCTTTCTACCATGTTCTGGATCCCACACTGCCCTGCCTTTCCAAAACCTATCATTGATCCTATATTTTTAAATTATGTCAGCACCATTTACTCCATTTAGAAACTTTAATGTATTCTCTGTCCAGTTGTTTGTCAGTTCTATTGATTTAAAGAGAGAAATGTCTCTTTCACCCATCTCATCATCTTTTCCTCTTCAGTACCTGGTTCTGGAATTCTCGCATTGGTGTCCTGACTACTCTCCCTGCCACTGGTTTAATCTGCCATCTACTTACTGTCTATATTATGCTGGGGTTTTGTATCTCACGAAACCTCCTTCCAGGAGCCCATTTCGTGCCTCCTTATTAAAGGACAACATCTGTGTCATCTAGCACAAGGGCCTTCATTTTTCTCCGGCCTCTTGTGCTGTTACTCCCCCAGTGCAGAACACGTGCCATGCCCGTTCATGTCTGTGTCTTCATTCGTGTTGTTCCTTCTCACAAGCTCTTCTCTGGGCTAAACCTCAAAGCCTGGCTTGATGATTGCTGTGACAGAGCTTTCATTTTGGTTTGTTCCTGAAATCAGCAAGTTTGAGAGTCATGCATGGGCTACATGCACGATCAAGGATTTTTTTGTTTGTTTTTTCGTGCTGGGGGTCGAACCCAGGGCCTCGTGCATGCTTGGCAAGCACTCTACCATTGAGCTGCAGCCTCAGCTGGGACCTAGGGCTTCAGGGATTGGCTGAAACTCTCCGAAGGCCACCGGTGGGTTGTTGTGTGGAGTGAGGAGTCTGCATGTCCCAGGAGACCAGAACCAGGGTTCTCTGCCTTTCACTCTGTAAGGCTGGCCATGGGGGCCAGGTCAGTCTCCAGGGGCACCTGTTACTGAGCAAGGAGGAGTGACCTCTGTTCACCTTCTCTTTCCTACTGCTTCATCAGCAGTAGAACAGGCATGGCCTTGCTCTACCATAACCCAGATGCTCTTCCTCTTTACTTTTCCTATGGGTTATTCAGGACCAGCTGGATTATCTCATCCTCCCGAAGACTTTTCTGACTCCCTTTTCTCAGGCATCGAGTCCTATCACTGTCCTGCCATCAGGACCCTCCCTACCCCTAGCTCACAGGTCTCTGTCCGTTCCCACCAAGGCCCCTCCTTTTCACCTCTTTACTTAACCGCCACTCCACTGACTGGGAAGGACACAGTTGGGCCCTTGTCTTATTCGTGCTGTGTTTCTGGGCTGTTCTTCGTGTTTCCCTATTTTGAGGAACAGATTGGGTGCTTTGCTTTTAACTCTAGGCAGTCATCTTCCAGGTGCTGGCCAATCTCTGTTCACTGCATCCCTTTCATTAAAAGAAAAACTGTGTAACACCTTCATTTTTTCATTCTCTGAGTCTTGTTTTATTTTTAGTACTTAGTTTTCTGCATTTTGTCCCCATGCTTGTAGAATGAATTTTGGAAACAGGCGTCACAGGAGAAGGTCTGGGACCTGCTGCCTTTCCCTGCCATACTGTGACTGAGGCACTCACAGGTGCTGGCTGTGCACGCCCTCTAGTTCCTGTTACTTGAAGCAGTGTTGGGTCCAAGTTTTGGCCTTGTTCTTAAGAAGGCTCATTCAGGGCCGGTGAGATGGCTCAGCGGCATAAGCGCCTGCCTGGCAAGCACGAGGTCCTGAGTTCGACTCGCGGTACCCACACACGAAAAAAGGGCCGGTGATGTTGCTCAGTGGCATGGGCGCCTGCTGGCGCATGAGGTCCTGAGGTTGACCCCCGGTACCCACAGAAAAAAAAAAAAGAAGGCTCATTCAAACCCTGTTTCATTTCATCAGTAAGCATCTAACTGAATAGTGAGGCATCAGAACTGCAAGCCAGAAGAAACATTAAGTGTGTATTTCCTGCATAATCTGAGATGGCTCCACAAAGTGACAAATGGAGCAAAACAGAATAGTTAATTATAAGTTATATGAGTCTAAGCAGTGTTATGATTGATGCGGCTTGGCAGTTGTAATAAGACAAAAATATTGCAAAACTATGCATGCTGACACCTTTTCTGAGTAGTAAGAACACAAAATTAGCATTTTCTTTTGCTTCTTTGTAACAGTCGTGAATTAGTGTTCTGAGGGGCCCTGGAGAGATACACAAGAAGTTTAAATGCTTAATGTTTCCCTCCCACCCTCCATTTCTACCTTTCTCCCTCTCTCTCTCCTTCCCTCCCTCCCTCACTCCCTTCTTTCCTTCCTTCCTTCCTTCCTTCCTTCCTTCCTTCCTTCCTTCCTTCCTTCCTTCCTTCCAAGAGCTACAGGCACAGCTCTTTTTTTTAACTAATCTTATTAAGCCAACTCTTGAAATTTGTAGAAAATATTCTTTCTTTAAAAGTACTTTCTTCAAAATTGATTTAAAGAGTATGAAAAGAAAGTGCAAACTACTGCTACTTATAGACAAAGAAAATCTAAATGCTGTAAGTACAGAGCAAAATAGGCAAGGAAAATACAACAAAAAGGGGGAAGAAAAGATCAATGCTACCCAAGACTCAGAATTTATATGAGGTTAATAGTTAATAAAATAAGTATGGTATTCAATTAGAAATGAAATATTAGTGTATCTAGGAAGAATGAGGTACATATTCTAGGAAGTTATCTTTCTGTTATCTCTGGTATGGATTATAGTTGTAAAAGTAGATTGCTTAATAATTAAAGAGCAAGCAAACTAGGAAGGACAGCAGGTGAAGTGGTAAGTTCAAGTTTGGGATGTGTATTTTACATGACAAGTTTCAGATACTTGAGGGAAAAGCAATAATCTATGAGGAGTATCTCATCTGAAGAAAGACACAAATACTTGGTGTCATTTAGCCCAGGAACAAGAAGTGTGGAATGTGACTTTGGCATATGAACAGGCATGTGAGAACTTACACACAGTATATATAGCCTGTAGTAAATGGGCTTAAAATCTGAGAGATGCAGAGCTGAAACAGACCAACAACAATTGTTAACAATTGTTAAAATAGGATTGATTCCATACTTTATTAGAGAGTTTGAAATTTTAAGAGAATTAGATCTTTTCAAGTCTTTTCACATTGTATGAGTCTTAGACTTATTCTAAAATGCTATATAATACTGCTTGGTGTGTAATATTTGTGAGCATTATATTTATTGTAGATTTCTCCTTAGCATTAAATTAACTTTTTTTGTCCAAACTCATGCTTTTCTCTGAGAACGTACTTTTACTGGATGGCAATGCCAAGAATATTTTGGTTTTGTGTGCATATAGTTGATTTATCTTTGTCATAACTTTGCTTTTAACCTTTTGACATGACCTATGATTTTTTTTTCTTGTTGTAGTCATAGTGAACTAATTTGAACTTTTAGTCACACTGGTCTCATGATAGACTTTATAGGCCATCTGGAAAGTGTGATGGATTTTAGAAAATAAAACATTTAACATTTTATTAGTCAAATAAAGTTTTTAGCAATATATTTGGCCAGGTGACGTTGGTCACTATATTTCAGACAACATTGAAATAGCCCTTCAAAGATGATTGCGCAAATATTCAGTATTTCCATGAGGTCTTTTATGATGCAGAATTATTAAATAACTAGTAATCTCAATGAAGCTATTTATATTACTAAGCCAATTACTAACTGTTCAGTGTCTTAAATAAATGAAAAACAATAAAATACAAATGAATGTTTGCATAAATAATTAAATTGCCTTTGAGTATTCAACAAGGCATATGAAATAAAAATGTAAAGACATTAAACATGCAGTGCTTTTTAGTTCTAAGAATTAGTTGTTTTTTTTTTAATTCTGATTTTATATATATATTTTTTTTTAAAGAGAAGAAAAAACAAAACAAATCAAACAAAGAACAAATTTTCAAAACAACATAATATGAGGGTAACAATGGTCAAGAATTAGTTTTTATTTTTAATTATAGTATAAAATGGAATAATTCATTTTTATTTCTGCAATGCTATGAAATTATTCTTAAGCCTCTTTAAGATTCCTAATATAATAAAATATAACAATAAAGATTAACTGCTTAGTGTTTGATCTTTGCTTTCAGTAATATTAAATGGGTAAAGTTTCTTTTTATCCCAGTTTGCTCATACACACAAATGGAGGAACAGATTAAGTTCTTTAAATAATAACTTATTCTTAAACCAGGATATAGGGGAAAAAAAGAGCCAAAGTGATTTTCCAAGCATGGGTTCAATAGCTCTGCCATATAGGTTTTAGAGTTTGATCTAAGTTCCACAACATGTGGGAAAAATCACCTCTTACACTGGGGACTGCATCACAGAAAAGAACACTCAGCTGGATGTGGTGTGATAGCGCCCGAAGATGAGCTGTTGGTTGGTTTCAACCATGAAATTAGCGGGTTGCATTCAGATTTCTTGACTGGGTCAGTGGAAGAGCAAGAAAGAAACCCACTGGCAGTTTTCAAGCTACCAGGCTGGTGGTGAGACTCAGCTCTCAGATACTGCTATGTCACTTTCTAGTGCCACAGATCAGTATTGGAATCATAGTAAATCTGAAGCTGTAACGATAAGACTAGTAATGTTCATAGTCATTTTCCACCATTTAAATTGAAGTCTTTTCCTCCCAAACATCACTTGAACACATGCCTTGTTTGGTTTTGCACTAAAAATGACTCAGAAGATTAAAGTAAGAAGGGTACTTATCAACACAAGTGAATGTGTCCTTTATACAGTAATGGCAGACAAAACTTCCAAAGAGGGCTTTATCTGATAAGCCATTTAATTAAACAAAAACCTGATGTACTAATTAAACTGTCTGTGATAGTGTAGCATTCCATGGGATTTGAAAATAGCATTCTAGTAACAGACAAGTATTGCATTACACACATTGAAATGGTCTTATTTCATCCAGCTTTCAATTATATGGATGAGAGGTCTAACTTTAAGACTTAATATTTTCTCTCTGCCAGCTTTATAGCCATCAAAATTTTATTATTATTTAGTCAGCATCTCACATTGCTGTTGGGTTTTTAGTGTTTCCATGAAAGCCAGCTTGTATAGATGAGTTTTGTTCCTTCATGCAGGTCGATGAGGTCATGCTGACTCTGAAGCAGGCTTTCAGCACGGCGGCAGCGCTACAGAGTGCCAAGACCCAGATCAAGCTGTGTGAGGCCTGCCCTATGCACTCTCTGCACAAGCTCTGTGAAAGGATTGAAGGTACAGTATAACTTGGCCTTGCCAGAGAGGAGTTTGCTTTGGCATTTGGGAAATGAGAGAGTCCCTACCGTCACTGAATAGTCCTTTTTTCTGTAGGAAACAAGAACCCAGAGAATCATCTTTCATGTCCAGTCAGACTTGAGTGGGCTGTCAGTCTCTCCTAGGTGCTTGACTTTCCCTCTCTGTCTCTCTCTCCCTTTTACCCTTATGACTGCCTTTCAGGAAGGGACTTGTATTTCCCACAGTTCTTAACTCCCTGCTGTGTGCACAGTGGGAACTGAGCAAATATTTGTTGGACAAATGAAGGGAGGCAAAGCCATTACAGACTATTTAATTCTTCTTTTTGTTTCCTCTTACTTGGTGATGTGTGTTTACTCTTTTTCTCTAAAAGTGTAGAACTGCAGTGAAACTTGCTTGGCCTTAGAGGGGCATTTGTGAATGACAGATGGTGGAAGCATTATCATGAAGCAGGTTTTAGAAAAAATGTGTTCTGAGGAGGAGGAAGGGCATAAGGGAGAGGTGACCCCATGGTTCAGCTTTCCTTTCCTTTCATTATCTTTCCTAACAAAAAATGTTGAAAACTATTGTACAAAAGGAGAGACCGAATTTAATAAAAGTAAGTTAAGTGTCTGCTATGGACCAGGCAATGTGCTGGTTACTGGGATACAGAAATGTTTGAGATATGGCCTGTGGCTCTAGAAAGCTTTCAGTCCAGAGTAGAAGACAGGCACCAGGAGCAAAGAAATTTAATTCATCATAAGAGATGGAAAGAATGCAAACTCCAGAACAGAAGAGGGAGGTGTCTCTACTTATTGCAAATGGAAGAGAGGACTTCTGTTGTGTAGACAGTGGAATCAGAGGCATGTGGCAGCAACGAGGACGAGCAGCAGCATTATCCACACAGCTGTGTGACCCAAAGCTACTTCATTTTAATATTCAGATTTAAAAATTCATAACCATTAGTGTATAGAAGGCAGATTATTCTGAAAGACATAAAATGGAAAAACCACAAAGTAGAATATTCTTTGTGTATGATCAAGGGAGCATGGTAAATTTCTGTAAGGATTGGGGAGCTGAATTACTGAGGAGATGGTGCTGGGTCAATTAGGTATCCAAAGGGGGAAAGATCCCTTCCACTTATCCAATTTAAAAGGCATCCTAGGTAGATCAGAAATCTCAGGGTAAACAAACCAAATATTAAAATCATTAAAGCAAGAAAAAGAATAGTCTTATTTCTTAAAGAAGGAAGGTTTTAGTAAGCTACAAAAGTGTAAAAACTATTAAAATGAGACTAGCAGATTTGACTTAATGAAAAAGTTAACATATTTATGTAACAATAACTGCTTATTTGGAAGTAAAATAGTAAGCAACAAATGAGATAGCAGATTAATATCCAGAATTTATAAAAACTTTAACTTACAAGAAAAATATAATTATTCGGTAGACAATTGTGCAAGTCATATTAAAAGCATTTCTCAGAAAAGGAAATTAAATAGTCCAATAATGAAAATGAGAAGTTACTGAATCTTACTTATTCTCATTTGGAACAATAAGATAATCATGAGATCAACTATTAAGAGAAATTTTAGGGATATTGGTATATTTACATAATACTTATGAACTAGCCATTTCTGGGGGAGAATTAGTATGACCTGATTAACCTAAAATCGCATGTGCTATGTTAACGAAAAGTTCCATGTCTTGATAAGAAAAACTTACATATGTGTGTAAAAGGTGACATTTTCATGGTTGTATTATTTGTAAGTAATGGAATCCTGGAAAAAAACTGCAAATTCATCAATACTGTAATTGAAGTATAGTCATATAAAGGACCAACTGATGGGGATGAATTTGTATGCCAAAGTTGATATATCTTAAAATTATATTGTTGAGTGAAAAAATCATTTGCTAAATAACATGTACTAAATATATATATATATATATGCTATAACTGAAAGAATATATGGAATAATGTATTACTTTAAAAAACTTTGATTTTCTTATAGAGTTACAGAATAGTTGCAGAGTTTTTCTAAATATTCTTCCTTTGTTATAATATGTTATATATAGTACAGCACAAATAACCAGAGCAGGAAATCAACTGATGCAATGTTATTATCCAAAAGAAACACTTCATTTGATCTTTATCAGCTTTCTCATTAGTGGCTTTTTGGTTTCAGGATCCAGTCAGGACCCCACGTTGTGTGCAGTTGTTGCACTGCCCTGGTCTCCCACAGCCTGTGTGTAAACCTTTTATCAGTCTCTCCTTATCATCTGGGGATGTGAATTAATATCAGACTATGTTGTCTTGAGAACCTTTTAAGTAGAGTTTTTCAGCAAATACTAAGCTAGGATTGTGAGTATATACTACCATCAAAAAGCATTTTAGTTTTCTATATGTGAATGCAGAGATTTTCACAGTTTTGCTGTATGTTGCACAAAGATAGAGTTGAGAGGTTTTCATACACTGCTCTTGGAAATATGGGGTGGGTCTAAGTTCCATACAGTACAGTGACCTGGAACAGGGGCAGCACTATTGTGGTTACAATAGGCCAGTTCTGCTTCTTTTAAAAGAATGAGTACTCCAATATATAAAATAACCATATCTTTTTTATCCATTCCTAGGTTGATGGGCATTTGGGTTGTTTCCAAGATTTAACTATTTCAAATTGTGCTGCTATAAACATGGGTGCATATATATCGCTGTGGTATGATGTTTTTAATTCTTCTAGGAAGATACCCAGAAGGGGAATAGCTGGGTTGAATGGGACCTGTAATCCTAGTTTTTTGAGGAATCTCCATACTGATTTCCACAGTAGTTGTACCAGTCTGCACTCCTACCAACAATGGAGAAGGGTTCCTTTTTCCCCACAGCCCTGCCAACATTTGTTATTGGTTAATCAATGGTTAATTAATGGCTTGATGACAGCCATTTTTTCTGGAGCGAGATGGAATCTCAGTGTTGTTTTAATTTGCATCTCTCGGATGACTGATGATGTTGAACATTTTTTTGTGTATTTCTTTGCTGTTTGTATTTCTTCATCTGAGAAGTGTGTATTCATCTTAGATGCCCATTTTTAGATTGGGTCTTTGAATTTGGGGGGTCTGACTTTTTAATATAATGGAGTACTACACAGCCATAAAGAAAGATAAACTTGAGACTTCTATAGGTAAATGGCTGCAACTTGAGATCATACTCATAAGTGAAAAATATCAGACTCCCATGTGTAAGCATCATATTGTCTCACTAGTGTGAGAAGCTGGCTGAGTAAATAAGATCCAAAATCTACAATGGATATTGTGAATTGGGAAGAAACTGTTCAAAAGAAAAGAGAAACTGTGATGGGAGAAAGGGGAAAGGAAGAAGGAACAGAAAAGAAAAAATATATATACACAAGATAGTTAAGATAGTTATACAGCTAGCTTCTCTTAGCTCATTGAAAGGAAAGGTTTGTGCTAATATTGTTTGGATAATATTTCACACGTATATCTTGTACTCTGAGTAACTACTATGAAGATAACAATACGTAATGTATTAATTATTGTTACTCTCCTATTAGCCTGTTTTGAAAGTCTGCTTTCTTTTTATTTTTTTCTCTCTTTAAAATAAAAAAATAATAAAACAATGGGTAGTTTAAAGTGATTCTTGCCCATGCTGTCTGTAGAGTTCTAGATAATTCTTTACCTTAAAAAGTAGCTAAATATGAGCACATCATTTTTTTTCAATTAGCTGTTGCTACGTATATTCTTGAAATAAGTAGCAAACTGAGCAATAAGGCACTATGATATTATTTGTAAGTTATATGATACAACTTAGCAAAGTAAATCATAAAAATATTTTTAGTCACTTTGCCTTACACTTTGTAAATAGAACTAATGAATACATGGAAAATATTCAAATTATGGCTTAAAACCATATAATGTAAGCATTTCACTGCAGTTGTGGAAGATAGACTTTTTTTTTTTTTATGGTTACCGGGGGTCGACCTCAGGACCTCGCGCGCCAGCAGGCGCCTGTGCCGCTGAGCGATATCACCGGCCCCTTTTTTTGTATGTGGGTTCTGGGAATTGAACTCGGGACCTCACGCTTGCCAGGCAGGTGCTTATGCCACTGAGCCATCTCACCAGCCCGGAAGATAGACTTGTAATAACAAATGACTTGAAAATGCCAGTTCATCTATAAGGGTTTTTTTGTTTTATTTTGTTTTTGTGGTACTGGGAATCAAACCCAAGCCCTCGCACCTGCAGGGTACATCCCCAGCCCTCATTGGTAAGATTTATTAAATATTATAGCTAGATATCCTCTTTTTATAATTAAAATACAGTAGTAATACTATAAGTTGCACTTAGGCGTTGAAAAATCTATTCCTAAAAGTGGATGATCACTTGAATTATGGTAACTATAAATTAATCTTTCTCTCAAAAAAACACAATCAAAAATGTTTTCATGGGGGCCGGTGAGATGGCTCAGCGGTATAAGTGCCTGCCTGGCAAGCGTGAGGTCCTGAGTTGACTCCCGGTACCCACATATAAAAAAAAAAGAAAAAGAAAAAATGTTTTCATGGAAAATTTCCCCCCAAGGACTTGATACAAATTGAGCGTAAGAATGTGAAGGAATTATAAACCACACACTATAAAGAAGCAAACAATTTCTTGGTAAAACAGTAGCACCAAAAGCGCATCTAATACTGATGCCATACTTTTATTCCCACAATACAAGAGCCACATGAGGGAGAAAGGTCACTTTCTCACCTGCAGTCCTGCCCTCTAATTTATTTATTTATTTTTATTTAAGCATCGAGTTGTGAGCTTGAATATTTGGCTTTTATCTCTAGGCTGGACCCTAGGATAGTGTTAATTCACCTGTGAGGTTCTGTGGTGGCTTTGCTTGTTGGGGTGCCAGGTCATATCTTGGTTGTGCTTGATGTCATTTAGAAATACTCTGTTAGCAATTTTAGCTCCTCGCGTGCTCTAGCAGGCTGTCGATTTGGTGGAGAGGTTTCTCATCAGCATTTCATCATCTCTCTGTTGTGCTCCCGGGTTCGTTATAGGCAGGAACACATCTCTTTGAAAACATTAGCGTTCAGGAGCCTGCTGGCCAGGGGTGAATGTGCAGTCAGCCTCTGCTCCATGCTTTCCCTCATCCTGTTCCTAGGTCTCTACCCGCCAAGAGCCAAGCTGGTAATCCAGAGGCATCTCTCGTCGCTGACAGATAATGAGCAAGCTGACATCTTTGAACGAGTTCAGGTACCATTATTTGTAGTTCTCATAAATAAAATATAAGGAATGAGAGTGGGATCCTGTTGCTGTGAATTCCTTTTTCATTCCTCTGTCTGAAGTTACAGATACATGTCCTCTGGGACTGTACGGTTGAACTGGAAAGCCATTGTTGCATTTATGTTTACCTGCCAGACAGGTAAAACTAAGTGAGAATAAAGCGAGAGGAACTGTGTTGCCACAGTGCGCTCTTGGGTTTGTCTATTCAACAGAAAATGAAGCCAATCAGTGACCAGGACGAAAACGAACTTGTGATTTTACACCTGAGGCAGCTGTGTGAAGCCAAGCAGAAGACACATGTACACATCGGGGAAGGCCCATCGGTGAGAGGAGATTTTCTCCTGACCTACTTGTTTGTTTTTAGTATCTGACTAAAATATCATGGAAAATATGAAAGGCATTTCTTTCCTTCAGGGCTAGTGTCCTATCATTCTCCCTCTGCCCCCAGCCCAGCATTGTAGGAGCTTTACAAGAAATTGTGGCAGGCCCTGGCACATTGTAAAATGATAGTTTTAAAATATGAATGAATTTATGGTTTTGCTTCAAACAAGCAGTTGTATGTGTTCAGGATGTAGAATGAGCGTGCACTTTTAGTTATGTTAGTCTATTACTCGTTTTTTTCAAATGCATGTGAAATCGAAAGCTTGGACAGCCCAGGTGGTGAAAACAAGGAGGAAGCAGTGGTTGTGCACGTGCCCTCCCTGCAAACGAAAGGTTAGCATTTCTGTGCTCATGGTCTAGGGCTTATTCCCAGCAGCGCAGAGTTAAACCAAGTCCACTACAACAGCACTGAAGGAGATCACAACAAGTTAACCCCTTTGAAACACTAATTCCAGTTAGGTCTTTATGTCACTATATGTCTTGCATCCATGACTTCTTGAATGATGTGACAGAGCTGGCACTGGTTGGGCCTTAATTGCCTCTTGATTGGACTATGCCAAAGCCACTCATCTGGTTTGATCTTTCAAACTCTGATTCCTCTAATCATTAGGTGTTTTTGAGCACTTGTTTGAGATAAATTTCCCTAAAGCATGATCTTGACAGGGGTGCTTCTCTCCTTATAAATGCAAATGAGAATTCTTCCTATTTACCTGACACATAAGACCATTCAGAATTTTTCCTCCAGCCGCAGTCCTCCCGTTGTCTTCCACTACTGCCATTGATTTTAGCCCCTTAAACTGATTTTGGGAACAACCGACTCCAGTTCTGGGGAAGTCTTTGTCTCTCTTCTCCTGCCTGTCTGCCTTCTATGTATCCTTTCATACTACCACTGAGATCTATGACCAATCTTCATGTTTACCTTTTCGATATATACATATGGTCTGTGTTGTTACTTCCTCCCCTAGCAAATCATACGGTTTCTCTCTTGAAAGTTTTCTAGCACATAGGAGCTGCTTGCTTCAGTGGGATAAAGGGGACCTAATATAATGGATACTTCACAGATGCTACTATGGCTTAGTACTATCAGTGAATACTTATTAATCTAGAGAATAAATCACCTCACAAATGAAAATGGAATTATGAGCTGGGCATGGTGGTGCATGCCTGTAATCCCCGCACTCAGGACACTGAGGCAGGAGGATTGCCATGTGTTTAAGGCCAGCCCGAACTATGTAGTGAGACTCTGTCTAAAAAAACAAAACAAAACAAAACAAAAATGGAATTATGACAGAGGCATTACTAGAGTCCAGTTGTTTTGTGCAAAATGCTTTGCTCTTTGAAACTTATTTCCTTTGTGTGTTTTTTTTTTTTTGTTGTTGTTGTTGTTAATTTAGATATAAAACATATACCTTGGAAAGGGATGGTGGTAGTTAATAAACAAAAAGGGGAAAAATTGACATCTCAAGTTTAATTTTTGTTAAATGAAGCAGGAATATTTTAGTGGAAGGGAAAGATCTTATTTCTGTCTTTTTATTACTTATTAAGCATTAAACATTATAATATTTGTGTTCACAGAGTGGAGCCTAAATTATTACTTCTTAATAGAACTACTGAAGAATTCTTGTGTTTTTTGATGGTTTAGCCTTAAGCTTCATTTAACCTTCAATTTGTCAAAACTAAAATTACTCTATTTTTCTTTCTCTAGACTATTTCAAATAGTACAGTCCCAGAAAATGCTGCAAGCAGTGGAAGGTTCAAACTTGACATTCTGAAAAATAAAGCAAAGAGATCCTTAACTAGTTCCCTGGAAAATATCTTCTCAAGGGTAAGATTAAAATGAGAATTTTTAAGGGAAACACGCTTCTGTTTTCTGATTGTTTTGCTTCATTCTCAGCTGCTTCACTGAAGATTTCCTTTTAGAAAAAAACCTCCTAAGGTAATTTTAATTTAGTTAATACTTATTTAAGATAATCTCTCAAAATAAGATTTCTTCTCTAGATTTATTTTTCTCTGATACATGAAGTTGAGCAATACAGAAAAATACAGTGAATGTTTAATTTAAAAAGAAATTATCAGAGTAAAAGTCACATTGCCATTAAGCCTTATCAGAATATTCCCCCTCACCTTGAACACACACATATCCCATATTCTTGTCACTTTCTGTAGCAGTTCTAGAGTTCCTCTTTCATGAGTGTCTTTAGTTGCACTGTCTTAGCTGCCTCAATGTCCTGAATCAATTTAAAATGTTTACTTTTTATGGTTATTTTTACTTTGGAGAAAAGCCGGAAGTTGTAAGGTGCTAGATCTGGTGTATAAGGTAAATGAGGACGTACCATAATGCTTTTATTTGACAGAAATTGTCGTAAACATTTCAAATTGATACAGGACATTGACGCATCCATAAAAAACACAGTCACAAAAGAGGACTTCCACAGTTGCTTCAGAAACAGGCAAGAATGATGGAATAAGTGTGTCAAAGCCAGGTGGAGTGTTTTGAGGGGGGATTAAAGGCATTGTGTCTTTTATTGTAATAAGTTTTTACAAATTTTCATTTAAACAGTCACTGTATATTTTGATCATAAATTATACATTAGAGGAAGTCCTTGATCATAAAAAATGTGCACTAAAATATCTCAGTATGTTGGAACCTTATTTTCTTCATTCAAATTTTTCATAAATAGTTTTAGAAAATCTGTACTGCTAACGTTACATGAGAGATTATTTTCAGAACAAAAGAAGCAAAACAAAATGATTTCTTGTGAACGTGTTTGTCATACACACTTTACAAAGCCCATTTGGGGTGATTTTATTTGGTTGTTGTTGTTCATGTGAATACATACTTCAGACTATCAGCGGGTCAGAAATACCACAATTGTACTGCCAATAATTCCCTTTTCTGTACATAATAATACATTTCGTGTATATACCAGGTAGTCAGATTGGTTGGGTGGGAGGTGTTTTAACTCTGAGTAGTTTCAAAAGATGCTCTTGATGGCTTCTTTTTTAACTTTCTTGGCCTTCTTGTTAGTATAGAAAGAAAATTTCACCTTTAATCTATAGTTATGTTTTCCAGTGATCTTTAAATTCCTTTGAAGAGTTGATATAAATTCTTAGAGCTTGAAAGAGGCTCTGAAACCCTTTAACTCTATTTGCAAATGTATGTCATTTTGAAAAATGTATTTAGGGCTGTTGAGCATTAACAACATTATGAGAACATATTTATTCAAATAATTGGATACATTTTGAATTTTACCATGTTTGTTCAATAGTGCAATACGGACCTGGGGTTCTGGTGTTCTTAGTTTTATTTCTTTGCTAGAATTCAAAATACTTTTACAAGTATTTCTCTTAATTATTAAGATTCTTCTAATTTTAACAAAAGCCCTGCAGCAATCATGGTCAACTGTGAAGGCCATTATTGTATCAGTAGAAAACAGCTTCTCAGAAAAGAACAGCTGGGAGGTTCATCAGAAGTATGTTAATGCAGCTGTTCATAAAATTTTTATGCCTTTTTCCTTCAAAATTTATAAACTAATATCCCTACCTCTCTCCTTTTCACTTGCCTCCATTTCTCTTTGCTTGTTTCCTTTCTTTCTAAATCCAAAAATGAACTGATGTCCATTCCTAAAAAATCTTTGAGGAACACTGTTGTGTGCCAGAATACCTGCTTTATTAGTCAGCTTTCCTGTCACTGAGATGTATCAACCCACACCCACAGTTTAAAGGAGGAAAGGTTTAATTTAGCTCATAAATTGAGGAGATTGACTACATGGTTGGTAGGCTCCAAGGCAGAGGAAACATCATGGCAGATGTGCATGGTGGAGCAGAACTGCTTAGTTCATGGTGGCTGGGCAGCAGAGCAAGGGAACAGTGCCAGAGAGGAAGGTGGGGAGTGACCAGACATAGAACCCCCAAGGCCATGCTTACTTGACCCAACCAAATACATCTAGAAGTGTGTTCCACTGATCCCCTGGGTTGGATCCCAAAGCCAGTTAAGTTGAAACTCCAGCCTAACTACCACACCTGGTTAGGATCAGCTTTACCCTTTATTACTGGACTTAAAGTAAGTTCATTAAAATAAAGAACTGGCTATGATTCTCTGAAGCAAAAGTGCTTATTTGCTTGGACAGCCTTGTATAAATCAAGTAAATTGTTTAAAAATTATCTTGTCATTATAAAAATATATTTAAAAGGTGCAAAATCAAGGCCTTTTAAAAAAATCTTTGTAAGAACCCAGAATTAAAAAAAAAAATTATTGCAGACAGGCTAGGGTTTGAAAGGTAGGGAAGCTCTTCATTACAAAAGCTGAAAGTTACAGGCTATAAATTAATGATGTGTAGTGTCAGAGAAATCCATGTTTGGATACAGAGGAATGGTATCCTGTAAGTGATGTCTTCTTGCAAGTGGAAAAGTGTTTCTTTAACTATTAAACTAAAAAAAAAAAAAAAAAAAAAGGAGCAGATGGCTATGTAAAGCACTGACTCTAATGTTTAAGCTAGTAAAAATTCATCTCTACATGTCCTTTGTGAAACGCAGGCCAGCTAACATGATCTTTAGAAAAGATTCAGACGGTAGATCTGAAGAAAAAGAGAATTAAGACTGATTGATTGGCAGTGCTGGGGATTGAACCTAGGACCTTGTGCATCCTAGGCAAGTGCTCTCCCACTCTCCCACTGAGCTACATCTGCAACCATCTATTTCCTTTTTTATTTTGCTAAAATACACATCCACTAATACAAAAATTTTCATTTTAATTTTTTAAAGGTATAGTTCATTGGCAGTAACTATGTTCATATTGTTGTTCAACCATTAACATTATCCATCTTCAGAGTGTTTTTCATCTTCCCAAACTGAAACTGCATACATTTAACACTAACTTCCTATTCTTCACCCCCCACCTGTAGTTCCTAGCAACTACTATTCATTCTACCTTCTGTGTTTATGCATTTGACTTCTTTGGGAATTTCATTATAAGTAGAATCATACAATAGTTGACCTTTTGTGACCAGCTTACTTCACTTAGCATAATGTCTTCAAGGTTGTAGTGTGTTTCAGAATTTTATTTTAATGCCAAATGATATTGTGGGTATGTACATACCACATTCTGTTTATTCAGTCATCTATCAGAGGATACTTGGGATGCTGCCACCTTTGGCTGCTGTGAATAATATTGTCAGGAATATGGGCGTACAAATATCTGCAGTTCTTTTGGCATATACCCAGAAGTGGAATTTGCTGAAATATATGGTAATTGTATTTTTATTTTGGGGATATTTTATTTGGAAAGAAAATTGTATTGTTTTTCAGAGGATGCAAATTTTTTTTTTAAGTTTTTATCTTTTTATTAGTACATGTTTGCAGTACATGATGATTACACTCCTCACGGGGAGTTGGTCCATGCACATAACACATTTTAATTCTTTTCTTCACCCCTTTCCCTTCTCCCTCCCTACTTCATCTCTTGGCACCCTTCCCCTTTCCAAAAGATCTTCTCCTTTTTTCTTGTTATCTTTTATTTTGTTCTTTATTTATATTTTAGGTTTTTCATATAAGAGAAACCATGTGATATTTAAGCTTGTGTGTCTGATTTATTTCACCTAACACTATGGTTTCAAGGTGCATACATTTTCCTACAAATGACTCACATTTATCCTTTATGGCAGAGTAATACTCCATTGTGTATAAATGCCACATTTTTTTAATCCACTCATCTATTGATGAACATATAGGCCACTTTCAAGATTTAACTATTATGGATTGTGCTGCTATAAACATGGGTATGCATGTATCACTGTAATAGGATATCTTTAACTCTTTCATGAAGATACCTAGAAAGGGAATAGCTGGGCTGAATGGAATTTCTAGTTATAGTTTTTTGAGGAATTCCCGTACTGATTTCCCTAATGGTTATTACTAGTTTACATTTTCACCAACCATCTAGAAGGGTTCCTTTTTCCCCACAGCCTTGCAAGTATTTGTTATTATTTAATTTTTTGATTATTTAATTCTTTCTGGTATAAAATGAAATCTCAGTGTTGTTTTAATTTCTATTTCTCTAATGGCGAGATATGGTGAACATTTTTTTCATGTATTGGCCATTTGTAGTTCTTCTGAGAAATGTCTATTCATTTCAGTTACCCATTTTTTGATTGGATCTTTTATTTGAGGGGTCTAATTTTTTGAGTTCTTTATATATGCTAGATATAACTCCTCTGTCTGAGACATAGCTGGAAAATTTCCCCCCCGTTCTGTAGGTCGTCTCTCCACTCTGCTGCTTGTTTCCTTTGCTGGATGCATCATTTTTTCATTCCCACCAGCGATCCATGAAGATTCCATTTTCTTTACATCTTTGCCAATACTTGTAATTTTCTTTTTTTAATAAGAGCCTTGCTAAGGAGAATAACCACTTTTATTTTAGTGAAGAACTTGTTTGATAGAAATGCACACTCGTGTGGATCTCATATCTGCCCATCTGTCTTCAGTCTTAGTCCTATGGACAGCAGCATTTATGGACTTTTCCAAAATTTGTACAGTTGCCCAGGCCCAACCCAACTTTCACTGTATGAAAATATCCTGGGTGTGAGACAGCGACGCTTATGTACTTTGGAAGCTCTACTAATAATTCTAATATACAGTCTTAATTTTGCAACTTAACTCATTTGTGATTGTCCTTGTGCCAGGATGGCCGTTTGTTCTTAAAGTATGGTCACACACAGGTATCATTAGTATTATCTGGGCATGGTAGGCATATAAAATCCTGGCCTACTTATATGGAATTTTATAGTTGAGGTCCAGTAATCTGGGTTTTAACAAGTCCTCCAGGTGATGCTGAAGTTGTAGAGCCACTACTCTAGGTATAATTCTTAAAGCACTAATACCATAAAAAGGGAACCAGTGTCCAATAGTACCATCTGCCAGAATTGAACACCGTTTAGTGAATTTTATTTTATTAGAAAGAACATTAAGTGGGCAGTCAGGGGACCTGAAGGCAAGATATAGCCCAAGCAGATTTTATGTTTATGAATTTGGACAAGTTTTTTTCTAAGCCCTATAGTTTCCCCACTGTGTAAAACACTTAGCAATACCAACTTACCTCACGTCATTCTGAGGATTAAATGTCTGTATGTGAGGGAAACATTACACTGTACCTCTGCGGTGGCCTGTCCAGTAGTAAGCTTGAAACCTCTAGCATTTATAGAATAGCAAAAGGGTCATCAGGGTGTTGCTGTCTTTATTTCCATTTAGTACTTTGCCTTCTGCGCAGTGTGCACAGGGCCAACTTGGAAGTGCCTCTTCTGCATGCCTTGAGTTGCTGTGATGACTCCCAGCAAGGGCACAGCCAGTCTATTTTGGTCAAGGTGAATATGGTAGCTTTTGTATCCTGAAGTGATGCCAGATGTCATAAATTTTGTAACCTAACAAGATCTTGTTTGTGCCATATGCAGCAGAATAGACTTGCTAAGAAGGCTGGAAACTTGTGTGAAAAGTTACATAGCAAAGGGGTTTTGTGTACTACAGCTTGTTATTTTTTCCCTCTGAGTTGTATGGTAGAAAATTCACATTCCAGTCATAGAGTTTAGCTCATAATTGCTGCCATTTTTATGTATCGAAATATTTTATTTAGCTAGCTATAGTTACTTTAAGACATGGGATCTGTTTTTATAAAGCTTTGAAGATCAGCTCATCAACAGTAAAAAGTAGGTCGAAGGGAACGGGTTCCACCATGAATTACAAAATCATAATGTAAAACTGAAAAAGTTGTCTGTTCAAAGGTAAAAGACAAAATCCTATATTCTGGCTTTGTTGCTGTTTCTTCAATTGAAGTTTTTCAGAACAAATACTAATATATAGTGCTAGTCCTTTTGAAAATAAGCCCTCCTTTCACACTTTTTTCAGTGTAAAATCCACTGTCTACCTCTGGCAATGAGTGAATTAATGATAATGGTATATAGTTCTTCGTGCAAAAATGACAGACACAGTTAGTAAAATATATGATTTAAATTGCTTTTCTAATAATGGAAATGCTTGGTACCCATCTGACTACTTTCTCTCTTATGAGCAAATCACCTGTTTGAGGTACCAGACATGTTGCCATGTAAGTAGCAGCTAAAAATCACAAAAAGCAACTTGATCTTTACTGTTTTCCTCTTTACCACACACACTAACCCAATAATATGTTAGTTTATTTTTAGAAGTATATTAGTTATAGCATAGAATTTAAGAACTGAAAGAACCTTGATGAGGTACTAAGACATTAGCAAAATTTCACTTAACCAACGTAGGTTAATTAGTTTTATTTATAATTCTGTTTTTTTAAAAGTAAACTCCATTTTAGAGTGGCAGTATTGAAGAGGAGCTCAAAAACTTCACTTGTAAATCATGCTTGCTGTGTTCACATTGCTGCTCTGTCCTGTAGCTGTGTAAACTTGGGCAGCCGAATTTAGCAGAACTTCAGTGTTCTTGTCTATAAAGTTGAGCTAAATAATTACAGCTACCTCACAGAATTGTTGTGAGGATTGAGATAATACAGTGAGAAATGCTTAGCACAGTGTATGGCCCATGATAAGCATTCAGTAATATCAGGTGCAGCTATTAATTTTATTAGTGATATTGCTGTTGTAACTATTATAATGTTAATACATTATGTATGGACAAGAATAAATATTGTTTCTGTGAAACAAGAGGATATTGTCCACAGAAAAAAGTTAGGTGAAAATAAGAAAGAACTCAAAACTTTCTGGCAGTAGACATACAAAGAAAATTCCAGTAGAAACCTAGGAAGCTACAGTTAAAAACAAAAAACAAAAACCCTTCCAGAAAATAGAGCAAAATGACAAAGCACTGGAAAGCAGAACAAAGCAAAAATTTTAAATATCAGTCTGGAAATCCAAAAGCCAAATGGTGGGTGCTCCAGAAAGAGAAAATGCATGCAGGGAATTTTTAAAGAAATAATTTTTTAAAATTTCTTAGAGTTAATGAATATGAGTTTCCAGATTTAATGGGTTCTGAGAGTGTGTATGAGAACAACTGAATAAAAGTGATGCCAGGGCACATTGTTGTGAAATTTCAGAGTGCCCAGGGATAAACTTAGATTCTGTTCCAAAAAGAAACAACTGGTCGTACAAACAGGCTGTAAGTTCATGATTCACAGTGGCACTTGACCTCTGAACCAAAGGACCCTTGAGTGATGCTGACATATTATAAAGGAAATTACCAACAAGAATTATATGATCAGCAAAACTAGTAATGAAATACAAGCATAGAATAATGACATTTACAGGCATGTAGGTTAAATGACTACTCAGTCTCCCTTTTTCTCAGAAAGCACCTGAAGAATGTGTTCAACCAAAACGAGGAAGTAAATTGAAAAAGAGGAAGTCATGGGATCAGGGAGACAGAAATTCATTCCCACCGAGGAGAGAGTCAAAGAAATTTCTAGGTTGAGAGTGAATAGTGTATTAGACAGATCTGTAGACTGAGTTCAGATTAGGGCAGGAATACAGATGTCTCCATAATGATTAGCTCAAGGATAAAGGAAAAAACTCCAATTGATGTATCATGTCATGTTTGACCGTATTGTGAGCTGCTGGAGAGTTTTGTGATAAACTTCTGGTTGCTGAAGGAGTCATTAACTCCATGAGAAACAAAAAGTACAAGAAATGAGATGTACTTAGATGTAATTCTAGTAAATATGTAACTTAGCTGCAAACAGTATTTACCAAATTGTAGTAAGCTTAAGCACAAGCCACTGAGTTAGTGACACTTGTGTTGTAACTATATATATTGAGGGAGGAGGGAAAGAGAAATGTGTGTGAGGGGCAGAGGTGGGTAATGGAGTAAGTGTACGAAAATGTCATCTTCTAGAGTACAAAGTCAACAGATAGTGCCTGAAACAGAAAGATTAAGGAATAGTAGTATGAGGTGAATCCCAGAAGCATCAATATAAGTAATTTCAAGATTTGGTTTTGGGGAATGCGTTTCAAAGCGTGAGAGAAGGGGATGTGACTGTCACATTTTCTTATAAACTTTGATAGTACAGTACGACTTCTGAAACTTTGTGTAGGCATTACTTTAAAAATTAAAATGAGGGGCCAGTGAGATGGCTCAGTGGCATAAGCGCCTGCCCGGCAAACACGAGGGCCCGAGTTCAACTCCCGGATCCCACATAGGAAAAAAGGGCCAGTGATATCGCTCAGCAGCATGGGCGCCTGCTGATGCGCGAGGTCCTGAGGTTGACCCCTGGTACCCACAAAAAAAAAAAAAAAAAAAAAAAAAAAAATTAAAATGAGGGCTGGTGAGATGGCTCAGCGGCATAAGCGCCTGCCTGGCAAGTGCGAGGTCCTGAGTTCGACTCCCGGTACCCACATTAAAAAAAATTTAAAATGAATCAATCTCTTCTGTTTCCTCCATTAAACCCACGTATGTGTAGAGACAAACTTTAAAACTATAAAGTACTATGCAAATGTTGTACATATTTTCCTTTAGTACTCACTGTCACATCAACCTGACTTTTACTTCCAGTCATTTCTTTTAGCGCTTACTCATTTGTTTTACAGTTATGTAGAACTCCTCAGTATGTGCTTGATCTCTAAAGACTTTCTAGATGATGTGGTTCCTAACCTGCCTTAGTATCCTTTCCTTCGTTAGTCAGCCTTCCTTCCTTCCCATGTAAAGTGAGGGGAATAGGCAAGATGATCTCTTACAGACCTCTTGGATCACTTTTGGTATCTACACCAGAGAAAGAAGATTCAATTTACTGCCAGGTGGGTGGCTGACACCTGTAATCCCAGCTACTCAGGAGGCTGAGGCAGGAAACTTGTAAATTTGAGCCTAGCCTGGGTAATTTAGCAAGACCCCATCTCAGAAATAAAAATTAAAAGGGCTGATGTAGCTCAGTGTAGAGTGCATGCATGGAGGAAGCCCTGGGTTCAATCCTCAGAACTAAAAACATAGTACCAATTCACCAATATGGAGATAGCCCTGGGTTCAATCCTCAGAATTAAAAAAATAGAACCAATAATGAATGAAGCAAAATTAATAAATTTTCCAGGCAGTTTTCTATTTTATTTTCGACCATTTATTACAATCCTGTAATGTGGATTATGCGGACTAATACACAGTTTGGAGGTTGTGTGCATTAAACCATTACCTGTATCATTTTTTTGATTTGTTTTGCTGTACCCTCCACATTTGTATTTATCTTATGAGATGCAAAATTACTGGAGTTTTCACTGATTTTATGGATGAATAATGTTTAACCTTGTAACCAAAATAACTTCAAAATGCTTGATCTGAGTATCTTGTTATCTAACAGCTGACGTAGAAATAATGGAAATAGATTGGGAATATTGTAGTCCCGTGTAATGGCTGGTTAAATAGCTGACAAACGAGTGAAGCACAAAGGATCGATTCAATGCTGACATGGAGAGGCCTTCTGTAGTTCTAAAGTAAAAATGCAAACCATATAAAGGCTTACTTTTATTCTCTTCACTAGGGAGCTAACAGAATGAGAGGTCGGCTTGGAAGTGTGGACAGCTTTGAACGGTCTAACAGTCTTGCTTCAGAGAAGGTATCTAATCAGAGCTACCTTTTGTTTACTGCAAACTGCACCTTAGCAAAACCCTTCACTGATACAGTAATATGCATGCCTAATTTATTATGAGTCCTTCATGGCTTTCAAAAAATAAATATTATCCTAATAAGAAGAATCTGGGTATTAACATGTTCTTTATTCAGCTAAGCTTTCCCCTGCTGGGACAGAGTACGTCCCTTACAGGCTAACTGAGCTCTTTCAGGCATTTACCACTGGTAGGTAGACTGCTGCTTGGGAGGACAGTATTTGGGCAGCCGTTGATCCAAATCCGTATAAAACGAACCATATGATTATTATACTGGTACAGTGATTTTGTTGTCTTTGTTGTTCTCCTTCCATTTTACATTTCCCCTCATTTTTTGTCATATCAATGGCAACATCAGTCTCATTATGTCCTAGATAATTCTCAGTAGGTTTAGTTTCTTTTTTCCCCATATTGTGTAACATGTAACCTGAAGCATATGAAGTATTTTTTTAAATGGGACAATATTAAAATGTTTTATTAAACATTCTGTTGATGGATTTGGGAATTAGTCTAGCTATGAGTCTATTATCCCTAATCCATGTTTATCAGGCTAAACCTTTTTATAGTGGTGCCTGTGATTTTAGGAAAGTATAAACAGCATACCTGACTGAATTGAAAGATTTATGATGTCTGTTCTGTTCATGCAATAGGACATGCATTCCAGCACAGCTGACTTTTCATTCATTTCCTGTTTTTCATGTGTTTTATAGGAATTTACCTCAGCAAAAGCGTGGTTGGATAGAAACATCCAGAGTGAAGAAAGATCTTTAACAAACTTCACTTTATTTTCCTACAGGCTTTGCCATGAGACTTGGACACTTAGGCATTGTGATATTGTTTTGACAGTACAGGAAGCGTGCAATGATTTATCACAGAAATTAGGAGATAGGTAAACACAGGCTCCGCCTTCTTTGATCTTGGTCTCTTTTCATCTCTCTGGCAGCAATGAGGGAAGAAGAGTTGCCTTTGACCACAGTGTGTTAGGGGAAAGAATACCCTTTCTTATCATCCCTTTCACTTTCTGGCCTCTCTTTACGGATGCTGCCTTACAGCTGCTTATCAGAAGCATTGGGTTGTGGTGATACTGATTAACCTTCACCATAGATTGAGTAAAAGGAAAAAAATACGTTTTGTCATGACTCAGGAGGAAGATGAGACGCCCTGCGGCTGTTGACCTCCGAGTTTCGGCAGCTCTGCTGTGACCCTCCTAAGTAGGAAAGAAAGGCCTCACTTGTGCTTGCGTTTCAGGACTACTCACCAGGAGACTCTCCACCAGGGACACCACCAGCCTCCCCGCTGTCCTCAGCGTGGCAAGCGTTCCCTGAGGAGGATTCCGACTCCCCGCAGTTTCGAAGACGGGCACACACGTTCAGCCACCCGCCATCAAGTTCGAAGAGGAAGCTGAACCTGCAGGACTTGAGGGCCCACGGGGTGCGCTCCCCCCTGCTGAGGCAGAGCTCCAGTGAGCAGTGCAGGTGAGTCCTGACCTCTGCCCGGGGCGTGAGGTCGGATTCCCATGTTATCCCCTGTGTCACTCTGGAGAAGGGGTGGACTGTGATTTCATGCTGTCCCCAGCATTTAGTTTCTAGAAAGATCGTAAAAAGTAAATTGATTTTCTTTTCTTCAGTGACTAAGGGAAATGGGGCAAAGTTAAGGCACATCCAGAAAGAAGAGTGAATGCATTTGGAATAGAAACTTTTTTCTCTCAGAAAAATAGAGAAAATAAAATATGCAGTTGTTTTTTTTTCTGAAAACTTAGCGACAACACATATTACTCAGTCTCAGTGATGGTTACAAAAAAAATCAGACTCAGCGAGTTTGAAAATGACAAAGCAGTAGAACTTCCTGTTAGCCTACAGCAGAGCACCAGGGTTAAAATCATCTGAGCTACCTTCGCATGTGAGAAAATTGACTGTTACGTTGTTATACAATAAATTAAAGCTAGATATGAAAATTGCTACAAGTATTATCTAAAATAAAGCGATGGAATTAAAAGAGGTCTATATACCATAATTGTAGGCAATGTCCATTATAAGTGATCTTACATAGTTTTTAAAAATAATTTAATAAAATTGTTTGACAGCTGATGAAAAGTAGTAGAAGTAGTAAGCCTGGAAATGAGGAATGGTTGTATTTCTTACTGTGTAGTACAGATCAGAATCATATCTTAGAAGTAACCTTGTTTCTCTTTTTTACCTATGGGTTTGGTACAGAAAACAGGATTAGCTAAGGATGTCCATTGCAGAAAAAAATGAAAAAATTTCAAGTAACAACTTGACTAAAAAGGCTAATTATTACATCAAGTGTTATCAAATTTACTAGCGTTTTTTGTTGTTGCTGCAGTATTGGGAATTGAACCCAGGACATTTGTACTGAGCTACATTTCTAGCCCTTTTTAATTTTTTTAATTGCCCAGCCTGGCCTCAAACTTGCAATAGCTTCCAAATGCTGGGATTGCCCAGCTTACTAGCATGTTTTTAAGGGTACAGTTTTATTCTTATTGTTGTTCTCTACATGATTTGAAATTTTAAAATAAGATATTTATAATATAAAAATAAAATGAGTCAACAGAATTAATTGTCCAGATTTTTATGTGTGAAGGAGATTAAGTATTCATATGCATACTGTGATTTTTTAAAATGATTACTTCAGTTATATACATCCAGGGCAATAAATTTCTTTTTTCTAGGAAAAATTATTTTCAAGAATTAAAACATCAACTTTTTCAAACTGCAGATGATATTTCAGTTCTTCCCTATGTTTTCTACATTTTTGTAAAATGTAAACTCAAATAGTTTCTGTCTATATAAAAGGATGCTATTGGGCCGGTGAGATGGCTCAGCAGTGTAAGCGCCTGCCTGGCAAGCGCGAGGGCCCGAGTTCGACTCCCGGAACCCACATACGAAAAAAGGGCCGGTGATATCCTCAGCGGCACGGGTGCCTGCTGGCGCGCGAGGTCCTGAGGTCGACCCCCGGTACCCACAAAAAAAAAAAAAAAAGGATGCTATTATGTCATTGTAAAAATTTGTCATACAAAAAAAATTTGTCATACAAAGAATCTTATTTAAAAAAATAAGAACTGTGTAAGAGACTTAGGGCTTTGGTTTAATCCATAGTTAAACCATAGTGGCACAATTCCACAGGCTTCAGGAAAGAACACAGATGACGTTAATATTGGATAAGCCAAAGGTATGATGAGGTCTAACAGCCACACATGGTCTTCAGTATTTAGAAGGGTTTATACCTTTAAAATAGTTGAAGTCTTTGAACTTTTCCTAATCATGCTTTCCTTCTAGAACTCATTTTCCTATAATTATTTGTGCTTTCTACTTTTTTCCCCTTGGTGTGTCTTTTACATGTAAAACACACATTTTTTGTCCTAAAATTGTTAAGGTTTTTATTTTTAGAGATGAACACAGAGGTATTTTGTAGATGAGGAATTCAGTTAGTAAGAGTGTAACTCGGGCAGTTATCCACATAGAAAACTGCATGCTCCCCTCTTTTTTCCTTGTAAGATCCATCCCTTAGCCTTTGAAGCAAAGGTTAAATTAATAGCAAGAACCTGTTTATATGCTTTTTCATAGTGAATGAAGATTTTGCTGAAATATAAATTAAGACAAATTTGCTGTATTTTCTGTACTCAGCCTCCTTCCGTCAGTTCGACGCATGCACAAGGAGAGTAATTCTTCCTCCAGTCTTCCAAGCCTCCACACTTCCTTCTCTGCCCCTTCCTTCTCTGCCCCTTCTTTCCTGAAAAGCTTTTACCAGAATTCAGGTAGACTGTCCCCACAGTATGAACATGAAATCAGGTGAGATCAGTGTCCTCTGTTTGCAAAGCCAAATTTTCTGCAGTGATGTGCTGATAAGTTACTAAAAAGTGTCTGATTAATTTTGGAGTGATATTTATGCATCCTTCTGTGTGCTTGTTCTAATCTGTTTCTAATACAGTAATTTCAGTTCCAATTAATTTTATTAAGAGAACTATAAACCAGTAGTTTCAAAGCTGTTGATGACTTGATTATCTTTTTATATATTTTCATATTATTTGTGTTTCTTTACCTCAGATCCCAGAGTCTAAACTTTGTGTTGTTCGGAGTAAGACCTGGTGTTAACACATACTTAGCAAACCTTCCCTGACCATGCTTTTTTCTTTCTTAGACTCTGGGTATATTTTAGGGAACCCCAAAACCACTGATTGAAACAGCTGCTAGGTCCAATACATAGGTATGTAGAGTATTTCCTAGGCGTAGGCATGGCTTTGTTTCTCAATGACAGACTTTCTTTTCTGAGTCTGGGTACAAGATCATGTTGGCAAGAACTCTCACACAGCGTGGCAGAATCTCTTGACTCTCGTGGCTATTCTGTTTTGTTTTATTTCTGTTCCTGGTTTGGAAAATGTATATAGCCTATTAAATCTTCTTGCTTGTTCTTTCAGTTACATGAAATTAGGTGCAGTGACATTTGGAGAATTTCCTCTTTTTTTGGTATAATTTTTGAAATTATACCAAAATTATATCAATCATTCATATTTTTAGTGGAGCGTTGGCAGCCTCTGAAAAGTGGTGAGCTAAGTTGGAACCCTTCTAAATGGGTTATTATTGGCTCAGAAGTCTGCGACATTTATTCTTTGCTATCTAGCTTGCCTTACTCACTTTTATTGCTGTATAGTATCCGTCCCATTTAATGCACCACATTTTATCCACTCTTGCTGATGGACATTTGGGTTGCTTCTAGTTGTTTGATAACTGGCAGTTCTTGTAGTCAAGGAGAGGAAAACATGCTCTCAGCCAACCTGTGTGCCACCAAAATCTTGAATAGTCTTTTGGCCTGTTTTCTTTTAGACTTAGGAAATCCTAAAAATTAGTATATAACTAGATAGCCCTCATTAATTACTCAAATTAGACTAATGCTTAAATTATTTTAGAGTATCTTTTGTCCATGTGTGTCAATTTATTTTCACTCTAAGAAAGATTATTAATATTGGATTAATGTAATTATGCCTCTGAACTTTGCTTTGAATTAGTACAAAGTTGTGTTCGAGCACTGAATCTGATTTCTGATAAAGATAATAGAGAATTTATTCTAAAGATTTTTCAGGGATAACATTGTGGGAGCAGTTTTAAAAAAAGTTAGCTACAAAAATATTATAATATATATGGGATATGCCATGAATTTAGAGAATAAAGAATGTACATACTTAAAAATATCACTTTGCCTTATCTCTATAATACTGCCTGTTAATAAGAATACAGCACTTTCAATCAAGTCTGTTTGCAGTTTCTTATTGTTATTTTTAAAGTGAGCAAGGGGGAATTCTAGTTTCCTTCCTGAAACAGAAGCACGTCTGAAAAGTGACAGAAATAACCAGTGGGAAGGTGAAAGGTTGGCTAAGAATAGGATGTAGAGTACAAAAGAAGTGACTTTTAAAAAAAGATTACATATATTATTTAATATAAGATTATTCATTTGTGTTTAGGAATTCCTGCTTAGATGTATGTATTATTCTTCCCAGTAGTTTCCCAATGCAGTGCCTTCGATACGTCACCCTAACAAATGTATTGAAGTCGAAGGGTAAATACATATTAGTTTTGGGTTGAAAAACTTCATCTTTTGGTGGTTACATTATTTGAGGTGAGGTTTACATATTTAAACATGCAGGGTCACTTTCAGTTCTTCTAAATGTTTTCTTGGTCATGAGAAATTTTCAAAATTGAAGTCTTTTAGTTGTGCATTTTGCTATGTACTCTTTTAGCTTGACAGCATAGAATTAATAGACCAGAAGCATACTTAGGAAAAAAAGCTCGAACGTTGAAAAGTACACCAATCATAAACATAGAGCTCAGTGGGTCATCAGAGAGGGACCACCACTGTGTCCCTACCGCCCAGGTGAGGATGGAAGGCTACCAGCGGTCTGTAGAAGCTCTCATTTTCCCACCCGTAACTGCCAGACTGACCTCTCATATCATCAGTTAGTTTTGCACTTTATATATAAATGGGAAGATAAAGTATCTGTTCTTTCATATCTGGCTGCTTTCCCTGATGTTAGTTTATGAGATTTATTCCGGTTTTATGTGTACTTTAGTTTATTGCTATATAGTATTCTACTTAATATATCACAATTTATCCATGCACTTAGGGACAGACATGTGACTGTTTCTATGTTCTTGGTTTTGAAAGGAGTGCTGTCTTATTGTACATATGTTAGTTGCACATGCATATACATTATTGATGAATAGCTACACAGTAGTAAAATTATTGGACAAATGTACTCAGGTTTGTTTCAACTAGTAAGTCATTTACACATATGTTTACTAGTTATAATCTTGGTGTGAGTGGTTTTTTTATTTGTATTTTGAAATTATTTCAAATATATAGAAAAGTTATAAAAATATTACAGAGGATTTCTTTTAATCCTTTATCTGGATTAATCACTTTTTACATTTTGCTGCATTTGCTCTGTCATTCTCATGGTCCACCTACATATTTATCTATATATTCATAGATGTATATATATGAAATATGATCAAACATACGGTGAATGTTTAAATAAAAAGAATTATTACAATAAAGATACATTGTCATTAATCCCCCTCAAAATAGTCCCCCTTGGTTTTTTCTGCCTCGCTTCAAACACACTTATCCCATCATTCTTGCCACTTTATTTCTTGTCATGTTTCACGTCTTTAATAGGCACGATAAAAAAATTAAAGTGAATGCTGCTGCCCAGTGCCATCCAATAGAAAGGCAGGTTCATAAAACATTAGGGTTTGTCCTCATTCATGCATGTTCTGGCTCTTTGTCAAACTCAAAGTGACTATGAAAGTAAACATCTTGAATTGATTCCTAACACTGAGGCAGCCATGACAGTACAACTAAAGACACTCATGAAAGGGGATTTCCAGAACTGCTTCGTAAAGTGGCAAGAATAATGGAAGAAATGTATTCAAAGGGGGAGTATTTTGAGGGGTATTAATGGCAATGTGTCTCTTATTGTAATACATTCTTTTTTAAATTTGAATTTTTACCATGTGTTTTGATCACACACCATATATATTCATTTACAGATAAATATCTTCATTTAGACCATATGTAAATAAGTTGGATACCTCATGTCCTTCATTCTTAATACTTTAGGGTGTACTTTCTAAGAATAAAGATATTCAAGAGCATGGTTTTAATCCAGTGGTTTCTGAACTCTACATCTCTCATTTCCACTTGTTGCAGAGCGAACATCATGTACACATAATTATCATGATATCTGGGACCGTTTGGAATAAAGGGAAGGAGGTTCCTAATACTACCAATTATAAGTTTCTTCTCACTTTGGTGTCTGTATCTTATTAGTTGCATGAAATGAATCTTTAAATATTCATAGTCAAATAGGAAATAGAACAGGGAAGGATATAGGCTAATAATACTATCACTTTTTAAAATATATTAATTTGAAATTTGAAATTCAGGTTAAGCCTCCTTCTCCAAGACTACTATCCTGAATATTATAAACATGTTAGAGTACTGCTTTTAAGCATGCTCAGAAAAAGGAGCCAAGATCTTTACTATCAGTTTGTTGGCTAGTGGATTCATTTGCAGAGTTGAAATGATAAAAGAAGGAAAATTTGTCTTTTTTTGTTTTATCTTATTTTGAATTAATTTATAAAAATTTAACATTATTTCATTGTTTAGTATTTAAAAACAATTCTGTGTGATGATGTATTTTATAACATCCATTTATCAAATGTAATGTTTCCTTTCTGTCAACAGATATCTTTATGACCCCCCTTAAAACTGCTCTTCAGGTTTTAAGCTTATATTTAAAAATTAATTGTATTAAATTACATTGGTCAAAGGAAAATGATAGTTTTAAAAAAGTGGTACTCATTACTTCTACCCATTTATATAACTTCTTAATGAGAAAAATAAGACTTTTCCTGATAAAGTACTTGCGGTGTAGTTTTGGTTTGATAGTGTTCTTGTATTCATTGACTAAAAACAGCATAATTGTTCATTATAGCTCATTGTTGAAGTAACCTTGTCTGTAACTTAACGGTGGCTTGTAGAAATGCCTTTTTATTGTAAGTCCTGATTTTGGACTGTCTGTGTGCTAATCCAGTTCCTTGTTTTTCTGCTACACTAGACAGGACACTGCTTCAGAATCAAGGTGATTAGAGATCTCAATATTTTCATGTAAACAATTCTCAGGTTCTTCTACTCATAATGCATTTAGATTGTCCCCTGAACGCATGCTGTCATCTTGCATGCTCTGAGGTCCTTTGTATAAACAGAGGTTACAAATAGCCGTATAAAATGTTAATTGCAAACAGATACCTGTTTCTACTCTATTCCGTGTTGAAATTCCTTTACAGCCCAATTTTGATTTTAAATTACTAAAATTGAATTTTCTAGTAGAGAGATACATATGCTCATATAAGGAGTTTCTTCCAAATCTCAGAAAAATACAGAAAGGAGCATCTTGAAACGTACTTGTGGAATCTGGGGATATTAATCTGTTTCGGTCATTTTAATTCCTGTCACACTGGTCGCTTTGAGACAGTGCTAAAGCCTTGCAGGTGTTGCATTGGTCTGGATGCAAGAAAACACCTAGTTTCTTTCTGTGGAAGTCTCACCACACCTTGGTTACACCTCTTTCTTATGACTCATGTGTTTTCTGTGGAAAACATTTAGAATCACTGCTGAACAATTTAACTGTGAACATCTACTCTCTGCTTTGTTCCAGTTTCTATACTTTGCTTATCTCACAAGCTCCCATGAGAAGTATACATACCCATCTTCCTATTTGAGGCTACTAATATTTAGGTTTTTAATAGCTGCAGTAAAAACATAGTATTAAAGATTCAATTAGAGTGAGCTATACAAGAAGAGAAAAATTCTCAGAAAATTGTTTTGGCCATATTGCTAAGATAAACGTAGCTTTTTTTGAGACCTGTAACTGACCTATATATATATATTTTTTTTTTGGTTGGATGTATGACCATGAAAAGAATACTTTTATCTAGTTTTAAAAGTCCAGTAGAAATGTTCGTTTTGCTTTGTCCCCTTTGAGGCTCTCCCTTAGGCATAGAGTTAGGATTGTTTATTGCTTTGGGGATTGTCTAGCCTTTAGATGGGATTAGATTCAGCCGCAGAGAGGTTTTATGTTTTGCTGGGTATCATTTTATCTTAGGCTATAAGAATGTGAATAAACATATGTGCTACCTACAGATATTTTAAATTCCGACGTACAAAGCATTTTTAAAATATCTGCATTCAGCGTGTAGAGTTTAGGAAATAAAACTCTTTGTTCTGCTTGTTCTTTTTTTCCTACACATTGTTCCACTGACTATCTCTTTTGACTCACATTTCAGGTTCTTTATACTAGAGTAGGTCAGCCTCAGTTTTATTTAATTAGTCAAGATTTTCCATAGACTGACAGATATGTGCCCAGTGGAAAGCTAGAACCTATATAAAGTATTAGTATACTTGCAATTTTGAGTTAAATTGTACTGTGGACTCTATAGAACAAAAGTTAAGTTTTATAAGTATGTTGTTTCATGCAGGCTTTCTTAGGGCATTTTATAGAGTGGAACCCTTTTCAGTTTTCTATTAAATAGTTACTATCAGTTTAATCAGGTTTTGTTATTTATCTTCAGTTGCAATACATTGTGATTTAGATATAGATGTAGCCAGTTTATAGTCAATTATTTGGACTTTATGATGCTAATAATTTTAGTTTGTTGCTAGGGAGTTGGGGGAGGCTGGGAGGCAGTGTGTTGCTCAGCAGAACATATTTGTACAATTGGCAGAAGAATTTACTTTGGGAGAGTGTAGCTAGTTGCCCTAAGAGGAAGGTAGTTATGAGAAAACCTTCATTTTATATAGTAGCCAATGAATGAATTCTTACTAAAGTAGGCAAGTGGGCATTAAGAAGTCTTTGTTCACATAGTAGCTATAATGTTAATTTAGTAGTTGATGTGATATTGTTTAAGGAAATATTAAAGAATTATTTTGAAGCTTTAGGGGGTTCCTATTGTATCTATAGCTTTTGGTCAATGCTGTGTAGAGAGTACTTGGAAATAGCCTTCTCAGTCTACATGGTGATATACATAATATGAGATATTTTCTCCCCTTATAAGCCAACATTTGTGTTTACAGATTATGGTTCTTCATTAGTTGGCAGTACATATAGACAACACAAAAGATGTGTGTGAATTGTATTTCCTTCCTAGTTATTTGCTTTTAATTTCATAAATTTCAAATAGAAGAAATGCTAGCACAGTAATTTTCCCGAATACGCCTGTTGGGAAGCAGTTTTATAATGTGTATCTTCATATTCCAAAATACCAAAGACGGAGGCAAAGATTATATGGAAAAATAAGGGAGTAGCTAGAATTTATTACTTTAAAATATAAAGATGATTATAATACCAATATATGTATGTTCTATATTAAGGTGTCTTTTATTTAGTACTTCTATTTAAAATAAATATCTATATTTTAAATTGCATTTATTTCAAAGCAAACAGCAAATGTGAGACATTTACAGAAATAAAGCACCTCATAATGCTTGAACTTATTTTTTGCTGAATTAAATTATTCCATTAAATACGGAAAGAAAAATACTCAACCAAAAGACTTAATGGTAATTAGAGACTGCATTTTCTACCAAAATACAGAGAATCCTGGGACTTGTGACAGCGTTGGTTTTAGGATCTTATAGATATTGTAGGAACTAATGCAGAGTATTTACATCCACACAGTAAAACATGGTGCCAAAGTGTCTGGATTCTGGACTTCCTGGGTTGAGTCCTGTCTGCTTCACTTACTATTTTTGTGATTATTGGCAAATTACTTAGCCTTCTTCTACCTCAGTTTTCTCACTTAAAATGGGAATAGTAATAACACCTACTCTGTATGGTTGCTGTGAGGATGAAATTAATTCATACTTGTAAAATATTTAGAACAGTGCCTGGCATGTAGTACGTGCTTTTAGTGAGCCTTCGCATTATTATTATAGTATACAGCACGTGTTGTTTTGTTTTATTTTCACTTAGAAAGTAGGCATTACCCTTGGTCTCTGTGCTAAGTTTAATGAAAGAAGTTAAAAGTGAAAACTAATGCAGCAAAAAAACAGAAATAAAACCAAGAACCCTGCTGCCCCCATACTTGAGTAGTGTCCAAGTTGGGATATAGGGATTTTAGTGCCCAGTGTGTTTCATAAAGGCTTGGTTCTTGAAATTACCACCTTAAGAGTGTCAGATAGCTGGCTAAGTGTCTGGCAAACACTGAATTGCTGTTAGGTTGCATTGTCAGGAAGCCAACTTCTGAATACTTATCTTCTCGTATGAAATGAAGCAGAGCAGCTTTCACCTTATCTCAGCAACTAAACTTTTTTTCACAATAAACTAAACTAAACTTTTTAGTACAAAATAAAGGGTCATTAGTTTATTATGTAAGTTCTTCCTTTTGGTATATTATTCTTATTTATTTATTTTTTTTTGGTGGGTACTGGGGGGTCGACCTCAGGACCTCGCGTGCCAACAGGCACCCGTGCCGCTGAGCGATATCACCGGCCCCTTTTTTGTATGTGGGATCCGGGAGTCGAACTCGGGCCCTCGCGCTTGCAAGGCAGGCGCTTACGCCGCTGAGCCATCTCACCGGCCCTATTCTTATATTTTGACTGCTAAATTTTGGCTGTTACTGGCCATTAAATTACATATATGTGGAGGAAAAAATCTGTCACTTGCCAGTTTATTCAGATTATAAGGTTTAAAAATTTTTCTTTTTTTTGTGGGTACTGGGGATTGAACTCAGGATCTCGTGCTTGCCAGGCAGGCGCTTATGCCGCTGAGCCATGTCACCAGCCCATATGGTTTAAAATTTAGATGTAGGGGCCGGTGAGATAGCTCAGCGGCATAAGCACCTGCCTGGCAAGTGCAAGGTCCTGAGTTCAACTCCCGGAATCCATATAAAGGAAAAAAATGGGCCGGTGATATCGCTCAGTGGCAGAAGCGCCTGCTGGCAAGTGCGAGGTCCTGAGTTCAACTCTCGGTACCCACATAAAAAAAAATTTAGATGTTATGAAATTTTAAAATATGTAATAGTGGGCTAATATCAGGGTATTTTCTGCATTTATTTTTAACATATTCCTTCTCCCAATCTTACATTTTATAGGCAATAATGAAACTGATATGGGTACTGCTCAGTTTTATTTTTAGTACTTCCTGAACACTTTGTATGCCATTAACAGTGATTTGGAAGGTGATATTATAAAAAGATGTTTTAATTCCAGCATTAAAATATGAACATTCAGAATTTGGTTTGGTGCGTTTACTAGAACTCCTAAAAGTGTGGAGAGAAACTAATATTGTTGAATATTTACCCTGTAATTTGCTTTAATATGAGTATTTCATTTAGCTTTCAAAGCATAAATTGTAAATTAGGTGTTATCCTGTAAGGCAGGAATGACACTTACTAGGAAAAAGGGGCTTTTTGTTGTTTGTTAACAGTATTGTCATTGTGGTGTCTACCAATGCCATTAGCAGCTCAGTCCGTACTTTGGGGAAACAGAGTTTCTAGAGCTTTCTGCCAGAAAAACTTACAGTTGTGACTACCCATAATGGTTTTGAAGAGAGTGGATTTTTTATTTGTTCCTGATATGTTAGTACAGCCAATAGTTTTTGTTCATTTTACTTAACCTTCTGAGTTAATATTTCATATGGTTTCATAAAGTATTAATTTATTCAATGATTATTTGTTGAGTGTTTATTTGCCTATTACTGGTACTATACTGGAAGTACACTATAATACTACATATCACTGTAGTATACCCCTGATTTGGTATTTAGCAAATAATTCCAGTGAAATAGTGTTATGAAAATGGAGATACAGAATACTCCATGAGTATTTATCAAGATGTACCTACTATATAAAAAACACTTGAATCACCGATGCTTAAATGGAAATACTTGAATCACTGCTTTCAAAGTAGACATAAAGGCATACCTGTTTATTCAGTGTTCTAGGGACATTGGATACCTAATAGTGTTGTAATTTATCCAGGATACATAGCAGAGGGATATGACTATATTGAAATGTATGCATCAGCTATGTTCCAGAATTGTATAGTATAGCATGATATTTGGTACCTTGATACCATCTTATGGGTATGTCCTTTTCTTACTCTTAATTTAGCTAATCCAAAAGTGATATTCCTAGTACAATAGATCTAGACTAGAAATAAAAACTGCTTGATAGCTGAAAGTATGGAAACATAGAATAAATAAAAATGGAACAGGCTGGTGGTATTGAATCGCTCTCTTCGTATTAATTATCTCAGCACTGTTGAGTTCTACTAAGTGAACTTCTTGATTCCATCAGACATCTTACACCTTCCCTTGTGGTTATTATCACAGGTGAATATGTACTGACATTTTCACCATTCTCTCAGGAAAGCTCACAGACTGTGAAATTTAGAAAGATAAAATATTCCTATCACTAAGAGCAACAATTATTGTATGTTCTGCTAGCAGCAGATGCCTGGTCTCAAAAGTAACTTTGAGTCAACTTTATGTCACTGTAACAAAATACCTGAGGATATCAATTTAAGGGAAGACAGATTTATTTTGGCTCAATGTTTCAGAGGTTTCAGTTCATGGTCACATGGCTTCATTGCTTCTAGGCCTTTAGTGAAGCAGAAATATCATGGCAAAGGACATAGTAGAGGAAAATTGCTCACCTAATGGCAGTCAGGCAGCAGAGACAGAGGTGAAGACCCAGAGAGGAATGGGCCATGGGTCAGATATAGTCCCCAAGGTTATACTTTATGACCCAATCCCTTTAACTACTCCCCACTTCTTAAATTCCATTACCTACCAATAATTCCATCAAGTTATGATCTCATCAATGGATTAATCTGTGAATGAAGTTAGAGCCCTCATGATCCAGTCACCCTTTGAAAACTCCACCTTGGAATACATGAGACTCTGTGGACATTTTAAATCTAAACCATCCTAGTCATGATGACCTTTTATTGCACATAGGCCTAGCATCACTCATAATGGTCTTTCTTAGGAAATGAGATTCTTAGAATAGACCAGTATTTTCACACGTGAGTTTTACAAAGCACTAAATTTGAATGATGTGACATCCCCTACTCCCTTAAAAACATGGAGAGTAATGAGTCTAGAGTCAATTATATTAACTAGGTTGGAGAATTTCTATACAGTATTTCCCTGATGGAGAGTCACAATGCAGGCCAGCATTAAACAGTCTTTAAGAAGTTCTGCTGTAAAGAATTCTGGTTAATATATTTTTTAACTTAGTTAATACAATCTTTTTTACCCCCCTTAATATCCCTAACAAAAACCCCAGGGTTGTGTTCTGCTTATTTTCAGGTTATTTTTTGCCATGATCCAGCTACTAATAGCTAACAGTTAATAGACAGATCGTAACAGTCACAGACAGAATCTGTCTTTTCCAGATTAGTCTATGCTAGCTATAAGAAAAGCTTTTTCTGGTCATTTTTTGGATGGTTTACATTGTTTAGAATAAACTATTATTTTACATCTTTGGCAAAGTACAAGTTCATTACTTAAGTAACCTCTACTCCTCAGTATAAGTACTTCTGTTCTTCAGATTAGAACCAGGACTGCTTGAGGAATGAATAGAAACGGGTGAGCTTATCAAGACTGGGCCTGTGGCCTGGATTGCAATTTTCCCAGGATGTGATGGCCTGGGGGACCAATGTGCTAGTGACACATTGCTCCGTATCGCCTGTGCCTTGCGCTTGCCTGTGGCAGAACTTGTGAATGGCTTGTGTGCTACCATTAGGTTGTGAAGTGCTGTGTTACACAATTTTCCTTACAAATTAAATATTCGTTGGCATTCTGCAGTGATGGAGAAGGGAGGAGACGGACCTCATCCACCTGCAGCAACGAGTCCCTAAATGTTGGGGGAACGCCTGTCACTCCTCGCAGAATCTCCTGGCGCCAGCGCATTTTCCTGCGGGTTGCATCTCCCATGAATAAGTCTCCCTCGGCAATGCAGCACCAAGGTCTGTGCGGTAACCACTAAAGAATTTCTCCTGGTGGTGTCCTAAGTTAGGGAATGGAATAGAAATGGTTGATTCAAAAGAGATTTAAGCGATTAGACAGGAAAACATAACTTCTCTTTCTGTGTCTGATGTGTTTGGTTTTCTTCTCCGGTATCATTAGAACACACTGGATATTCAGTACCTTATACCTGCTTGTTGAATGAATAAATGAATGAGTTTCTAAAACCTTATTTTGTAATGCATAGGGAACTAAGTAGTGCTAGAAAAAATTCATAGATTTTTTTTCATTATTAAAGAAGCAATACAGAATACAGTCTTTTGCAAAAGCTACATACAAAAGAAAGTGACATAGATATGTCGAACAATAAAAATTTGATATATTGTATCTGGTAAATATCAGTCAAAAGAGAGAGCATAGCAGCTTTCTTCAAATGTTAAACCTATTAGAAATTAGAGCAGAAACATCCAAAGTGATAACTGTAACCTAAACAAAAAGATATAATAGTATTGAGAACATCCATTACTATATATCCTTGAGAGCTAGAAAATGATACTTAAAAGGATTTTGAGGGGGAAAACCAGTAGTTCTCATGGGAGTTTTTAACACATTCCTCTCTGAAAATTAAATATAGGAAAATTAAATACTGTATAAATAAATATTTGAGTAGCACAATGGAACAAGCTTGATCTAATATTTATATAGATCTTTTCCTTTGGAGAGAAAATTCATCCATTTTTAGCATATATAAAACATTCATAAAATTAATTATGTACTTGGCCAAAAGATATTTTAATGCATTCCACACAGTCATGATCATGTCTACTATATTTTTTAATCACAGTGGGAAAGAAAGGAAGAAAGGATAGAAAGAAGGAAGGATGGATGGACGGACAGATGGAAGGAAGGAAGGATTAACGGACAACTGGGGCCGTGGTGTAGGTGTAGCTCAGTGGTAGAGCGCTTACATAGCTGACACAAAACTCTCAGTTTGATCCCTAGCACTAAAATAAAATATAAAACAAAAAAGACAAATGAAAAATTTGATATTTTTTTGAACTTTTCTTACTCCTAGAAACTAGAAAGAATAAAGGATGATGATCCATATCCTGCATGTCACAACTGCATGATACTTAGAGGACATTTCATAGCCATAAATGTGTTCATCTAAAACTGAGAGAGCCAGAAATCAAGTGTATTGAGTGTCAATTCAGGAAGCTAGAAAAGGACAACAAAACATGAGGTAGTAAATAAGAATAAGGGCAGAGGTCAGTGAATTACAAAAAGAAAAAAATAACTTGACTGTCATTACTAAAGATAAAATTAACTCTGCCTAGGATGGTCAGGGACTGCTTCACAGAAAATACTTAAACTCATCACAGGAAGAAACGTATCTTAGCAACATTTCAGAGTCATGTGAGAGAACTTCATGGGTCAGAGAATTGTGAGAAAGAGCATGAAGGGCACCTCTGGTGGGGAGTGAGACCTGAGACTGGACAGGGGCGTGAGGCCAGAGGGGGACAGCTACCTGTGCTGTTCCCGGGAGCCTGCACTTTGTGCTCTGGGCTAGAAGCAGTCACTGAGATGTTTTAAGAGATATGATCATGTTTATTAATAGGAAAATAATTGGAGGTGTGTGGAGAATGGCCCAGAATGGAGAAGGAACAAACTCCAGATCAGTTAAGAAGACTTTGCAGGGGGAAGGAGCAGTGGCATTCGATGCTCAGCCAGGAAAGGGCCAGCATTGCTCAGCTGCCCTTCTGATGCCTCTGATGGTAGATGTGGACCCTAGGGAACTCACAAATACTGTACCTACCCGTGCAGTCCTGCTTTGCCCAGTCAGAGAAGACGTGAAGATGAATTGCAGAAGTGTTGGAAAGGACAGTTCATTTTGGAACAGCCTCTTCTAGGCCTTTTTATGTAGAAAGAAGAAGTGGTGAGATGACATATGCTTCTGTTTCTCTGTGAGAGGGAAATCTAGAAGGGGAATTCAGTCTAGTGAATTTATTTAAATTTACTGGTCCCGGAAACTAATAGTTACTGGAAAAGCGGCTTTGTAAATACCTTTAAATGTAGAAGAATTGAGACGGGAGAGTGTCGATTCCAGAGGGAACTTCTGTAGTCTGGGTTACTACTAAGGAATGCCTCTCACGGTTTTCTTCTCTGCAGATGGACTGGACAGGAATGAGCTTTTGCCGCTGTCCCCTCTCACTCCCACCATGGAGGAGGAACCGCTGGTTATATTCTTGTCCAGTGATGATGACTCAGAAAAGGTTGAAGAAAAAAAGAAATCAAAAGAACTAAAGAGTTTGTGGAAAAAAGCTATACATCAACAAATCCTGTTGCTTCGAATGGAAAAAGAAAATCAGAAACTTGAAGGTTAGCTATTCAAACAGGGCTGAATGCTACATTCTCACTCACACTTATTCTTGGGCTGTATATGTGCTTTAACTAGAATATCTGTGGGTTATAATTATTTATTTTCATTTTGTTAAATGCTTATGAAAAAAGATCAGGTTCATCTATTTGCATTTTCTTTTTCAACTAATCATAAAAAAATCTGTCATCAAATCAGAATTCCTATTTTTTTTTTTTTTTTGGGTACCGGGGGTCGACCTCAGGACCTCATGCGCCAGCAGGCGCCCGTGCCGCTGAGCGACATCACTGGTCCTTTTTTCGTATGTGGGTTCCGCGAGTCGAACTTGGGCCCTCGCGCTTGCCAGGCAGGCATTTACGCCGCTGAGCCATCTCACCAGGCCAAAAATTCCTATTTTTGTCATTATTTTATAAATTTTCTATTTAAAAATCATTCAAATCAATAAATTTATAATCAAATAATTTTTAATAGTTATTGTGTGATTTGTAGTGATTGCTAAGTTTATGATACTATATGCTTTGGAATGTGTTGTTCAGCCTTTTGAAAGAATGACACGGTTTGCCACAATGTTCATAGAACCACACAAGATGCCTAGGCAGTACCAAAATCTAAAAAACGGTATGAAAGCTTAACCAAAAGTGGCCTTGTTTTTTTACATCTGTGAAATGAATTATTTTGCCTAAGTGGATCCCTTGACTTTTAAGTTTATTGGTTTCTGTCTCACTGGCTTTTATTTTGTTGTCTTCCTAAAAGCTTTTTAAATACAGATAGTCATATTTCTGAGTTTAGTATGTATGTTAAGATTCTTGTTACCACACCTATTATTCGAATCAATTTTATTTTAACAATATTTAGTTTGCAAGAAGATGTTTATTTTTATTGCTTTTTTTTTAGCAGATTAAAAACCATAAGATTATTCTTAGGAATCAATCTTTTCTTTAAAATTAAAACTTCAATTAATTGTTATTGACATGGCTCTTAAAAGTTCTGTGTGACAAATTGTATATTTACTTAAGTTTCCAAAAATCTCAGTAGGAATTAAATTTATATTTTTAAGCAGTTGGTTATATCTTGAACTAACTCATAAACAGAAAAAATAGTTGAATAAAAGATGGTTACCAGTTCCTGAAAAAAATTAAAGTATGAAATTATATTTCAGTAGGGAGTATATAAAAATAAAAATCTTATTACATACCGAAGAATAGTTTTATAATCACTGACTATTTGAACAGTACACGCCTTAGGGATTGTTTAGCTGGATTCTTCATCCTATAGCCTGTGATAGTTAGTGACTAGTTCAGAGAGGGTAGAGAGTTAAACCTGAGGCCAGTGACAGACCAGCAGGACAAGTTCTGGGACTTATGTTCTTTTTGGCTCTTGGGCTTTTCTGAATATGCCACCTACTTCTCAGGTATGGGTGTTAAAAGAACAGATGGCTTTAATACAAATGATTACATGTCTACGTGGAGATCAGTTATATTGTATAATTTGAAAGTATAAGAAAGGAAAGAGCTGATGTTTAGAATATACTCAAGGAAACTTCATCAGTTCTTTGTACTTCTCTACTGAACTAACAAAGACAGAAGTAGTTTAACCTATTACAATTCTAAGCAGATAATCATTATTTCTTTAGGGTTCTTTACAGTTGAGGACAGATACAGTATTAACTCTTCTTACCATTATAGCCTCAAGGCATATGGTAGCATAAAGTAGATATTTCAGATTGTCTTAAATGGACCAGGATCTAGAGAAGGAAATATGCTTTGCTCCCTTTGAAGCAAATCATTAGTAAAGCTGTATGCAGAATTGTTTATTATTAGCTTTAGTAAACTTACTCCTTTAAAAAAGATTATGTGGTTATTACAGAGAAATATAAAGCAAATATTGAGAAACAAAGCTAAACTGTGTTAGAGAGCCATCTAGTGGTATCCAGGAGGAATGCTTCTGAGTGCTTTTCCTCTTTTGAGTTTGTCTAGACTTAATAATAAGTAGGAATTTTTTGCCGTACTGCTTGAAGAACAGTCTGTTTTGAAGTATTTTAATCCTTTGGAACTGGTTTTAAACACACTAAGTAAAGAGTAACATTTGTTTTGCTATTGCTTTTGTGCTGTCGAGGATTTTGGAAGCATAAAAGAGATTTGTGTTGCAGAAGGTAAGGGGGCCAGGGAGGCACAAGGAGTGTCAGGGCGTACAGCTCATGCTGAGAGATTCCTGTCCAGCAGGACCCTCATGAAAGAAGGGAAGTATGCTCACATATCTGTGTTTCCTTCTCTTTTAGAGTCAATTAATCAGTATAAATACAACTCAAGATGGTGGTTAGTTTGTGGGCGATTCTTTTAATGAGTTCTGAACCTATGTTTTAGACCATCAAATGAAAAAGAGTGCTGTATTATTTAAAAAGTGGAATTAGTGTTAATTTCAGTGAAAATGAATTTTTAAGATTATTAAAAATAGAGGCTGGGCTTGTAGCTCAGTGGTAGAGTGTGCGCTTGGTACGCGCAAGGCATTGAGTTCAATCTCCAGCACCAAAAATGAAAAAGGAAAGATTATTAAAAAGGAACAGTGAAACACACTGGTAAGGGCAGTGTGGAAACTCTGGAAATATAAAAATGGATGAGGTTAGCATGGTTAAATATTTTTCAAATTAAAGTTAGCATGAAGCATTGTCTTACGTATGTCGTATATAAAATATTTACACTTTAATGGTGTTTATAATGATGTAAACAGTCAGTTCTGAGGCTATTATATTTGTCAAAAAGTTGAAGTTTATGACATGGCCACATGGTTTCTTTTTAATATTTAGCAGAATTATTATGTGTAAGGCATAGGGTAAAACCTCCTTAGAAAATTATCACATGTATTTTCTCATATGAAACGACTCAAGGTCATTTAGGCCTTATATATTGTCCTAATTTTTAAAAAGTTTTTCATTTTAGTGGTTGATCCCTGAGAGTCATTGAGTATGATTATATTAATACAGTAAAATGTGTAAAATACAGTGTTCAAACACATTGGTCTTATTAAATTTATTTTCTGTTTTAGCAAGACGAGATGAACTGCAGTCCAGGAAAGTGAAGTTAGACTATGAAGAGGTCGGAGTATGTCAGAAGGAGGTCTTAATAACATGGGATAAGAAGCTATTAAACTGCAGAGCGAAAATCAGATGTGATATGGAAGATATTCATACTACTCTCAAAGAAGGTATTCATGATGATTTCAGTGGTCTTCCTTTTTCAGAAAAACCTCAGAGAATTTATTGATTTTTGCAGCTCAGGCAATTTTGTCTTTGTGCTTTTGCTTATAAAGGAAGGAAAGTAATTTGTTTCTGCCTGTACTTTGGTAATGTGGTTGGTAAAAAAAAAAAAAAATGGTACTGATGGAGATTTGGTTCCCGAGGAGGTGGCAGACCCCTTCTCTACAAACCCTCCTTCCTGCTTCAGCCAACTGTTTTCTGCTTTTACCAAGGAAGAACTGCATACTTTGGTACAAATCTTTGATCACTGATGTGAAAATAGTTTGTACTTACAAGCTTGACTCATTTCTATCATTTTGTCAGAAGTGCATATTTAGACGTATATATATTTATATGAATATGTATATACATCCACAGTATATTTATATATACAGACTTACCTTATTAATCATTTTTCCCTCTATCTTCTCATTCCTTCATTTACGTTGGAGAAATCATTTTTATATAGCCACTATATTGTATTTACTCTTGTGTTATTACCTGATATTTAAATTTAAATTTTAAATTTTAAATTTAAAAGTGAAACAAAAATATGAATATTTTGTGTGGAATTTATGTGACCCAGATTTAAAATATTAAAATGAGAGTCTCCCGTGGTTTGCATAAACTAGGTATAAAATAAAAATTGCAAATACCCAAAGAAATCTGATAATTTTGTTTCAGAAGCCTGTGATAATGGTGTGATAATGGGTAAACTGCTGATTTATTTTGTAAGATGCCACGTTTACAAACCCAATATCTTGTTCTTTTTCTTTGAATATTTGGAAATCCTAAATATTTTTGTTGAATACATTATTTGGGAGAGAACATAGTGGTTAATGGAATGTGTGTGAGCTGTAGATCTCACCATTCTTTGGTGTGACTTTTAAAGATGTTTTAGGGGTGCTCATATTTCGTTTCCTTGTAGATACAGTTTAACCTTCTTTACATTTTGCCCAAGGCCTCCATGATCTCTTCTTCCATCTCTGATCCCCTTTCTGCTTCTTCTACTTTGTGTTGTGTCCTGCAGAGAGGCTGAACTACTTTGGGTGCCACTGTGTCTGAGGACAGTTCTTCCATGGAGTGTCCAGCCCTTCTTTGATGCTTCCTTCCTTACTTCTCTACCTTCTCTCTGTTTCTCCTCTTTTCCATTCCCTCTGCTTCTTTCTTCTCTTTCTTCCTCCCTTTCCTCTGTGCCTCTTAGGTCCTTCACACAACCCTCTTCCTGAAGTGATTGTTGCCCACACTCTCAGCCTAGAGAATTCTATTCTCTCATAGGTCTCAGTTCAAATACTATTATTTCCTCAGAGCACCATCCCTGGTACTCACAACTAAAATAATCAGTTTTTCTTTGTTATTCATTCTCACAATCAATTGTACTTATCATAATTTTGTAATAATATATTAATGTATATATTTGTTTAGTGCTTTTCTTGCTCCACCATGCACAGCTAGCTCCCAAGATAGTATCTAGCGCAAGTTATTTGTTGGATGGATGGATGGATGAATTGGACAGATTTTCCTGAAAATGGATTTATTTATCTGGATGAAATATCCTCAGTGCCATCTCCATTACATACTGTAATGTGCTCCGTTACATACTGGAGGCCCAATTCATGTTTGGGCCAATTAATGTTTGTTTAATTAACATGAGTTAACTTTTTGTAAATTTGTTGTTGCATGGATAGTGAAACAGCCCACTCAAATTAACAACGACTAAAAGGATTGTTCTTAGAGATGATAGTGAATGTTTCAGCAGAAAAGATAGCACTCAGGTTTATCCATAAGAGATGAACAATCACAGTTTGGGCCATAAAATGGGAGAGTGGGGCCGGCGAAATGGCTCAGCGGCGTAAGCACCTGCCTGGCAAGTGCGAGGTCCTGAGTTCAATTCCTGGTACCCACATACAAAAAAAGGGCCAGTGATATCGCTCAGCGGCATGGGCGCCTGCTGGTGCGCGAGGTCCTGAGGTCGACCCCCAGTACTGACAAAAAAACAAAACAAACAAACAAAAACAAATGGGAGAGCTCGGAATTCCATCAAGGCAACAACAGGAGCAAGAAATTTGAAAAGTGAAAGTAACCACAATCTTCTGGCATACAGCAGAGAATGGGGCTAGCAAAGGCAGCTTGGACCTGTACTGTGGTGATTTATGAATCAGGTCAAGCCTGAGCTTTACCTGCTGGGCAATAATACTTTTACCTTTTGCAAACACTGAGATTGCAGTCAGAAAAGATTGCTGCCTTTAAACCATCCCTTAACCAGCTGGCGCTAATGAACCTGTTCAGATCTAGTTTAATGAACTGAAAACTCTTAGTGAATGAAACACAGTTACCTACACAATATAGGATTAAATTTTTGTCCTTCCCACTAACTTCCTGGCTCTACACATAAAAACATAGTTTTAGCATACCTTCAACTGATATGCTTTGGATTTTAAGCATAATAGAGTTAATATGTCATTGTAAGTGCTAAGGATTTTCTTCATAATGGCTGAATGCAGTGCTGGAATGCTTCAGTTATACCTTCTTATTGTGTTTACTATTTTTATCATCTTATCCTTTTATGACCACATAAGAATAGTTCTTAATTATTATTTTTTTAAATTACTTGTGGATGACCAACATTTAGAAATTATAATGTGAGGATCAACATTTGTTGCTGTCTTCAAGCCAAGTGAAAGGTGAAGTTAGGCAGTAATAAATTTTGAGATTTCAGGATTTGGCTTCTGAAATGAGACTTTCAGAGTTCTGATTCTATACTGCCACTTAACTAGCTGTGTGAACTTGGGCAAACTAATTAATCTCTTTCTGCAACAACTTTCCCATCTGTAAAGTGGTACTAACAGATTTAGTCCCATCTGTTAGAGTGGTACTAACATCTCTTGGTTGATGTTATTGCTAATATAGCTATTACTATTATCATTATTTGGAGGATTTCATTTGTAAGATGTCAGGAGCTATAGAATTAGACTTGTCAAAACATGCTTTTGTCAGGACATTGTAGTGTGTGACCTGGGGATGGGATGCAGAACAGTACCTAGTGCAATGACTACAACTTAGCAAGGCCTTGCTGTCTCTCTCTCTCTCTCTCTCTCTCTTTTTGCTTTGCTTTGTTTTTAATCTATTTGATTGTAGGAGTTCCCAAAAGTCGACGAGGAGAGATTTGGCAGTTCCTAGCTTTACAGTACCGCCTGAGACACAGACTGCCTAATAAACATCAACCTCCTGACACATCCTACAAGGAGCTTCTGAAGCAGCTTACTGCTCAGCAGCATGCGATTCTCGTGGATTTGGGTATGTGTGTCTTTGATTGTAATTTACGCAAGTAAACGAGTTTTTTGATTTTGTTGGTTGGCACTGACGGAGAGGATCTATTGATACCTGCAGAGCTGCTGTCCTTCTTTTCTGTGGTTAGTTGGCTTTATATATGATTGACGGCACCACAGATGCCTGAGTATAAAATGAAGGTTTCACCCCAAAACTTTCTGAAAAAGGAATCATCTTGTAATTGACTCACTACAAAGGTCATATGATGGGGCACTCTCAGATACTGTATCTTAAACAAAAGACTTTTGTTTGGGACAGACAACTGTATCTTAATCAGTGCTGATGTTGCAATAAGTTAAAAGGGGTTAAATGGAGACAAGAAGATTTAACAAAGATGTATTAAGAATTCTTGCACATATTGATAAAAGCAAATCTTTAGGTGTCTTTTTCAAGAGCAATACAATAGTTGCCTGCTTCTGGCCCCAGGAGTGGTTGGGTGGTTCTGGGAAGCATGCAGGTGTAGATATAGACAGTGCCAGGTGGACCTAGCCCACTCTTTACAAAAAGAAAGGAGGGGTCACTTTGGCATAAACTTATGTTAGGACTTACAAACTATCACTGACCAAACCTGAGTTTTTACCTCTGTTCCTTTTGGATAGCAAGCGGCTTTTGTTGGGAAAGAGCCTAGCTCAATTAAATCCTTTTTGGGCCCAGTAGAATTAAAATGGAAATGTTATAGGGAAACGGAACACTGGAGTTCTTGTCCTGATTCTGTCACTAACTGTGGTCTGAGATGAATTGCTTTGCTTCTACCTCTCCGTCTTCTCTGTTAGGTGGGGACTTCGGGCTAACCAGTCCCTAGGTGCCTTGCAGAGCTGTGGATCTATGACCATAAGTCAGTGTTAAAAACCAGGATTGAGTGGGGAAAAAGGAACCCTTCTTCACTGTTGGTGGGAGTGTCGACTGGTACAGCCACTGTGGAAATCAGTGTGGCAATTCCTCAAAAATCTAGGGTTGGAGGTTTCATTTGACCCAGCTATACCCCTTCTGGGTATCTTCCCAGAAGAATTAAAAACATCGTACCACAGTGATATATGCGCACCCATGTTTATAGCAGCACAATTTGTAATAGCCAGATCTTGGAAACAACCCGAATGCACATCAACTGAGGAATGGATAAGAAAGATGTGGTATTTTTATACAATGGAGTACTATTCAGCTATAAAGAAGGATAAACTGGAGACTTTTATAGGTAAATGGATGCAACTCAAGAAAATACTCGTAAGTGAAATAAACCGGACACACATGTGTAAGCATCATATTGTCTCTCTAGTATGAGAAACTGAAAGAGTAAATAAGATCCAAAATGTACAATAGACATGGTGAATCAAAAAGAAACTGGTCAAAAGGAAAGAAAGACTGGGATGGGGGAATAGGGAAAAGAAAGAAGGGAAAGGAAAAAAATTGTATATATATATAAGATGGTTAAGATAGATACACTACTAATTTTACTTAGTTCATTGAAGAGTAAGGTTTTTGCCAATAATGTTTGGACAATTGAATGCTAATATCTGGTATACTGAATAACTAACTTAAAGATAACAATATGTAATGCATTAACCATTGTTACCCTCCTATTATGTTGTTTTGAAAATTTGTTCTTTTTTGATTTGTTTTGTTTTGTTTTTTCTTCTCTTTAAAAAAAAAAAACAGGATTGAGGGGTTGCAATCAGGATTAACCCACATATCCTAGTAATGAGAAATGGTGAGATCAGTTTTCAGGAATGGGCCAGTGAGGCAGAAATGGAGCTAGAATCAACTTTTTTGGATAGGCAGTGTATTTATAGTTTTCTTCAGCAAAATTCTTTTTTTCTTTTGTGGGTACCGGGGGTCGACCTCAGGACCTCGCACACCAGCAGGCGCCCGTGCCACTGAGCGATATCACTGGCCCTTTTATCGTATGTGGGTTCCAGGAGTCGAACTTGGGCCCTCGCGCTTGCCAGGCGGGCACTTACGCCACTGAGCTACCTCACTGGCCCAGCAAAATTCTTAAGAGAGAAAGTAAAATGATACTTTAAAAAATTGCTTAGTTCACTCTATTTGTAGCCATCTGTGTTTCTGCAGCATATTTTTGTTATTTTCTCATTTCTTTCCCTTACTCTGCACACTTCATCTTATCAGTTCCTGTGTGTGGGGGGGAATTACTTTTAAGCGTATGTGGTAGAAAACATATTAAAATTTGGTTTTCTTGCAAATTCTAACTGACACGAGTAATTATTTCACAATCATTTCACGTGCGGTACAGAGGAAGTCCCAGATCAGTGTATACAGCCATGGTGGAGAAGACTGGTCTGTTTTAGTGCTCAGTGCCAGCTTTTTTAGGAATGCAGGACTGAGTTCATTTGCTAGCTGGCATCTCCCTTGTAATTTTATACTCAGAGGTAAATTTTACAGGGGAATTTATTTGAAATCAGCACAACCTTTTACTTCCCTTGCTCTCATTGGACATATATATGTCCTTTAGGGATATGTTGAAAAAAGAAAAAGGGTCTACATGGTTTATGGAAGTATTTTAAGGAACAGACACCAAAGGATATTTGAAAAAGAAATATTTCCTAAATGATAGACTCAACACAAAGCAAAACAAAAACTAGAAAGTCTTTCCAGTGTCATATTACAAGAAAAGCAGGGATAAATGTCATTATGGACTACCAAGACTTCTTGTTAAATAACATGATACCTGTTATAGAATTCTGGTTTCAGTTAGAGGGTGTTCTTTATGTGAATTTAGAACTTGTCTTTAATTACAGTCAGGATAAATTTTATGTTCTATTCTCCTGTGATCTCTCCTGAATATGTTTGTGGATTCTGTTTTATTGTTTTGCTAGAAAGAAGTATTGGCTAGCAAAAAATATTTGCCCTCGTATCATGTATGTGGAGTTAGGGTAGTAGCCTGGCATGTAAGACTCGATGAGCTAGAGCTAGAGCTAGAGCTAGACTCTTAGATGAAAACTCCAAGCACCACTTACTCGAATGACTCGTTTGGAAGAAAGGGTTCACTTATTCCTGGAGTTCACTGAATTGCATGAATTGCATTTTCACTGTAATCTCCAAAGCACCAGAGCATCTGAAAAAAGTTTTCTCTACTTTTCCTCTGCAGGAAGGACGTTTCCTACTCACCCTTACTTTTCAGTACAGCTTGGGGCAGGGCAGCTGTCTCTCTTTAACCTTCTGAAGGCGTATTCTCTGCTGGACAAAGAAGTGGGCTACTGTCAGGGGATCAGCTTTGTGGCTGGAGTCCTGCTTCTGCACATGAGTGAAGAGCAAGCCTTCGAAATGCTGAAATTCCTCATGTATGACCTAGGCTTCCGCAAGCAGTACAGACCGGACATGACGTCACTCCAGGTGAGGCGATGGCTTTTCATGAGGAACTCGGGAGGCTCTTAGCAGCAATCCTGGCACCAGCCCTCTTCCGAGTTGCAGTGCACAATGAAGGGAGTTTGAGGTTATTGTCTTAGAACCTGGGCAAATGAATGGGGCATGTTTTAGTTTGCTTAGGAGTGCAGGGGGTGTGCTCCCCGGGACACATATTGCAGTGATTTGGTAGCTAGCTGATGCGTATTCATTGGTCTGTTAACAGGTCAAATAATGACTATGGAATGTTTTATCTTGCACTTTTTTCCTAAACAGTTTGCTTGTACCTTGTACTTCATTGGCATCATTGTAAGAACTTAACTCTGGTTTTCAGAGACAACAATTTGATAGCTATCATTAGAATTTCAAAGAATGGGAGCCAGACCTAGTGGTGCAGGCCAGTAATCCCAGCACTTGGGGAGGCTGAGGTGGGAGGATCACAAGTTCAAGCTGAGCCTGGGCAATTTAGAGATTTAGGAAGACTTTGTCTAAAAATAAAAAGGGGGAGGGGGCTGAAGAGTTAGCTCAGTGTGAAGGTCCTAGTTTCAATCTCCAGTACTGAAAATAATTTTGTTTTCAGAGATTGGAAAGTACCTGTGAATAGTGTTTGATTGTGGACCATAGACAAAAAGATGCAGCTATCATAGTTTTAAAATGCAATTATTTCTCCACTAAAAAGTTCTTTACCCATTTATATGACAAAACTCATATAAATTAGATTTATAAATTATCATTACTTACAATTACTGAAAAATAATTTGTGTCTCTAATTTTGAAAATGGGTATGTTTGAAAATCTTCGATGGCTACATTCTTATAGGCTATAATATTAGGGATCTTATGGGACCTTATTTTAAGAGAGTAGATAGATCTTTGCTTTTTATAAAGTGAGATATAAACCTTTTTCACTTTCTAGAATAAGAAATTAGCATTTTGTTCCAATCAATACAACTTTCAAAAGTGTTCATAAATGCCTATTCCAGTCGGCTTAAATTTTCTTGATAGATTCCTGATTTCTTGTTTCACTAGTGGTGAGCTTGGGTACTCCAGGCTTTCTGTTTCAGTTACCTTATCTGTAAAATGAGGTTGAGTTCTCTATCAACTTCAAATATTTATATTTTATCATGTGTTGAGTCTACTGATTTCTATGTTGGATGTAAAGCAGTATCTTTTTCCTCTGAAGTCATTGGTCTTCTCTTTCTCCATCTTCTCTTCTCCTCCCTTCTCATCTCTGCATCTTCCTTGACTTCTGTCTCTTCCATTGGGAGATTTGCCCTGTTATTGATAAAGGATAATTGGAGATTATTGATTTTTAATGAATAGGGTTTTAGTGGTAAAGCTTCCCTTGAAGGAAGCTTGACTTTTTTTTCCTTCATCTGCGCAAATAGACCTCGATGGAAGAAATGTCCTCAGTCCCAGGCTTAGAAGATGGGAGTTGGGGGAGAGGTGTAATATAAGATCCTTTAAAAAATATTAAATACAGCACTGTTGCTTTTTTATTATGATCACAATTGTCCAAGAAAATCAGAATGCCTTTCTTTTTTTCTCTGCTGATTAGACTTGCTTGGCTTCCAAAGAATTAGTTTCCAAAACACTAATTCTTCTGTTGATAGATGAACTATAAATGGCCTAAAAGAAATGTATGATTTTTTCAACATGACTTATTGAGATATTAATTTCATTAAAAAACTTATGTTTGACTTCAGCTAAGCTGCTTATTTTGTAGTTAATACTTGCTGTGGCTCTTTGATTTCCTCCATTTACAGTTTCTGTGGGAAATTAGTTTCCAAATGTATATGTTGTGGATAATGATCAAACATAATTTGCTGTATTTATGTATAGTACTTTATGATTTATTTTCTCAAAGGAGTCACCTCATTTATGCTCTGGAAACAATTGATGAATTCAGAGTATATTAGGTTATTTGTGGGCATTTTCATAGTGCTACATATGTAAGGGTGATGTTTTAGGGATTTCTTCATGTGAAAGAAATTATTCTGGATTTAATAAAACGTTATCTACATTTCACACCAAAATGTCAAGCTTATATAATTGAACACAGAACCACCACTCATCCATGGATAAAAGTTTAAATTAAAGCACAGTTCACAGATTTGTTTATTATTTACTGTTGCTTTATGTTTCGTGTCACAGACAGAAGAATTTAAAGACATAATGTCTTTAAAATGTTTTTTGAAATGCTAGGAATCAACTCAGTGGCTAAATGAAATATTTTTTCCTTCTAATTCTAGAAATATTCAGAAACAGCTGCACTTTTTATTTTAATCCCCTTTGTCATGACAAACATGTTGCTGGAATAACTTGGATATTAGAAGAAACATCTCAAGCTTCTGGCCCTGGGACATTCTAAGCCTCCATTCCATCTTAGCAATGCAGCTTATGCAGTGGGCCTTAGCCAAAACTCTATCATGAATCAAATTCTAGGTCCCGAAAATAGAGTCAGGCTTTGCTTCTGCACTGAACATATAGGGTCTTTAAAATGCAGGCCAGGAGAGTTCAGATTAAGTTCTAAAAGCAATGCCCTCTTCAAGAGGGAAAGTATTATTTCCATGTATGTCCATTATACCCAAGCAACCACTCTAGAAAACCTTGCTCAAGACACTTAGATAGACTTAGAACGACTTGCTTTATAAACTCAGTTGAATGAACTTGGGCTTGAATATCAACTTTAAAATCATAATGAAAATAAAGTCATAATACTGTTACTACTTATCAAATATATGTGGATTGTTATTAAATATTAGAAAAATAAAATTTAAGTTAGTATATTTCATGCACACTCACAAAATGCACAATATTTTTTTTCTCTTCTCCAAATTAACTTTAGATTCAAATGTACCAGCTGTCCCGGCTCCTCCATGACTACCACAGAGAACTCTACACTCATCTTGAGGAGAATGAAATCAGCCCCAGTCTTTATGCTGCCCCTTGGTTCCTCACATTGTTTGCCTCTCAGTTTCCATTAGGATTTGTAGCCAGAGTTTTTGGTAAGAGACTCTTACTATTAAGCATTGTTTATTTCAGGAAATATACTTCTAGCCATGTGGTACCCCAGTTACTTTATCACGTGTTACAAACTGCTAGTAAAATTAAATATATGCACTGGGTTCTTTTCTGCTAGTAATTTAAAGCCATATCAGTCTTAAGTAAAATTAAGATTCAGTAAAAAAAAATGGACTCCTGTGTTTGAGTAAACTGTGTGGAATTCTTACTTTTATTTTTGGTTAAAAATTAGCATATAGGTTTTAAAATATGGATGAGGGACATACTCCATATAGTTCTTCTGATTTTTATATACATCTTCATATCCCTATGTTTTTCCCCCTTTTCCCATTGTTGTCTTGAACATGGATTCAAAACACAGAGAACCATGCTGTCCAACTGGGGCAATGGAAATACCTGTTATCAGCGTTACCTCTAATGGCGTACCTCAGTCTGACTTTTGGTTACCAACACAGTAACTTTGATTCGTATTTCTTGGTTTGGTGACACTTCCTTCATGCCTGTGCAGGGGTGGTTGCCACCTCTAAAATTGGGTGGCTCGTGGGACAATGTTAAACACAGGCAGGGGAAGTTACTGAGCACTTATCTTGCTCTGATTATGGTGCTTGAAACTGGGAAAAAAGAAGTATGACATGGTTTATGCTCCTGAAGGGGCCCCTAAATCTGTTTACAAGTCGTCAGTTAGGTTTGTCTAAGTCTGTCTTTTAAAAGGCAAAAAAATAAAAACAATAACTCTTCACTAGCGGTTTGTTCTAATGATGTTGTTTGGGATCTCAGTAGCCTCAGAAAGGGCTCCCACGGTGTTTTTTTTATTCTGCTCATCTATGTGGTAGCCATGGTGAAAGTCATCAGTGTCCATTCACAACTGTGCTTTTGCTAAATTGGAGCTTTTGGTCAAATTTAAGTATTGGCTCACTTGTAAGTCATTATCAGCATTTAAAAATGAAATAAAATAGAACTCAGTGAAAATACTAGAGAATAACAAATAGGAAAAATGTTTCTTGGGGAAAGTTCAGTTCTGAGGATATATGTATAACGTATATGTAATAGATTATAATTTTCAGAGTCTTACGAGGAAGGCTGTGGTTTAAAAATACACTACATTCATGGACTACAATCTATAAACAAAGTGTAGTGAAAGAGTAAAATCAAGTTGTGCTAAATCAAATTGGTGCCGCATTTCTCTTGTTTACTTAATAGACATGATTGTTTTTCTCCAGTGAAGTTTTCTCTGGAGGTTGAGTTCCTATTAATGAGTCTTCTAGAAATCTTTTTATGTATGTAGTTTTCAGAGAAATATATATAATCTCTTTATATATGTATTTCTCTATGAAATCTGACAGATGTTTCAGGGTATCTCTCATTTACTTATCCTTGGAAGCTTGATATCAAGAGTTCAAGACACACATGCTTCCAGTAGTCTGTCCCTTGTTATGAGGTTATGACTGAAACTATCAGCTGTATGATAATTAATCTTTTCCTTTGTATTCAGTAAAAAATAGACTGTCACAAAACAAAAAGATGCAAGAGCAAAAAGATGACCATGTTTGAAATAATTCTCACACACTTCCCTTTTTAAAGATTTTCCATTGTACATTTTTGACAGAAGAATGGCATATATATTGAGAAAAATTTTCATGCCACTGTATTTGCTATATTTCAAAACTATTGCATGTTTGTGTTTGCAAGGAAGCAGTGTAGAGTAAGGGTAGCTTTTCTTTTTTTCTCTTCTGATACAGTTTGTTACTTGCTTTGATTTTACTTTTAAAGCTTTTTTCCTTCAATTTTCTGCTGTTATTTACATTTACATATTAACTATCTCATTTGCTTTTATATTATTGAGAGTTTCAATAATATTAATTGGTTATGTTGATTTGTTTTTATGTTCTGTTGTGAAGAAAAATTTAAATGTTACTTGAATCTTTGAGGTTTACTCATCTTCCACTAAATTTGCTATTCAAATTATAAGTAATACATAGATCACCATATATCTAATTTGTCCTTTTTACCTTAGCCTTATCTGAGATTCCGAATAGGAATGGGAAATATTCAGACATCTGTTTACTTGTTTCAGTCATATTATTTTTTTTAAAAATTAGGTGCTTTTGATGTTTTCTTTTGCAAAATCTCTAGTTCTGCTTGAGGAATAAAACACACACACACCTTTAACCTAAAGAATACTCTTTTTATAATAGTGGGTACACAGTTTTGATAATGAAAATTTTCTCTCCTTTTAGATATTATTTTTCTTCAGGGAACTGAAGTTATATTTAAGGTTGCGCTGAGCCTACTAAGCAGCCAAGAGGCACTTATAATGGAGTGCGAAAACTTTGAGAACATTGTTGAATTCTTAAAAAGCAGACTACCTGATATGAATACTTCTGAAATGGAAAAAATTATTACCCAGGTATGATTTAAATAATAATAATAAAATACAAGATTACAGCAGTTTCTCTACTGCTTATATATGAAATGTTTTAGCATTAAAATGTAGTTTTGTTTGACAGGTATGATTGTCTTTAAGATTTTTTGTTTACTTTGTTCAGATTTATTTAGAAATAAAATATTGAGAAATTTCTACACTGGGACACTGTCTGTGTGGCTATGCACAGGAAGTATGGGTTAGTGTTACATAATGAATTTTCCAAGAATCTTTTCAATTTAAATCAGTGCTGAGATCAAAGATAGACCTTACTGAGTCAGGAAGATCTGAGAATAAAATGAGATCACTTACTTTTGTAATATCATCAATTTGTAAAATATACAAGGAGGTCATGTGATGGGAGAACACAGGCTTTGGAATTAGAAAGTATTGGTTTGTATAATCTTCTAACTTTTTTTCATTAAAATTTATTAACAGACATTACAGTGTCAGTAACTCTTTCTTATTGTGTGGCATGCACTTGCCATCCTGCACTTCTGAACCCTATTATTCCTCGGCTCCAAAATAAGACAGTAATGTTGCAAGAAGTTTTGTGAAACTTACATCAGGAGACAGGGTCTGATGATTCCAGTGGTGGGATCATTTACAGAGGTGTGGGGAGGGTTGAGGGAACCAACACAGATGTCTGGGTACCCAGGAAGTAGAACAGAGGGAAGCTACCCCTGTCCCCGATGCTGAAGGGGCAAGCGGAAGGTGTACAGGGGTGGTTAAAATATACAGTGAACTCTTAAATTTAAAAAATTCATTTTCGTAAAAGACACATTGCCGTTAATCCCCCTCAAAATACTCCCTCTAGCTTCAAATACACTTATTCTGTCATTCTTGCCACTTGCCGAACCAGCTCTGGAAGTCCTCTTGCATTCGTGTCTTTATGAGGTCTGATAAAAAATACAGTAAATGCTGCTGCTCAGTGCCATCCAACAAAAAGGCAGCTCATAAAAACATTATGGTGTGTCCTTATCCACCTTATTTACTGGATCTGGCGCCTTGCAACTTCTGGCTCCTTCCTAAAGTCAAAATTACTATGAAAGATAAATATTTTGAGTTGATTCAGAACATTAAGGCAGCATGACAGTGCAACTAAAGACACAAAAGAGAACTTCCAGAACTGCTTCAGATGTGACAAGAACAATGGAATACAAGTGTTCAAAGTGAGGGGGAATATTTTCAGGGGGTTATTGGCAATGTGTCTTTTACTATAAGAATTTTTTAAAAATTTAGACATTCACTGTAGATCACACCTTCAATAGTGATCGGGACCTATGAGAGTTGGAACTGTGGAGGAGGGGCAGTTACGGTGCTCTTGGGGACTAAGCGGGGAAGGATCCACGGGGAAATACTGTACCCCTGCCTGTCCCGCACCCTATAGTCTCCTGCTAGCACCTGCCCTTGACCGAACCCAACCAGAAGCAGTCAGAAAGGATGTGTAGGGCATACAGTTCACAGGGATGTGTTCCTGAGGAGCCAGGAGAAGGGATGAAGAGTAGAGAGAGGCTCCTAGAAGCAAGAAAAGGAACCTGGATACCATAGATCTAGTCCCTGGCTCTTCACAGGGACCAAATGAAGTGAACAAACTTAAGAGCAGATCTGTAGATTCTATAGCCACGCTTATGCACACTGATCAAGTCTACCACTTTTCTGAAGGCAATTGGAATAATAGAAAGAAGACAGAATTTAGAGAAGAGAAGGGAATTTGAAATTTATTCTGGTGGCATGCCCCCTGTTAGCTATGTGACTTTGGACAACCTTGAGTCTCCTGAAAGGGGAACAACAATATCAATCCTATTATAAGTTAAAGTATTTCATATGTTCATATGCTCCAATGAATACTATAATATGAACTCTCATTATGTTATCATGTATAAAATTATCTTCCCATTACGTGAAATCTAAACCACAGCTTACTCTATAAATATCTACCGGTGGTTTTATGTATTAGGATATTCTGATAAGAACAGATACTATACTTGATCTTAGCCAAAAGGTTGAGAAGTGATATATTAAGATATTCTGTAAGCAGAAAAGTGTAGCTTTTATCTACATATTTACTTGTTTATTAATTCTTCAGAAACACCCTTTTTTTGGACTGATAAACTGCTGAAAATTGTAGTTTTGGAGAACTGAAATCAGATGTTACTTGTCTTCAAAATTAATGAAGGGATTGCCTGGTTTTATAGATTACTACTAGGATTAATGGATAGAATTTATAGTCAGATATTTTTGGACTTAATATTAGAGAGAACTGCCTGACAATTGGATTTAATTAACTGTGGAATGAACTGCTGATACTGAAACAGACCTTGATGAGTTTTATTTAAGGACATTGGAAAAAATGCGAATTGCACAGAAAAGCACAAATAGGAAAGTAAAAGTAACTACAAACTCAGCATCTAGGATAATTTTTGAAATGGTCTACTACACATATCTCTGCTTATATACATATGAAAATATGTATACGTTTTACATAAATGAACACATACTGTAAATCCTATTGCGTGACTTGATTTTTAATTAAAATGTGTGTAAAGTATTGGACTTTTTTCGTGCTTATGAAAACAGATCCATATCCTCAACATCATCCACTGTAGTGGGGATTAAATCCAGAGCCTTCACTCTGAGCTACATCCCTAGCCTTCCTGCCTCAGCCTCCCAGAGAATTACAGGCATGTGCATATCATTTTTAATGGGTGTGTAGTGGTACATCGTATCCATACCTGCTAGGCAAGGGAAAAATGATGCTGTTTCAGAGGATGACTAGTTAGTCTAGAAATTCCCTTATTAAAGTTCTAATATTTGAGTTTCTCTAAGAAGTACTAGGGTCAGATTTTTTTTGGTGGTTTCTTTGTTCTCCACAGTATCAGCAACAGACACCCTTACTTGAATCACACTACTTCCTCACGTTTCCCCTGCAGCATGTCTAGACTAGGGAGGGGTTGCCTGTCCTCTAATTTCTAAACAAACCTCTTCCTTTTTGGTAATAACAGGTGAGTAGCAGCAGCCCAATTAAACCGTACAGCTCTGAACAGTGCTCAGGGTGCAATTTCGAGGATTCTCTTTGTGGTAGAAAGTATAAATGACTCACAAGAGGCTTATATAGAAGAGCAAGTGGGTGAAACCGTTAAGACCTTTCTGCTTCATTGACAAATAAACTAGAAATGTTTTTGGTCTCTGTATCATAGAAATACCCTGCGCAGCTTTGCTTACTAACCAGCAACAATTGCCTGTAACGTAGATAATAATTGCTCAATAACTAATGTTTTTGTTTTGGTTGCAAAGTATTCTTGGAATTTAATTTCTTTTCATGCCTTAATCTTGCTATGAGAATGTCTCAGTTGGGTACAAATAGTCTGTGATGTAACTGTTCTTGTATTGAGAGTACATCTATCTATTTTCCTTTTTGTATGCCTTAATGTTCCTCGTTAATAAGTATTTGGAAACAGGTATGACGTACACAGAATGTTTTTTTTTTTTTGTGGGTACCGGGGGGTCGACCTCAGGACCTTGCGCACCAGCAGGCGCCCGTGCCGCTGAGCGATATCACCGGCCCCTTTTTCGTATGTGGGATCCGGGAGTTGAACTCCGGCCCTCGCGCTTGCCAGGCGGGCGCTTACGCTGCTGAGCCATCTCACCGGCCCCACACAGATGTTGCATGCACAGCATACACAGAGAGAATGTTGGTACCGAAGACCAGACTAACCTTGGGTGTTTCTGTGGCAGGTTTTCGAGATGGATATTTCTAAACAGTTACACGCCTATGAAGTGGAGTACCATGTGCTGCAGGATGAGCTCCAGGAATCTTCGTATGCCTGTGAGGATAACGAGCCTTTGGAGAAGCTGGAGAGGGCCAACAGCCAACTGAAAAGACAGAACATGGACCTCTTAGAAAAACTACAGGTAAAGAAACAAAGAAGTAGTTAGCCCCTAAGAATAACACTTAACTTCTTCTACTTCATCTTTTATTAGCTCTGGCTCATAAAATTTTTATCAGTTTTTCTATTCAAAATAGAGCCAAGATAATTTCCTTAAAAAAAAAAAAAGCAGTTGGTGTATTGTCCCTTATTACTTGGATATTTCAAGAATGATGAATGGAGCATCTCCTTGTTAGAGGAGAGTTTGCACCTGTTTTTTATTAATGATTGTTCTTAGTTGGTACAGAGTTTTCAGTGATACTTTGGAGTAGTTATCAAGTTCCTTGGGGACCCTTTATACTCATCAGAACTTAGAGGACCACAAGTATGTGTTTAGAGAACCCTGCATTTCCAGGCAGAGGGCTTTGAGCCCTAGAAAGTTGTGTCAGGAATCTCCTGTTTCTTTTTCAGCAAGGCCAGACCTCACTCATTCAGGGGAACCCCAGTGGGTGTGGTGTGAGGATCCCAGCATGTGGGGTGATGATTTAGCATTGCATTATTGCTATAGTCAGTAACAGGAGATGAATCATGTTAGTGGTGATAGTTATATTTTTGAGTGACCTAAAAATCTGTTAGAGTCTCACAACATTTGCATCTCGTAATACTTTATTAAATAATTTGATATAATTAGTTAATATACATGAGGATTGGCTGCTGCTATAATAAACAACCAGACTCTTCAAATTTTTGATTTGGAGGATTGTTTTTTTTTCCAAACAGGTGGCTCATGCTAAGATCCAGGCCCTGGAATCAAACCTAGAAAATCTTTTGACCAGAGAGACCAAAATGAAGACTTTAATCCGGACCCTGGAACAGGAGAAAGTGGCCTATCAAAAGACAGTGGAGCAAATCCGGAAGCTCCTGCCAGCAGATGCCCTGGCCAATTGTGAATCACTTCTGAGAGAACTGAACTGCAACCCTAACAACAAAGCCAAGACAGGAAATAAGCCATAATTCAAGATGTGTGGTTGGAGCAAAGGTGCTCCTTAGAACCCCGGGGAGAAAGGGCCTGTGTGCCGCAGGCCGCGGCAGGACGCCCAGGAGCGAGGAACCACCGACCGCCTGTGCTGGGCCGAGTCAGCAGGCAGCCACCGCTCTCACTAGAGCATGCCAGTCCTAAGCCATTGTACAGACACAGACTGGTTTTTCTTGTTGCCAACTATGTACATATATATAAAATAGACGTACAGGTTCACGCTTTCAAATAAAATGCGTAGACGTATATTTAGAGAGCAATTATTTTTAAGTCTGCACTTCATGAAATCCACACCCAAGGGAAATTCAAATGGAATTCTCCTTGGCTACCTGTGAAATCTTTTTGTCTTTATAGTGAAAGAAAGCTATAGCATCTTTGTATATTGAGATATACTTGAAAAAAATGAATGTATTTTTTTCTCCAAAGAGCAGCCTGTTTCACTCAATGGTGGAAAGGTGGAACCATTTATGTTACTTTAAGTGTATCTGTCTTCAGTTCTACTGACATTGTCTATATGAGGAAAATGGTTGCTAGTCATGCTCCTTGCGTTTTTAGGAAGGTGGGGCTTTTTTTTGCCCCCCCCCTTTGTGCCAATTAGCATGTTGCATCTTCATGCATTTGAGTCTAATTAGGCTTCACTTTAGAAACACATGAGGAGAAAGCAAGACATTGTGGATGCATCTCTCCAGTTCAAGGTAAAGAAAAAGAAGAGGGTTGCTAATTTTATAGCAAATTAGACCAGCACTGTTTGAAAATAACAGGCCTCAAAAATATAATTTAGGGCCGGTGAGATGGCTCAGCGGCATAAGCGCCTGCCTGGCAAGCGCGAGAGCACAAGTTCAACTCCTGGAACCCACATATGAAAAAAGGGCCGGTGATATCGCTCAGCGGCATGGGCGCCTGCTGGTGCGCGGGGTCCTGAGGTCGACCCCCGGTACCCACCAAAAAAAAAAAATATATATATATATATAAAATTTAGGGCAGTGATGATGAACCTTTTAGAGCTTTCAGTGATATAAACAGCCCACTGCGGCACGTGTGCCGTAGGTTTGCCACCACTAATTTAGGACCGAAATTGTTCAGATTAATTCTCTGCCTTTTTATCTAAATGATTTCCACAGTAGGGAGCAAGTTACCAAACGACAAGGTTTAGCCATTTTCCCACCAAATTGTGAGATCAATTTAGTTCTCTCTCCCATCAATTTAGGATAATGAAATACAATTTTGATTGATTTTTCCAAAGATGACTGACTGTGGTGAGATCTTTTTCCCCCCTTTGGCCTCTTGACTCTAATAAGCACTTAACCATTTTCCCCTTTCATTTGAAAATTTAGAACTGTGGAATGTTTAGGAACAAATCATTGACTTCCACTGGGACAAAAGAGTAAATTTGCATCAGCTGAACAAAAATCCTGCAGTTCTGCATTTGGGCTCCCAACTTCCGCCACCTACAAACAGCTTAGTAGAGGACATTCAAGCATGCTGGCTATATGGAAGGACAGTCACTTTCAAAGAACACATGCAGTTGTCCATTTCATAGATGATTTTACAATAGTGCCTCGGAAAATTGATGTAGCATTTTTGCCTTTCCTACCAGCATTTATCGTCACTGCTCTTTTGTAATCTTTGTATTTCCACAGATGGGTTTTTGGATAATTTTCTTCAAAGAGAGTTTGTTATGTGTAAGTTGAAATTTATTATAGAGGGCAAGAGTAAAGGTTTCAGGAAATCTTGATGAGCAGATGAAAAACATCTGAAATCCCTTCAGTACGTAATGTATGTAATGACTCATTACAGATAAATATGCCCTTAAATCCAGGTGGTTTCTTAAGTGGCAATAAAATCTTACTAATAAGTAAACTTACTGTAACTTCTAGGTTCTAGAGAATGTTGATTCTAGGTGCCCCATTTAGTTGAGGGCCACTAATTGATCTGTTGCTTGGGTTCCCTAGAATTTTCCTTATTTGTAGGAGGGTTTTTTTTTTTTTTTTCCTTCTACAAGAATATGACACATCATCTTCTTACTGTCAGGTGATGAAAATTGCCTTATGGATGTGATATGCAGTTGAGAGCCAAGGAACCTTTTAGTTGGAGAAGGAAATCTTTTCTGTTGTTCAGTCGAAAGTAAACTTTATTCTGGAAGTTTAGTCAACATTATGAGTTGCATTATGGTATTCATAGGTGACTTGCATACAGCATTTTCTTTTGAAAATGATTTTTTTCATTTGTGATTTTATAAAAATGTACCAGTTATGCTCCATGCATTTTACATCTTCATCGGGTTAGTGTAATGTCATTTCCAATAAATACATTGTTGCAGTTTCCTTGACTTTTTGGTTTAATTTTGTCACTTTTTGGGAGAGAAGAAGCTCTTGTTTAGAGATCTTTAAACAAAACTTACATGGGTTGGATTGCTACTACTTAAAATTGAGGTACTGATAATTCTTCCTAATAGAATCTAGAACAACAAAGACAATTTAAGAGACATTCTTAAAAGTGAATTGTTACCAGTTTTCAACAATTTTCTCAATAAATCCTTTTGCTGATGACTAGAAAGAAAAAGACAACCACACTGACAGATTTACATTCTGCTTCTTTTATTTTCTAGGTCTTCCCATAGATAGCAGGAAGGAGACAGCAGGTAAAAACCCACAAACATTTCCAACTGGATTTACTCCCAAATAAGTAAGGGTACTTGTTGATGGATATAATATTAATATATTTACATGAAAATATATCTTTTAGAACATTCTCAAAGACGTTTATAACCCAATAAAAGAATGCTATGTCTTCCTGCTCAATTTAGGACTAAATTTTTTTTTCTTTGTAGTAGTGGGAATTGAACCCAGGGCCTTGCATATGCTAGGAAAAAGCACTTTACCACTGAGCTATACTGAGCTATTTTTATTTTTTATTTTGAGACAAGATCTTGCTAAATTGCCCAGGTTGCCTCAAATTTGTGATCCTCCTTCTTCAGCTTCCAAAGTAACTGGAATTATAGGTGTACGTTAGGACTAAAACTTTTAACAGTCTTGCAGTACATGTAATAGTTAAACATTTTGAAAAGGAAGTGGCATAGGCTTGATAGTATAGTCTTTTTAATATCTATGGTGACTTACCCCTTATATTACCAATTTTTTCCACAGTGCTAGATTAGGAATAAGAACTCTATCATCTGATTGCATGAAGTATGTTGCCCTCCACCATAAAGTGACACTATGATTATCTGAGATATGGGAAAAAGCACTGGATTTAAGGTGTGACATTTTAGATCTGAGTTTCGATTTCCCACTAGTATTTATTCATTCAATAAATAGGTTTTTGAGCAGATTTCAAGCTGGATCCCAAGAATTCTAAAGTAGAGAAGATATAGCCCTTGTCCTCACAGAGCTTATGGCCTAGGTAGGAGGAAGGGCATAGTTGGAAAACAAGAGAGTTTACAACAGATATGCAAAGTAATATGGGCAAGTACCATTGCACTCAGCCTGGACAGGTGAGGCACCAGAGAGAGTGACAGATCTTCTGGGGAAGAGAGGCTCGACCAGAGTCTGAAAGAGCCAGCAGAAGCAGCCCAGGTTGTTTAAAGCAGTATATGAGTGAGAAAAGATGGACTATAAATCATAACTCATTGCTTAACCCCGAAGTCCAGTTAGTGTGGTGAGGAAAGTCCCACGGGCTGTAGTGGATGGTGTCTCCTGATAGATGACAGCTCGAACATCAAAGGCCTTTGCAGATCCTGTTCGGGAGTCCGGGCTCTCCCTCCAGGGCAGTAGGAGTCAGATGGTAGTCTGAACACAAACAGTCTTCCCCAATCCACTTGATCGCTTTGGACAGAGAGTGAGGAGTAGGAGACCGCAGTTTAGTGAATGCAGGAAACATCTAGGTCAATAAATGAATAAAACCTTGGCCTAGGACAGTGGTCTTTAGGAAAGAATTTGCCTTGACTTCTTCCTCTCTGACGTAGTCAGTCACTAAAACCTGGTTTTGTCTGCACGGTATGTATCCATTTTCTCCATCCCTCAAGCAGCTACCTTAGTGCATTAAACTGAGACCATTCCTCACTACTAGCGGCAAACTCACTGCCACAGATAGGGAACCACTTGTTTCTTGTTTTGTTGAGTGAGATATATAAGCATAGAAGGTAGGGTTGGGTGGCTCAAAGAGGGGGCAAAGGATCTAGACTTGAGAAGGAATTAGCTGGGAGCATAGGAAGAAAGCAAAAGAAAACACGTTGTTGTGGCTTGCATCTAGATGTCCCCTCAAAGCCTCATGCAGTCATAGGCGGGGCTTTTTCAGAGGTGACTGGATCTAGAGTGTGTGACACCGGGATTGATTCATGGTGCTATGCTAGGATCAAGGGCACTAGGATTAAGGGTGTGAGTGCTACCCGCCCTGAGTAGCCTGGATAAGATAAAGGGGGCAGGAAGGCACTGTTAAGGCCCCTTTGTTTGTTTTGCTACCTTCTTTCTGCCATGAACAACTGTTTCTCCTCTGCGATGCCTTTCTCCCATTCCACCCTGCCTTGGAGCCAGCGGTTATGGTCTGAAACCTCTACAAACTGTGAGCTAAATAAGGCTTTACTCCTTTAACTTTGGGTGTCGGGTATTTTGTCTCAGCAACTAGAAAAGTAACTAAGACACATGTTACATGGGGATTTTCAAGGAAAACACTATGTGCTCTAGTAAACTGTTCTCTCTCCAGGCTACCCAGGACATTCAATACAGTGTCAGGATCTTGTACTCCATGTTGTGGAACTAGATCTCCTTTGACACAAGTCCTATTTCAAGGTGAGTATGGCACCAAATGACATGTCCAAGGGACCCTGTCAAGCAGGGATTATACCCGGATTGTTTCTTGTCATTACAGTGCCTCACCTAAGGTAAAGGAACCTTCCTAAAACATAAATCTCAAGTTGATCTCAGCCTAAAATCTTCAAAGGCTACTCTTACTTCCCAGGGTGAAGTTCAACCTCTAAGATTACACATTTCCTGTGTAATCAAGTTTCTAGTAATCTATCAGCCTGGTCTCCTGCCTCTAGTCCAGTCTTGTCCTCGGCTCTATCCCAGTGGTTAATCATCATCTCCCTACTATTCTGTCTTTGGAATAATTTTATAATTCCAAGACATTTTTTGTCTGGGAAAATTATTTTATTGTTCATTAAAGGAAATTCCCAAACGATACTCTCAAACTTTTTGATAGACAATTTTTATCCCATACTGTTTACCTTGCTCTTAAGAATAACCTTAAACTATTATGTCATGATCATCACTTGGTCTTAATAAGCACCATCTTGAAATACACACCTAAACCAAACTTCCTTCTCAGAGACAAAAGTGAAGCTCTGTGAGTTGACATTCTCCCTTAGCATGGTAGACAATAAACTTAGCTCTGTCCTAACAAGTTCTGTTGGTGACATCTTGAAGCCACCTGGCTTTCAATAATAGTATCTATTCTATACATATTTACTTTATAACATGCATGCTTTTTTTCTTCTTTAATATCTAATTTCTATTTTCTTTCTCATTTCCTTATATGCTCTCGTTCAGATCACTCAGTAATTGTTATTTTTATCATAATTAGTGGGTCCTTGATGTAGAATTGATGTTGATCCTTTTAGATACCAATAGTATAATGCAGAAAAAATTTGATTTGCCAACAGTGTAATGCAGAAAAAATGGATTTAAACTAAATATTTTATTTACTATCATGTAGGTCAGGGCTATTAAAACCTCTGCACTAAAATGAAATATCCCTGAAATCTCATAAATAAAAGAAATAGAGTTCTTTGAAATGAAATTAACAATCTTCATTATCATCTCTAAGGTCATTTGAAGCAGAGTACCCTCTGGATCTGAAAGCTTAGACTGTGATCTAATTCAATGTATTTGCATAGTTAAAGAAAGATTAGGTTAATCCAAAAACGGATTGGCTAGTCTTAGAGAAGAAAGAAAATGAAGCAGGTTTTGGCAGGTCCAACTGGAGGGAGCCTCTGCCAAGACCCTTGTCAAGGTCATCCTTACTGTTAGGATGAATTCAGGGAGTGCTGGTCGGCAGAATCCATGTGTTCTGGCCCTTCTGACAAGTCCGGTCCCATGGTGAGACTGATGTGTCGTGTTGGACAGCTGCCCTAAGCATCCACGTCATTGTTTCCCCCCTTGTTTAAAGTCTGTGTCCTCAAGGTGTCCTTCTATTTATATTTTAGCCATTTTTTTTGTCATACACAAATGCAAGAGTAATTATACAAATGGAAATACTTAAGTTCCCGCCACAGTCCTGTTTTTCGATATAAATTACAAATGGGATTCTAAATGTTTTATTTATTTATTTATTTTTTTGTGGGTACCGGGGAGTCGACCTCAGGACCTCGCGCACCAGCAGGCGCCCGTGCCGCTGAGCGATATCACTGGCCCTTTTCTCGTATGTGGGTTCCGGGAGTCGAACTCGGGCCCTCGCGCTTGCTGGGCAGGCGCTTAAGCCACTGAGCCATCTCACCGGCCATCTAAATGTTTTAATTGTGGTAAAATATGGGCAACATAAAATTTGCATCTTAACCACTTGAAACACACAGTTCAGTGGCATTAACTACCTTCACGCTGTTGTGTAACCATCATCACCACCCACCCACAGAACTCTGCACCCATTAAACAATAACCCCCTGTTCCTCCCTGCCCTGGCCGCAGCCCTGGGTAATCCCCATTCTACTTCTGTCTCTATACGTTTGCCTACTGGGTATAAGTGGAAATGTACAGTATTTACTATGTGTGTGTATGTGTGTGTGTGTGTGTGTGTGTGTGAGACCAGTTTGTCCTTGAAACATAGCATAAAGTTTTCAAGGTTCATTCATGTAGTAGGAGGTGACAGAATTTCCTTCCTTTTTAAAGTTGAATAATATTCCACTGCTGCATGAATACCACCTTTGCTTTTTAATTCCTCTGTGGGTAGATACTTGAGTTTCTTCCACCATGTGAATAACGATGCTGTGAGCATGGCTACACAGGTACCTCAGCCTCAGGAGCTAGGTTTTTGTGAGTCCACTTCGGAAGCTCGGTTTTCGTGGCTTGTGTTCTGATAAAATCAAATTGCTCAGCCTGCAAGACTCCAAACTGGAACAAATGCACCAGGGAGAGTGATGCTTTTTTGGTGAATTATTATTATTATTATTATTATATGGCATTACATGCAAAGAACCTTGGGATGTACAAGTCTGATGTTGGGCAAATTGTTTTTCTCAGTAATGCTGCTTGGCAAACACAGAAGTTTTTTTTTTTTTTTCCTGAGAGATATTCAAATGTTGGTAATAGTTAAGTTTCCTTTTGCAAAGTAAAATTCTTATGTGGGCTGACGTTTTTTCCCTTCTCAAATAGAGTTAATTTGCAAATCTCACTCCATAAAGTTATATTTATTCACTCTATAAAGTTGTTAAACTTTATAGAACATTATTTAGAAATAATCATTGCAGTTAAAGGACATCTTATACTCTTTATTTATTTTTTTTTTTTTTGTGGGTACCAGGGGTCGACCTCAGGACCTCGCATGCAGGCATCTTCTCTAGCACCTGGCTCCTGTATTCTGCTATATGTATACCTCACATTGTGTTTACCCATTCATCTATCACTGGATGCATGGGTTGCTTCCATCTTTTGGCTATTGTGAATAATGCTACTACAGAGTTGTCTTTCTTTCTTTCTTTCTTTTTTTTTTTTTTCTGTGAGTACCGGGGGTTGACCTCAGGACCTTGCGCGCCAGCAGGCGCCCATGCTGCTGAGCGATATCACTGGCCCTTTTTTCGTTTGTGGGTTTCGGGAGTCAAACTCGGGCCCTTGCGCTTCCCAGGCAGGCGCTTACGCCTCTGAGCCATCTCACCAACCCTTATACTCTTTATGTAGGTGTGTCTTAGAAATAAGATGTTTCAAAATGAAATGAGAACATTGCCTGTGTTGAGTTTCACCAACTTGGGCGTATTCAATTTTCCTTATACATCCACATTCTGTTTTGTCTAGCAAATAATTACTCTGTTCCACTCCTCTCTGCTCCCTAATTTAGCCTTCCTATAGTAAATTAGGTAGTTACAGGGAGAAATCACCATTCTCTGTTTAAGTCTATTAAAGCTTATGTAATTAGTGCATTCATTAGTACTTTAATAGTACTTGTGTTTAAAATCACAATGCGAAGCAAGGAAGGAGGTACAATGACCTGAGTGAGTTAATATGCTTGATTTTCTTTCCATTTCTCCTGAAGTTAAACTTATGATCGGCTTCATATGCCCTTGGATAAACCGTCTCAGATATTCAAAGAATCACTCAGAAGAAGGCATTTCACATGCTGTGTCTATGAAAGGTTTATGAGATTTGATACAAGGACAAATTTGAGAAATATACTTGCGGCAATCATATCTTTCAATTCCTCTGCTCTCCCTACGAGGGCCTAAGTGGGCAAAAGAGTTATTAAGAACAGAGGCCTCTGCCTTGAATGTGCCGTCACAATCAAAACAGCCCTACCTGCGTGGTGGAGCTGGTCCTCTGTTGGAAGGACCCTGTGAAGGGGTGGTAGCCACGCCCTGACTTACTGTGCAGGTTAACTCCTCATGCGACTGGTATAGACAGAAAGCACGAGCAAACTCTCATGCACTTTTTGGTATTTTATTCAACTAGTTCATTTCTGACCCAAGCTTATTTGTGTGCATGGCAAGATACAGGGAAGAACTAGTTTTTTTTTTTTCTTTCAATTTTTGTTTTTTATTAGTATATGTCTGCAATACATAATGATTACATTCCTCATGGGGAATTGGTACACGTACATAACACAGTTTAATTCTTTGCCTTATCTTCCCCCTCTCCCCCCTTTCCTCCATCTCTTGGTCCCCCTTCCCTTTTGCAAAGATCTATCTCCCTAATTCTTATTATCTATATTTTATTTTGCTCTTTATTTATACTTTGGGTCTCTCATATAAGAGAAACCACATGATATTTAAGCTTTTACCTGATTTATTTTACTGATGGTCTCAAGGTGCATCTATTTTCCTACAAAAGGCTCAAGTTTATCCTTCTTCATGGCAGAGTAATATTCCATTGTGTATAAATATTACCTATTCTTTATCCATTCATCCATTGATGGACAGAGGTTGCTTCCCAGGTTTAGCTATTATGAATTCTGCTGCTAAAAACATGGATATGTAATTACCATTGCATTTTTTGCATTGATAGCTGTATGAATTGTTGGTAGCATCCAGGAGACCTAGCTCCTATGTGTAACATGACATACTTAGACCACTATGGCTCCATCTAGTTATATGCTGTCTGTGATAGTTAATTTTTCCAAAACTCCAGATATATTACATGATGCACATGGAAGGAGAATCCTGGTTTTGCTTTTAGTCCAACTGTGATAATCCACCTTCGTGTCACAGCTTGCCTTTATTTTTTTAAAATGCCATACAACTAATGAGCCAAGTAAATATTTGTAGTAGTCATTTTTCTCCCTAAGTAATACAAGTCATGCTGAAACAGGTTGATCTATTCTTGTTTTCTTTTTGTTGTTGCTGTTTATAGTTGAACACATCATTCCCCCTCTTTGTTCTTAGTGTTGGCACCTGGTGACTGTATGTTATTTATAGCTTTGCCTTTCTTGGTTGGAGTGTTGGTGAGAGAAGAAGGATATGGTATTCCCTCTAATTGAACCAGTAGAACCTTATACCCTGGCTCTGAGTAGAAATGATGATCACTGTAGAAAAGGAAACAGAGCTACATTATTTTAGTTTAATGGACTGATGGAAGAGAAGTGGAATCGTGGAAACATTCTGAGTACATCTATTCTAGATGAAGTAAAAATCGAGGTTATCATCATGATTTCAGATGTTTATGTTTGACTGAAAGAAACCTATGTAACTTAATTGAGTTTGAGAGTTTGATCTATTTAGGGAGGGGTTTCTAGGGCCATGCAAAATGTATGATGGAAAATAAGTTTTGCATTACTTTGAGGAAAAATGTAGAGAAAAAAGGACCATCAGATTAGAATGAGGGATTTCTGAGATTAGAACTATGCTTAGCATGGTTGTATATTGACCAGCTGGGTGAATGACTTGGTGAGCTGGTGGAATAAATCTGAACATTTTGGAACACTAGTATTTGATAAAGTAACTAAGGAATATTGATAGAAAATTCCAAGTCTATTGCACTTTGATCTAGACCTTCTAGGAAAAGGGCTTTCTTTTTATTGGAAGAATAAAAGATGGAAGGTGACTCATTGTGGATATACATTTTGTGTTATGATTTAAGTGAGAATGATCTAAAAACACTTTTCAGATGTGTTTCGTTCTCTGATAACTATTCCTGTTCAATGCTGGGCTGTAGCATCTCTTCTGATTTCGAGGTACTTACTCTGTCAGATTAACACATGCCTTGTGTGATCTAAGACCATTGTCTACAGAATTTAATCTGAGAGATGGTGCATTACTTTGTATTATTAATTTCATCCATTAGGGCTTTGAATTAGAGGAATAATCACAAACTGTGGGCACTGACTCATCTCAAGCATGTCTGAAATTTGCGTCATTTAATTCACTTCGATGCATACAACATTTACTGAATATCTGATGTGTGCACTGTACTTACTAGGTGAGAGAAACGCAGATACATATCTATATTTGAGTTTGGTGAATACCTATTGAGATATATTTCAACCTTTCTTTGTACATAAGTAAAAAACAAAACAAAGTAATAACAATAACAACAACAACAAACAAAAAACAAAAGAACCCCAAAAAACCAATTAGCTGCGTCCAGGACAGCAGGCGGAAAGGCAACAGGAAAGCAAAGTACCTCTTAACTGATACATGAAGAGTTAGAAAAGGATCCACAGGAACCAAAGATGTGAGCGGGCATGGAGTGGGTGGGGGACATGTAAAGGCAAAGGCACACATCAGAGGCCATTAGCTAGGCTTTGATATTCCTCGATGAGCCATTTAAAAATGCTGTACTTCTCTGGTGGCTAATTCTGCTTCCCAAATACCATGATACCAAGGAAGATGGTAATCAAACATGAGACGCATTCCACACACTCTTCTTCTGATATAAACAATAGTTACCATCGGGGGTGACTTACTGTGAAGCTAATGACAGAGTCCCTTATTTGCATGAGATCCTTCCAAGATTCTCTAATTCTCTATTAATACCTTCATATTATTCCTTTTGAGAGGACAACAAATTGCACATAATTCAGATCCCACAAAACTTGGGTCTGTTCCTAGCTACAATTTACTCTGCAGTGTATCAGTTGGTCCAATCAGGAGTCATAAACCACAGAGTAGTTTAAAAGAGAATATCTAATTAAATGACTTACCAATTGATAAAGGGAATTGAAGTCATGGGGACCGGCTCTTGAGGAGTGTAAAGAACTTCAGAGTATACAGGAATAGTAAGAGCAAAGGGTTAAGAAAGAGAACCCAAAGAAGGAATAGGTGTGGAAAGCCTGTCCCCCACTCCCAACCCCCACCCCAGGCTTAGGGTCCAGACTTCATTGGAGAAGGACTGCTGTGGCTGCTAGGATGATGGCATTTACTGAGGCTGAGATCCCCTGGAAGGAGTCTCAGGGAAGCCATGTATGTGCAGGTGCCAGGCCAGTGGCACTTCACCGAGAAGCTGTCTAGAGAGTGTGGAGGAAAGCCAGGTGTGGGCCGTGCCATGTTCTGCTGGCCAATGAGCGCCACAGGAGCCAGGTGCTAGAGAAGCCGCCTGCACTGTCGTGCACGGGTGCAGTGAGGCTGCACCAGTTGCAGACACCTACACAGAGGGCGCCAGGGAAGCAAGCAGAGGGCAAATCTCCTTCCAGCACCCTCTACTGACAAAATTAAACTTTATCATTTTGCAAGCGACAAGTGAGAAATATAGGCTCCAGATTCCTTATGGCAGAACAAAGAATAAAGGGTAGATGTGGGTGTCCAAAGTAGTGCATCGATAACTGGCATGTAGTTTCTACATGGATGTTGTATTTGTTATCTCATGCAGTTCTTACAAGAACCCTGTCTATTCAAATTGAGCATTGGCCGAGAGGCATTGCTTGCAAATCTAAGTCATTTCTGAAAGTTCTGACAAAGTTGAGTTTTTGGACCTATGGTGAGGAAGACCATCCCCTGACATGTTTCCCATGAGACTCTCTGAGAGAGTCACCTCAAAGGGACTGTAAGAAGGCAGCCTCAGGGCTCAGCGATCATTTTAGCTTTCCAATAACTAATCAGTAATTCCCCTTTATATCTGCAACAGAGATTTGCACTTGTTTTTCAAATATGGAAACCCCCATACATACATTAGTAGTGTGGCTGTTGAGAATTTAATTAAAACATTCCAATTTTATTTATGTTTAACCTTTCAACTGTGACTATCAAAATACTTTTAATCTGCCACTTCCCTCTCCAGGGTTTGTCATTAATCAGCCTGATGATTTGAAAATTGTTTTCCCTTTAGTGAATGTGGCTGCATCATGAATGGAAAAACAATTTTGGAACAAGTTTGCATCTAGCTTTTAAAGAATCTTTAAAGTATGTAGAGATTTTTATTCAAACCTAGATTGGTACATGGAGTGTTATTCCTGAGATTTCCACTAGATGACACTGTTGTTTCAAATTATTTATATCGATTGCTGCTTTCCTTGGAATGGACTCCACAGAATAGCAGGCCACTTGAAATAATGTAGTTCGCCATCTGCTTCCAGGTAAAATAGCATATATATATACTATATCTATATATAGATATATAGCTATAAATGCCTTCAGGGAACCACTTATTCTCCCTTTGTAACATCCCTAAAATTTAATTATCTGTATTGTCAAGAAATTATTTCATACAAATCTATATTTTTAGTATTGCTGTTTAAAAACTTTTCTTCTGTTCTTAATGGAGATGAAGAAAATTAGATCATCTTCTTATATATAAAAGCCTTTCAAAAACAGAAGATCAAGCGAAAATTGCTTTTCATCTTTCTTAGGGTAACATTAACATTGTTTCTTTTAACTCTTCCTTACATTTCTTTACCAGCCTCTGACCTAATTTTTAATGAATTTTAAAATCAAATTTGTGATCGTGGACTTCAACTATTCCAAGGACTTTAGATTTTGTTTATGGCCATTCATTCCTTAGTTTCCCAAAGTGTCTGCAACGTGACTTACCAACAGCTTCTTTCTTTCTTTCTTTCTTTTTTTTGTGGGTACCGGGGGGTCGACCTCAGGACCTCGCGCGCCAGCAGGCGCCCGTGCCGCTGAGCGATATCATCGGCCCTTTTTTCGTATGTGGGTTCCGGGAGTCGAACTCGGGCCCTCGCGCTTGCCAGGCAGGCGCTTATGCCGCTGAGCCATCTCACCGGCCCTACCAACAGGTTCCTGGGTTCTCAGACGTAGATGACGCTAGTGTTGCCTTGAGTGGCTACCACTCCATTCTGGCGTTGATGAGGAGGTTGAGTGGACAGGCACCCTCAACTCTCACTTGTTCTGGGTAAACCATTTCTGAATGTATGGTGCGCTCTCCCACTTTGGGACCTTGCTCTTGTTATTCCTCTAATGGGAACGCTCACAACCTCCTCACCCATGTTCTTTCCTCCTGCCTAGTTTCTACACATCTTCAGTCTCAGGATAAACGTCACATTCTCAGAAGTAACCCTGAGCCTGCGGCCATCTATTGTCATGCACACCAGGTCCCTTGGCACCTTGTACACATCTTTTGTAGAATTTTTCACACCTTCGTTTAATGTCTGTTTTTCCCTTATTAGCTCTTATTAAGTTCGGGATAAGATCTGTTTTATTTATGTACAAAACTCCAACACACTAGAACCTCAGCAGTTCTATTTAATCTCGCTACTTGACTTTTTATTTTTTCAGGAGAGGTGATGATTGTTAGTAGAGTAATTCTCAGGAATCAAGAGATAGACAGAAATATGACTCATATGCAAGGAAAGAGAGAGGTATATATACCTGTCTGTTGCAAAAGGAAAGGCTAGACTTTAGCCTATTACTATGAGCAATTACATAACAGTATTGGTAGTTGTTTGTTTCTTTTTTCCAGTACTGGGGTTTGAACCCAGGGCTCACCAGCCTATATCCTCAGGTCTTTTTGTTTTTTTGAGACAGTCTTGTTAAGTTACCCAGGCTGGTCTTGAATCTTGCAATTTGCCTGCCTCAGCCTCCTGTAATATTGGATTACAAGCATGCAGTAAGGCACTGCACCTGCCTATTGATGGGTTTTTATAGAGGGAAATGATACAAGCAGATGGTTATAATTTGTTAGGAATGTTAACTGGGTCAGGAGGACAAAAAAATTTGTGCTGGTAATTGTAGCCACAATCTTGACATTGAGCCTGTTCTTCCTTGTAATTTCCTTTCCAGCTGTAATTTTTGAAGTTACTTTTGGACCCTTTGCAGGCCAATGGGGATGATGACAGTGATGAGGACAATCACAATTTAAAATCTAACATTTGTTGAGTTCTTGCTGTATACCAGGCATAGCACTAACCACTTTACCAACGCTGTAACCACAGACTGTAGCAAATATAACCATCATTTAAAAAGGCTCCTGTGAAGTCCTGCTGGGCCTCGCCCTCAGAGTTTCTGATTCTTCAGCAGGTGTGGTGGTGGTGGGTGTGGGGAGCTGATAATTTTTGTGTTCCTCACATATCTTGGGCGATACTGATGCTGCTGGCTCAGGTGAAAATCACAACATTGTATTACTGAATGTCAAGACAAGTGTAAACAATAAATACCACTATTATGTCCTCTTTATAGGGAAGAAACTGAAGTTCGGAGAGTAACTAACTTGTAGATCTAGTCACACGGTTGGCAAGCGACAGAACTATCAAATCTAAGTTCAGCTAATTTAAAAGTTGATTTTAACCCCTAAAGTAATGGTTCTCAAATTTTGTGTGCCCCAGGATCAGTGGGAGAATTTGTTAAAAATCAAGGCGCCTCTACCCTGTCCAAAAATCAGATCTAGCACGGGGCACACTGCTGCTGAACGAGCGTCTCAGGGGATTCTAATGCAGAACGGTTTTGAGGATGAATACATTCGGCTGCACAGTTTTTAACCTCTTGGGAGATAAAAACATTGCTGACATCTGCTCCCACCCCGAGATGAGCTGATTTCTCTCACCGGGGAATGACTTGACCGGGAATTAGGATTTTTATAAACATTCCTCAGGTGATTCTCTTCTACAGCATGAGAAGCGAGAGAACCTCTGCGCTAAGATGCTGTCTCTTGAACTTGACTGCTCATTTCTTTAAAACACTTGATAGGCCGGTGAGATGGCTCAGCGGCGTAAGCGCCTGCCTTGCAAGCGCGAGGGCCCGAGTTCGACTCCCGGAACCCACATACGAAAAAGGGGCCGGTGATATCGCTCAGCGGCACGGGTGCCTGTTGGCACGCGAGGTCCTGAGGTCGACCCCTCGTACCCACAAAAAAAAAAAAAAAAAAACACTTGATAAACTCACTGCACAAAAGAGATTAAAGCTAGAAAAGACTCAACAACGACCTTTATTTAAGAGAAGTTCTGAAGATGAAGGTTGGGTTTTGTTCTTTTTTGTCATTTACTGACTTTTGTAACCTTGAATGAGTCACCAAAGATGTTCTGAGCCACAGTTTCCCCGTGTGTCAAGTGAGAAGAGTGATGAAAATATGCTTTCTCCTCAGGCAGAACATCACTGTGAAAATTAAATGAGATTATGTCACTTAAGGCCTGATGAACTCTTGAATACTAAACAAATATGGGGATTATTTTCTTCCATACTCAAATGAGTCCCAAAGTATAAATAATTTGAAGAGCAAAATAAAAGATAGTAAGAAACAGGGAGATAGAGCTTTTGCAAATGGGAAGGGGACCAAGAAATGGAAGGTAGGGGGAGGAAGAGGAAAGGGGAAGTAGAGAGAATTAAGATGTGTTATGTAAATGTACCAAGTCCCCATGATGAATGTGATCATTATGTACTGCAAACATGTAGTAATAAAAATGTAATAAATTAAAAACAAAACAAGACAAAAGCCCAAAAGAGACTTCTCACGAAGAATCCATCCTAGCTGGCAATAAGGAAGCCTTGTTTATTTTTTTCTACATGCAGAAGCCGTAACACTCAGCTCATATTCAGGTAATTGTGTCAAATATATTTCCTTGGATTTTTTTTTGGCAGGCATAAACTGAGACAAAATTCTTTTTGTATCGTCGGCATGCTTTCCCGAAAGCACCAAAGTATGGGTAAGACTAATGTGCTGAGAATGCTTAACAGTGGTTTATTGTGACTTGGCATGACATGTCACCATCTGAAAAGCCATCACAGAGGGGAAAAAAATCATATCAGTCTAATTTAAATAATGACCCCATATTTGCAATGATGACAGACTGTGACAGTTTATAGGGTTTAGATGGTGACTCAGGCATTTTGTAAAAACAGATCAGCTGCCAGTGGCCTTACAGTTATTGCCCCACAAACATCTGTGAATTTTTAAAGGAAAATTGAGCAGGCAGTTGACATCAAAAAAAGGTAAAGTTGATAAGTGACTGAATGCACCAAGTGACTTTTTTTGGTATCTTGTGGTTGCTTGTAAAGCTTTAGTCATAAGCCTTATTTTTTTCTATTTTAATTCCCATGAAGCTCCTTGGAGAAGGGGTAGAACATAATGGGAGGAGCTGAAGGAATATCTTTTTCTGAGGATGGAACTGGGAGAATTAGAAATCATTTTCTGTCTTCCTTATCCTCATTATGAAACCACCATGTTAATTCTGGGAATTCAGTGAGGCATGGCCTTATGGGCTTGGCTGACACAGAGGTAACAGAATGAATTAAAGAAGGAATTTCCTTTGTCATTTTTCAAGGGCAAGCATTCCTTACCCTTTGCCTCCACAGACAGAGACTTTTCCCTGTGCAGAATCTGTGCGTTAGGGAGGAGGGAACGTAGGCTGTGCGTTTGATCTAGCCACCTCCATGCATGCGAAATGAGATCTTTGTCCTGGGAAAAAGGGTGTTTCCAAAAGTAGAGGGTAGGTTATTAGCTCTGAATCTAGACTGAAGGTTACAGAGATTCAGAGCCGGAATAATAATAACTACTAGTTGTAGAATCCTGTAGACGATTAACACAATTTCTTTATTACATTCTATCAAAGGCACCTTCATGTTGGGTCCTACCTCATTGAAATGCAAAGATTGCAGTATTCTTTAAAAATACTTTTTTGAAGGATTCACTCATGACCATCTAAGTACTAAATCCAGTAGCATCATCAGTGTTCATCTGACTTGGCCATGTGACATTGGTGAACATTCTACTTTCTCTTTTCTTCTTCAGTGGCTTCCCTTCCTGTGACCGATGCAGAAGGAAGGGGGTATGAAGGAGGTTGAACAATGGTCAGAGAAACGCAAAGTAAAACTTCTTCTTTATGATATCAATCTGGGCTTTCATAATGCTTTCTTTATTTCTCAAGGATAGCAGTTACCAAGTTGTGCTGTAATTTCTCGTTTTCTCTGATTACACTAAGGAATGCGGGAGGCCTAGGCAGTGTATTACTCTACTTAGTACCCATAGTGCTGGTACACAATAGTGGTGGTACACATTTGACACATGTTTATTGAATAAGTGAATAAATATTTGAATCAACATACAAAAACTTAAGTGAAATTCCCAATATGTAAGAATTTATATTTCATGCTCTTTTAGAATAACATGTATATTCATACATGTTGCTTTTCCAGCTTGGGAATACAGTCATATCCCTCTCCTCAAATCTTTTGGGATCCAGAATTGTATTTTAGGAGAAAGTATTACCCTTTTTTGAAGAGTAATCTATCCCGAATGACTGAGGAACTCCAGGGGTGTATTCAGCATAAAAGCGTCGATATACAATCTCATTGTTTGATTATGGGTCCTGTTTTTAGGAGTTCTTGCTTTGGTGGAGTAGGTCCATGTCTCTTCCTGCCTGCTTTCCTCCCTAGAGTCTTTCCTGCATGGCTTCTTTGGGCCACACACTATTTACCTCCTGTGTCTCTCATGGGCAGCAATCTGTCAGCTGCATCAGATCTCTGTGTAGGCCTCAAAGGGGCTCCGTGCTCAGAATCCCAAGGTTACTGCTTTCCTGTTAGTTTAATTGGACTCACATAACAGGTTGGGTCATAAGAACCTTCTAGAGTCAACCATGTACTGCCCTGGCACAAGCCCTTTCCAATGGCTTCAGGGCCTTGCTCTGAAAGACAGGATCACTCCAAGCTTCTCCTACTCCCTTTTGGACCCTTAGTGTCCTTCTGCATCACCAGGCCTTTGGTAGGATCATCCCAAATATCCTAAGGTCAGGTTCACCTTCCTCTTCTCCCAGGAGGCTCCTAATGTAAAGTTGTCCACTTGAACAAATACTGCGTCTATCTGTCAAGGGATATGAGAAGGGAAGACTTTGTCAGATTCCATGATCCTGTTATCATCCTTTCCCCAGCCAACAGATGCCTGCCACTGGATCTGTATGATAAGAGAGTAGCTCATATTTAGTCCTTGAATTGCGTGGAACTGGAGTTCTGACAGTGAGGCCTGCGATAAGTCAACCTCCTGACACAGCTGCAAGATAAGAATGATTTCACTGGGAAGAAGATTCCAAATTGGAAATGAGTTGCTTTTACAAATTTCATAATAAAGACTGATTTTTATACTTCGCATGTGCTTATTGCACAAATGTGTGGTGCATTTCTGTCTGCGAGGTTTAATTTTCTAGTTTGGTTCTGGTTTGTACGTGAAACTGATTTGAATGAGTTAAAGGGAGGTTGTTAAAGGTTTTCCGGGGAGGGGAGAGTGCTCGGTCACGGGAACTTCAAAATCCTTTAAAGACTATTTGTGGTCAAATGTCACTGAATTCAGTGGGCAAGATATCGCTCGTATTATGCCACACCCATTAGATTATTTCATGATTCAATGAGTCATAGAATCGGGATTGTTTTAGTTGGGAAGGACCACGGTGGTTTATCTAGTCCAGTGGCTCTAAATTGGCTGGGAACTGAGGTGCAGTATGGGGTGAATGAGGAGAAAAATGTGTGGGACTCAGCCTGGGAGTTTTGCAAGAACCGTGTGGCAAACCTCATGTTTGTGATCATTCCCATTCTCCCTCACTCATGGAGCCAGACTACCACAGAGGTGGAAATGTACATGTAGATGAGTTTCTTAGGAGATTCTGATGGCTGAGGAGTGAAGGGTGAGAGAGAGAAAGAGAGAGAGAGAGAGAGAGAGAAAGAGAGGGAGAGAGGGGAGAAAAAAATTATAGAGAGAGAAAATAGCCAGATATCTTATCATCAGATTAGGCATATGTAGTCCAAGTGTGGATGTAATTATGTTTAGTTATTTCCTGATTTGGGAGATGTTAGGGCAAGATGTAGGTATCCACAAAGAAACAGGCATCAAGCGGAATTCTTGTTTGGTTTTGTTTCTCTATTATGACACCAATATCTACCCTTAACAGGGAGAGACCATTCACTCCTTGTATCTTTCCACATATGTCCTTAGATGGGGTGTTTAAATTATATTTTCATGAAAATGTTAAAAACTCAAGTCATGAATCTATGAGCCTATATTATTGAATGATACTCCTTTCTGTTATTTTTGCATTATAAATAACTGCATATAATATTTGCCAGCAATAAATAGTTTATAGTGAGTTTTAATACTAACTTCCAATTCTTTCTTACTAAATTAGTGTGGGCAACGGTTAGCCAGCATGCTTAACAAAATGGCCTGGCTTCTCTTTTGGACTAGCCCACTTTTCCTTCTGGCTTTGTTGGCCCTCTTCTATATTCTCATCACAGTCTATGCTTGACTTGCTACTTTAGCACTCTTACTAGAAAACATGGAGAATTGATCTTCACTGGTATTCTTGTTCAAGGTATTAGATCTATATACTAAGTCTTGTTCAAGTATGTTGATTTATTTCTCTATGAAATGGTTATATAAAGCCAAGCACCTGGTTCACTTTAATATATTGGGGCTGTGCTTTCTATCTGTCTTTAATCTGAAAGTTTAGTTTTTATGTACTTTATCATTTATATCCTCTCTGCCAAATTTGTCAAGTTTAATGCTAGCAGATGAGTGTGATGCTTTTAGGTGGAAAAAGTTCCTGCTTAAAGTCTCAACAAAAAATAAATGCCTTATTGGTAAAAACAAAACAATGAACTTTGGCTATTTACCTAGCCTTAAAGGTGTTTCTACTTAGACATTTCATATCCAATACATATGGGTTACACAGTAACTTTCTCACTGCCTCTAGTCCCCAACTACCAGCGTATTCACTGCTGCCCATATCGTGGGCCACATTTTTTTTCCTTTGATATTAGAGATTGAACCCAGAGTCTTCCACATGCTAAGCATGAATTCCTACCACTGAGCGACATCCTCAGCCCTTACATATATTATTTTAAATTTTCTGGTAGCCACATTAAAAATTAAAAAGAAGGCAGGGGATGTAGCTCAGTGGCACAGCACTTGCCTGGTAAGCGCAGGGCCCTGAGTTTGATTCCTGGTACAAAAAAAAAAAAAAAAAAGGAACAAAAAATCAAAAAGAAACATGTAAAACTGGGGCTAGGGGTGTGGCTTATATGTGCAAGGCCCTGGATCCAATCCTCAGCACTATAAACAAAACAAAACAAAAATGATATCTGTTCAAGTTAAGTAAATTCACCAACTGGAGTCAGCATGGTATTGGTTAACATCAAATTCAAAGAGGTATTACATACATTGAAAAACAACTTTAAATTTATCACTAGTGTTTTCCAAATACTTTTTAAGGTTCACACAATACTGTCAATTACATTAAAATCTACATATTGATTTGTGTTAGAAAAATATATAAAATCATTATTACACATATAATAAAAGTTTATAATTTCAATATAAAATTTTGTACTTGTCTAGCTTTGCCAAAGGAAGCTTTCCCTTTTCTTTTTCAGTATATGTGCTGCTGGAGTGAGCAATAGGACCTTGTCTTAGTTGTTCAGATTTAGCTCATTCATTCATTTGTTGTGTGATATCTGTGAGAAATCATAAACCACATTGCTCCTTTTACCTTTGATAAGCAAATATTTGGCAAATGTTCCCTAGGCTTCAAGAAAATCTTGAATAGGGGTGTTAAAAGATAAACTGAGGTGTATTAAAATATTAAACAGTTTATTTGTGCAAACAGCAATGCTTGAATCAGGCAGGTTCAAACCGGAAGTGGTTGGAAAAAAAAAAAGCACTTGGTTGGTTAAGGTGGAACAGTAGCCTTATGACAGATAGAGTGGAAAATCACCAGTTAGAGGTCAGCTGGGAGCTTCTGATTGTTTAAGCTGAAGTTCCATTTTCTTAGAATATTATGGTTTACACCAAATATAGGGTTTTAGTTTGCTTGTGTGGGATCCCAGGGCACTGGAGCTGCCTCTCTCTAATGGCCTCCCAGTTCATTATTTTAATGGGAGTTAACAGTGATGTAAGGTTTTGTAAAATGCTTCCATGACTCAAACAGCATGGAAAAGAACACAAGATTGTTGAATCTGTTGCCTTCTATTTGTTTTAAAAATTCTATTAATTGGCAATGATGAATATTTTGCACATATTTACTGAATGATTTTAACAAGTTTATCTGTGATGCTTGTGTGTCTGCAGTCGGCTTCAGAAAACTGGGCACAACTATTTTTAATATCTTTCATACAATGGATGAAAACAACAGGAAGGGAAATGCTTTAAAATTTCAAGAAATCTGGATTTTTGATCTTCTTTAGATAGAATGCTATCTTTCATGATAGAAATAATTTATTTTCTCATCTTCCTGAAATATTTTCAACGGATGTAAAAGACTAAAGAGTATCTAGTCTATGAGTTTGATTTTTTGGGCTGTAAATTGACAAAAATTTTTTCACAAATTTGGAAGTCCTTCAGGAAAAATATTACTCTTGAGGAACTCATAAAGGACATAGCTTTAAGCTTTAAATACCATCCATAGGCTGATGAATTCCATTCATACACTATGCTCAGCCCTAACATTTTTTTCTGTGTCCTAGGCTCAAATATCCAATATCTATTTGACATTTCCAAATGCTTGATTTTTTTTTTGTCAAGCTGTTTTATTTTTTATTTTTTATTTTATTTCATTTTTTTTGTGGGTACCAGGGGTCGACCTCAGGACCTCGTGTGCCAGCAGGTGCCCGTGCCACTGAGCGATATCACTGGCCCTTTTATCGTATGTGGGTTCCGGGAGTCGAACTCGGGCCCTTGAGCTTGCCAGGCAGGCGCTTACGCTGCTGAGCCATCTCACCAGCCCCTGTTTTTTTTTTTAAAGCTAGTCTTCAGCAAGTGATAATTCTAGACCAAAAATTTGGGAGTTGTGTTTGACTGTTTCCTTCATAGTCCATATTTTTTTTTAATAATTAATTTATTTTTTTTTAAAGACAACAAGTAAACATTCTTATGTATTAACTCAAGAATTAGAGAATGTACAAATACCTTTTGGAGAAAAACATTACTCAGTATAGGATTAAGCCATGTAAAAGCTAGGTAAAAATAGAAGACTAAGGAATGGAATAGTCACAGTGAAATTGCATTTTCATACTAGGGAGACAATACAATGTTTACAAATGTGCATCCGGTTTATTTCACTTGTGAGTATTTTCTTGAGTTGCATCCATTTACCCATAAAAGTTTCCAGTTTATCTTTCTTTATGGCTGAGTAGTACTCCATTGCATAAAAGTACCACATCTTTTTTATCCATTCCTCGGTTAATGGGCATTTGGGTTGTTTCCACAATCTAGCTATTACAAATTGTGTTGCTATAAACATGGGTGCACATATATCACTGTGGTACGATGTTTTTAATTCTTCTGTGAAGATACCCAGAAGGGGAATAGCTGGATCAAATGGTACTTCCAATCCCAGTTTTTTGAGGAATCTCCACACTGATTTTCACAGTGGCTGTACCAGTCAACACTCCCACCAGCAGTGGAGAAGGCTTCCTTTTTCCCCACAGCCCCTCCAGCATTTGTTATTAGTTGACTTCTTGATAATAGCCATTCTTTCTGGAGTGAGATGGAATCTCAGTGTTGTTTTAATTTGCATCTCTCGAATGACTAGTGATGTTGAACATTTTTTCATGTATTTATTTGCCATTTGTATTTCTTCATCTGAGAAGTGTTTATTCATCTCAGATGCCCATTTTTGGATTGGGTCTTTAAATTTGGGAGGTCTGATTTCTTTTAGTTCTTTGTATGTTCTTGATAGTAATCCTTTGTCTGAGGAATAGCTGGCAAACATTTTTTCTCATGTTGTGGGTTGTCTCTTCACTCTGTTGGTGGTTTCTCTTGCTGTGCAAAAGCTTTTTAATAAGATGAGATTCCAGTTGTTGATCCTTTGTGATGCTTCCTGTGCCATTGGGGTTTTATTCATAAAGTCTTTGCCTACACCAATGTCTTCAAGAGTTTTACCTATTCTATTTTCCAGGAGATTTAATGTTTCTGTTTTAATATTTAGATCTTTGATCCATTTTGAATTTAGTTTAGTGCACGGTGAAAGATATCGGTCTAATTTTAATCTTTGGCATATGTAGAGCCAATTTTTCCAGCACCATTTATTAAAGAGGCTATCTTTCTTCCAGTGAATGTGTTTGGCACCTTTGTCAAAGATAAGGTGGCTTAGTATGTCTGGAGTTGTTTCTGCATCTTCTAATCTGTTCCATTGATCTTCGGGTCTGTTTTTTTGCCAATACCACACTGTTTTTATCACAGTAGCTTTATAGTATAATTTCAAATCAGGGATTGTGATGCCCCCTGCCTTGTGTTTGTTCCAGAATTGCCTTTGCTATTCTAGGTTTCTTCTGGTTCCAGATGAATTTTAGGATTGTTTTCTGTAATTCTGTGAGATATGTTGTTGGAATTTTGATCAGAATTGCATTAAATCTGTATAACAATTTTGGAAGTATGGCCATTTTCACTATGTTGGTTTTTCTGACCCAAGAGCAAGGGATATCTTTCCATTTTCTGATATCCTCTTCAATCTCCTTTTTCAGAGTACTGTAGTTTTCAGTGTAGAGGTCTTTTACCTCCTTTGTGAGATTGATTCCTAGGTATTTCATTTTTTTGGATGTTATTGTGAAAGGTGTTGTTTCCCTAATTTCTCTTTCAGTGAGTTTGTTATTCATGTACAGGAAGGCTATTGATTTTTGAGTGTTGACTTTGTATCCAGCTACACTACTGAATTTGCTTATTAAATCTAGCAATTTTTTAGTGGAGTTTTTGGGGTCTTCTATGTAGAGTATCATGTCATCTGCAAATAATGATCATTTAACTTCTTCCTTTCCAATCATTATTCCTTTTATTTCTTTCTCTTGTCTAATTGCTCTGGCTAAAGTTTCCAGGACTCATAGTCCATATTTAATCCATCAACAAATCCTGTTGATTCTACCTTTTTCACACACTGTAAATATGACCGTTTCTTGCCAACTCTCTGGTTACCACACTGGTTCAGCATGATCTAGAGGGTGGGCTTGTGTAAAACTTCTGAGCAGTCTTTCCATTTTCATTTGTAACTATTTTATAGTTGATTGCAAACACAGCAGCAATCCTGATCGTCCCATTCTTCTCTTCAAGAGCTTATAGTGGGGTGATCAGAATCAGGCCCCAAAGTCCTTACCATGGCCCCCAAGACCCTACAGAATCTGGCTTCCAGTGCTCTTTGTTTATCCTCGTGCTCCAAGCCAATGCCCTCAGAGTGTGTGCCTTCTCTTCCCAGGTAGAATCCGTTTCAGGTCATGGAACAGAAACCAAACCCAACTTTGCTGTTTTCAAAGTCTTATTCCGTTGAGAGAATAGTCAAGAGACTTCAGACCCCTTACACTTATTATTGGATGGAAGAAGGAAAAATCAGGCATACATCCATTATATTATTTTTCTTTTCATTTTAAATTACTAGGTGGCAATTCTAAATTCAGGCAGAATATGGCCTGAAGTAAATACCATGTCTGATGCTGGCAGACAATAGATTTCTATATGCCCCAAGCATGCAATTTTTAAAGTCCCTTTTTTCTCCTCTTCTTTCTTCTGGTGGAGGGTTTTTTTTTTTTTTTTTACGTAAAAATAAGTTTTAAGAATATAAGCACAATGGAGTACTATTCAGCCATAAAGAAGGATAAACTGGAGACTTTTATAGGTAAATGGCTGCAACTCGAGAAAATACTCATAAGTGAAATAAACCAGAAGCACATGTGTAAGCATCGTATTATCTCTCTAGTATGAGAAACTGAAAGAGTAAATAAGATCCAAAATGTACAATAGACATGGTGAATCAAAAAGAAACTGGTCAAAAGGAAAGAGAGACTGGAATAGGGAAAAGAAAGAAGGGAAAGGGAAAAAAAAATTGTATATATATATATATATAAGATGGTTAAGATAGATACACTACCATTTTTACTTAGTTCATTGAAGAGTAAGGTTTGTGCCAATAATGTTTGGACAATTGAATGCTAATGTCTGGTGTCCTGAATAACTAACTTAAAGATAGTAATACATAATGTATTAACCATTGTTACCCTCCTATTATGTCGGTTTGAAAATTTGTTCTTCTTTTGATTTGTTTTGTTTTTTCTTCTCTTTAAAAAAATAAAATAAAATTAATGATAATTAAAAAAAAAAAAGAATATAAGCACATAAATATATTTAAAACTCCCACCTACATTTAAGGTTTTTGATTTAGTCTTCCATTTTTTCCCTTTGATATCATTTTAATCATTATCTTATCTTTTTCTATCCAACCCCATTCCCTACTGCTCAGTATCTTTGTTTCCTCTGATGGTTTTTTCCCCCCATTTGTCTTCTTATAGACGTAACTTACTTGGTGTTTGAAAAGGAATATTTCCCATCTCCATCATTTCTTTTTCTGGCTATCAGTGACTTTAATTGTGAGACCCAGGCAGCTTCATGCTCCTTCTCAGAGAGCCCACTGTGGAGAGCTCAGGAAAAAGAAAGTAGCTTCAAAGCAGCTGGATGGGCCATGGCAAGATGGTGGTTATCTGTTCTGAGCATGCATCATGATTCTTTTTCTGCAGAGATGTGGCACAGTGCTGTAGTGATTATAAAGGTGTTGGTAAATAAAAGTGGCTGCCTCAGCCCTGAAGATTGTGGTAGAGGAAGGGATCCCCCTGGAAGCCCAGACTGTGCTGTAAGCTTTCAGTAGCTGGTGCATACATCTGGGAAGTTAGTGAGCTTGCTTAGTGGTTAAAGGAAGTGTTGGCATGAGAAGTGAGGAAGAGTGGGGAGGTTGGTCCATGGAGCTATTTGGAGTACACAGCAGCTGTTTTGTCACCGATGATTTGTCCATTCCATGCACTCACAGGCTGGTGTGACCATGTAAAACATTTGAGTAGCACATCACTGTTCACAGAACAAATGTCATTTACATGTTTGCCTTTCTTACAGGATGCCTGGAGGTAGCTGCTGAGATTTACAGCCAGGCAGTTTGTCAGGGAATTAAGGTGGGAGGAATAAAGGAGAAGAGACTGAGCAGAGGGAGGAGCTGGGCTGCAGGTCAGGGAGGACATACAGGCTGTGGCTGTGGCAGCGATGGTTTTATTTTTCCTTTACAATCTGGATGCCTTTACCCCCCTTGCCCGTTTTGTGACTAGAAATGCCAGTATAATCCTGCATAGAGGTAGGGGTGCGAACATTCTTGTCTTGTTAGGGGAACTGTGTTCAGTGTTCAGGCTTTCACCATTAAGTATGAGCTCAGCTATGGCCTTTTTGTAGATTCTTGCCCAGCTAAGGAAGTTCTCTCTGATTCCTTGTTTGCTACGTGTTTTTTGTAATGGAAGGGGGTTGGATTTTGTCAAATGCCTTCTCTGCATCTATTGAGATGACCATGTGGCTTTTGTCCTTTATTTTATTTGTATGGTGTATTACATTTACTACCGGTTGCTGAACCAACTTTGCATTCCTGGAGTAAATGTCAGGTGTTGGTCATGGTGTCTAATACTTTTCATGTGTTTCTGCATTTGGTTGGCAATATTTAGTTGAGGATTTTTGTGCCTATATTCATAGGGGATAGCGGTCTTTTTTCCCTTTGGGTATATATTTATCTAGTTAGATATTAGTGTAATATTGGACTTATAGAACAAGTAGAGAAAATTTTCCTCTTTATATTTTTGGAAGACTTTGTGAAAGACTGGTATTCTTTTTTAAATGTTTAGCAGAATTCATGAGTGAAGCCATCTGCTCCTTGGCTTTCTTTTTGGGAAATTTTAAATTACTAACTTGATCTTTTTATTCAGACTTTTTATTTCTTCTTGAGTCAATTTTGGTAGTTTTTGTTTTGCTGGAAACTTGTACATTTTAACTAGGTTATCTAATTTGTTGGTATACAGCTTTGCATAGTATTCTAAGTCCTTATAAGGAAAATAAGGAGGCAAGACAGTAAGGGTCAGAGATGTGACCACGGGAAGTTGCAGTGGTATGGTTCCACACATATCCAAGGGGCATGCAGGCGGACCTTGGGTGGGGAGGACTCCAGAGGACACAGGGTGGTTTCAGGTGGCCTCCTTCTTTAGAGGCAGACACCTTACTAGCATTTCACCATGGGGAGTTTTTGAAAAGGAGAAGTCTGGAATCACATTGTCCTCTAGGTACACCTTAGCAACAGTTCTGCAGGGGCAGACAGGATCTCTGGCTGAGGCTACAGTTCTTTTAATAGAAGATTGGAGCAGAATTACAAACAAATGCAATTTATGCTAGTTTTTTGTTTTGTTCATTTGTTTTTTTTTAAATTGTTTTTTAAAATTTTTATTAGTACATGTTTATAGTATATAATGATTACATTCATTGTGGGGACTTGGTACATGTACATAACACATTTCAATTCTTTATTCCTCCCTTCCCCTCCACCTCCCTTGAAAAAATTATTTTTTGCCAGCATCAGATTCATTTACTCATTTTATAAGTTCTTTTTTGGAGGCAGGGTTCCACTATGTAGTACAGGCTGGCCTTGAATTCACTATGTAACCCAGGATGGTGCTGAGTTTGCAATGATCCTCCTGCCTCACCCTCCCTGGTGCTGTGATTACAGGTGTGGACCACACATCTAGCTTGTACTGTATTGTACTCTATTGACTCTGTTGACTTCCCATAGGCTGGCACAGTGTGGAGAAGAGTTGAGTGCACCTTGCTCTCTTATTGGTCTTCAGCTATAGTAGGGAAGAGGAAATGGTGGCCACCCACACCTTTGCAGCCCACTACAGCTTGTTGTAGGGAAATCTGTGTGTGATGTTTGAAGGAGGTCTGAGTGACCACTTCTTTAAAGTAGCCTACAAATTTCTCTTTTTTGCCTTGTATGGGACTCAAATAATTTTGCATTAGTCTTCTCAGGCTGCCCTAACAAAATATCACAAATCTGATGGCTATACAACTAGAATTGATTTTCTTATAGTTCTGAGAGCTAGCTGAATCAGGGTGTCAGCATGGTTATTTCTGGTAAGGGCTCCCTTCCTGGATTGCAGACAGGCATTCTCTTGTTGGGTCCTCAGCTGATCTCTCCTTGATATATGTACCTGGAGAGATAATCTCTCTCTCTCCCCCTCTCTTTCTTTTTATGAGGCTATTGCTTCCTTCATGAGCACCACACTTTCATGACCTCTTATAAAATTATTTCCAAAAGTTCTCATCTCTGACTATACATCATCACATTAGGGTTGGGGCTTCAACATGAGTTTGGGAGGAACACAATTGAGTATACAGAGTTTTGAACCTTAGCTAGTTTCTTAAAACTAGGGGAGAAAACCCAGAAATATGACTCATTTCAGTGCTACTAACCTAAAGAAGCTCATCTCCCTTGGATCTTTTCTCCAGAAGTGGAGAGAATTTCTTGCCAACAGAGACTCCTACTAGAGAATGAGTTTCCTCCTGGGCCAATGGTGTGACCACGTGAGTCTACCTGACCTGCAGTTCAGCACTCATCCTCAGGATTTAAAACTCAGAACTTTTTCTTTTATTTAGTATACATTGTGCAAGGGGTTGTTAGAACGTGAAGCTCAGGGAAGAAGGGGAGATAGTTCAACACTGGGGGAAGGAATCCTCACATGGAAGGAAGACACAGCCTGGGAGAACCACACAGCAGGGTCAAACGGCTTTCTTTTGCTGCAGGCTAATTTCTTGTGAATTAGGGGAGATGCCAAGAAACGCGGGGATTGGAAGCCCTCTGCCAGGGTCTGGGTATTTCCAGCCTCTTAACAGCTGTCTTATTTCGGCTTTACTGTGAATTTGATGGGATTTTCCTGAACTAAGTGAAGAAACTCACAGGCAGCAGATGCCAGTTCTTGATTCTGTGGCTTCTTACAGGAACATCGCTTCAGTGCGCGCTCTTAGTCACTTTCCTGATCGCTGGGATGAAATACCTGACACCCATAACTTAAAAGAGGAGACGTTTATATTGGCTCAGGTTTTTAGTCCATAGCTGGCTGGCCCCATGGCAGGCAGCATGGCAGAGGGGCCTAGTGGAGGAAAAGTTGCTCACCTAATGGAGGGTGGGAAGCAGAGAGGGAAGGAAAGAGCCAGGAAAGAGGTACACCCCTAGGCCACGCCCCCAGTGACCTGCCTCTTCCGACCAGACCCCACCTCCTAACACAAGTCAGCTGTAACGCCCCCATAATCCAATTACCTTTCAAAGCCACCTATGATCTCACTAGGCTTATGGGGACATCTAGATATAAACCATAACACGAACCCTCACCTGTTCCTTTGGTGTGAATTTTGCAAGTCCCTGGGTCCCCTCTTGGCCTGAACACAAAGCCAGAATACTGTACAATGGAATGACTTTACCTGTATCTTTTCAGAGATCACCGTTGAACTTTAAACATCAGGCAGTGGGAGGTGCTGTGGATAAAGCTATGAGCAAAATGGACAGAAATCCTTTCCTTTATGAAGAGCCCATTTTTGTGCTTTGTATAGTTGTATATTCTTTATGCTATGGTTAGACTTTGACATTGAAAACTTCATTTTTTTTATTTGGGGCATCAACTCCCCTTTGGGTGGTAAACACTTTAAAGAAAGGGATTCTAGCTGTGTTGGTCACTGTAGCATCAGTCTGGGACATCAGAGGTACTCAATATGCATTTGTTCAATGAACTAATATATGGACCCTATTCTCCACATTCACCTTTTATTGTTCTTTTTTTTCTTTATTTTCCTCCTGCCTGCCCTTCCTCCTTCCTTTCCTTTTTTCTTTCCTTCCTTTCTTTTCTCTACCCCTCACACAGAAACAGAACTCCCAACCATGAAAGAGTCCTTATCTGTGTAGGATAAGGTAAACCAAGTATAAGATTTGCTGCTCAGCCATTGCCCTGGGACAGAATGGTGCTGACTTACCACGGATCTGCCCAGCTGAGGACTCAAGGCTCAGAACATGGTCACACCCGTGGGGAGTAACCGTGCCTTCACCCTGGGATTGCAGCCCTCTGTCCAGTGGTGTACTGAAGCCAGCTCCTACTGCCTCTTTTTTTTTTTTTTTTTTTTGTGGGTACTGGGGTGTCGACCTCAGGACCTCGCGTGCCAGCAGGCGCCCATGCCGCTGAGCGATATCACCGGCCCCTTTTTCGTATGTGGGTTCACGGGAGTTGAACTCAGGCCCTCGTGCTTGCCGGGCAGGCGCTTAAGCCACTGAGCCATCTCACCAGCCCTCCTACTGCCTCTTGAGATTCGTTTTTTTTTTTTTTTTTTTTTTTTTTGTGGGTACCAGGGGTCAAACTCAGGACCTCATGCGCCAGCAGGCACCCGTGCCACTGAGCGATATCACCAGCCCTTTTTTCATATGTGGGTACCAGGAGTCGAACTCAGGACCTCACGCTTGCCAGGCAGGCGCTTATGCTGCTGAGCTATCTCACAGGCCCTGCCTCTTGAGATTTGATAGTGAAATTTTCAGTCATTTTTCAAGCCAGTTGGCATTACATTGGTAGGTTGAAATTAACTATGGTGGAGAAATTGGCAAATGTCATCCAGTTGATAAAATTTACTAGCAAAGCACTGGAATGGAGAAATTCCATGGGTGCATGATGGTATCACTGAGCTACTGGACAAGTCTTGAGCTGCCTCCTTCTCATCTTCTTGTTAAATAAACTACAAATGTCATTGTGGTTGAGGCCTTTGCTGCTAAAAAAATGTGGTTGGTGAATCAGCAGTGTTGACATCGCCAAGGAACATGTAAAAATGCAGACTCTCAAGCCCTCCTCCGGACCTGTGGAATCAGCATCTGAATTTTAACAAGATCCTCACTTTTAAGCCCCAAAGCTGTCAAAATCTAAACAATTTTGGGCCTCACATAGGGTTGCCAGATTTAATACAGAATTCCTAGTTAAATTCAAATTTAAATCTATAAAAATAATTTTATGGTATACATATCTCCATATAGCCCGTGGAACATCCCCATACTTAAAAAATATCATTGTTTACTTAAAATTCAAATTTAACTAAAAGTCCTATATTTTTCATTGCTGGCAACCCTAGCCTCTGTGTACTCATTAGGAAGACACTTTTGACACTGAACACATGGAAGGCTCCTGCTGACAGCATATTCAATGGCCTCAGGTGCTTTAAGAGGAGTAGGTGTGGATTTCCCATGGGCTGTCTTGGAGGCTGGAATGGGAAAGCTAGAGGAAGAATGATTGTAGAAAACTGAGTGCGTGTCACTGGAAGACTGGCTACATGGAACATATGCTACTGTCCCTGTGAAGGGATATAATGTTTATTGTCACTGGCCTAAAGTGTCTCCTCTAGAGATTATCTGAGTTGCTCCTCCCTGTTTATATTCTAGTGTTCTTGTGTTTCCACTGGCAGGCAACTGAAGTTGGAGAGATGTATTCCATGCATGTTTTTAATCTTAGGGATGCATCTCACGCATTTTTGTAATGTTAGATCTTGTGATTCCTTTATTCCAGAAATGTCTTGCTTTAAATCAAATTTTTGGTCTCAATCTTGAATCCCTCTGAGCAGGGCCCAGCTGGCCCTGCTTCTCCTGGGTGAGGCGCAGACCACGTCTGTGCATGACTTCCACACCTGGAGCCTGGCTGCTGCAGCTCCCTTGCTGCAGCTTGGTCCCCTGGAAGCCTCCTGGGGAGATGAACAGGAATCTGGAGCACAGATGGGCCTCTACCTCCTGGACTGTCCCAGCCAGAAGTACGGCCTCAGCTCTCAGAAATATAATCATGTCCATATGTAAGTTAGAGATACAAAATCATCAAAGTGTGTGTAACAGTGTGCACTCGATGATATATTTGAATGATCCTGTGAGAAGAATATATTCTAATTTTAGGTAAATGAAAATTTCTATAGGACTAAAATGTCTTCAGATTCTACAATTTTGTCCAGTTAGCCTCTTCCCTGAATCCCTATAGCTTCAGTTTTACCTCTCAGCCAAAGGTTTGTTATGACCTTGTTCTAATTCTACATTAAGTAGTATTTTGTTGGTGGCACAGAATAGAAGAAGAGACTAGGGGTGGCACTGGTTTTGGAGTTTCATATTTGGTATACATTTGAGTCTGTGCAAAATGACCTTTGCCTTCTTTCTTGACAGGGTGACTAGAACAATCACAAGAGCGGTCACAGTGTGCAGAGTCAATAGAGCCTGGAAGACAAGAATGTGGCTCGGGAGCCAGCCTGCCCAAGTGTAATGTCCAGCCCTCCCAGTGTGTGACTTTGGACAGTGACTGAACATTGCTCTGTCTCAATTTTATGGGTCAAAGGACATGATAAACCATAGAATTGTTATAAGGATTAAATGAGTGTCTTGGACAAAGTAAGCACTTACAAATGATGATTAAATAAAATGACGGTCTAGGGGAAGCTAGGTCTGAACTTCTATCACACCTGCTACAGATTGCAAGCTCAGCAGGGGAATGGCTGTCTTCTCACGACTAGACGGCACTTCTGAAAGACTCAGGCCTGGCTCAATACTTGCCTGCTAGAATGGGCCCTCAGGGGAATAAATGTGGAACATTAACCCATCTCTAGATTTGTACTGTACGTGAAGGCAGAAAGCAGGAGATGCTGAGACTAGGCACCCAATGTACTTATTAGGGATGAATTGGTTCTGGAGAGCTACAGACCCTGCTCAAGAAGTGATGCCAACTGAGAAATACTAGTATCATCCATTTATTGATTTGTTTGTTTTTTGCACATCTATTGTATATTTAACTCTTGTATATGCCAGGTATGTGGGCATACAAAGGTGAGCAAAGAATCAGTAATGTCAGTCAAAATCAGCAAATCACTTGAACCCAAGGAGTTGAAGATGAGATAAAATGGCCAGGCGCCCATGTCAGAGAGACGGGGCACTCAGCATTTAGCAGCCCAAGCAGACAGGTGCTGGTCATAATTTGCAAACACAGCTCAAGGATGCAAAAGGAGTGCAAAAGATAACTCTGCGCTCAGGGAGGATGGGTTACGAGCTGGAATTACCAGTGAGAAGCTAGATGCAAGGCCCATGGTAAGATCCTATCTATGGCAAGGCCAACATGAGGGAGGCAGTGCTAGAGAACTATGGGGTCACAGGAAAGACCCGTGTCTTCCTACAGGGATCTGGGTCCCAAGTGGGAGCCAAGGGAAGGTATTGTTCTGTATTTGCCCCTGAGTCCCTTATTCTGCACCTGAGATGATCACTTAGATGGTCTATGGAGCCAACTGAGTAGTTTTCATGCTTCCCTCTTAAGGAATTTGCTTAGAGATTGAGGTAGACTCATTAGGAGCAATTGCCAAGTACTGGGCTCTCTATAATGCTCTGTGTTAGGACCCTGAACTGTGGAGTAGGAAGAAAAGCAAAGTCTCTCTCTGCAGGAGGAGCTGATGCTTCAACAAGAGAGATGTAGTCAACACAGAAAGAATGCACAGGGACATATCAGGGCGCGTCATCTTGCTCTCCACAGAGCCTCACCTCTTATGTTGTCAACACCCCCGCAAACACATCCATTTAGGTGTTCTTCATTAGGTGAATCGACAAGAGGTGGTTAAGATTTAGTTTCAAAAAACAAAACCAAAAACAAACCAAAAGGAACTTAAATGTCATGAAGTTTTTGAAAGAAGGAACATGGTGTCATAGATACACTAGAAATTTCCCTCATACACACCATTCTACTATGCCATGTAATACATCCATGCTGGATTCTTTCATATAGAGATTATTCTATGGTTTTAAATAATTTAAAACCTAAATCCAAGCAATTCCATAATACATTTTCTTCTGCTAAATTTTGTAAGGCTGCAAAATACATTCACTGTGTGCTTTCTTTTTTCTTGGTATTATTTTAAGGGCATTTGGCAAAATGGAGATAACCTGGGATTAACTCAATAAGGCATGTCTTGCCTCATCATTTAAAAACAAGTCATTAAATTCTTTCGAAAACATGTGCTTTCGGTTTTCTTTAGGAAGGTTCTCATCTTTTTGAGACGGCAGCCCCAAGTCTGAGGAGTTAAAGAAGGGCCAGCGTCTGAGGCTCGCTGGTGGAGATTCGCTGCCATGCAGGTTGGTGATAGGGCTGCGGATCTCTCAAGGAAGGAGTGGGGGAAATCACTGCGCTGTCACAGAGGCTAACCTGGTGTCGCTGGGCTTTCTGTAAGGAAACGGCTTTCCATTTTGACCAAGTCACATGTCAGAAACCCAGCACAAGGAAGGGATGTGCTGTACCATTTCGACATGAGAACTAAGGGATTGTTCCTAATTTGAGTCCTGGAGTGGATTTTGGCTTTGCTGTGCCAACGCTGTGCAACAGAGAATCCTGCGGTTCTCGGAATTCCTTGGAAGTGGAGACTTCTCAGCGGCCATCCAGGGGCCTTCTGCCCAAAGAGGAGTCTGCTTGGGGTAGAAAAGCCGTACGCTCCTGGGAAATCACGAAGGCAGTGAGGACTGAACTTTCCTGTTGTCTAAGGGGGGCTGGGGAGCTATTGGCAGAAACCAGGCCCCTCCACAAAGAGACACTCTTGTGGGCCTGGGAGAAGAGGCTGCCGAGGGAGGCTGCTCCTCAGTCCAGGAGTAGGCTGGGACGCAGAGGAAGGCGGGGCTTCGTTTCCCACCTGCTCCGTGCCAGGGCTGGACAGGACGTCAGTGCAGGCTGCTGGCGCACTCTGCTGCGACCTTGCCCCACTGTCCCTTTGTTTCCGGCCAGCCTCTTGGGCCCCCGGTATCCGGCACCCTCATTAGCTAGCTGAGCTGAGCCCCACTTCCTCTAAGTCTTTTCTGAAGCCGGGGGTACAGCATCCCCTTCCCCTCCGCCCCCAACAAAACCCCTTGCGTTCCTAAGGGAACATTTCCATTTCTTTTCCTCTGCGTTTTCTTCCAAAGGATACTTGGGGGACGAGAGCTAGGAAAGGGGTACAAAGCCTATGCACTTTGTCATTTTTCTTTGAAGCAGCCGGACTCCCGAAGCCCTCTAGACTAAACGTGGCACCATGGGCTTCGCCCTGGCTTCGCTCCCGGAGACGTGCAGGGCGCGCCTTGCTACTGCAGCCAGTAGATGGCGCTCCATCCCCGCTCCGCCATTCTGGGAACCGTGGCTCCCGGGGTTGGGCTTTGAGGTCCGAACAGAAAACCGCTGTCACCTGCGCAGGCCAGAGGCAAATATTAAAACTAGCATTTTATGCATTTTTGAAAAAGAAAGTCTTTCTATTTAGGTTCACTCCAGATTCTCTGGAGATATGTTTGGGAACTCCCTCTGCCACTGAACTCATCACTGTGGCCTTTTATTCACTTGCAAAATGCTTCCCCAGGATCCCAGCTCAATTACCTTTTGTCTCCCCTCTGTCCTAACATTCTGGTAGGATGCAGGAAAAACAAAGCAGCAAGGTTAGACGTCCGCTTTTTCTCCCACAGTGGTTGCCTCTCCTGCTTTCAGAACCAAGTGGGGGAATGGCCTTCTTGCCCACATATGCTTCCACGTTTACTATTCCACGTTTACTTTTGCCCAAGGAGATACCCAACATAGCATAAATAAATATTTCTTTCCCTTAGGTAAAAGTAAATGTTTCTTGACAAGGTTTTTGCCAGTCTATTCAAAGCATATGTTTGCCTGTCATTTCAGAGGTCCAATACCTGAAAAACTATCAGGAATGATAGTTAATCAATTCAACAACCAGTTACTGTCGACGAGGAGGAAAGCCTTATTCTCTGTGCTGTGGGGAACGTAAAGATACATCCTTGCTCGTGGAAATAAGTCCTTACTCATGGAAAGATGGCCTCGGGTGCATTTGAATATGTGTGTGCAGATCGTGGCTGTGTACAACAGATTTAGTCAGGTTGAGATCTGAGAGATGGTTACAGACTTTTAGAGATACCTAGCAATGAATGTAGTGTGGTTTGGTTGCCTCAAAGCGTCATCTTGATTGGAGCTGGTATAGTGCTTTATTGGTAATGATGTGAATTAAGCTCCCGAAACGACTCAGTTGACCTTAGGTTGGTAGAACAATATACCTTTTCTGAAGCACTTCCATGTGTATTATCTTAGGGACAATACTTTGCAAATATTTTACACTGAGATGTACATTCAACAAGATGTAAGTAAAAGATGAACATACAGATATTAAAGAATTTTGCATGACCAGACCAGAAGAATACCAGCCATAACTTCATCATTTTTGCTTCCTACTGTTTCCCCTCTAGGAAATAGTAGATTTGGATGGAAAGAAAAAAACTCCTGTGGTGGGAAAGAAAGTGGACTCTATATGTGTGGACGTGTGCACACTATTAAATGTCTTTCCAGAGGTCTTGGTCTGTTGCAATAGCTTTGCCAATCCTTCAATTACTGTTTTTCTTTCATGAGAAATTGTTACTAGAATGCACTCAGCCTTTTAGGGAGCTGTGAATGTGGTTATAATTGCTTGTTTCTAAGATAATTGGCCTGACTCCATAGCCCTGGAAAAGTGACTTGAACAAATGGAATGTGGAGGAGAGCTGAGCTGCGTTCAGACTTCATATTGGCTCCCAGGCCTTGCTGCCACCATGGACTAGAGTAACCACTGTGATTGTAAGAAAGATAAAAGTGGAAAGTCCTGTAAACAAGGTATTCTCAAAGTGTAAGGGCCACTTGAGTTTTGACATCTACACAGGGGAGGGAGGAATGCACTCTGGATGGTAAAATGACCCATTGTACCTTTTGATGGGTTCAAATCCAGCAGCTATTGATTACTAGATTCTTCAGTAGATTCCATTTTCCCCTGCATGGGAGGCTCTGGAGATTCAGGATATGAATGGAATAGCTGAGCCTGTGGGAGTGATGGAAAGGAAGAACTGTGAAAGGTTGATTGATTTCAGGCACTGAATCAATGCAAAATTTTCTAACATCTATATTATTGTTGCTATCAATAGCCTTTGATGCTACTAATCAAAGAGTTGTGCTAACTCATTACCAGCTGACATGAAATGATCATGTTCCTAGCTCCTGGAGAGAAGCTAAAATATACTTTTACTTAAAAGTACAGGCTCTTGAGGTTAACCAAATGTTGCTAATTTGTTCCCTCCTAACCCTAACTTCAGGCTCACTTTATTTTCTTCACTAGAAAAAAGAGGTCCTAGAAAACCACTCGTGATGCATATTTGTCTGTTCAGTAACTAAAACTGGTTATCAGAAAGGTTAAAGAATCTTTAAATTGCTGAAAGCAAAAAAGTAATCATTCGCAGGGAAAATGGAGACCATGTTGTCACAAGGTGAGAAACCCAATTAAGAACACCTAATTTATTGAAAGATTTCTACTCATTCCAAAATTTACAGAAAAATATAAGCATGGGCAGGAAAATCAACTGAACAGTTCAGTGTTGCTCTAACGCCCCTCCACAAAACCTGCTCTGGTGTTAAAGACTTATAGGGTCACAGGAAAATACAGATTATATAGAAAGCACCTACAGGTTTGGAAGTTACTGAATTTGACCCATTTGAAGGAGATATTACAAAGAGAGGAAACCAAAGGAGTTTCTCCAAGACTTGCTCGATTACAAGGCATAGTCCATGCCCGGATCCTTCTGGGAGCAGTGAGTGATGTGGTTCATTTTTCTAAGCAGTGTTCTTTTTTTAATTTTTAATTTTAATTAATTAAAAAAATTTAATTTAAAACTTTAATTACAAGATAATGGGAGATTAACAATGGTTAATATATTGTGTATTGTTATCCTCAAAGTAGTTGTTCAGATTACAAGATATAGGCATGAAAAATTGATCAAACAATATAAGCATAAACTGTTCATTTCAGTGAACAAATAGAAATTAGTGGTATAATTATCTTAGCTATCTATCTATCTATATATATCTATCTATATACATACATATATATGTATTTTTTTCCTCTTCCCTTCCTTTTCTCTTTTCCCCCATCCCAGTTGCTCTTTCCTTTTGAGAAGTTTCTTCCCCTTTCACAATATCTACTGTACATTTTGGATCTTATTTACTTTTTCAGTTTCTTACACTCGAGAGACAATACGATGTTTACACATGTGAGTCTGATTTATTTCACTTATGAGTATGGTCTCGAGTTGCATCCATTTACCTATAGAAGCCTCACATTTATCCTTCTTTATAGCTAGTAGTACTCCATTGTATAAACATACCACATCTTTTTATCCATTCCTCGGTTGATGGGCATTTGGGTTGTTTCCAAGATTTAGCTATTACAAATTGTGCTGCTATAAAAATGGGTGCACATATATTGCTGTGGTATGATGTTTTTAATTCCTCTGGGAAAATACCCAGAAGGGAAATAGCTGGGTCAAATGGGACCTCTACTCCTAGTTTTTTGAGGAATCTCCACATTGATTTCCACAGTGGTTGCATCAATCTACACTCCTACCAACAGCAGAGAAGGGTTCCTTTTTCCCCGCAGCCCCTCCAGCATTTGTTATTGGTTGATTTCTTGATGACAGCCATTCTTTCTGGAGTGAGATGGAATCTCAGTGTTTTTTAAATTTACATTGCTTGAATGACCTATGATGTTGAACATTTTTTCATATATTTATTTGCTATTTGTATTTCTTCATCTGAGAAATGTGTATTCATCTCAGATGCCCATTTTTGGATTGGGTTTTTGAATTTGGTGGGTCTGATTTTTTTCAATTCTTTGTATGCTCTAGATAGAAGTCCTTTGTCTGAGGGTCACTTGGCTAAAAGATTATCCCACTCTGTAGATTTTCACTCTATTGGTGATTTTTTTTGATGTGAAAAAACTTTTTAATAGGGTGAGATCCCATGTGTCAATTCTTTGAAGTACTTCTCATGTAGTTTGGGTTTTGTTCATGAACTCTTTGCCTACCCCTATGTCTTTAAGATTTCTACCTACTTTCTCTTCCAATAGATTTAGTGTTTCTGTTTTAATATTTAGATCTTTGATCCATTTTGATTTTAGTTTACTGCATGGTGATAAACATGGGTCTAGTTATAGTCTTCAACATGTAGAAAGCCAGTTTTTCCAATATCATTTATTAAAGAGGCTATCTTTCTTCCAGTGAATGTGTTTGGCCCCTTTGTCAAAGATAAGGTGGCTGAGTGTGTTTGGAGTTGCATCCGCATCTTCTAATCTGTTCCACTGATCCTCAAGTTTTTTTTTTTTTTGCCAGTACCATGCTGATTTTTATCACAGTAGTTTGTAGTATAATTTCAGGTCAGGGATTGTGATGCCTCCTGCCTTGCCTTTGTTGTCCAGAATTGCTTTTGCTATTCTAGGTCTCTTCTGGTTCCAAATGAATTTTAGGAATGTTTTCTCTAGATCTGTGAGGTATGCTAATGATATTGTGATTGGGATTGCATTAAAGCTGTATAACAGTTTTGGGAGTATGGCCATTTTCACTATGTTGGTTCTTCCTATCCATGAGCAATGGATATCTTTCCATTTTCTGATATCCTCTGTTATCTCCTTTTTCAGAGTACTGTAATTTTCAATGTATAGGTCTTTTACTTTCTTTGTTAGATTGATTTCTAAGTATTTTATTTTTTGGATGCTATTGTGAAGGATGTGGTTTCCCTAATTTCTCTCTCAGTAAGTTTGTTGTTTGTGTACAAGAATGCTATTGATTTTTAAGTGTTGACTTTGTATCCAGCTATGTTACTGAATTTGCTTATTAAATCTAGAAGTCTTTTGGTGGAGTTTTTGGGGTCTTCTATGTAGAGTATCATGTCATCTATGACTAATGATAATTTAACTTCTTCCTTTCCTATCCTAATTCCTTTTATTTCTCTTTCTTCTCTAATTGCTCTGACTAATGTTTCCAGAACTATATTGAATAACAGTGGTGATAATGGACATCCTTGTCTTGTTCCTGATTTTAGAGTGAAAGCTTTCAGTTTTGGTTCATTTAGTATAATGTTGGCTGTTGGTTTGTCATAGATGGCTTTTATCAGATTGCAGTAAAGACCATCTATTCCAATTTTCTAGAGTGTTTTTATCATGAATGAGTGTTGGACTTTATCAAAAGCTTTTCATGCATCTATTGAGATGTTCATGGGATTTTTGTCTTTGGCTTTGGCTCTGTCTTTGTCTTTGGCTCTGTTCATATGTTCATATTATTGATTTGCATATGTTGATCCATCCCTACATTTCTGGGATGAATCCCATTTGATCATGGTATGTAATCTTCTTGATGATTTGCTGCATTCTGTTTGCTAGTATCTTACTGAGGATTTTTGCATTCATGTTCATTAGGGAGATTGGCCTGTAGTTTTCTTTTTAGGTTGGGTCTTTCTCTGGTTTTGGTATCAGGGTTATACTTGCCTCCAGGAATGAGTTAGGGAGGATTCTAAGCAGTGTTCTTTATTTCAGAGTATGTGTGTGGCAGCTAGGGATGGAACCCAAGACCTGTGCATACTAGGCAAGTGCTGTACCACCACGTCCCCAGCCCCTAAATAGTTTTCAATGACTAACAATTTAAGCATGTATTTGCAAGTGACCACTCAATTTTTTTAAAAAGTTACTGCAAAACCAAGCAAATAATACCCTTACTTTTCAAAGTTCTGTTTAGCCATGAAAACAAAATTATATTTTTCTACTGCATCAACCCGCAACAATTCTGAAGCCACTGACAAGTGAGGCAGACCCGTATATATTGACATGGGAAAACCTCAGAGATGTATTATTGAGTGAAAAAAGCAATAGATGGAAACTTATGTTTATGAAAATTCCTGTTATTTATTTAAACGTACAGAACAATGACTAGAAGTACATACACTAAACTATAAATTTGGTTACCTTTGCAGAGAAAAATGGGAATAAATGAGGGGGGAATGAACTTATTTTACTTTATTTTATGTTGTTTTCAATCTTTTTGCTGAAATATACTAATGTATTATTTATGTAATGAGAGAGGTTTTGAAGAGTGAGTGTAAATGTAAATACAGTGCTTCAAGCATACTGGAAAAAATATCCCAGTTCATCTTCTGTTTTGTGCCTTGAGTATATGAGAGTTTTTTTATTACAACATTTACTGTGGTGTAGAAAGGAAAAGAAGGGGTTAAGCCATCCAGGTAATTTTTAAATGCCTGGATTCTTGCAATCAAAGCAATCAAAATCCACTTCCACTTTAGCCTTCTGCCACCATTCATCAATAGGTCCTGCTCTGCTGGGAAAACAATGTTGTTTCACAAGTAGAAAAATAGCCAGATGCAAACGGTTTGCATAGTGCTGATGGGGAGAAATCTACTGAGGGTTCCAGGAGGAAGAGGTTGGCTGTCTGGTCTTGTGTGGGTCATGGTTTGTGCTTTGTTTCCCCACACAGATACCTTTCCCCAGTAGCCAAACGTCCTGGAGATGAATGAGCGGTGTGCTGACACAGAGAGGGAGCCTTAGAAATGAGTGCTCAGCCAACGCTGATGTGGAAGAAATAAGCATCTCACATTCTCTCTGAAGGACTAGGAACTGGAATTCCAAAGGTGCCTGCCTGAGCTGCCATTCTCATTTCATTTGTGTTGTCAGAAGCTGCACTGTCACTCCTTTTGATGTCTCATTTTACCACAGTGTCTGTTACCAAACCACATTTTCAGGTCGGGGGACTTCTGAAATGGTCTCAGTGCACAGGGCTCCTAGGGGCAAGACAGGTTCTTTTTTCTGTTTTTCTTTCTATCCCTACCCATTTCTCACTTTCTGTCCAGTCAAAACTCTGTGCACATCCTCACCCAGGCATATGGGGCTCCGTCATAGAATGGGCATATAAAGCCATAGTGCTTTAATTTTCCTGGGAAAGTGGAAAGCTGATTACTTTGTCAGTATCTAATTGAATCTTTTGTTGCTTGTTTGTTTTTCCCTCTCTAAATATTATTCAGAGAGTCATGGTTGTGGCCAGAGCATTGTTCGGTTCCGGTAGGAATAAGAGCAGATAGAGGAACCTGGGGAAGAGGTTGTGGGAATCACTCCCTCACCAAGTTGTCCCCCTATGGAAGGGCTTGCTGATTTCTGTCTGTATAGATGCCCTGGGAGGGCCACAAGAATATCAATATGAAAAGGCTTTAAAAGATGTACTTACTATTAGGAACTGAAAACAGGCATAAACCATGACGGATCACCAAGTCATTCTCACTTGTATGTCTCAGGATTCAGAGTGCTTAAAAAACTCAGTTTCACACATAAAAGGAGTCTTTAAACTTGAACAAAGTGCATATGAAAGTTATAGCTCAAAAAGTTGGGATATAAAATACAATGTGGGAAGTTAAAGAAGCAGGGCTATTTAGCTTACATAAAAGGTACTATTCTCATGGCTAGGGAGAAAAGTAATTGACATCTTACTCTGTGCCTGCTGGGCCTTCCTTGCTTTCTCTGAGAAGGCAGTCGCTCTCCCCTCTGCCAGCAGCCAGCGCTGCCACCTCCCCTGGCTGCATGGAACAGACCAAGGAATTGAACTCTGGGCCCAGGAATGTCCCATTCAGAAACTGGGTTAGGCCAACAAGATCTGCAACAAGGGTTTTACTTTGGGAACACACACTGTCCTGTTTCTTTTTCTGAAGTCCTTCTGTTTTTGCCCTGGGAAAGGGAGGAGAAGAGAGGAACCTTTCCAGATTTCCCAGGCTAACAAGTTCAGGCTCAGGTGTTCGTGTTTTGCCATATAATGATGCCCTTTATTCATGTCCTCACTTCTCAGACAATAGAATCCAAATAACTAGCAAGGGCTGCAGGCAGATGGGCCCAAGTAGGTCACTACCAACCAGTGGGATGCCATTGTGAGAATTAGGACAAGATTCTCTCCCTGGGTGGAAAACTTAGAAAAAGGCACTCCTCTTTCTGCGTGGAGTGGACCTGGCAGGTGCAGGTTTGGCCCACTGACCAATGCCTTTTGCAAAAATCGAGGACTCTCAGTCCAGTGCCAGAGCACACTGCTTGCTGAGTGTAATGCACACTGGATTTCAGGCCCCCTTTGCTTCCTTTTTCAGAAGTCTTCCTGCAGTGTTCCTGTGGCTCAACCATACCCAGCAGCTCTGCACCTGAGACTCACTTCCTGGGTCCTCCAGCTTGCTTCCTGTGTGATCTTCTGAAAGTGATTAAATTTCCTAGCCCATCCACAGGGGATGTGGCGTGGCTAGGGAACTGGTGGCTGGGCGATACAACCAGCTTCTTTTGTACAAGCCAGCCAGGGACTGGGCAGCATAGATTTCTTAGCAAATCACACAGAAGGACAGGGTTCCATGAATACCAGATTGAGAAATATTTACCTGTAGCTGTCCCTGGGTGCTTGGATTTTCATCTCATCTTAGATACTGGAATTTGTTTTAATGGAACCCCTGGTTTTTGACATAAGGTGCCACAGTGTACAAGTTATTTTGGGCCCGTATAGGTAACTCATTTTAATCTCACAGTGTGCTTTTCCTCTTAGCTATAGACTTCTCCAAGATTTCTCTGTAGCCAAATTCCTTCTGATTGGTGCAATGCTTTGGTAATCAACAATATTCTCATTGACTTATATCACTATAAGGAAGTTAAATCTATTTATTTTGCTAGCCTCATACTCTGGCCATCATTTGGGCTCCTGAATCCCTAAATCATCTAAACTGATGAATTCATGGTGTTTCTAGAAAAGGTTTGAGTATTTTGGATTCATGAGAGGCTCCAAGACAAAAGTACTTCCATAGTCAAGGATTTTAAAAAAGATAATGTAATGCATTCCTCACTACATATTATCTTCAAATGATTATAATCAGATTAGAGTTTCTCTTAGTTACTTTTCTTGTTGCAGAGACAAAATACTGGATACCCAAAGTTAAAGAAGGAAAGTTTTGTTTCAGCTCACAGCTTGTACAGGTTTCAGTCCATAGTCAGCTGGCTCTAAGGCAGGGTGGCATGGTAGAGGAGCATGGCACAGGAGAAACAGCCCACGGCAAAGCAGGACAGGCAGAAAGCAGTCAGCAGCAAAATGGCAAAGCAGCTTCTTTCTGTCCCTTTATATTCCATCTAGCTGCCACCTTTTGGGTAATGTCACTCAGAGCTATGCTAAACCAATATTGGAGTAATCCACACACCCTTACTGCCAGCATTACACTCATATTCCCAGCATCACACCCTTACTCCACATTACAAACCCTAAATCCAGCCACCTCCAAAAACCCCCACCTATGAGCACATGAGGCTTTGAGGGGACATCTAGACACAGCCGTAACAGAGTTTATGAAAACTGCTTTAAAATCTTTAACCTTGTGTAACTTAGTGTCCTTAGGCTTATTTGTCTCTGAAACTCTTGGTTCACGTAGAATATTTTAGCAAACCGTGTTCTGGCTTTAAGATTCTCAGAGGGAAGATAATGAAAGCATATTTCTTACTGGATGTTTAAAAAAGTAGCAGACCCTTGGATTCTTTTATTTTCCTTTTGGAAAATCATCTCGCCTTGTTTTAAAGCAATGGAATATGAGCTTTCATCTTCTCAAGTGGCCTATGCCAGTCTGGATTTTATTTTTAGTACTTCCCCTATTTGAGTAAGTTATGATTATATACTAATCATTCTATTCTTTGGAATGGTTTTCACATGAAAAATAATTTTTAAAATATTTTAATCATTTCGCTTATGCTCAGGTAGCCCTTTTCCATGTACAAAGTATTTTCGCATTCATTATCTTATTGATTGTTGCTAAGACATTTTAAACAACCTTGCAAATAGTATTTAAAAATCATTAGGGCCATTAATATTCTATTTAGTCTGCAAAAATCTGAAATAGCTGACTCTTCCATATCATAGAACTAAGAGAATATATAATTTTGCCCATAGCAAAAATGTTCAGAGCTTTTACTTAAATACAGGTTGCCAGATTGAAGTGAAAAAATAAAGAGAAAGGAAGATAAAGAATGGAAGAGTTGTTAGTTGTCTTATTGTGAAAAACTCTGACTTTTAAAAAATTACGCTCCTCCTGATTTATTTTAAATTCTGGCCATGCTATCTTTTAAGGGCATTTTGTATGATACACTCTCAGAGATTCTGGGACTCAAGTCATGACATTCTCTAGTAATTCCCAGGAAGTAAATATCTGAATAAAAACATTTTGTTTGTTATCTTTGATTCACTGGTAAGTTTTTGAAAGTGAATATTATTTTTACAGTTGTTTCCTTAGTTACAAGTTCTAGAATTTCTTAATTGTTTTATTTTTCTGGTTTCTGTTAGAAATAGGACATATTTTTGATTGACTAAAAAATGAAGTATAGCAAAGTTTGGAACATATATTCCTTTTTTTCTTACCTTTCCTTAGATATTATTATAGAAATGATGTCTATAGTAAGCCTGAGGCAGTTGCATTTAGATTTTAATGATTTCCATTGAACTTGTATAATTTTTATAATTTTCTTAGGTATAACAGACAATTAATTACCTATGTCTTAACGATACAGTCCATAGTTTTTGACATATACATGCACATATGAAATGGTCACTACACTCAGATAATAAGTATTCCACCACCTACCAAGGGTTTTTAATGACCCATGGCAATCATGACTTCTTGTCCCCTGTTCCCAAATAATCTCTGCCACTGCCATATTTTTTAATCAAATTTCACAAATCCCAAACCAGGGGAACCCAAATCAGGGAAGGCTCCCCAGGAAAAGTGATAATTAAGGATGAGGGACACAAACTAGGCCAAAGGGCTGGCTGGGAATAGATGGTGGGAAAAACATTTCAAAAGGAGGAATGTCACGTGCTAAGGCCCTGGGTTGAGAACAAACAGGTGTATTTGAGGACTGAGAAAGTGCAAGTGGCTGGGATAGGAGAAGGAGACAGCATTTGATTGTGCAGGTCCTAGCAGGCTATACTCATGATTGGGTTTTTAAGAGAAACTAGAAAGAAATGAACAGGTTTAAGCATAAAGATAATCCAGATTTGGCCTTTGAAAAGTTCATGCTAGCATAGAAAGCAGAGCATGGGGGCTTTAGAATGGATGTGGAGGCCAGTGTGTAGGCTGGTGCAGTCCAGCCTGGCCTGAGACGGAGTGCAAGGTAATGGGATGACATGCATTGGAGGGCTGTTTGAGAGAGAACTGGCAGGTCTATGAGAAGGGCAAGATAAGGTTGGCAGTGCAAAGGCAGACAAGGTTTTTATAATAGCACTACTTGCTGACATAGACATCACTAGGACAGGGCCAAGTTTCTGGGAAGATGCCAGGATTGGTATTGAAAAGTGGAGTTTGACCCAGAGCTGCGGTGACTGGCAGGAAGGGGGTCTGAGATGGTCTCCTGCTCCCTCCATTGATGAGACTCAGGAACTCTAGGCCAGTCGGAAAGCCAGTGACACTGTAGGACCCTGGCTAGAGTGCACACGATGGACAGGTGGGACTAGTGGCATGGGAAAGTCCGAAGCAACAGTAACAATATGAGCCCGCAGGTGGTAAGTTAGGTGTACCAGCTTTGTGCTTGGGGACAAAGACATGCAAAATAGAAGTGGGTGGGTAGGGCCAACTTCTTTTCTTTTCTTTCTTTTCTTTTCGCTATATTTTCTTTTTCTTTTCTTTTTTCTCTCTTTTCTGTTTTCTTTTTTAAATGGCTGGGAGAATTCCAGCCACTGAAAACTAATTCTGTCCCCCAAATCCAGAGACAAAGATCAGACCCAAACCCAACATAAATCCACCTGCAATCTTGGCTAGAGCACACATTCTGGGATCAGACTTGCACCTACCACAGAACTAGAGAAATCTCACTGCTTTTATTTTTCTCTGTCTGATGGGTTTTCCTTTTGGTGGTCTGCAGGGTTAGTGCATTTTGTTTTGCTGTTTATTTTTATTTTATTGTTGTTTGTTTGTGTTTTTTACCTTTTCTTTCCTCTGTTTCTCTCTGTTCTGTTTTGCCCTGTTTCATTTTTCTTTCTGTATGTTTGTTGTTTTTTTATGTGTGTGTTTATTTTTGTTTCCTAATTTTCTTTCTTTTTTCTCCTCTCTTTTGTTTTTGATTTTCTTTTTCTTCTCTTTTCTACCTTCTCCCTCTCGTTCATGATTTAGATCTCTAAACTTTCCTTTAGTATTATTCCATTCGTCCTCGTCCTCTCTTTCATCAACTATCTTGCTTGATTTTATGAGACTTTTATGTGGGTAAAGATTGTCTCTTCCCTTTCTGGTTCACTTCAATACTCCTAGACTTTCTCTTCCAATCCCTCCCTCTTGTATCCTACAATTACCCAAAACTTGAATGATCATCCTATGCCCACCAAATTTGCCCTGACTATATTTAACCATCCAAGTCTCCATCCTACATCCTTCCCCTCTTAAACCTCCCCACAACAGGGTAAAAGCACTCTACTAAGTGGAAAAACATTGCATACAAGTTCTTGGAATAAGTTAGATTATATTATATAACTATAGAACTTGCTCCTATGGTTAAAGATATCAGGTTAATGGTTACCACAGTTTGTCAGTAGCCAGGATGTTCTTGAGTCTATTGTTATTGCTAACTGTACTACTTTAACCAGGATGCCATGCCTGTTATAATCAGTTTTTCTCCCCTGTATGACAACACTGAGATTGCAGGGGGTCATAACCATTACTATCATCCAGTACCAAAGGAATGGGCCTTGAGTCAAATAGATAGCAACTCCACATTCTTGATATATTGGGAAGGTAGGTTCTTGGGATAGACAGAAAGACCAAGAACCACCTGTATCTAGAAGACATCCCTGAGGAAAGGCATCACCCAGGAAAGCCTCAACACAGCTATCTAACATAAAGATCAAGCTATCTAACATAAGAAATTTACAAGCATCAACACAGAAAACAAAATAAAATAAAAAATAGAAAATGACAAGAGGAAGAATCAAAATGCAACCTCAAATGCCCAGCCCACCCAGAACAAGTCCAGAGAACAAAAAGAGGAAATCAGAAGCCAACCATTGGAGCTTTCTGAAATGATAGCAGCAGAAGTGAAAAAGACAAATGGAAGGAGCCATAGAAAAAATAATATCTAAGGTACAAAAGGAAATGACAATCAGAATGAAAGAAATTAAAGCAGACACAGATAAAAAAATAGAGGAGCTTAGGAAAATGATGGAAACCATGAATGCCCAACATAGACAAGAAATGGAATCAATGAAACAGACCCAAACAGAAATCCAGGAAATTAAAAACTCCATTGAAAGTATATGCAACAGGGCCGGTGAGATGGCTCAGCGGCATAAGCACCTGCCTTGCAAGTGCGAGGGCCTGAGTTCGACTCCCAGATCCCACATACGAAAAAAGGGGCTGGTGATATCGCTCAGCGGCATGGGTGCCTGTTGGCGCGTGAGGTCCTGAGGTCGACCCCCCGGTACCCACACAAAAAAAAAAAAGTATATGCAACAGATTGAATGATGGCAAAGATAGAATATCAGAATATCCTGTCTTCCTAGAAGACAGGAATGTGACTAGTGACTAGAAAGATATCTTAAAAATAGCAAGGGACCACAAAAAAAATCAATCCAACAGTTACGAGATGAAGCAAAGAAGAACAACATAAGATTGATTGGAGTCAGTGAGAAAGCTGGAGACAGCACAGAAGCCATTAAAAACCTCTTCACAGAAATAATGGCAGAAAACTTCCCAAACATGGATAAAGAATTTGACATACAAATAAATGAAGCATATAGAACTCCAAATAGCCATGACCAAAATAAATCTACACCAAGGCATATAATAATCAAGATTCCAGAAATTCAACACAAGAACAAAATATTAAAAGCAGCTAGAGAAAAGAAACAAATCACCTATAAAGGAAAGCCCATCAGAATCACAGCAGACTTCTCAACACAAACCCTCAAATCAAGGAGAGCCTGGAGTGAGGCATTTCAAGCCCTAAAAGCAAACAATCTTCAACCCAGATTGATGTACCCCACAAAACTCTCTTTCAAATTCAACAGAGAAATGAGATACTTCCATGACAAAGAACAACTAAAGAAATTCATGACCACCAACCAGCTCTTACAGAATACTCTGAAGGATATATTAGAAAGAGATAATGAAGACCACAAACACATGAATACCAATAGAAAGAAACCACTAAGCAGGGCAAGCGATTAAACAGAGGAGAAAGACAGGGAACCAAGAACAGGAAAATAACATGAAAAAGATAAGCCAATACATATCAGTTATAACTATCAATGTAAATGGTCTCAACTCACCAATCAAAAGAAACAGATGGGCAGCATGGATAAAGAAACAAGATCCAACAATATGCTGCATTCAAGAAACACACTTAACCCCCCAAAAATTCATGCATACTTCTGAACAACCAATGGGTCACAGAGAAAATTAAACATGAAATTACAGAGTACACACAACTAAATGATAATGCCAATACAACATACCAAAACTTATGTGATGCAATGAAAGCAGTCCTACAAGGGAAAGTTATAGTGATGAACTTACACATCAGGAAAGCAGAATGAACTCAAATAAACAACCTAGTTTAGAATGTCAAACTTCTAGAAAAAGAAGATCAAATCAAACCCAAAGCTCATATGAGGGAGGAAATTTTAAAGAGAAGAGCAGAAATTAATGCAATTGAGACTAAGAAAACAATACAAAGAATTAATGAATCAAAAAGTTTGTTCTTTGAAAGAATTAATAAAATTGATAACCATTAGCCAACCTCATCAAAAAGTGGAAAGAAAAAACACAAATTCAAGCAATTAAGAATGAAAAGGGGGGAAATCACAACAGATCCTACAGAAATTCAGAAGAGCATCAATACCTATGAGAACCTATATTCTAACAAGATGGAAAACACAGAAGAAATGGACAGATTCCTAGACACAATTGAATTGCTGAAATTAAATCAAGAAGATATAAAAATTCTAACCTGATATCAGCCAATGAAATTGAAAATGTAATTAAACATTTACCAACAAAGAAAAGTCCAAGTCCTGATGGATTCGTGGTTGAATTCTACAAGAAATTTAGAGAAGAACTAATGCCACTAATGCTGAAACTCTTTAAGGAAACTGAAAGGTAAGTAATACTTCCAAAAACATTTCTGGAGGCAAGTATTACCCTGATTCCAAAACCAGAGAAAGACCCAACCTAAAAAGAAAACTACAGGCCAATATCCCTAATGAACATAGATGCAAAAATCCTCAATAAGATACTAGCAAGTAGAATGCAGCAAATCATCAAGAAGGTTATACACCATGACCAAGTTGGATTCATCCCAGGGATGCAGAGATGGGTCAATATATGCAAATCAATAAATGTAATACACCATATGAACAGAACAAAAGACAAAAATCACATGATCATCTCAATAGATGCAGAAAAAGCATTTGACAAAGTCCAACACCCATTCATGATAAAAGCCCTACAGAAAATTGGAATGGTCTTCATCTCAATCTTATAAAAGCAATGTATGACAAACCAACAGCCAACATTATACTAAATGGACAAAAACTGAAAGCTTTCTCTCCGAAATCAGGAAAAAGACAAGGATGTCCACTATCTCCACTCTTATTCAACATAGTCCTGTTAGAGCAAATTAGACAAGAGAGAGAAATCAAAGGAATAATGGTAGGAAAGGAAGAAATTAAATTATCATTATTTGAAGATGACATGATACCCTACATAGAAGAACCCAAAAAAACCAGTAAAAAACTGCTAGATTTAATAACCAAATTCAGTAGTGTAGCTGGATACAAAGTCAACACTCAAAAATCAATAGTCTTCCTCTACATGAAAAACAAACTCACTGAGAGAGAAATAAGGGAAACAACACCTTTCACAATAGCATCCAAAAAAGTGAAATACTTAAGAATCAATCTGACAAAAGAAGTAAAAGATTTATACAATGAAAACTACAGAACTCTGAAAAAGGAGATTGAAGAAGGTATCAGAAAATGGAAAGATATCCCTTGCTCATGGGTAGGAAAAACCAACATAGTGAAAATGGCCATACTCCCAAAAATGTTATAGAGATTTAATGCAATCCCAATCAAAATACCATTTACATACCTCACAGATCTAGAGAAAACATTCTTAAAATTCATTTGGAATTAGAAGAGACCTAGAATAGCCAAAGCAATCCTGGGCAACAAAGGCAAGACAGGTGCATCACAATCCCTGACCTGAAATTATACTACAAAACTACTGTGATAAAATCAGCATGGTACTGGAAAAAAAAAAACAGACCTGAGGATCAGTGGAACAAATTAGAAGATGCAGATGCAAATCCAAACACACTCAGCCACCTTATCTTTGACAAAGGGGCCAAACACATTCACTGGAAGAAAGATAGCCTCTTTAATAAATGGTGCTGGAAAAACTGGCTTTCCACATATCGAAGACTATAACTAGACCCATGTCTATCACCATGCCCTAAACTGAAGTCAAAATGGATCAAAGGTCTAAATATTAAAACAGAAACACTAAATATACTGGAAGAGAAAATAGGTAGAAATCTTGAAGACACAGGTGTAGTCAGAGACTTCATGAACAAAACCCAGACTGAACAGGAAATACAAAAAAGAATCAATAATTGGGATCTCACCTTATTTATTTATTTATTATTTTGTGGGTACTGGGGGTCGACCTCCTGACCTCGCACGCCAGCAGGCGCCCGTGCTGCTGAGCGATATCACTGGCCCTTTTTTTGTATGTGGGTTCCAGGAGTCGAACTCGGGCCCTCACGCTTGCCAGGCAAGTGCTTGTGCCGCTGAGCCATCTCACTGGCCCCGAATCTCACCTTATTAAAATCTTTTGTACATCAAAAGAAATCACAAAGTGAGAACACAACCTGCAGAGTTGGAAAAAACTTTAGCCAACTTTCCCTCAGACAAAGGGCTTCTATATAGAACATATAAAGAATTGAAAAAAATCAGACCCCCCCAATTCAAAGACCCAATCCAAAAATGGGAATCTGAGATGAATACACACTTCTCAGATGAAGAAAGACAAATGGCAAATAAATACATGAAAAAACATTCAGCACCATTGGTCATTTGAGAAATGCAAATTAAAACAACACTGAGATTCCATCTTACTCCAGAATGAATGGCTATCATCAAGAAATCAACCAGTAACAAATGCTGGAGGGGCTGTGGGGAAAAAGGAACCCCTCTCCACTGTTGGTGGGAGTCTGGACTGGTGCAGCCACTGTGCAAATCAGTGTGGAGATTCCTCAAAAAACTAGGAGTGGAGGTCCATTCAACCCAGCTATCCCCTTCTGAGTATCTTCACAGAAGAATTAAAAACATCATACCACAGCAATATATGTGTACCCTTGTTTATAGCAGCACAATTTATAATAGCTAAATCTTGGAAACAACCCAAATGCCCATCAACCGAGGAATGGATAAAAAAGATATTTTTATATAATGGAGTACTACACAACCATAAAAAAGGGTAAACTTGAGACCATACTTCTAAGTAAAATAAATCAGACTCACATGTGTAAACATTGTGTGAGAATCTAAAAGAGTAAACAAGATCCAAAATGTACAATAGATATTGTGAATAGGGAAGAAACTGTTCAAAAGAAGAGAAAACCTGTGATGGGAGAAAGGGGAAAGAAAGGAAGGGAAAAGGAAAAAAAACATATATATATATATACAAGATAGTTAAGATAGTTATACAGCTAGTTTCTCTTGGTTCACTGAGGGGAAACCACTGAGGGGAAAGTTTTGTGCTAGTAATTTTCTGGACAATGTTTCATGTCTATATCTTGTACTCTGAACGACTACTGTGAATATAACAATGTGTAATGTGTTGATTATTGTCACTTTCCTACTGGCCTGTTTGAAAACTCTGTTTTATTGTTATTTTTTACTTTTTTCCATTTAAAATAAAATAAAGATGTATTATTAATCTTTTTATGTATTGCTAGATTCAGCTTCAGCTTGCTAACATTTTGTTGAGGTTTTTTGTCTACATTCATAAAGGATATTGATTTAGTTTTCTTTTTTTTTATAATGTCTTTGTTTGATTTTGGTCATCAGGGCATCAATAGCATTACAGTATGAGTTGGGGTGTGTTCTCTCCTATTTTCTGGAAGAGCTTGTAAGGAACTGTTATTATTTATCCCTTCAGGTTTTAGAATTTGCCTGAAGTTGTTTTTACTTTTTCTGGGATAGTTTTCCAACAAATAAGTTCTTTAATAAATGTAGAACTATTCAGGTTAAAAAGAAAAGGAAAGAAAAGAAAAGAAAAGACAAAAAGAAAAGCTGAGTTTGAGGTATATCTGAATTACCCAGGTGAGCATGGCATGTGAAATGTATCTCTGTGGATAGGTCTTGAGCTCAAAGGAAAGCTTTGGGCTAGGGGTCTCTACAAATTAAGGAGATATCAATCAAAGTGATGATGTCAACAAGGACCCGGGGCCCTGCATCAGAGAGAGGTAAATGCAGAATGAATTCTTTTGAGGATTCAAGGACCTAGGTATCATGCTTTCCCTCTGATCTTTTAACATTTTATTTTTAAATTGAATCGTGAATTGTCTTTCATTCACCTCCTCAAAGTGATATAAAATACCTGCTAAAAGTGAGGGTTTTTTTTATTTTTTATTTTTATTTATTTATTTATTTTTTTTTTTGTGGATACCGGGTAAAGTGAGGTTTAAACTGCAACTCTAATTATGTAGGAAAAAACTCTAACTGTAGCATGTTAAGTGCTTTTCTTCTTAAAAGTTTAGTGACTGTATCATATAAATTCAAGCTCTGGTCCAAAGTTTGGGTGTTGATTTCAAAGAACAGATGGTTAAACTCACAAAGGGCCTAGAAGCCCACTGGTCTTGCCACGGGCATACAGTAATTAATGGTAAAAGGGGCCATATATTAAACCATTTATGGGCAGGGTGGGAGGTAGTTCTGTGGCTTAAATTAAAGGACAGAGTGGGAGGCAGTTTTGTGGCTTAAATTGAAGGACTTGGCTCCATATATGCATTCTCTTTCTCCCTGTGCATTTTACTGTTTCCATGTTCCTCTGGCTAATTACCAGAGGCACTTGTGCCACGCACTTCGAACAGCTTCATCATCTTTTCCTCCTGGATCCTGCTGTAAAGTTGAAATTCCAAATTTATGACATTGCAATCATTTTCATGGCAACAGACTGTGGCATCGTAAAAACAAGATTATGATGACTTCACTGCAGGATGGAGCAGAAGGAGAAATAGGGTTCTATGCAGAGGCTTTTCCCTAGACACAATCATCTTTAATGATAGCAAGGGAAAATACAGAAAATTATTGCTGGTATTGGGAAAATATCCCCCACTGATCATACCAATGTTTTTGTCAACTGTGCCCTAAACACAGGTACACTGAAAAAAACTGAGTTGAACTTCAGATGTTTTTGAAAATAGATATTCAGCTGTTGAAACTTTATAGTTACTGGAAAATTTAAGTGGAATAGTTAAGTACATTTTTCATATTTCTTGTTTGGCCAATGTTTTGAAAAGTTAGCAAATGTATTTTTCTCATGACTAGGAGGTCTGAAAATTACAGTATATTTGAAAGTTGAAGTTGCAGTAACATTTTAAACATTTCTTTTATAATTAAATTTAATTTTGATTAAATTTAAAAAATGCTTCAAATGAATTATCATGACAGTCATGTAGCAATCTACAATTCTTTGGCTCAGCTAGAATACTCTGTGTTCATAGTGACTTATATCATCTCTATTGCATTTCCAAAACACAGTTCTTTTTTCACTATTTAAATTGATTTATATTCTTTTAGCCTTAGAACATTTTGCCTATTGAGAAGTGTATTTCACACCCCAATGGTGTTTTGCAACATAACACCATCCCTGCATGTACTGTGACTGAAATTAACTCACAGTATTGACCACTTTTGATGAGCCAGGGATTGTCCCTACCCTTGGATAGTAATTTATCCCATCACACCTATTGTAGCATTTTGCTGTAAAATGTATCCGTGTGCTTAGAAGGAACCTAAGAAAGAAAAACGCTCTCCCACCCTTCCTTAGTCTCATCAGACAGGCAACTAAGAGGACATTGCCTCAAGACAATTTCTAAGAAATTGTCAAAATGAGTTTTTGGGCAATATAATTAAAAAATATATTAAGCATTTATGTGATAGTCTCTATAGCAATGTCCTAATGTCCAATGATGCCATAAGCTTTCGCTAGAATGTTTAGAATGAATTAATGTGGTATACATGGAAGAGCGATGTTCCTCACTTATCTTTGTCAACTTTTGAAAGTTTTTTTGGCAAAGGAACCCAGAGGTCAGAAAATTGACTTGACGGTCCAGTGCATCTGACTTGGTCCTGGTTTGGGTTATACTTTCTGGAGGATATTAGATAAACATTTTATAGGATATTAGGATGGTGAATCCAGCTTTCTTTTGGTTCATAATTTTTGGTAGGTCTATTTATATCTTTTCAATTTTCCTGTTATGTTTTAATCTGACTTTGTAGATGGCAGGCAGTTGGATTAACTTAATATGTGAGTCTCTGTCTTTTGCTTGGTAAATGTAACCCATTAGTATTTATTTTATTTATTTTTTATTAGTACACGTTCGCAGTACATACTTCACAGTTCACATTCTTTTGTGGAGTTGATACATGTACACAAAACACCTTAATTCATTTTTTTAATCCCCTTTCCTCTCCCCCATCTTTTGGTCCCTTTCCCATTTGAGAAAGATCTATCTCCCTACTTCCTATTATCTATATTTTATTTTGCTTTTTATTTATAATTTGTGTTTCTCATACAAGAGGAACCATATGGTATTTAAGCTTGTGTATCTGATTTATTTCACTTAACATTTTGGAACCCAAGGCCTTTGCACTGAGCTACATCCCCAGCCTTTTTACAATTTTTCATATTTAAGACAGAGTCTTGCTAAGTCCACTAAGTTGTCCAGGCTGGGCTTGAACATGTGATCCCCCTGCCTTATCATCCCAGAGTGCTGGGATTACAGGTGTGTGCCACCATGCCTGGCTTAATATTAATCTTTAAAGAATTTACTTCAGTTGTCTTATTCTATGTTTTCTACTTGTTTACTTTTCTTTCTTTTTCTTTTGTCTTCTCTGTCCTTGCTTTACTTTAATTTAATTTAATTTTAATTTTAAAGAAAAAAATAGAACAAAATTTCAAAACAATATAATAGGAGGGTAACAATGTGCTTTACTTTAGAAAAACAAGTTTACTTTTTCTAGTTGTAAAGCTGTGCATTCTATTTTAAAATTACTTGGGTAATTTATGTACCTGATGTGGTGGATTGACAACTGGTGGTCAACTTGTAACACCCAGCTGAACTAAATCAGCATGGTGCTGGGTGTGGAGGGCCCACCTGAGGATTGTTACCAACAGCATAAAAAGAGAACTGGAGAGGAAGAGGTGGTGCTGTTGATTCTACTGGAGGAGCTTGTCATGCTGGTTCTCCTGATATGAACTCGGCTGTTCTCATCCTTGGAGGAGCTCGGGACCTCGCTGTTGCTGAGGATGGCTGCAGTTCTTTTCCAGGGAGCTCTTGTCCTTACTTTGAATGTCAATTCCTGACTCCAGTGCAGATCCCTCAGCCTGCTGGCACAGATCCTCCATCCCACTGGTACAGACTTTCTAGCTTCCACCTCTGATCTTTGGGCCTTCCCAGTGCAGATCTAACAGTTTTGCATGAGACATTGTTGTGGGCTCTGGGCCTCCAGCTAGACTCATGGAGGACATTGCCATGGGCTCTAGGTCTTCAGCTGGACTCGTGCAGGACATTGCCATGGGATTGAGGCCCCCAGCTGGATTCTTTGTGTCTCTAGTGTGTGGACAGACCTGTACTTTTTTTGCATTTGAATCTTTGGGTGAATATTAAAAAATAATCTTATAAATTATGTGTCCTGTATTAAATCTTTTCCCTTGTAAACCCTGACTACAACACTTGACTTATGACTCATTGTCATTTATATACCCTGATTTTTAAAAAATTTGTTAAATTGTATTTTACCCTTAAGGAAAATAATTTTACTTTAATGCCTCTTTGGTTTCACCTATTCTTTATATACATAGAGATATTGTCCAGATTTTATTGCTGGATTGTTATTGTAACTTCACTGTAACTTTCATTATTCTGTGTCTGGATATAAATCTTATCTTCATATCCGGCATTCTTTAGATACTAATAATTTGCTGTCTTTCATCTTTTTTTTTTATGTGTGTACTGGGAGTTGAACTCAGGACCTCATGCTTGCCAGGAAGCACTTGTGCCACTGAGCGATATCACTGGCCCTTTTTTTTCCTTTATGTGGGTTCTGGGAGTCGAACTCAGGACCTCATGCTTGCCAGGCAGGCGCTGAGCTATCTCACCGGCTCTGTCTTTCATTTTTAATTCTGTGATATTTATCTTTGTTATTTCTTAAGCTATGTCCTTCCATTCTTGTCTCTATGTTCTCCAACTTTGAATTTTTTTAATCCAGATATTGATACTTATCATCTATCTTGCCTTACCTTTTAAAAAATTTTATATCTCTATCTTTTCCCACAACTTTGTTGGAAGTCTCTGAATTTAATCTTCCAATTCATAAATTTTATATTCCAATACTTTTCATCCAGACTATCCAATTACTCTAAAAATTTTAGTTACTGTATTTTTATACCTAATATTTTCAGTGGGTTCCCTTTCATACGACTTCTGGTTTCTGTTTCACATTACTAACACATCCCATTATCTTGGGAGAGATATTTAATGTCATAGTTAATTTAAATTCTGCATTATTTCTGAGAAGTATGTTTCTATGAGGTATAGATATTTTGTCTTGTGAACTAATGTCCCTCTAGAAGTATCAGCTTCTATATTTCATGTTTTGGGAAAGGATTAAAGGTTATGCATGCTTAAATCTATGTCTACTCTGGTGTGCTTACAAGGATGAAAGACTGTGTATGGTTGTATTAGAATACTATGAAGTGGGTAATTCATAAAGAAAGGAAATTTATTTGGCTTATGGCTCTGGAGGTTGAGAAATCCAAGAATATGTTTACAGCATTTGGCAAAAAACTTCCTGCTATCATCTCTTGGTGAAGCCTGGAGTTCAAGAGAAGGTGACAACATGAACAAGAGAACAGTAGGGAGCTGCACTTGCTCTCGAGGTAACTCACTCCTGCAATAACGACATTAATCCATTCATGATGGCAGAGCCTTCACAGCATGCTCTCTTGTGTTGCACTGGGGGTTAAGTTTCCATCTTTGGGGGACACATTTGAACTGTAGCAGACTATCCTCCTTAGATTCCACATAGCCTTCTTCAGTAGCATATTACTTGGGTTACTCAGAAAAAAGCAAATTTGGAAGGAGGTAGTTTGGTTTCTGGACAGTGAGGAGATTTAGAAGCAGCTGATCATGAAGAGACTTTAATGGCAGATTAAGTTGTCAGGATTTTTTTTCTGACACCGCAATCTGACTTTCTATAATTTAAGAGGTGTTGGCAAAAGTGGGTAGTTCAATGTGATCTTCTCAGGGCTCAGTTCATTGTATCTTCTTTTTCTTCAGCAAAGACACTTACCTGAGTAAGGGAAGGATGAGAGGAAAGGAAGGAAATGGGACACCAACCAGGCTTCTGTTTCAAGTGACTACATGGATGGTTGTCTTTATTTGATTAACTTTACATAATGTGGAGAAGAAATTAGAAATCCTACCTGGAAGCTTTAAGTTTCCATCAGCAACTTGGAATTCCTGCTTGGAATTCTCTATTACAGTAAATTAAACTGAGGTGTTTTACAGAGGCTTAGAAAGAAAGAACATGCAACGTGGAAAAACCCATTGAACTTGGATCATACAACATAGATTTTAATTGCAATTTTGTTGCTTGCTAGCTGGGTGATCTTGCTCAAATTATTTAATATCTCTGAGTTTGAATTTCTTTATCTATATGGAGTAATTTTGAAGTAATAACCCCAAAGTAGTTGCAATAGATAAAGATGTTAGTGTACAATATACACATCAAGGCAGCCAGTATAATAGAAAGACTAAGGAGTGACCGTAACATCTGACATTGGCTGTAAACTGCACTGAATACTTCCTTGCCAACATCTCCAGTCCCTTTCTAGTCCATCTTCATCTCACACCTGGTGGAGCCTCCACTTGAACTTTCTCACTCCTACATCGTGTGCGGAACAGCGTTAGGGGGAAATCACACAACTAGGACTGTTGTGTCCAAAACATAATCCAACCTCAGTTTGGTCTTCAATGCTGCTTCTGATTCTTCTATGCTTTGCTTTCTCAGGTTCTTTGAATTATCTTTATTTAAAGAGCCCTCCATACTCTTAAAATACCACTTTCTTTCCCTGCTCACGCCCTGTCTTTCCATCCCCTGGTCCTTATCAAGCAATGTCCTTTTATATTTCACAGAGAAATTAGATGCATTGTACTTCTCTGCCAGTATTTACCCTACAAACTCGGCTTCCTACATATCTATCCCTCCCACTCTCCTCCTTGTTAACAGGAGATGGTGGCCCTCGTCTAGCAGACGATCTCTCCTCATTTAGTGCAGGGACCAAGCCCTGTCCCCCTTCTCAGTATTTTAGCTTCACTTATTATCCCAGTCTGTATTTTTAAGCTTTTCCTTCACACTGGCTCTTTCCTCTAAGCATTTAAATTTATTTCACTTTTTCTCATTTTAAAAGAATAAAATTTTCTCTGACTAAATTTCCTATTCTAGCTGTTATCTTCTCATTTTACTCACATACCATTGTCCAACACCAGCCATGTGACAAATCTCAGTGTCAGTAAGATGAAGTCCCTGCCTCCTACTGGGAAGCACTGCTAGGTGTAAGGTAACGAGCAGGGGTGTGTAAACCTCTTCTAAGGGGAGAAAATTGTTAAAACAAAACCTACTATTTCCTCTTTATCACTAGACTTTTTGAAAAAGCTGTCTATACTTTATATTCCTATTGCTAGATTTAAAAAAAAAAATCAGTTTTCTCAACTTATTTTCTGTGTTCACCACTCCAAATTCCTCTTGTCAAGGCCAGACTGTTTTCTCATTGCTAAACCCAAAGGATGTTTTTTAGTCATATAGTACTTGGCTTTTGCCAATCTAAAAAAGTGGATCTTGTAGAAGTCTAGGATAGAATGTGGTTACCAGAGGCTGGGGAAAGGAGGGAAGGGGTTATTGGTGGGTTTGATCAGTGGGAGTTAAGCTATGGTGCAATAGGAGCAGGAAGCTCTGGAACACTATGGCACAGCAGGGTGACTACAGATAATGATAATGTACTGTATATTTTAAAAAGGTGGGAGAAAGGATTTTAAAAGTTTTTATCACAAAGTAATGATACAGGTTAGTTATATTTAACCTGATTTAAGCATTGTACAAGGCACACATGTATCAAAACATTACATCACTCCAATATATGTAAAATTTTTATGATTTTGTGTATCCATTACAAAGAAATAACATTTAAATTGCAAAAAGAAAAAGGAAAATCTCAACCACTCCCTTCTAGAAATTATTTTCTTGGCATTCATGACTTTCCTCTCCCACCTGCCCCCATCTCTCTTGCTGCGTTTCCCAATGTCCCTTGTGGGCTTTTTCCTGGGCAACTCCTCACATGCTTGTGCTCTGTTATTTCATGGCCATCTCCTTCTCACTTTACATATCTGTCAGTGATCTCATCTACTGCCACCTCTCCCATTATGCCCTCTGCTTGTGTTCGTAGGAAGTTTGACATGCAACCTAGATGTGCAGAAGTATACTTTTTAAAAGTTTAGTGAAGGACACAATTGTGCTCAACCTTGTTCACCTCTACCTTGTTACTTTTGAGGAAAAATTTTTTTTTTTTTTTATGGGTACCGGGGGTCAACCTCAGGACCTTGCACGCCAGCAAGCACCCGTGCCGCTGAGCGATATCACTGGCCCTTTTTTTGTATGTGGGTTCCGGGAGTCGAACTCGGGCCCTTGCCCTTGCCAGGCAGGCGCGTATGCCGCTGAGCCATCTCACCGGCCCTGCTGGGGAAAAATTAAACTAATCAATTAAATTAATTAATTATCTCCTACTGTCTCTTTCAGGCAAATATTAATTCAATTCAACATTCCTTTTAATGTGTTTTCTTCCCTCTCTGGAGCCTTTTATTCCTTGTTACATGTCTGCCTCCCATGGGGTATGCTGGATGTAGGAGGAATAAGTCTTTCCCTGTTTTTAGAAGCATGGATAGACAACAGGTTGATGAAACATTGTGAATTCAGTAGGTGGAAACTGAAAGCAAATTTATTCTTTGTTACCACCTTTCCACTCAAATCTACTTTTTCTGTTATTCTCCACTCACTGGAAGAAATTTTGGGAAGGACTCAGATTTTCTTGGTTATATGATAAAAGTACAGTCCAATGTATTAATCATATAACAGCAAATTTCAATCCAATTTCTTCAATCCAATCCTAGTTGTGCTTGCTTAAAATTTTCCATGGAAGGAGCTTCTTTTCTTTTTATCATTCTTGGGCTGTTTTTGAAGCCTCTTTAGGAGAAGAAAGGTAAACAAAACAAAACAAAACAAAAAAGGTTTACTTTGAGTTTATTTGTTAATCTGTGTTGATACTGTGGCTGCGAGAGATAAAACACCAAAATGTGGTACTTTCTCTCACAAGGTTCTATTCAGTATATTCATAGAGATGTCCCATGACTGGGAATTGTAAAGTGGCACTGCTCTTGATTTGGGGCTCTCTCCCTCTCAAAGCCACCTGTGGCTCATTGCCCCCCTGAGCCTCACTGCTTCCTGTTTCCTGTGATTCACCAGGGTCCTGGAAACTCTGCTCCCTGGTTCTCTGTTGATCCTTCAGGATTCTCTGGGAGAAACTCTTTGTCAGAAATATGCTTTTCAAGAGAAATAAGGCTCTTTATTCTCCTTCTTTTCCTCCCTTCTTTCTTCTCCACTTTCTTTTCTTCCTCTCCTTTCCTTCTCTCCCCTCTCTTCTACCCTCTCTCCTTCTCTTCTTGGCTGTCCCCCTTTCCTCTCCCCATTCTCTCTCCTTCACTCTTTCTTTTTCCCTTCCCCTCCTCCTCCTCCTCCTCTTCCTCCTCCTCCTCCTCCTTTTGCTTCCAATTTTGAGCCTGGATTAGGGGTTTAGTAGAAATCAGCAAACAGAAAAGAAAACACTGGGCCATGAATAAATAAGGGGCTACAGAAGGCTTATTATCAACTTTAGCTGCATAATTTTCAGTGAAATCTACAATACCTTCCCACTGAGGAAATACGAATGAAATAACTACATGATGTCAGAGTGTAAGTGAGAAGTACTTAACAAACGACAATAAGCAATAAAAAAATCAGATATTTAGAGTATTAAATACTCTTTGGGAAAGTAAAAAAAAATTCTCTTAATAGTGACAAAGATTCTTTGCTTGGCCAAACTTCAGTCAGGCTTCTAAAACTTCTCTCAGATTCAGATTTTTTGTGAAATCCAGTTTTAGCAAAGAGCAATGCAAAGTCAACTTAGTAAGACCCCTGCCTTCCCCCCAATATCTGACCTGGTTCTTCATTCTCTACCATTTTCCAAATGATGTCTGGTCACTTGGCCTGCCTCCAGCAAGAATTCGTTTAGGTCCGTTTAGTCAGGATTCCCCTTACCACTGATGTGTCCTCTTGGTAATTTTCCATCTGCTGACTCCGGCCTTGATCCTTTGCTGTACATTCTCACTTGTCCTCACTGGATTCAGAGTTGAGCCTGATGTCTGTCCCTCACTGCAAGGCCCCTGTGTAGTGGTCCCTAGATGTATTAAGATGGTCCCTAATGGAGGTTTACTGTGCTTTAACAAAATGACACACATTTTTTTCTTTAACAACAGTTAAAGAAACAACAAATGTTTAAGAAGCTATAATATGCTTTTATTTATACTCCTTTTACTCAAGGCTTTCATATTTATTTGTTATTAGTAAATTGGAAATATTTTACATTTTTGCCTTTGAAATCACACAAAATATACTGCTAAGACTCAAACCTTGGACTTTGATGAAAAGCAGCTTAACAGATACGGATATGTTTCTTGTCTCTGTCTGGTATCATGGAATTTTTCACAACCCAAGCAAAATACCAGAGTGGAATTAGGGATAGGAGAGATATTTACCTTTTTTGTAAAACAAGGGAGACATAGAAGGCACCATCACTTTCACAGAAGACTCTTAAGAAAAAATATTTAAGGAAGTTGAGAACCTAGAAATTAATTTCTCCAAACCATCTGTGTCCAATTTTCCTTTTGGAAATTCTGATGTACCCTTAGGGAATACCAGTAGTCCATTGTTACTGTCTTAGTAAGTAACTTCTTTATTTAGCACATGGGGGTGGTTCTTAATGCCAACAATGTTCTCTTTGAGGTTTCTGCCAAAACTCTGAGCAACAGGAAGTGTCAGTTTTAACTTTCCATTTTACACACAGGCACATTCCCCCAGGAGGAGAACCTAGAGTTCTATGTGGCTTTATAAGATGTCCACCAAGGGTTAAGATGCACAAGGACAGTCTGACAGACAGATTGACCTCCTTTTGAAATCCTATTATAAGACAACTATGGATGCAACATATGACTCTAGATTGTGTGCTGTGCATACCATTTCTGCTTATTCTGATTCTGCAGACCAAATGCTCTGCTTCTGTCGAGTTCTCCCCATATCCACTGGGGACTCAGCTGCCATTCTGCAGGGCATGGAGTGCAAATTAGTTATTCAGGCTCCTTTGGCAAATAGCAAGAGCACTATGCAATCTGTTATCCTGTCTAAATATCTGTGGCACAAACAATGACTTAAACATGATTATAGTTATTTGATGCTACAACTTAATTTCATGATAAAATTGTATGTATTTGGTTATCTCCCTGACAGCTTTTATAAGATCATGTCACACAAACGACTTGCTTTACTTGAAATCAGATATCCACTGGTAATTTGCACAACATGCACACCAGACAAGGGACGTTTTTGTAGCAAGGCAGAGAGACCAATAACAACTATGTTTTGTTTTCTTTTAAAAAATGCTGCAAAGCAAGGAATGTTTAAGGAGCATTCTCCTGGGTGGGTATAGAGGAAGTGGGAGGGACGAATTTAAAAAATTCCTCAAGCACAACTAAGACCAACACAGGTAAAAAAAGATGATACAAAGAAAGAGAGAAAAGTGCATCCTAACCTAACGGAACTAAGGGAACCACCACGCTGTCAATTCACTGAGCTGTGGACGTGGAAACAGAATGGAGCCTTTCAATTCTGCTGCCTTCTCCCTGGGGTTAGAGACCGGTTGCCATGGATATTCTGGATTCCTGCAGCTAATGGGAGGGAGCTCTGTAGCTTGGTATCCTGGGGACCCGCCAGGGTGAAACATGAAATGGAGGCCGGTGGGTGTGGTGGTGGAGGCTGCGAAGCCAGAGGTCACAGGGTCTGTTTCCAGCAGAGTTAAAGCTGATTTTATTTCAAGTCACAATCATTTGACAATCTATATTTTCCTGAAAAAACAGACCTTTTTGTCCCTCCCCTACTGAGCAAAGAGAATCTTCATCTCCTTAAAATGGTTACAATCACAGCACTAAGTAGCATATGCTATAATTAGATGTGCAACGATGGTTCAGAGAAGGATTTTTTTTTACCAATGTAATTTTTTGGTGGAGAGTATAAATTGCTACATATTTTCTGTTAGATATTCTGTAAGCCAGTTATAAAGCAATTCCACTTTCATGAATTTATCCTAGGGAAATAAATAATGGCACGTAAAAAATGTTTAGCCCTAGTTTTGCTAGTCATAGAAAAGTCTTGGAAAACACCTAAATGTCTAACCACTGGGAATTAGAACATTTTTGAAATGGAATATTATACAATAAATTAATGAGATGGCACATAAATGCTTCTCTTTTAATAGAAAGATATTTATAACGTATTGTCATTTGAAGCTATGTCAGTCAACCTCCCATCACTGTGGTAAAATACCTAAGGCAGATGGCTTAAAAGAGGGATGTTTTCTTTTGGGTCCTAATTCAGAGATTTCAATTATGCTTATTTGGCCTTCTCACTTTGGGTGGTGGTGCTAATACATCGCAGTGGGACAAATGGCAGGTTCACCTCCGGGTGCCTGGGAAGCAGAGAGAGGGAGAGAGAGAGGAAGGGGCTTGTGTTCAGTGCATGTTTCAAGGGCTGCCAGTGACCACACTGCTTCCTTCTAAAGGTTCTGTCACCTTCCACTGACACCGCCGCTGGGGACAAAGCCTTGAACACAAGGCCTCTGAAAGACACTTATCCAAATCATAGCAGAAACCAAACTGTCAAATAGTATATAAGATCTATCAGTTTTTATTAGAAATAATTATGTGTATAAGTACATAAAAGGATAAAAATAATCTTGAATGATAGAGAGCAATGTGTTACTTATAACTTTCTATGGGAAAATTTTTATGAATTTATTTTCATTTTAATTTTTTCATTGGAATTGTGTGAAAGGGAATTTGTTGCTTTTGTATTAAAAGACTGATAAAAGACAAAAAATTTGACAATTTTAGAGGAACGTGTGGTTAAATAATTTCTAAACTGATATGCATCTGTAAATAGGATTGTGACAGAGGCAGATTAACGAATGTGTAGTAATAATGTCAATAAAGGCAGTACATTCTTGTTCAGATTCATACAACTTAAGACATAGGCATAACTGATATGCCTTTAATAATATAAAATATAAGGGGACATGTCAACAAGTGTTCCCTATGTCCAATGTAAGAAGAAATAGATTTATAACAATTTTAAGTGTTCTCAGATCTATAAGAACAATTTCATAGTTTGGAGCACGAAAATAAAGGGCATCTTATTGGATTTGATTTTAAATAAATAAAAAGTATCATGCAGTAAAGCATATACACTATTACTACGTACGTAGTGTATACTATGAGGTTAATATACTTCACAGTATTTACTTCAAGTTTGTCTGTTTGAGAGCAAACACACACTGGAAGGAATTTACCTCATATAAATTCATTCTGTCTCTAAAGGAAATGGATAGTTGGCTCTCACAGTCTAATAACACTCACTTATGTAATGATAAATCACTTTGAAATACTTACTAAAGAGCTAATTACCCCGTATGCTTTTTTTTTTTAACGTGGGTACTGGGGTTTGAACTCAGGACCTTGCGCTTGCCAGGCAGGCGCTTATGCTGCTGAGCCATATCACTGGCCCCTGCTTTTTGTTTTTGACAATAGCAGTTTCTGTTTATTTTTATATCCCTTTTGTTTGAGTGTTCCCAAATCTTGCCTGTTATGACCAGACCTACCAACTTGGCCTGGGCTATTCTTCTCCTTTTATATTGAACCCTTACAAATCACCAATCTGTCCTCTAGTTCTAAATGTTTACGATTTCAAAATGCTATGTAAGTAGAATTATGCCATGTATAATTTTGGGAGATTTGCTTTATCCTCTCAGAATATTTCCCTGGAGATTCATCCAAATTTTCATGTACATCAATAGTTTGATACTTTTTTGTTGAGTAGTATTCCATAAAATTTAGGAGTCACAGTTTGTTTTACCTTTTACCAATTGAAGGACACCTGGGCTCTTTCTAGTTTTTGCCTATTATGAATTAAGCTTCTATAATTATTCATGTGTGTATTTACATGATATAGATTTTCAGTTTTGGGGGGGATAAAACCCAAATTAATTTTAAGTTTACACTGATAAGAAACTGTCTGTTTTCAAGAATGGGTGAGTCATTTTACATTCTCACCAGCACCATAATAGGATCCAGTTTCTCCTCATCCTTCACAGCATGTGATGATGTCATTACTTTGAAGTCATTCTGATCATACGTAGTGCTGTCTCATTGTCTTAACTTGTGTTTCTCTGACGGCTAATGAGGTTGGACTTTTTTCAGTGTACTTGTTTGTCATCTGTCTGTCCTCTTCAGTTAAATTTCTGTTCATGATATCTCCTTCTTTCCTAGCTGGATTTTTAAAAATTGCTGGACATTGATATTCCTTATATATTCTAAGTACTAGTTTGTCGATTACGTGGTTTGTAAGTATGGTCTCTGTATCTTATCTTTTCATCTTCTTCACATGGATCATCATATATTAAAAAGCTAAATTTTCATGAGATTTGATTTATTTATTTCTCTTTTATGGATTGTTGTTTTAGTGTCAAGTCTAAGAACTCTTTGTGGAGTCTTAAATCCTGCAGCTTTCTCTTTTATTTACTTTTCTGAAAGTTTATAATTTATATTTTACATTTAAGTCTGAACCATTTTGCATTAATTTTTGTCCAAGGTGTAAGATCAAGGTGCATTTTTTCATTTAGGGATATCTAATTGCTCTATTGTACTGTTTCTTGAGAAGGCTTTTTATTCCCCTGTAAACTGCTTTTGCATTTTTTGGAAAAATCAATTGAGCATATTTGCTTGGATCTATGTCTGGGTTCTTTCTTGTCAATAATAAAATATCATGAACTTGAGGTTTTAAAGTAAAGGGGTTTTGGGCCGGGGATTTAGCTCAGTGGCACAGCACCTGCAGGGCAAGTATGAGGTTCTGAGTTTGATTCCTGGTACCCAAAAAAGAAAAAAAAAAGGGGTTTATTTTGGCTTACGGTTCTGGAGGTCCAAGGTTGACGGTTCACATCATGTGACGGCCTTTTTGCTGGTAGAGTGCTGAGCTGGTGCAGGATGTCACAGGGCAAGAGATAGAAACTGTGTGCATGGGTGTGTGTGTGTGTGTCCTGTTTTTTCTCCCAATTCTTATAAAACCAACAGGATTCAATCATGGGGACTCCACCATAATGACCTTATCTAACTCTGATCACCTCCCAAAGGCCCCGCCTCTAAACTCCATAGTTGGCATTAAGTTTCCACCCTCTTAATAGCTCAAAATGTGGATTAAATTTCAACACATGAAGTCCTGGAGGGACACACTGAAATCATAGCTGTTTCATTGATCTGTGTCTTTATATTTCAGCCAGTAATTTACTATCTTGATTATTAAGATATTATACTATCTTAATATTGTGTATTAATTTCCTGGGTTTTCTGTAACAAAGTACCACAAACTTCTTCTCCTAAAACAGTAGAGATTTATCCTCTAATAGTTTTGGATGCCAGAAATCTGAAGCTAAGGTGCAGCCAGGGCTGTACTTCCTCTGTAGGCTCTAGGGAGGAACCTCTCTTTTCTTAATTAGCTTTTGGTGGCTGTTGCCAATATCTGGCTTCCTCGGACTGTGGATGCCCTTAATTTAGGTTCTACTTTTGTGTTCCTATTATATTCATCTCTGTGTATGTCTTCTTGTCATGTGTCTGTCCCCAAACACTGTCTGCCTTTGTCACATAAGGACACAGGGAGTTGTATTTAGGGACCACCCACATAAGTCAGGACTAGCTTTTCCTCCCAAGATTATTAACTTAATAACACCTTTTACTACGTAAAATAATATTCATTCATTTGCCATGTAAAGTAATATTCACAGGTACCGGGGATTAGGATGTAGACATGTATTTTGGAAGACTAATATTCAGCCTACCGCAATTGGGCAGAGTAGTTCCTTCTGCTTCACTTTGCTTTATAAAAGTTGTAGATTACTTTAGCTTATCTAGGGTCTGTGCCTTTTTCATATAAACTGTAGTATAAGCTTGGTATGGATACAAAAAAAACTTTCTTGGATTTTGGTAGTCATTGCATTAAACTATAGATCAGTATTTGAAAATTGACAATTTTGTTATTGTTGAGCCTTCCAACCCATGAGCATAGTATGTAGGTCTTGCTTGATTTATTCCATCTTCATTTTGTAAATTTTTAAATATACAGATTCTGTACAGGTTCAGTTCAGTGTATTCCTAAGTATTTGATTGATTGAAGAGAAAAGAAATGATGTTTTAAATTTGTATTTCTACATTTCATTAATAGTATACAGAAGTATAACTGATTTCTTGTGTTGATTTGGTATGCTATGAACTTACTGTAATTTGAGGAATTTTTTTTGTAGTATGTCAAGGGTTTTCTACATGAACAATCATATCATCTGCAAGTAGTTTAATTTTTTCATTTCCTATCCATATGCCTTTTTTTTTTGGTACTGGTAATTGAACTCATGACCTCATGCTTGCCAGGCAGGTGCTGTGCCACTGAACTATATCCCTGGCTCTCCATATGGCTTTTATTCCCTTTTCTTTCCTTATTGTGATGGCTAGTGCTACCAATACTATGTTGTATAATAGTCATTAGAGTGGACATCCTTGCCTTACTCCCAATCATATTGATTTAAACTCAGTATTTTAACACTAAATATGGCATTACCATTAAGATTTTGTAGCTAGGTTTTGGAAAATTGGAGTAATACTTCTGATTTCTAACTTGATGAAAGTTTTTATCACAAATTAATGTTTGTCAAATCTGTTTTTCCTGTGTCAATTAATATGATCATATGATTTTTGTTAATTGTGGTACGGATTTCATTGATTGATTTTCACGTGTTTTTTTTTGTTGTTTGTTTTGTTTTGTTTGTTTGTTTTTGAGACAGAGTCTCACTATATAGTTCAGGCTGGCCTTGAACTTATTACGTAGCCCAGGCTGGTTTTGAACTCCTGGCAATTTTCCTACTTCAGCCTCTGAAGGACTGGGATTACAGACTCTTTTCAAGTGTTTAACCAGCCTTTCATATCCAGAAAGATATGATTATGGATAGAATTATTTTTACATGTTGTTGGATTCAGGCTGCTATTATTTTGTTGAGGATTTTTATATCTCTGTTTATGAGAGATATTGTTCCAAAAGAAGCTTCCTTCTTTCCTAAAGTCTCTGTCTGTTTTTGTTATCTATTTCAACTCATTTGAGTTTGATAGTTTTTTCCCAGGAATTGGTCCATTTCCTCTACATTTTTATCTTTATGAGCATAAAGTTGTTTGTAATATTTCCTAATTAACCTTTTTAATGGTTGTAGAATCTTTAACATTTTCTGTTTCATTCCTGAAACTGGCAATTACTGTCATCCCTCTTTTTATTTTTGTCAGTCTTCATTTGATCTTAGACAAAAGGCTGAGAAGCAATTATTTTTGTCAGTCTTACTAAGAGTTTTATCAATTTTATTGATATTTTAAGAAAAACTACTTTTAGTTTCATCTCTTATTTTTGTCAATTTAACTAAATATTTAATCAATTTTATTGATACTTAAAGAAAAATAACTTTCTGTTTAGTTGATTTTTAAATTATTTTTTCACTTTACATTGTATTGATTTTTGTGATTTTCTTTATTATTTTATTTTTGGGGGGCTTATATTACTACTTGCTTCTTTTAGGTAAGAATGTGGTAATTAATTTAAGACATTCCCCTACGTCTAATACAACTGTTTAATACTATAAAACTTCCTGTCAAGATTACTTTAGCATGTTTCTTTTAAACAACATGTATTTGGTCATTGAAATAAATCCATTCTGCTCATCATTAATTTTTTTTTATATGTGGGTACTGGGAGTTGAACTCAGGACCTCGCACTTGCCAGGCAAGCGCTTATGCCGCTGAGCTATATCACCACCCCTCATCGTTAATTTTTGATTGGTGCATTTAGGCCATGTGACTATTAATCCTGATATATCAACTTCATTGGATTAAGAAAAAACTAGCAGAATTGTAGAGCACACTTCTAGCTGTGTCTGGATGTGTCATGAAGGCATGTCTTCATATAGTGGGTACTATATGGTCTCCCACCTGTTCTTCTCTGGGGCTGTTCCTCTGCTCTGCTTCTTAGCCATCATGAACTAAGCAGCTTTTCTCCACCATGCCCTTTCATCATGCTGTACCTGCCTTGGAGTCAGCTGACTATGGACTGAATCTCCCAAACTATGAGCTAAATTAAACCTTTCCTTCTTTAAATTGTGACTGTTGGTTATTATGTCCAATAACAGAAAATAATTTAGAAAATTGATACCAGGAGTGGAATCATTGCTATGACTATACCTGACCATGTGGTTTAGAAGCCTCAGGAACTGGTTTCTGGGAAGAATTTGAAAGGTTTTGCAGTGCATGTTAAAGAAGCCTGAGAATTCAGTAAACCAAGCTTGCTGAGTGGTTCTGGCCAGAGATCAGAAAAACAGACTATTGATAGGAAGGTAAACAATAAATACCAGGCTCAGGTTTCAGTTGGGAACAAGGGACCCATTGGAAATTAGAGTAAAGAGTATGTGTATTATACTCTGGAAGGAAATTTGCCTACATTTTGTGCATGTCATGAAACTGCAGAAGACGAATAGTAAGGTTGATGGATGCATTAATCTGGTAGAAGAAATTTGAAGACAGCCCAAGTTTTGGGCTATGGCATAGTACTATTGGCTGCTTTTAGACAGATTTATTGTGAAAATTGGGGCAAAGCACAGAGCAGAAACACTTGCAAAACTTAAATTTTGGCCCAGAAGGAACCATGTCTAAAGCTGGGGCCAAAGGAGGTGTGGCTGCTAAAGAGGTTAACACCATTAAAAAGAATCCAAGTACTTTGTACTGGGACAAAAAAAAAGATGCCTTAAAGGCATATCAGAAATCAGCAAGACTCCACCTTTGGGAGGCTCAAGTGTATAAAAAAGTTGCAACTTTTCTTTTGGGAAGAGAGTCTCTGTAACCTTTGCTTTAGAAGGGCCTCCTAGGGAACTGATTCCCTAAGATTGATTTTACTATGCTCAGCCTTCTAGGTGTTCAGAAACCATGGGCTTCATGGTTCAAGGGGGCCTGGCTACTGTTCTTGCTGACTGCATACCTTGGCATCATCCACGTGATGCTGACTTTACTGGTATGTAGTATGAAAGAGAAGTGGGGTGAGGGAGACTTCTAGCCAGATTTCAAAGAAGACTGGAAAGGCATGCAAGGAGCCACTGAGAGGTTAGTGCATAAAGCTTTGGGAATGAAGCTGAACTTGCAGTGGAAATCCTAGGAAAATGGAGATGTCAGGAGTGTGAAACATCAGCTGAGAAAAGCTGCAGGCAGCAAGTGCAGCCAGTCCAAGAGAGAGACCACGTGGGTTGCAACTGACAAGGCTGTAGGGGTGGGGCTACCCATGCCCTTTGGTCCTCACATTTTACCACCATGTGCCCCAGATGCTGGACTTGGAGCTACAAAATTTAATCTTTGCCCTACTAGCTTTTAGTCTTCCTTTGGTTTGATTCTTTTCTGTCCCTCTATTCCTTCTTTTTGGAATGGGAATACAGTGGTACCTCGGTTCACACACTTAATTTGTTCCACAGTTCTGGAAAAGATGGCCACATTCAGGTTCATGTGGGGAAGATGGTTGTGGTCTTGTTTGTTAACTGATGTAGAGTTAGCAAACAAGAACAAAATCTTGCCAAACGCTTCTGTCTGGGAACCAAATTATTTGCAAACACAAGTGTTCATGAATCGAGGTATCACTGTATTTACCCTGTGCAATTGTACCTTGGGATTTTGTAACTTGTTTTTTATTTTTACAGAGGTTCACAGGTAAGAGTTTGCCTGGAGTCTCAAAAATTCTGGAGCTGTTGAGACTTTGGGGAAGGGATTGTTACATTTTCCAGTTGTACCCAGGATAGTTATATTATGGTAGGTGGTATTTTGTATTTGCTGTTGTCTTTATTCGGAGATTAAGTGTGGTTTAAGGAGATGTGTTTCGGTGTCAAGTTGACTAGATGGGGGTGGATTGTGATCATTAATCCTGATATGTCAGCCTCATTGATTTAAGAAATGGCTAGCAGACTCATAGAGCATGTGCCTGGCTGTTTCTGGGTAGGTCATGGAAATGTGGCCTTCGGTACTAAATATGGTCCCTCAGGTGTTCGTCTCTAGTGCTGCTCCCCCATCTGTTCCCCCATTACCAGGAACTAAGCAGCTTTCCTTCACCATGTTCTTCTGCTATGATATTCCTGCCTTGTAGTCTTCTGGTTATAGACTGAATCCCCCAAACCATGAGCTAAATTAAGCCTTTTCCCTTTATGTTATGAGTGTTGCGTATTGTGCCCAGCAAAGGAAAAGCTGACTAATACAGGCCATTATAAGGTAATATCGATATGTTATTTCTTAAGTCTGCTGTTTATATTGTTTTTTATTTTATTCTTTTTTTTTGTTACCTGTGGGTTAATTGAATATTTTTTAAAGATATCATCTTGATTTATTCATAGTGTTTCTGAGCATAACTGTATAGTTTTCATAGTGGTTGTTTTGAGTATTGTGATATTTGAATACCTAATTTGCCACAATCTGTTAATACAGAAGGCAGAATGACATTCCCTCCAAGATGTCCATCTCCTAATCCCCAAAACTTATAATACATTACCTTACATAGCAAAAGGGACATTGAATATGTGATTAAGGATATGGAAGCAAGACAATTATCCTGGATTATCTGTATTGCCCAAAGTACTCTCTTTAGTTTCTGTGTGGATAAGGGACATTGGGGCTTAAGAAAGGAAATAGTGTGACATAAAATGATTGCTTTCTAGACTGAGACCTGATAGTTACCTGGACAAAGGTGAGGCTAGAGAGAAGTGGAAAGATTAGAGATAAATCTTGGAGGTGTTATCTGCAGCTTTTGTCATGAATTTGCCATGGAATGTAAGTGAAAGTAACATGTCACAAATGCCTCTCAAAACTCTGGCTTGATGAGCTTTGTGGTGAAGAAAGATGAGAAGAAGAGCAGGTGTAAGTTGATTTTGAGATGGATTTTTATATTCATATAGAGGTATCATGTGGATGTGTAGATATCTGTAATTCTCCGATAATTGTCAGGATCAGAAAAGAATTTATTAAAAATACAAATGCAAGAAATATTAGATCATAAGTACAGGTTGAACACCCCTAATCAGAAAATCTAAAATCTAAAATGTTCTACTCAAAAGTACTAAAGGACATGAAAAATCAAATAAGCACTAATACAATTATATTGGGAGATCTCAATACTCCACTGTCACAAAAAGACAGATCAACTGGACAGAAAATCAATAATGAAATAGTAGAACTGAACCAAACTTTTGAACAAATAGACTTAGTAGATGTCTACAGAGTGTTCCATCCTACAACATCAGAATACACATTTTTCTCAGCTGCACGTGGGACGTTCTCCAAAATAGACCACATACTAGCTCATAAAACCTGCTTAAGTAAATGCAAAGGAATTGAAATTATCCCATGCATATTATCAGACCATAGTGCAATGAAATTGGAAATCAATGGCAAAAGATCTCACAAAAACTCCCTAAACACATGGAAATTAAACAGCACCCTCCTGAACAACCAATGGGTCACAGATGAAATTAAAGAAGAAATTAGACACTTTCTACAACTGAATGATAATGACAGTACAACATACCGGAACTTATGGGATACAATGAAAGCAGTCCTAAGAGGGAAATTTATAGCATTAAATACTTATATCAGGAAAATAGAGCAAGCGCAAATAAACAACTTAAGGGTGAACCTCGAGCTTCTAGAAAAAGAAGAGCAGGTTAAGCCAAAAGCCCGTACAAGGGAGGAAATTATAAAGATCAGAGCAGAAATTAACGTATTGGAGACTAAAAAAACAATACAAAGAATCAATGAAGCAAAAAGTTGGTTCTTTGAAAGAATAAATAAGATTGACAAACCCTTATCCAACCTTATTAAAAAAAGAAAAGAAAAGACTCAAATCCATGCAATTGAAAATGAAAAGGGTGATATCACGACGGACCCTGCAGAAATCCAGAAGATCATCTATACCTATTTTGAAAATTTATATTCTACTAAGATGGAAAATGCAGAAGAAATGGACAGATTCCTAGATTCGTATGAATTACCAAAGCTGAATCAAGAAGATTTAAAAATCCTAAATAAACCAATATCAACCAATGAAATTGAAGATGTAATTAAAAACCTCCCAACAAAGAAAAGCCCAGGCCCTGATGGATTCACTGCCGAATTCTACAAGAAATTTAGAGAAGACCTAACGCCCCTACTTCTCAAACTTTTCAATGAAATTGAAAGGGAAGCAATACTCCCAAATTCATTCCTGGAAGCAAGCATTACCCTGATACCAAAACCAGAGAAGGACTCAATTAAGAAAGAGAACTACAGGCCAATCTCCCTAATGAACATAGATGCAAAAATCCTTAATAAGATACTGGCAAACAGAATCCAACAAATCATCAAGAAGATTATATACCATGACCAAGTTGGATTCATCCCAGGGATGCAGGGATGGTTCAACATACGTAAATCAATAAATGTAATACACCATATTAACAGAACCAAAGACAAAAATCACATGATCATCTCAATAGATGCAGAAAAAGCTTTTGACAAAGTCCAGCACCTTTTCATGATAAAAACCCTACAGAAAATTGGAATAGAGGGTCTTTATCTCAATCTGGTAAAAGCTATCTATGACAAACCAACAGCCAATATTATACTAAATGGCCAAAAACTGAAAGCCTTCCCTCTAAAATCAGGAACAAGACAAGGATGTCCACTGTCCCCACTCTTATTCAACATAGTTCTGGAAACTTTAGCCAGAGCAATTAGACAAGAGAAAGAAATAAAAGGAATAATGATTGGAAAGGAAGAAGTTAAATTATCATTATTTGCAGATGACATGATACTCTACACAGAAGACCCCAAAAACTCCACTAAAAAACTGCTAGATTTAATAAGCAAATTCAGTAGTGTAGCTGGATACAAAGTCAATACTCAAAAGTCAATAGCCTTCCTGTACACAAATAACAAACTTATTGAAAGAGAAATTAGGGAAACAATACCTTTCACAATAACATCCAAAAAAATGAAATACCTAGGAATCAACCTCACAAAGGATGTAAAAGACCTCTGTACTGAAAACTACAGTACTCTGAAAAAGGAGATTGAAGAGGATATCAGAAAATGGAAAGATATCCCTTGCTCCTGGATAGGAAGAACCAATATAGTGAAAATGGCCATACTTCCAAAATTGTTATACAGATTTAATGCAATTCCAATCAAAATTCCAACAGCATATCTCACAGAATTAGAGAAAACAATCCTAAAATTCATCTGGAATCAGAAGAGACCTAGAATAGCAAAGGCAATTCTGGGCAACAAACGCAAGGCAGGGGGCATCACAATCCCTGACTTGAAATTATACTATAAAGCTACTGTGATAAAAACAGTGTGGTACTGGCAAAAAAACAGACCTGAAGATCAATGGAACAGATTAGAAGATGCTGAAACAACCCCAGACATACTAAGCCACCTTATCTTTGACAAAGGTGCCAAACACATTCGCTGGAAGAAAGATAGCCTCTTTAATAAATGGTGCTGGAAAAACTGGCTCTACACATGCCGAAGATTAAAACTAGACCCATATCCTTCACCATGCACTAAACTAAATTCAAAATGGATCAGAGATCTAAATATTAAAACAGAAACATTAAATCTGCTGGAAGGTAGGATAGGTAAAACCCTTGGAGACATTGGTGTAGGCAAAGACTTTATGAATAAAAACTCAACCGCATGGGAACTATCCCAAAGAATCAATAACTGGGATCTCATCTTATTAAAAAGCTTTTGCACAGCAAGAGAAACCACCAACAGAGTGAAGAAACAACCCACAATGTGGGAAAAAATGTTTGCCAGCTGTTCCTCAGACAAAGGATTACTATCAAGAACATAGAAAGAACTCAAAAAAATCAGACCTCCCAAATTTAAAGACCCACTCCAAAAATGGGCATCTGAGATGAATACACATTTCTCAGATGAAGAAATACTAATGGCAAATAAATATACAAAAAAATGTGCAACATCACTAGTCATTCGAGAGATGCAAATTAAAACAACACTGAGATACCATCTCACCCCAGAAAGAATGGCTACTATAAAGAAATCAACTAATAACAAATGCTGGAGGGGCTGTGGGGAAAAAGGAACCCTTCTTCACTGTTGGTGGGAGTGTCGACTGGTACAGCCACTGTGGAAGTCAGTGTGGAGATTCCTCAAAAAACTAAGGTTGGAGGTCCCATTTAACCCAGCTATTCCCCTTCTGGGCATCTTCCCAGAAGAATTAAAAACATCGTACCACAGCGATATATGTGCACCCATGTTTATAGCAGCACAATTTGTAATAGCCAGATCTTGGAAACAACCCAAATACCCATCAACTGAGGAATGGATAAGAAAGATGTGGTATTTTTATACAATGGAGTACTATTCAGCCATAAAGAAGGATAAACTGGAGACTTTTATAGGTAAATGGATGCAACTCGAGAAAATACTCATAAGTGAAATAAACCAGAAGCACATGTGTAAGCATCGTATTGTCTCTCTAGTATGAGAAACTGAAAGAGTAAATAAGATCCAAAATGTACAATAGACATGATGAATCAAAAAGAAACTGGTCAAAAGGAAAGAGAGACTGGAATAGGGAAAAGAAAGAAGGGAAAGGGAAAAAAAATTGTATATATATATAAGATGGTTAAGATAGATACACTACCAATTTTACTTAGTTCATTGAAGAGTAAGGTTTGTGCCAATAATGTTTGGACAATTGAATGCTAATGTCTGGTATCCTGAATAACTAACTTAAAGATAGTAATACGTAATGTATTAACCATTGTTACCCTCCTATTATGTTGCTTTGAAAATTTGTTCTTCTTTTGATTTGTTTTGTTTTTTCTTCTCTTTAAAATAAAAAAAAAATAAAATGTTCTACTCAAGAAGTTTCAGATTTTAGGTAATTTCAGACTTCAGATTTTTGGTTTAGGGCTGCTCAACTGCTAAAGTCCATGTACATTTTCTTAAAAACAAAAAACCAAAAAACCAAAAAAACATCTCTGAACTATGAAACACTTCTGGTCACAAGCATTTTGGATAAGGTATATTTTAATATGGGAACTGTGGGAGTGGATGAGATTACTTTGAGAAAATACAGAGTAAGAAGAGTGAGTGCTTAGTTCAGAGCCATGAGGCAAACCAATATTTACTTGTTAGAGGAGGAAGAATGTGCCAAGAAAAATAAGAAGCAGCAGCCAGAAAGAGATAGGAAGAAATCCAAGAAAAGTTTCCCATCTCTATAAGAATTTCTTTCAAATTCTCATCACATTAATCACGCTTAAAGATAATAAACAAAGCACAAAGTCACAAAACACTTCTCCACATAATGTAATGAGTTTCCTTATTTACTCAATTACTTTATTGTAGTTCATGTTAAACAAAATCATCTGCAGGAGATATTTCTGTATGCACACAAACATACAAAAACCCTGGAACTTAATATAAGAAAATATTATTGAGTTATATCTAGTGATGGAATTATGGTTGTTTTTACTTTCTTCATTACACTTAATTTTTTTTCTGTAATAAATATCCTAATTTGTCTAAATTTATACTATTTATTTTCATTGGGAAAAATTATGCCGTGTTATTTAGAACAAAATTAGTGTGAGTGTTATTGCACCACGTGATTCTACATTACATTTTAACTGGATCTTTGAGTTAGATATATACAGTTTATTTGTGTCTCTACCTTCTGATTGGTCTTCATTCTTTGTAAGTAATGGGAGACAGTGATGCATCAAGAATACAAAAAGTAAAATTAAACGATCTATATTTGAATTCTATCTCTGCTATTTTCTGTCTGTGTTATATGGGAAGCACTATAAAATGGAACTATTGATAAATATCTTGAAGAGTAATCTGGGCATAAAAGTCAAATAAAATAGATGAATGACACAGTTTAGTTCCTGGTACATGATAGATAATTGATATACGATAGTAATTAATAGCTAGGGCCATGGAGCTAGACAGCCTGGATTTGAAATTTTCTTATCACTCACCAAATGGGTCATCTTTTGTTATGGTTTGTATCTCACATTAACCCTAATGCTAAATACTGAAGGCTTGGTTCCCAGCTGGTGGCACTATTGGGAGGTAGTGGAAACTTGGAAGGTGAGGCATGATTGGAGGAAGTAGTCAGTTGGGTAGCCTATGAAAAGTCTGTTAGCACTCCAGTCCCTGTGTACACACTCTCTGTCTTCTGTCCACCACGAGGCAAGCTACTTAGCTCTACCACATGCTCCCTGCCATGATTCTCTGCCTCACCATGGACCCAGAAGCAACATAGCAAGTGACCATGGACAGAAACCTCTGGAACCATGAGCTAAAATAAATCTTTCTCCCTTTAAGTTGATTTTCTCAGGTATATTGTCACAGCAAAAGAAAGCTTACACATCTATAAATTACTGAACTCTTCTGTGTTGCATGTTCTTTGAATGACAAATAAAGATCTTAATAGTATGTAACACAAGAATCATCATGAAGAAATCTAGGTGCCAGATTTAGAATATTGCAAGAGAGTATTTACAAGTACTTAACAAACAGCATTTTGCATATTTCTTCCATGATCAATGGTCATTCAGTTATATGAGTACATTTTAAACTCCCTAAGGACAACAACTGGGTCTTGCTCTTCTCTTATACAAATGATTCATGTGCTCAAAAATGTTTACAATTTAGGATTATCATTCCAAATATTAATTCTCATGATGTGAGATTACAGCAGGAGTTCTCTGAGCATATCTTTGCTTAACTGTCTCACTAGACAACTGATATTACTCTCACTCCCTTTTGGTGTGTATAGACAGATACCCAGTGGATGCTGAGCACTCCTTGGACACCTCAGGCCACCGTTTTCATGCATGTCAGCACATCTGTGCTCCTAATAGTTGAGCTATTCTTTTACCCCAAGACTTGTGTTTATTTCCAAGCTTGTGTTTATTTCAACAGTACATGCTACGGTGACACAATGTATTCAAATACTGAATAAATTGTTAGGCTTTGAGTGAAAAAGGAAATGTTGTGTTTATTTTGAAAACTAAACTGAATACTTTGGAAAGAATTCATAAGAATGAGTTCCTTAGATTGTTGTCAAGTTAAATGGACAGTGAAACAGAAATATATGGGGGAAATCTATCTATACTCATATCGCCTCGCAAAATGTCTTTAGCTTTTCTTTCCTCTTTAAGAGAAATATACTCTGGAAATAGGGTATGATTCATGTGTGTGATTCACAGAGGTGCAGATTGCCACTAATGGACCCTTACTAAAAGAAGAGTTCTCATCTGATATCTAAAGATTGAGTGTGTGTGTTTCAAGTTAAAGTGAAATATTTAAGGTTTATATGCATCCATTTTTAGATGATCCCTACTCTAATCAATAACTATTTACCTTGAATATAAAGAATAAAAGATCTTCTAAAATATTTACATTGATTAAGCAGAAATTAAATTGAATATCTACTGATTTTTGAATCCCAGCTCAATCATTTGCTAACTATGATTTTGAGCAAGTAACTTATCCTTTTGAACATGAGTTCTTCATTTGTAATGGGTAATTTTTATTAATGAGATTTTTTTTATTAAAAGAGATCACACATATAAAATACATGGCAGCATTTCTTGAAGGCAGTGAGTGCTTTAAAAATGTAGTTTTCTATAATCTCATGACTATTAAACCTACTATTTTCAAGCATGACCTCTCCTAAGCCCTGGACCCACATTTTCAACTGCATTTCCTTAAAACACCTTCATCATTCTCTTAGACTTAGTCTCAAACTTAATACCAAGGCCTCATTTTTACCTCCTGTCTTCTCACTCATTCTCACAACAAAGTGCCCACCACATGTTTGGTTTTGAATTTTTATTTTATTTTTTTTATTTTTATTTATTTATTTATTTATTTTTTGTGGGTACCAGGGGGTCGACCTCAGGACCTCGTGCGCCAACAGGCACCCATGCCACTGAGCGATATCACCGGCCCCTTTTTCATATGTGGGATCCAGGAGTCGAACTCGGGCCCTCGCGCTTGCAAGGCAGGCGCTTACGCCGCTGAGCCATCTCACCGGCCCTGGTTTTGAATTTTTAGATGTCTCTCTCCATTTTCTCTTCTTTCTCTTTCATGAATAATTCTCGCTCCTCTTGTCTTTCTTCCTAATTGCTCCAGTTTATTTAGTTTAACTTAAGGTCTATTTTAGTTTTATTATTAAAAATGGGCTCAAGTAATAGTTGTTTTTATTTACTTAAATGACATCATAGTCATTTATTTGGGTCAAGACTTTATTACTTCTACCAACACATTCCCATCACTATTCTTCCTAGTATGTTCACTGTCAATATGATCTTTCCAAAAAAACTCTGATCTACCAACACCCACACCCACATGCATACTCATATGCCTTGCATTACATGCAATTAAGGATCCAGTTTCCTTAGCTTTGCATATAAGTGCATCATAATCCTGCAGGAACCACTTGCTGTAGATTTAGCCCCTGCTTCCCTCAATCAGATCACCTCCCTATTGCCAAATGCACCTGACCATCCCATGATTCTGTGTTGTCCTTGTCATTTATTGTAGCATGTAAATTACACCATCAGTTGGAACACCCATTTGGGTGGATCATTTCCTACTCAGAAATTCTTACTTGCAAATGTACAACTCTGAAGGTATCCGGGGAGATTTTAGGGGTTAAATCTGTTTAGGGGTTAAATCATTATCTATACACACACCCCTAATTGTGTGCACCTTTGTGGGAAGTATGTAACTCTACCAAAGCTCTAGTACGTTGACTTGCTGTCTCCTTCTTAAGTACTCCATGGGGCCTCAAGTAGCAATAACACCTGGTCATGCAATTAAAATCTTTGGGCCATGAGTGAAGAGCTCAGGATGACTGGGAGGGCATAGTGAATAGTGTAGCCATTAGTTTAATATGTTGGAATGTATTTGGCTGCAATTCATTTTAACTTTAATGGAGAAATCAAATTAACTGTAGGCAGGTATTATAAGAAATGACAGCTTATGTCCTCAACGTTCAATGAAGCTGGAAATTGTCCTTGTGGTCACAGGTGTTCTTTGTTTCCATTCTTAGAGTATTTCTATGTGCTAAAATATATGTTCACTATATATTCTTTAGTAGCTAAAAGGATATTTGGTTTTGGTTCCATTAACTGTAGAATTTCCAAAAAGTAATGAGAACTTCAGTAGCTAGAAGAGGCTAGAAAATAATGATCTCCTAAACCGTTACTGGGGGTCAGGGATATAGCTCAGTGGCACAGCGCCTGCCTGGCAAGTGCAAGGTCCTGAGTTCTATTCCCAGTTCCAAAAAAAAAAAAAAGACTAAACCATTACTGAACTGATCAGTGTTCTCAATTGCTGGGTGTCTTGGCAGAAAAGAGCAGAGATGTGGTGTTTCTGTCTCATTTAGACTCATTCAGATAATTTTTGGTTCATGTTTCGTAGAAGAACAGACTGTCCTTGTTCTCTAACAACAGACTTCGATAAAGCCTAGTGTGGTGGATAAACTTTCAAATGGTTACTGTGATAATGAGAAAATAAAGAACAGATTGAACTTCCTTTAAAAATATTTCTTACGTTACCTTTTCAGTGATTTAGGATATTTTCTAATAGCTTCCACACATGGGCTATGGATGGAGAATGCAAAAATTGATACTATAAAGTAATAACAGCAATTTTAATATTCAGTGCTCCTTGGAAACATGAACTGTATGTTATGACTACATGAAAATCCCACAATTTCTTAGTGTACTTGATGTATAAGGAAACAACCAAGCAAAGCAGGCAAAAAGAATTACAGAAAACTAAACCACTTGGTGCATTCATTCTAACTGTTGAAACATTTTATGTTGATATCAATATGCTGAAATATATAAATATTTAATGGCTTATTAAATATTCTATACATGAGCTTTGCAAAATATATAATTACATATTTGTGTATTTTTCCCTTCCTCATTGTGAGGCTACCTGAGGACAAGGATCTTGGTTTTGTCATCTTTGTAATCCCAGTTACGTATAAAGATTTAGCTCATTGTTAGTTATCTTTAATGGTATTAATTTTATAATCAATTAAAAATTAATACACTGGTATAGTTTTGATCTTCAATGCCCGCAAAGGCCCATGTGTTAGAGGCTTGATCCCCACTGTTGGGATTTGGTGGCACCTGTGGGCAGTGGGGCTTTCTGGGGATTTTTAGGTCAATGAGGGCATGCTCCTGAAGGGCACTGTGTAGCCCTTCCTCTTCTTTCTTAGTTCCTGTCTGTGAAGCAAGCAGTTTTACTCTGCCACGTGCTCTAGTTGTGATATGTTACCTTGTCACAGGCCGAAAAGCAGTAGGTCCACTTGACCTTGGACTGGAACTACATTTTCTGCCTATCAGTTAATTATTTCAGCTATTTCATTATGGTGGTAGAAATCTAATATACAAACTCTTAAATGGTATCTACTATATGTCATATGCTGATCTAAATACTTGCTGTGTTCATTAAAATGTCAGCTAATTTTATCCTTATAAAACTGTATTAGTTATCTACTGTTGTGTAACAAATAGCCCCATAAATTAGTGGCTTTCAGCAACAACAGACATTGGTTATTTCATAAAGTTTCTGAGAGTCAGGAATTTGGGTATAGCTTGGTTGTAGGGTTCTGAACTGAGAGTCTCTTAGGAGGTCACAGTAAGATACTGCTTGGGGCTGTTGTCTTCTGAAAGCCTGACCAGGACTGGAGGATTTGCTGTCAAGGTGATTCACTTTCTCACATACCTGACAAGTTAGTGCTGGTTTGGATAGGAGGCCTGAGTTCTTATTCTATTGACTCTGCTTAGGGCTGATGAAAGCTGACTTCCTCCAGATTCAGTGATTCAAGAGAGCAAAATGGAATATACAATACTTTTATGACCTAGCCTTTGAAAGTATGCTCTGCAACTTTTGCAATAGCTTGTTGGTTCTACAAGTCAGCCTGTTCCATAGGGGTGGGGGAGGGTTGGCAGAAGAGCATGATCACTGGAATATTGTGACAATTTGGGGCCATTTTGGAAGCTGGCTACATTAGAGTATATGAAATAGATGCTGACATGTTATTCTTGCTTTTCTATTGTTGCTGTATCTAGCTACAATAAACGTTATCTTACACAACACAAATTTATTATCATACAGTTGAGTAGGTCAGAAGTGTGATATAGGTTTTCTCGTACAAAAATTAAGATGTCAGCAGGGCTGCCCTTATCTGGAAGGCTCAGAAAGAGAATCTATTTTCTTGGTTTTTAAAGCTTCTTGAGATTGCTTAAATTCCTGGTCTCATGGCCTTCTTCCCCCATCTTCAAAGCCACAGCGTAACAGCTTCATATCTCTCACTTTCAAGCCTCCTCTTGCAAAGATTTGTGGGAGCCAACCCTGTAGCAGAAGTGACCCTGGGCTGAGTTCTTCCACATGTTCTCTGCCTCTTTCTGATTGTGGTAACTTAATCAAATAATTTAGCATTTTACAAATATAAACATAATATGGTGACAAAACATATCTGCCTTGCCTACTTCACAGATTGCTGTGTTTATCAATGGAGTAATCAGAAAGGCATTTTGTATAAGATGTAAAATGCCAAACATACATTAGATCTCATGGGAATTGTTGCATGCTATTTGACTTCCCCTGACAAAGAAAGTAGGGCTGGTACAGACCTTTTAAAAGAGTCCTCACCATGCCAGCCACAGCATTCTCTGCCCTGTGCCCTTCATGCTGCCTCCCATAGAAGGAACTAGCAAAACCATGAACGTGGCAGTGGACACACTTTCACATTCTGAGGTCTCGGGGATTGGGCAGACCATGAGGGACTATTTTTTTCCCATGCCTTTGGGCATTACATCATTTCCTCACTCTGTATGAGGAATACTGGAGAGATTTTCCAGCCAGAGTCATTTATATTCCTACAATCTTCCATGCTTTAATAAAAACAAAGACTTTAATCTGTGAGGTTGGGTTGCAATAGCATATTAATCAAGTTAGAATGTTATTAAGTGGCTTTCATATGTCTATTTGGGAGGTGGTTAAGTGTTGAATCTTCTTTAGAGTTTGTTTTTTATTCACTTATCTAGTGTCTGTCTTGAAAATAGGCCTTGTGGGGCCAAAGGAAATATGTTAGAGAACTAGATGGTCACAGACATGGAGGAGTGAAATGTCCTCGATCACGATTGCATAGTATTTATGTCATTCCCTCTTCTGTAAAAATGTCTCTGGGCTGCTTTGAATGTGCCAGTGTTGGGGCCCTGACAACCCTAGGTCTTTCATTTAGTAATTCTTCCAGAGCCAACAGACACACATAAAAGATAGCCAGGGTCTACTCCCTGTATTTCTCTTCTCTGAGCAATTGTTTATGCAGCAGAGGCTGCGCACCCTGTCATCTGAGATAATGAGCTGATAAGGAGTTAGAGAATGGTCACATGAAATTCAAGCACTAGGGGCTGGGAGCACACCCAAGAGGTTTAACAGGTTAGCCCTTCCACTCCTACTTAGAACACAGAGCTTTTCACCTCCTTTCAGCCAGGGTTTAATTTTCTTAAAATCGTTATTGATTTGCCTCAACAACTAGGGTGCTTTTTATAGCTGTCAATTTTTTCTACCTGTGAATCCATTCTGCTCCTGAGACACTGCAGGGCTTGGAGCTTCAGGCCCCTCCCCAGTCCCCTGCCTATCTTCCGGCCTGCCAGAGCACACACACCATGGTGACATTGGGCACCCAATGGGAGGTGGCTACAGATGACTGCAGCCTCCACCCAATCAGCATCCTTTAAAAAAGGCAGATAACACTGAGTGTGCAGAAACAAGTGTGGTCTTTGCCTTTTCCTCCTGGAAGTATAGTTTCCATAGAAGTTAAGTCTCTTTCAAGGAAGGAATTACTGCCTACCACATGAGGCTGTCAGGAAGACACCTACTTGTCTTGTCATTTGTCCCTCCACATAAAAAAGAGAGAGGGAAGACCCAATCGTCACCATCTTGAGCAGCCATATAAAGACATGTAGGAAACAAAACAAAATTGTTCTTTTCAAAGCTTCCCCTTCACACTGAACAACAGCTCTCAATTTTGCAGGGAGCAAATAAACTTGATGAAAACTATCTTGATCCTTTTGTTTTTTTCCCTTTTTGCTGCCTGACTTTGAGACATTTCTGAACTCATTAACACTTGTCTTTCATATGGAACAAAGAAAATGAAATTTTTATAAATTTCACAGAACCAAGCAATTTGACTCCCTGTTTAAGACAGTTGACATATGAAATGTACATTTAATATCCACCCTCCCTTAAATCATTATTTACATACAGATTTTTAAGAAAGGCAAACCAGGTTTCTTTAATCAGTTATTCAGTAGAATTAATTGGTCTACATTATTTGCAAGAACTCTAACATACCTGCTCAATAACCTACCTTTAATTGTGGCATTCAAAAAACTGAAGCTAGGGCTGGGGATGCAGCTCAGTGGTAAAGCATGTGCCTATCACGTGCAAGGCTCTGGGTTGATCCTTAACATTGCCAAAACAGACATAAAGACAGACAGACAAACAGACAAAGAACAAAGAAACATACTGAAGCTTGAGATGCAAACTTCAATTCCCAGGAATAAAAACTCCACTGTTTTAACTAAAGGTGTAAATCTTTTAATATCTGAAGTGGCCACCCTCATGGGCATCTTTCAGAACAGAGAATGTGCTACTTAGGGGACAATGCCATTGGGTACGCGGGATAAAGAACCTCCTTGGGATGTCGGGTGGAAGAGATGCACTGCTATGTAAATAATGTTGGCAGACCTTTAAAGTAAAAACAGGAAAGTTAATTGGAATGATGGCAGTCTACCTGGTTTTCTTGTTTGCTGGACTAGTTTTATTTTTGTGTTTCATGATTTCCTTTCAGTCATTTGTATCTTTTGATTCCCTAGTCAATTTCAAGATTAGAATCCAAGTGTCTAAGTGACTTTCATGATATAAAGTAACTAGGAAGCAGTGTGCGTGCGTGTGTGTGTGTGTGTTTGCATATGTGCACTTATCCCAGAGCCTGGGCCAGGGATGGGCAGGGAGCAGCCTGGTATCTGGAGAGGAGGAGCCACCAACTGGGCACTGAGCTATTTGAGTCCAAAGTGACTCCTTGAGCAAGTGAAGCTCAAGGTAAGACAGATGAGAAGTGTAAGCCAAGGTCTGAGGTTAAAAGGGGATGCATCTGTATGATTAACTAGAGGACAGTGTGTTGTATGCATTTAACTTAGAATTTTATGGATCCTTGACAAGAATTCAAATACTTACTTAGAGATTTGTCAAAGTGATATGGATGTGTTGAATACATGTTCTATTCATGGAGAATAGAAATTGAGAAGAACACTTATCTGAGGGATGGTTTGCAAGAAGCAAAAGGACACTTTAATTGATCACACAGAACTAGTCTCTCAAAGAATAGATGGTCCTAGGGAGAGTTCAAGGCAATATCTTCCCACAAATGTTCAGGAGTGTATTAGCTTCCTCGTGGATTTGTCTTGGGAATTAAATTAGGAGGTGGTAAAAAGTTATTTATTTTCTTTTTCATTAATTCAATAGCTATTTACCTGACCCTTACTGGTACCAGCATGGTGCTGGGTACCAGGGTTATAGAAACAACTGAAGTAAAACTTTGCTAGTGCCCTCAAAGGATGACAAACTAGATGAATATATAGCCCAGCTTTGCATGTAGGAGGCTCCTCAAACAGTATGTCCCTTTACTTTCTCAAGTTTTAGAATTTGTTAGATGTCTTCTTTATTTTTAAACCTTTTAAAGATTGTGAAGCTGTGAATGATCCGTGATGTGTGAAAATGAAATGTTCTTTTATTCATCCACTAAGTTAGTCATTGAATGTCTATTGAGTGAAAATGGTATTATTACTAGTACCTACATGAAATGCAGTATTCCTTTTTTTAAAATTCATAATGTGTCTTCTATGTATCTGGCACAATGGAATGGTTAAGGGGACATGAGAGTTATTTGTTTTTTTATTTTAAAGAGATAAATGATAAAAATAATGAAACAGAGTTTCAAAACAGGTTAGTAGAACAGTTACAATAATTAATACACTGTGTAGTGTTTTCATAGTAATTATTCAGAGTACAAGATATAGGCAAGATATCTTGTCCAAACAATATTAGCATATACCTTTCTTTTCAATGAACTAAGAAAAATTATCTGTATAACTATCTTAACTATCTTGTGTGTATATTTTTTTCTTTTTCCCTAGCTTCCTTTCCCCCATCAAGGTTGCTCTTTCTTTTTGATCAGTTTCTTCCCAATTCAATTCACAATATCTATTATACATTTTGTATCTTATTTACTCGTTCAGTTTCTCACACTAGTGAGACAATAAAATGTTTACACATATGGATCTGATTTATTTCACATATGGATATGGGCTTGATTTGCATCCATTTACCTATAAAAGTCTCAAGTTTATCTTTCTTTATGGCTGAGTAATACTCCATTTTATAAAAAAATCACATTTTTTTAATCCATTCCTCGGTTGATGGGCATTTGGATTGTTTCCAAGATTTAGCTCTTACAAATTGTGTTGCTATAAACATGGGTGCACATATATTGCTGTGGTATGATGTTTTTAATTCTTCTGGGAAGAAGATACCCAGAAGGGGAATAGCTGGGTTGAATGGAACTTCTACTCCTAGTTTTTTGAGGACTCTCCACACTGATTTCCATAGTGGTTGCACCAGTCTACACTCCCACCAACAGTGGAGAAGGCTTCCTTTTTCCCCACAGCCCCTCCGGCATTTGTTATTGGTTGATTTCTTGATGACAGCCATTCTTTCTGGGATAAGATGGAATCTTGGTGTTGTTTCAATTTGCATCTCTCAAATCACCAATGATGTTGAACATTTTTTGACATGAGAGTTATTTGAAATGGACCCTGTCCTTAAGACAAGCCTAGTGTTGTACAGAATTTCACTGAGTGGCAAACGCAGTGACGGGCTGTTGTGATTTTGTGTTTGATCCCCCAAATCTCTCACAATCTATTCCTTGTCTTTTATCTTTGCTGTCAGTACTTCTTCCCAGTCCCTGTCCTACCTCTTATGGAATGGTTCCTTGTACTATTGGGCTAGCGGTGATTTCTTTCAAGAAGACTTATTTATTCTCTAGACTAGGTAAGAACTCAATAATCAAGAAGTCTTTTAAAGAAAATACCCAGAAGCAAATTCTGACTCTAGTGTGATGCTCACTGCAGTTCATTATAAATATTTCTTTAATTGTGTTTTTTTTCTGGTTTGAGTATAAGCTGTGGTACAATATACTGAGATTACTCCTGTGATGGTTAAACTTGATGACGCCAACTTGATTCACTTGGGAGCCCCTCAAGGGGTAGATGGAACACACTCCTGGGAGTGTCTTGGTGGGTCATGGAGGCATGACCTTGGGTACTATATCTGGTCCCTTGCTCCTTCCTTTGTGGAGCTGCTTCCCAGTCTTGAACTAAGCCACATTGCTCCACCAGGCCCTTCTGCCATGATATTTCTACCTGGGAATCAGCTGACCCGAATCCCCTGAAACCATAAACTAAATTAAACCTTTCCCCCCTTGGGTGGAAACCTTTCCTCCTGTGGGTGTTTGGTATTGTGTCTTAGCAATGGGAAAACTGACACAACTCCTACATCCCTTGTACCTGGTGCTTGTGCTGGTGCTGGTAAGAGCATTGTTAATATTTGTTGAAAGAAGAAGAAATGAATTCTGCCCTTCTTATAAAACATACGTGGTATTCTGACAACTACAAAATACATAAAAAGTAGAAGACATTTTTCCTTTCCTGTGCAACTCATGCAGTTTACCCTGATGATCCCTTTGATGACTGAGTATGCCTTGGTGTTCTCTGTTAATTCCTTTTAGGAAACAAATTATGCAATTCACAGGTTGCAAGGTACAGATTCTGTATTCTCTTAAGTTGGGAAATACTGGGCTAAACCATGTTTAAATTATTGTTTTTAATTGTAGGGCTTTCCAATAGCATTACTACTTAATATGCATGGCAAATCTTTAAGAAGGAGATGTGACATGGAACATTTTTCAAACTTATTTGGCTTTTGGATTCCTCCACTTCTTTTCACTTGGAGTATTTTGTGAAAACTTGAGGTCTTCCATGCACCCTATATAAAGCCCTGTGATCAGCTATCATAAGGAAGGAGCACAATTCTCCCAACAGCAAGAGAGAATTGAACTCAATTTTACTTCCTGGTAAGTTCCTGCTAAGGAGAACTCAACTATTTTTGTTCTTAAAGAAAAAAGAAAATATAATCAAATGCTAACTCTGGTAAATGATATGAAATATGCTTCCAAGTGTGAACGAAAGCCAGGCAGCCTCCTAGCAGTGTCCTTCCCACATGTCCAACCTCAAGGCTACCATGAAGCTGCCAACCAAATGCCTGGGGAGATTCCCAGGGAAGCAGATGGTGCTGCCTGGAGACAGTTGTCCACAGCTTGGCATCTGGGCACGTGGGCTGTCCAGCTGAGGACTATTCAGGCAGAATGCTGGGCGATAGGCTTCCCACTGAAATCCATTAGCACTCTGGCACAGTCTATTTTCCTTTAAAAAGGGATTTTCATTCCCAGAAATCATATCAGAAACACTTCCCATGAAAATGTGTAAGGCCTGTAAAAGAACAAACTTAGAAGGGAAAGAAAAGTATTAATAACAGCAGGGCCTCTCATTTAATCAAAGCTGGAACTAGGAACTAGCTCTCTAGTACAGGGAGAAGAAGATTTCCATGCTTCTCTCCATTAACTACCTTCTTAGAGACAAGGGCTCTTCCTTAGAGCAAACTTTGGTTAGGCTTTTCTGAGCCTTCTTCCTGGCTAGGCCTCAAACTTGGACCTCTATGTCTACCTTTGGTAAGTCCCGTTTTAGCAGGAAAAGGGTTAGGTCAGCTTAGAGCAGTGATGACAAACTTTTAGAGTCTTCAATAGTACAAACAGCCCACTGTGGCATACGTGCCACCACTGACTTAGACAGAATTTCCCATCCTTCGTATCTGGTCTCTGCCCTACCCTCAGCAAGAATACTGTTAAATTGGTAAAAATGTCCCTACACTTAAGGTGTCCTCTGAATAATTTACTATCCACTGAACCACTCACTCTGCTCCTGGGCTTAAATCCCTACTGGTCCTTGCTGCATTTACTGTTGGGTGTATCTCCCTCCCCTATGGCAATAGTCTTAATTTTTTCTTTTACATTGTGCCTGCTTTTTCTAATGTAAAGCTCCCTACTTGGGATCCTAGTGCTTAGTTGTTATTAGTTAAGATAAAAAGAATGATTTAGAAAGAATGGCTTGAACAGAGGCACTAGTTTTGTCTTTGGATGCTTCAAAACAACCAGAACTTTAGTAAAACAAGAGCTAGGGGAAGGATCGCTAGGAGGTAAAAGAAAGGCTTGTCCTTGAATTATACTCTACTGTTCCTAAAGAGATATTTGTATTGTTTAAATATAAGGACCAAGAATAACAATAAATACACATGCAGCATATCATTTCCATGATTTTATCTGTTCAGTGACTACATTTTCAAAATTATGCTTAGTGATCTGAGTGTGGTGGTGCATGCCTATAATCCCAGCACTCTGGAGGCTGAGGCAGCAGGATCACCACGAGTTTGAGACCAGCTTGGGCTACATAGCAAGACCCTGACTCAAAAAACAAAACAAAACGAAGAACCCTCCAAAATTAAGCTTAATGTTAAATTAAAATTGATTTAAAAATTTATAGTAAAATATACTCATTAGAACATCCTTTTTTATGTCTCATCTAAACACAATGTTAATTTTTATGTAGTTCTCCCCGCTAGACCTAAAGATGTCATACATTCTGCTTTGTCTGGGACAGCCCTAATTTACAAGAATTTTCCCAGCATCCTATCTAGCTTAGCATTTTTCCTAGTCAAAACTGTCCATGTGGACTGTGAATTATATGAATCCCCTTGCTCTATCTGATGTGGGATATATCCAAATGTTGCAGTGCACACCTGTGTGCACTCACACTCCTCATCGTTCACATCAGTCCCTTTGTATCCAGCAGTTGGGGTGATCTTAGCTTCACCTGTCTTCTCAGACTCTGCCACTTGTTTTACCCCAGCTGCCATGTGGCCAAATTCATGTGGCTCTACCCAGCCACCTCTGAAGCAAGGGACTTCACCTGAGCCCAGTCCAGTGGTGGCTCTTGTCAGGCCTCCACCATCTGGCTGTTTTCTTTTTGTTAATGTTTTTTGCGATGCTGAGAATTGAACCCAGGACCTTGGGCATATGAGGCAAGTATTCTACCACTGAGCCACATTCCTGGTGCCTCCACCATCTGCTCTTTCTTCCTGCCCTGGTCTTTCTCTTTTAAAAAGATCTGTTCTTCCCCGAAATGTAGGCAATGTGGAATGTGGAAGAGTTTCTTGCCCATATGGGTGATATGGGGGTGAATCAAGCAGATAAATTGTGTTTCATTTTCCCTCCCGAGTCACAGTAGTTGACAGGCTTCTTGGAAGATAGATCTGGGAGACAAAATGACCCGACGCCCCTGACACCAAGCAGTAGGCAGCTTGTTAATGCGCCACTATTTACCTTCCCTCTTTTCCTGTCCCCATCCCGTGTGGTTTTGCTGGTTTGAATGTCCTAGTGAATATACATGTAAGCTTTATTTTCCTTTTGACTCTTTCCTGAATTCTGTGGCTGAGACTCTGCAGACTGCATCTCCCAGTTCCTGTGCTACTTCACCTATAGTTTCTGTCTATTGGAAGACGACAGGGAAATCAGAATTTGGAACAGAAGAAGCAGGAAGAAGAGATTTCTTAGTGTTTCCTGTTTTTGACTGTGTGACCCCAACAGTAGGAGTTAACCCCAGTGTGGTTAAAGATCCCCATCTCCAGCTTCCATTATTCTCCAAACCTGTCTCAGGAGTCCTCAGCAGCAGCAAAGGCGGGGCAGCCACTCCTCTGACCTCCAGCTCCAAGTGCTCTTCTCCACTCCTGTGATTTTACTTCTTTCTTCACATTTGCCCAGCCCTTGGGAAGGTAGCTCTTTCCTTACAAGGCAGCGTTGTTCAGAGGATTTGTGTGAAGATTAAATGAGTCGGTGCCATACAGCTGATTCTCATTCACAGCAGTTATGTTCTATAAAGTTACTCAGAACACTGAATGAGTGAACGCGGAAACACACACACGCGCACACACTCCTTTCACACAGATTATAATCTTAAATGTTTAAATCAACTCATCCTGATAGCTTCTATTCTATTTGTTTTTCTGAAGAGAAAACAAGGTCTGAAACTTACTGACTTGCCTTGACTTATGTAAGGCCGCTGTCCCAGGAGGTGCTACTGTTGAGATCAGCTCCCATCCCACTTGCCCCGAGGCTGGAGCTCTTGTGGTACCTGCATGGCTCCAAGCGTCTCCATCTCATGCTTACCCTGCATGAGAGCTGAAGCAGGAGGCTGAGTCCGTGGCCTCACATTTTCACTGACCACACATGTCCACAAGTGACCTTGAAAACACCAAGAGTGTTATCTGGGGTTACAAATAAATGTTCTCAGGAAGTATTCCAAATCTCGAATGTGCCAATAACGAGCATTGCCTGCAATAAGTTTAGAATCTCACACACACTGTTATCCTGTCATTTCCAAATTTTACAGTTGAAAAAATTTAGTTCACCTAATTTGTGCGTGACAGTGACAGAAGGCAATTCTTGACCTGGTTCATTTGATTTCAGTACTTGTGTGTTCAACCATTATGGTAGATTATTTCCAAGTTTCTAAAAAATTCCTTAAAATTATAACTCTTAGTGACCATATATTTTATTACTTTGAAGTATAATTATTTTCTTGTTTCCCTTATCTTATTCCTGTAATATTGAGGATGTAGGCAGGTTTCTATGTTTTATTTAGCACATAATTCTGAAGAATCTTCAATATGCTTTTATCATTTTGCTTATCTTGAAATTTGTAGGAATAATAACCTGACTTAGGTAGTCTTTAGGGCTTCTGCTGCATGTGAGGCTTCTGTTTTCCACAAAGAGGTTGTTTTAATTCATGTCACCAGCTTTGGTTTAAAGCATCATTTCCCCTCAATCACACCAGGTGAAATTGTTGCTGCTCTTATCTGCTAAACATTATTTCTTGATGTTATCTTAATTTTCATTTACTCAACCGGACAAGTGTTTTCCCATATATTTTTTTTGTTCATATTTGGAGAATCTGTGATATCTTTTTCTCCTTTAATGATTAAAAGCCTGTTGTTTTGTTGTGATTTTTTGTAAGAGAGAAACTTCAATATGTTGTAATTTATGTAAACATTTTTAGTCTGATAGTACCTTTTAAATTTATATTGGCTCTTTTTTTTATAGTGGTGATTGTATAATTTAGTTTTATCCAGAATTCATTATTATTGTCCTCGATAAATGCTACATCAGAAGTAAAAGGCTGATTAACATACCAGCAGAACAAATGGTCATAGGAGTTTGGTGGTGACATTGGAGGAAATAATTTGATATGTCCTTTAAAATTTTTTTTTCATTTTAAACCTTAACTTTTTTCATTTGTAAAATGAATGGATTTGATTTCTGAGGCCTCTTCTACAATTAAAATAATTTGGTTCTAAGTCAATTAAGTGTGATTTGGATAAATGTGTGTGTGTGTAAAATTTGTTTGTGATATGGTAACTGTATTAGTCTGTCTGGGCTACCATAACAAATTATCACAGATTGGGTGGATTAAACAACAGAAAACTTCTCACAGTTCTGCAGCCTAGAAATCTAAGACCAAAGTACCAACAGAATTGGTTTCTTGGGCCGGTGAGACGGCTCAGCGGCTTAAGCGCCTGCCTTGCAAGCGCGAAGGCCCGAGTTCGACTCCCGGATCCCACATACGAAAAAGGGGCCGGTGATATCGCTCAGTGGCACGGGCGCCTGCTGGCGCGTGAGGTCCTGAGGTCGACCCCCCGGTACCCACAAAAAAAAAAAAAAAAAAAGAATTGGTTTCTTGTGAGGTCTCTTTTTCTGTCTCACAAATAGATGGCTCTTGCTATGTTGTTATTTGATCCTTTTTCAGTATTCTCAGAAAGATCTATGTTTTATATCCTTTCTTATAAGGACACCAATTCTGTTGAATTAGGAGCCACCTACATGAGCTTATTAAGCCTTAGTTTTGTCCCTGAAGATCTGTCTCCATACGGTCACATTAAAGGTTAGGGCTTAAACATATGTATTTTGAGAGGCTATAACTAAGTCCGAACAGAAACCAAATGTATTTGGTGAATGGTGCCATGCCAGTGGGACAATGTTCTGATTTGTATGGAGTTGTGGGTTGAAGAGGATTTTGGGGCCTGTGGAATTTTCCAGTCTCTTCTCTAGCTTTCCTCTACCCTGTCCCCCATGCTCAGGCACCCTACATTGGCCTTCTTTCTATCTTTCCTCTGTTACCATTCTACCTTCAATCCTTTGCATTACATTTTCTCCTATGAGGCCTATTTGTTCTCCTAGTCTCTGATGGGCCAGCTCCTTTATAAGTCAGGTCTTAACTTAAAAAAAAAAAAAAAAAAAACATTTCTGACAATCCACACTCTTCGTTGTTGTTGTTTTCTGCACAGCATTTGGTACCTCCTGAAGTTAGTGTCCTAATTCGTTTACTTGTTTACTGTCTTTCCATCTATAAAACATGAGGTCCATGAGAGCAAAGGCCTGTTCTGGTGCACTTCTACAGCTTCTGCTACAGTGCCTGTCATGTACTAGGCCCCCAGAATTATTTATTACATGATGAAAGCCATTAAAATTTTTTCCAGTTGTCCCAAACACAAAATGGAAAGGGATAACTTTGCAACAAATGCTACTGGGTGAACACTGGTTATAGGCATAAGACAAGGAAGAAGGAAAGCTTGGACTTATCCCAGAGGAATTCTTCACTTTCTGAAATGTCAAGCCAATTATAATCAATTTTTGTACTACATGTACGCACTTCTCTCTGATTGGAGGAAGAAGGAATTAATCTCTGAGGTTAAGATTTAAGAAAAGGCAACTTTATTGGAACACAGATATTGCCATGCTGAGATTTATAGTACAGTGTATGACACTGCAACAAGCTTTACAATGAACAGTAAAGAGTTCTAGCCTGCGGGTGCCATTCAACTGGCAAATTATTCCTAAGGAATTATTTATCGAGCTCTGGGAATGTGATTATTCTTGTACAAAATATAAAGATATTTGTTAGGTGGCTGTTCCTTCTCAACAGGAAATACAAAACAATTAGTAATAAAATATAGCACTTGGAAGAGAAAACAATTTAAAGGTAAGTCATTTTTTTAGCTGGCATTCCTCTTATTTGTGCTGGACATCTAAACAATCGATCCTATTTACTTTCTGATGTACAGAATTGGATTCTTCCTTCTTGTAACTCCTCAATGTTTCAATGGCTGACTTGGTTTTATTTTGTAACCTATGTTATATCTCTTTCTATATCTGTACATATATTTATGTATGATCCATGTTATATCTCTCTATATTTGTATATATATTTATGTATGATATATACTTCTATTAGTATATTTAACTATATATAAGTATGCTTATATACTTAAGTATAGTATATATGTATATAGATTTATATATACAAATATAATTATGTTTTGAGGACTATGCCATACATGTATATGCAGAGAGTTAGTAAAGTCTGTCACAGCAATCTTTAGTTTACATTTTATTTAAATTTGTTCATGCATTTTCATTTAGCCTTTAAAGGCAAGGGGAGTGGTGGTGAACCTATGGCACACGTGCCACAGCAAGCTGTTTGTTATCATTGAAAACTCTGAAAGGTTTGCCATCACTGGGCTAGGAGATATATGAAATAAATAAGTATGTATATAACATGTAGAACTATCCCAAGTAAGATTTCAAATCCCATCTTTCTATCTCTCTTGTGTTTGTTATATATAATCTTTTCCTAAATTAGGTTAATAAGTAAACTGAAATATATACTTTATGAAAATAAACTATGCTTATTTATAAATTATAAAGGCCACAACTCTTCCCTAATAGGGGTTTGAGATGATAAAATAGGAATATAACAAGTTGCATGTTGTTATTTTTGTATATTGAAATGCATTTTATATTGAAAGGGTAAAATGAAGTAGTAAGTGTGAAAATTTGAGTGAAACACTAATCTTTCAGTTGATTCAAACCAGGACAGTTTCTTTGGATTCAGGTCTGACATTCTTTGTCTTTCACTTGTTGGGAGTTCAGGGATAATACTAATTTTGTGTTAAGTAATGATAGAAATAAGCCAACAGGATGAGTTAAAATGTAAGCTGAAAAAAAATCTTGCCCTGAAGTATAAGGGATTGGGTATCAAGAACATTAAGCAATTTAAGGGGGGGCTTCCCTTTCAATTCTTGATCTTCGCAGGCTAAAGCTACATGAAGCATAAACTGACCAGTTAATACAAATTTGAATGAATAATTGATCAGTTCTAATAGGAAAAGACAGTTTAAACCGTAGCTTGACTAAATTCAATAATCTGGTTAACTTAGCCAAAAGTGCAGTTCAATTTTTTTTCTTTTTTTTTTATGTGGTACCGAGAGTCGACCTCAGGACCTCGCACTTGCCAGCAGACGCTTGTGCCGCTGAGCGATATCACCGGCCCTTTTTTTTCCTTTATGTGGGTTCCGGGAGTCGAACTCAGGACCTCGCGCTTGCCGGGCAGGCGCTTATGCTGCTGAGCCATCTCACCGGCCCTGCAGTTCAATTTTATGCTCTCATATAATGGGTAATCTACAATGATGTGGTTCTAATTCATGTCTTATTTTTCATTGCTACAGCTTCTCTCAGGGGATCTTGGCTGCTACAGTCACACCGGTCATGTGTTGGGGAAAGGGCACTGCCCTTCTCTTAACTCTGAAGTGTGAGATAAACCCCTCTTTATCCTCTAGGGGACAGTAGAGGTCATATTACTGAAGCCTGACTCTGGGAGGGCCCAGCACAGGAAATATGGTCACCTGCCTCCTGGAGAGCCCAATCAGAGAGAAAAATAGTGGTGGAGCAAAAAAGGCCACACTGCGTAGGAAAAGGGGGACTAGCACCTTAAGTCTAGTTTTTGGATATGGACAAGAGCCTCAGGATTATATAGAGGAAGAAAACAAGTGTGGGGGGGAGGGGCAAGAATTATGCATAGTAAAGCAGCAACTATGATGTGGTTGATCATTATCCCAGGTCCGATTGTGAGGGAGGCGGTTAGGTTCCCCTGAGATGATGGATCTTGCTTGGGGGGGTGGGGGTAGCCTTGGTTCCCATTATAAGATGTAAATCTTCAGGGCTTGCTGTTCCTAGAACAAGCTGGGAAGAACTCAGAGAAAGAGAGAGAACGGGCCAGAGAAACAAAATGGAGGCAGTTAAGACAAGGACTCTACGTTCTCTTTTAGGGGCACAAAAGACAATTTCAAAGGGGGCCCTGTTATAGTCAGGCTGTAACTTTACTCAAACTGACTGGCCCTCTTCCTGCGAGTTGTGAAGGGAAGGGAAAGTCTACATAGAGAATACTCTATTTAGAACAACTGCACAGCTGCAGATACTCTGGCTGTTCCCTGATTGGATCTTGTTGCAGAAAATAGCATTTCATCCTTACCTTTGTTTCTTCCCACCACAATGCTCCAGATATCTTCAGAACTTGGCCTTCCCAAATGTACTGACTTTCAGACCCAGAGAAGGGGGAATAGAATTCCCTTATTCCCATTCCAGCCCATCCTACAGTGAAGATTTTTCCAGGAAGAATGGCATTAGGAATTGTTTTACCCCAGAGAAAATCATGCCCTCACTCTTAGAACTATGGTTTGGCTTCCAACAAGATATTTAAAATCTGCAGCAGTCCATTTGTAAAATTGGTTTTATTCACAGTGGAATGATACTGTTTGTGGGATACCACTAATCTGGGTTAGACTTCAATCTTTTTTTTTTTTTTCTCTCACCAAATTTTCAAAGTTTGGTGTCCAGTCTCATTTAGTTATGAATGAAGTACCAGTGTATATTTTATCCATAACCTCACATCCTAGTATAGGGAAAAATGATGCCTAAGGCGCCTACACTTTGGTTCAGGCTGTGAAGATGTGATTTCTGGTGGGCATTAAGTCCAAATCAGCAAGATTGCAGCACCTTGTTGTTCTCAGTGTAAATAATGGATATAACCAAGGTTGATGCTGGCCTGTGTAAATAACTTATATAACCAAGGTCATTACTAGCACATAGCCACTTTTATGTAGACCTCTCTATATAGCTAGATCACCGGGACAGCTAACGGGCGGGCTAGAAGCCTGAGGAATGCCACAAGAGTGGGTACAGCTGAGCAGCACCTCACAATGAAGATGTCTGACCCAGTCCACATCTCTGCATCTCTTCTTTGGGCTGCCTGTATCTCAAGTGAATCTTCCCACTCTAAACTGACACCCAAATGTACCACTGACTTTCAATTTATCATTAGAGAATCATCAAAAGATTCTCAAAGAATCTTCATGTTAATTAATATTTCTATTATGATTCTCTTAAAATATGTTTTGCTACTAATTCATCGCATGATACCTAAAAAAGTTTGTCTTTTAATCCAATATGACAGAACAAGGAAGATAATTATTGAAGTAATAGAATCTCAGGATAATCAATTTTAATTTCTGTTTTTACGATCAAAATTATTTTTCATTTTGGAAAATGGATGTGATGAATCTTTCATATCTAAATATGCTAATAGTCTTTGTTAAAAGATAATTGCAAAACTTTGTTGAAACAACAACAAAAATAGAACAGTAGAACTCAAATAGGAAAACTATACCAAGGAATGTCACCTGGTATCCGGTCTGGAGATTATGTCACACAAATAACCTAAAAATGAGCTGAATAATCTTTGCAGCCTAGTAAGTAGGTTTCTAGGATTCGAACCCACCCCATGGTTATGATGGCTAAAAACAATTTAACAGGTTGAATTTGCATTGAAGAGCACCTCTCCCCAATGAATTTAGATTTCTTTAAAGTAAAAATGGGCACATCCACCACTCACAAAAAACAATTATAAATGTGAATAAAACCTAAAGAAAGGGCCGGTGAGATGGCTCAGCGGCTTAAGCGCCTGCCCGGCAAGCGCGAGGGCCCGAGTTCGATTCCCGGAACCCACATACGAAAAAAGGGCCGGTGATATCGCTCAGCGGCACGGGTGCCTGCTGTCGCGCGAGGTCCTGAGGTCGACCCCCCGGTACCAAAAAAAAAAAAAAAAAAAACCTAAAGAAATAAATGCCTCTGAAAGTCTTTAGTTCCTTATTCAGTTCCTTATTCAGTGTTCTGTGAGGATTTTACTGACTTGCTCAAGAAATGATGGAATGAAATATATTGTGAAGTTTAAGGGTGTTTTCAGCTCTGCCAGATCTAGAAAGCAGACATTGCTAGGCAGATGCACATTTGCATTTCTTCCATCCAAGACCAGTAAGTGGAAGGCACTTGAAAGACAAAGAGTCTCAGTTGGAAGGGAAAACTTCAACATGCAGGCAGTCAGTGAATTTAAAAGGACATCTGAGCCCCTTAAGAGGGATGAAGAGGGGCCGGTGAGATGGCTCAGTGGCATAAACGCCTGCCTGGCAAGCGTGAGGGCCTGAGTTCCACTCCTGGAATCCACATACGAAAAAAGGGCCGGTGATATCGCTCAGTGGCATGGGTGCCTGCTGGCACGCGAGGTCCTGAGGTCGACCCCAGTACCCACAAAAAAAAAAAAAAAAAAAAAAAAAAAAAAAAAAAAGAGTGGGTTTAAGAGGCAAAGTTGTGAGAAATCTGTTAAAAAGGACAAGTGTTTAACCAAGAGTCTAAATTTCTTCCCACCTCTGCTTCTCTCACCATAGAAGAGAGATGTGGCCTGTTGGAACTAAGTGTGAAGTGGGGCAAGGATTCTTCTGGAACCTTCTTTATCTGTCCCCCACCCCCACCCCAGGAATTTAACTCCTAACCTTATCCTAAGGCATAGTTCTGGAAGACAGAGGGAACAAGTTTATGGGATATGATTAGGGGATATTTTTTAAGAATAGCTTAAATAGTAGTGACAGGTAACAGTTTTTGAGTGCTTACTGCTGTATTAATTGTTTCACAGATATTATTTTACTTAACATTCACCACAAGCCTGTGAGATTGGTTTGATGATCCCCATTTTAAAGATGGAGAAACTGTGGCTTATAGAGGTTCAATTGTATATCCTAAATAAGATATTAGGCTGAGATTCAAATCTAGGTCTGATCTCAAATTTCATGTTCTTAACCATGAAATCAAGTTTGTGAACTTGGCTACTTATTTGATCTCAGACTATACTCCCTCTCCCAGAACCTTTCAACTGCCACAAAGGTTTTTAGGGAACCACTCTCTTGTTTTAGCCAGTGCAAGCCTGGGCGAGTCAGAGCATATGTAACCAAGGAAAAGTAATTCTTCTGTTACTCTGGCTTCCCAAGGGAAAAAAATTTTAAAATGGATTACAATCTTAGTTCATATAAATCTGCTCATATTGTATTTTTAAAAATTAACTTTAAATCTATATAAAAGAACTACCTGACTAAACCCAAGAAGTGATGGTACTATTAGTACAGTTGCAATGTTTAGTAAGATTTTTGAAAGATAGTTAACTAGAAGGATAATGGTTTTTATTCTAATTTTGTTAGCCTTTTATCATAATCCCAAGTCATTCTAGGCAACAATAATTGCCTGTTCCACTGAAACCCGTGTAAGCACATTGTTGCAATAAATCATGTGCTGTTTTTTTTTTTTTTTTTTTTTTTTGTGGGTACCGGGGGGTCGACCTCAGGACCTCGCACGCCAGCAGGCGCCCGTGCCGCTGAGCGATATCACCGGCCCCTTTTTCGTATGTGGGTTCCGGGAGTCGAACTTGGGCCCTCGCGCTTGCCGGGCAGGCGCTTAAGCCACTGAGCCATCTCACCGGCCTCATGTGCTGTTTTGTCTTTTGTGGATTTAAGTAGACATCTTCCTTCTTCCTCCGTGGTGAAACCACAGTTTTGTTGTAGTGTCCTGTCCTTCCTTTAGCAATCTAGGTTGTACTATTCCTCCTATCAGAGTTTAATTTGAGACATATTACATGGCCAAATTTTGAATCTGTTAAAATGCTAAGAGAAATGTATTGGGTACTTCTGGGAAATTTTTGTTGTTGTTTTATTAAAAAAGAGACACACAGGGAGAGATTGGAGCCTTTTCTGAATAGTCTTGTTTCTGGATGTGATCACTGGTAGCAGCCATCTTGCAATGATGTGGGTGCTCGTCCCAGAAGAGCAGAGTAAAAAGGTGGGGAAATATTTGATTCTTGAGGACCTACTTGAGTTTTCAATCCTGACGCCAACAGAATTATGGGTATATAATAGTTATACATCCTCACTACAAATCAGATGAGTTTCATTTTTGTTATTTGCAGCTCAAAGCATCCTGAGTGATAGAGATGCTATCTTGATTCCTTTGATCATAAAGCACATTTTACAGAAGGAACCTGTAATATTTTTTTGATATCAGTCAAAAAAAAGGATTAAAGTTTGCTGTTTACCACTCTATTAATTATGCTTCCTGTTAGACAAATAGAAGGTCAGAGGACATGAACACGGTTCTGTTAGGATCAAATGAAGAAATGTGAGTAAAGAAATAGGCAGAAGTTAAGGTACAGAACCTGACACTGAAGAGTAGTATAAACTACATATAATTAGAGGATATTTATTCTCTGCAACAATTCAGGAAGTTGGCTCACTAAAGCTATTTTTTAATCTGACAATCAGTGTTTACTGTGTGTTAGCGCTTACATTGGCCTAGTTTTACCATTCAGAGTTTCTGCCTTGGTGAGGCTATCATTAAACATGTGAGGTAAGATGTGTTTATTTTATTTATTTCAGTGCAATAAATGATCCCCAGATGTAGTAGCTTAATATCATTTATCACACAGTTTTGGATGTGATTTAGCTGGGTCCAATGCTTCCGGTCCCTCACGGGCAGAAATCAAGGTGTCAGTCAAAGCTGTGGCCTTACCTGGAGCCTAGGTTGGGGAAAGATCCAGTTCCAAGCCCACTTAGTGAGTGTTGGGTTTAGGGCTGCAGTCCCTTGCTGCTGTCTAGCCCTAGCCTCCCCTCACTCATTGCTAACTCTTCAACATGGTATCTTACTTCACCAGAGTGTCCAAGACAAGAAGGAAATTGAATCTGCTGGTAAGATGGAAGTCACTGTCTATTATAACTGCGTCACAAAATGGCATCCAGTTATACTTGCGTTCTCTTCATTAGAAGCAAGGCACTAAGCCTAGCCCACAGTCAAGGTCATGAATATGATGAAGTAGGAATCACTGAAGGTCATCTTTTAAATATACAATATAAACAAAAATATGTCAATATACAAAAATAAGTTATGGCTTCCATATGAGTAAAAGCAAATAGGAGTGCATGAAACTAATTTTGATTAGAGATACAGGGAGAAGATAAAGAGCAGGATGCTGGAGCCAGACTCCCAGTCTTACACTCTAGCATGTATGGCACACAGTATATATAATATAGAGGCAAACTACACCAAAACTGCTGTTCTTGGCAACAGAGACTCCCTGAAGCATTGAACAGGCTGGAGGTTGAGAGGTCACAGGAAGGAGGACTACAGTATTGGGGATGGGACTAATAACTGGGATTGTCTTTGGGTAGAGGGAGCACAAAGAAAAGGATGTATGAAAGAGACAATGAAAAGAAAGGATGAACTGCTCTTACTCAATTGTAACGTAACCAAAAAGGAAAATTTGAATATAATTAATTTAAATCCTGGAAGACTGGGCTAACATAAGTTCTACTGATGAAATAGGGAAGCCAGGAAGTTGACTTTTTCCTTTCTTTTTCTTTTTTCTGTAGAAGGAGACAATTGCAGTCTGAGGTATTTCTAGAGAACACATTAAATTGCTATTTAGAATATATTTATACTCTTGACCAAGCCGATATCAGTAAAAGTCTTATTCTAGGGCAGATGGGCAAAAACAGTGTACTAAACCATGCTAATGTCTGCCATTCTGGAAGACTGTGAAATGTATTGCTATCATCATTGCAGCGCTGAGATTCGTTTCTCAAATTCCCCAGGCTGAATTTGTGCCTAAATAAATAGCCATCAGATGACATTATGGGTCAATTTATCATAGGGTATTATAGATAATCAATTTACAAAGCATTTGGGAAAATTTTCCTGTAGCTGTTTTATTGGCCACTATTAGTGTCACATGTCAACCATCTATTATTTTGGATTTGCAACGGCAGCTATTCTTTTACAAGAAATCAAATCAATTTGGTGCACAGAAACTTATTACTGAGATAAAATTCACACAATGAGGGAAGCTCCTTTTGTTCCAACCAGTCTATACCATGGTTTTAGGTTCCATTAGTGTAACAATATGTAGTTACAGTTGTACATAAGTAACCAGAGCAATTTTGATCGATAAGCTGGAATGGTTTAATTCAAGAGTATGTTAGAAAATGAGAAAAATGAAGTTTCAGAAAACTACATTTTGTCCTTACAGTTGTAATACTATACATGGAAATAATCATCTCAGCTTTTTATGAAAGGCAAAATTGTCAGCCAGCTATACAAATTCCCCAGACTCTGTACGAACAGACTCCAGGGCAGAACTGATGCCAAGGCTAAAGTTGAGAGCAAATTTATCCATCTTGTTCCCGAGCTGGTAACAGAGTCCATGTGTTTATTGGAACTTTGCCTCAGCTAAAGCCAGGAGTTTCTGGAATATATAACACAGGCAATTCTTAAAAGAAGCTTAACAAAATGAAATGAAAGGAAGCTAATAGCATGACATTTAATTTGTGGTTCTTGTCTTGCTTTTAGCCATGTGAATTAATTGGCATGTAGATAACAAAAGGAGACCAAAAACCTAGAAAAGGTCTGGAAAAGGCTCAAGAAGACCTTGGGTATAAGTGAAGATATGGCCAAAGACAAAGATTTTTTTGCAATTTCCTGGGTAGGCAGCGCAGACCACAGCAGTCACTTGGATGGCTGGAGAAGCTAGCTGGAGGCTAGTTGCCTGAACAATTGTGAGGAGAGAGGGTTTGAGGAGGTGGGTATGCGGGGTTACTTGTTGGGGTGGTGCAGAGCATATGAGAACAGGAAAGGCTCTGTGAACACATGATGTCCAAAGTACAAATCTCGTAAAGAAGAAAAAAAGTGGATGCGTGGTTTCTAGTTTTAACATGTGTGCTGTATAAAGTAATGTTTTTTATTCACTTTTGTTCCTGGTTTTCATCTAAACATTCTTGCTTCTCCTGGTTTTGGTGGATTTATCTCTGAAGATGGGAATATTAGAGCTCATCGTTCTCTAAAACTTTTTTCTTAAGGTGATCCTTTCACAAGATATGATATCTGGTAGTTCTAAGTGGAAAATATTGTCTTATCAGTGGAGAAATCTCATGATTTTTTCTTTCTTCAAAAATTTCCAATTTGTTTTTCAAAATTTCCACTAGTGAAAAGATGTGGAACAATATGTCCCCTGGGTTTGCTGACTACAGTCTTGCCACGTGAGGAGACCCACACGTGAGGGTGCCAAGAACATTGCTGACTATGGAGTTTCACAGCCATAAACGTGGTGCAGCTATTGGAACAGCTATTCCAGGTGAAAAATACAATTTCCCTAAATGAAGGGCAGGTTAAGTTTCAACTGCAAATTGAAACAAAGCCATTTATTTACTAAGAAATATTTAAACATTTTCAGCTAGGGAGAAAGAGCAAAATATGTGCTATTTAATTTCCTCAGGGATTACCTTCACTCTTTAAAATGATAATTTTGGGTTTATTTTTAACAGTTCTAAAGAAAATATGGTCTTGTAGAATATTTGGAAATATTCAGAATACTGAGAAGAAAATGAAGATTTAATTTAACTATCCCTACCCCTCCATCAGAGATACGGTGTTTTAGCACTTCTCTGTTTTCTTCCAGTCTTTTGTGTTACATGAAGATTATGAATAGTTTTAAAAGTTAGCTTCATATTTTATAGGTATTTTTGTGTCCTACATATTTTCATTAACATGAATATTTTCCAATGTTACTACCAAGGTATATAATAACCTTAGTTGTAATATAAATTATATGTATAATATAAAAATGTAATAGAGGGCCGGTGAGATAGCTCAGTGGCATAAGCGCCTGCCTGGCAAGCTCGAGGTCCTGAGTTCGACTCCCGGTACCCACATATGAAAAAAGGGCCGGTGATATCGCTCAGCGGCACGGGTGCCTGCTGGCGCATGAGGTCCTGAGTTCGACCTCTGGTACCCACACACACAAAAAAAAATTTAATAGACAGAAAGTTTAGATGTAATTTAAAGTTACTTAACTATTCTCTTTTTATTGGATGCTAATTATTTTCTAATTCTTTATACTAACTAAATAAAGCTATGTATTTTCTTGCATTGCCAATATTCCTGGTGTTAAATTGAAGACCACATTATTTCCCTGTGATAGATTCCTATAAGTGGAATACTGTATGAAAGGACTGAATAATTTTGAAGGTGCTAGTACCTATTGCCAAGTCATTTTCCAGGTAAGTTCTCTACACTTCTATAGTACATGAGAATTTTCACATTATTGCATTCTTTACAGAGTTTATCATTAAAATATTTAAAAAGTTGTATGCGTATATATTCTTGTTTTAATTTATAATTCTTTAATGATAAGTAAAATCGAACATTTTTCATAAAAATGTACCATTCACATTTCTTCTTTAGCAGCTTGCTTTGTTGATATATGAGATAGTCTCTCTTTTTTTTTTTTTTTTTTTTTGGTACGGGAATCAAACTCATGACCTCGCACTTGCCAGGCAGGTGCTGCACCGCTGAGCTATATTCCCAGCTACATATGACATATTCTCTTTCAGCCTCCATTTTATCCTTCTGTTTAGAGTGGCCAAGAAGTTAAACATTTGTATTTTCCCTAGTCTCTGAATGTGAATTGGGTTGTACCAATTGGATACACAAGCATGAGTTTTGGAAGGTGGGAAGGGCTGACGCCATCTTTCTATAGTGGGACTGATCTATTGATTAAAAATAAAGTGGCCAAATAACATACTAGGAAAGAGTTCAGACACTAGTGTTGCCAAATACATAGGTTAAACGAAACTTGTAATGGGAACTCAGAGAAGAAGGTATCACTTCCAAAGAATGTGGTCACAAGAATTTATGTCAAATACATAATGTGGGTGAGATTTCAAATAATCGATTTAGATGAATGAAGATATGCTGATTGGGTAGTGCTGGGAAGTTGATTGCTGTGAGAAAGGAGTGGAGGTGGAAAGATTTTGTATGTAAGAGGGATGGCAAGTGACTTTCTTCAAATACATTTTTATGAGTGTGGGAAGTAGATGTTAAATCAGAGTTTAGGATAACATTTTGGAAAACCTTGAATGTCAGGCTAAAGTTTAACCCGGATGAAGCCACAATAGGGAAATTATATGATCAAGGTGAAACTTGAGTGTGATATTTCAAAAGTAGTATATTATAAGGTAGTTACAAAAGTCTATGAAGGTACAAAGAAGAAACATCCCAGTGCTATAGGATGACACTTCTGGAATTAGAGACTGGGACAGTAGCAGATACCGTTGATGCTCTGCCCAGGTTCGCTTCTGTGTTTCCTTCTGGGAGCTCCTCCCCACAGATCAGTGGCCTGCACCTTTAGGCTGGTTTTTGCAGGCTGCCTGTGTGCTACTGGAGCTGCTCTGCCTACAGATATCTAGTGAGCCGGAGGGCATGGAAGATTGTGGTTCTTCCTCTCTCTTCACCAGCCAAATCTTAGTTACTGTGGCAATTATTTCTGGGAATATTTCTTTATCATTTGTAACAACATCCCTGTCTCAGGATATTGTGTATGATCTCTGACTCAAGAAAATTTCCTAATAAGAACTTTGGCAGTAGTTTAGCTTTAAAACTCTGGAAAAAATTCTCTGGGCATCTTATTATCTGTAGAATATGTTTGATCCATGGCAGTAACTTCTGAGTTTCCTTTCAGTGTTAATAGTTTAAGATCTCAGCTCTAATTTTTCCGTTGGTGTGAGAACTGCAATCCTTAGAGGAAAATCTCTGTCCTTGTGCTTGGCTCCAATATCTCCACTGAATGTTCTAGAGATCACCTTTATTAGTTGTGATGAGAATAGTCATTATGCCAGCAGCTAAGAACAATACATTGGCTTGGGCTCAGTGTGTGTCTCTGTGTGTGTGTGTCTGTGTGTGTGTGTGTGTGTGTGTAATGAGCATGTAGCTCAGTGACAGAGTTCTTATCTAGCATGCATGAGATTCTGGGTTCCATTCCCAGCACCAGAAAAAAACCCCAAAATACTGGTTTCGTAAAAAGTCACTTACTTAACCAGTATAGGTAATGTGTGAAAAATTTAAAAACTATATACAAATGAATGGAAAATTGTTAAATTAGAGATGAATAAAGTGAAAGTGGAAAATTTTCAAAAAAGACAAAGAAAAAGATTTCATTTGAGCAAAGCTAATGAAAGCTAGACGCAAAGACCAAAAGAAAAATGGAAGCCTATGTTTACAACTTATACAAGAAGGATTTAAAAGGGTGACCGGAAGCCTGTTTGAATCAATAAGTATAATTTACCTTACTGTCACTTTGTTTTCTTCAAACAGGCATTACAAAGGTTCTGGGATGTAGTTCTATCAGAACTTAATCTTCTTGGAGCACAAAAATAGGACAATAGCCTTGAGAGGCAAGAATGGGAGGTCAGACATCTTGAAAGCAAGATTATACTTGGGCAAAGATGAAGAAAGCTAAGGGCCCCGGGTATCCTTCTATCAGTGCTTTCCACATTTCTGTCCACATTCTTTTATGGTGTCTGTCCTGAAGATGCCATTACTAGGCAAATCTTCTAAGTGACAATCCCCTACCTCCTTGCCCCAACTGTGGTCTCATTCCCTATGAGTCATATCCAATTCCCAAACTACATTTTTCCTCTGCACCCAACTCTGATAATGTATTAATGGGTAGCAAGGGCTTATTAACTACTTTAAGTAATCTCTGTCACATATTGGCTAAATAACTGATTACCCTCTTGGATAGCAATGATTTAACCCTTAAAGATGAATGCTTAGCATTTTAGTCAATTATAGGTCTGGCTAAGGGAGGAGGATATTTTTGCTCTAAAGTGATTTTTTTTTCCTGGATCCTTTTCCTGAGAGGAACAATGACACAAATCTGTTCAAATATATTAACGTTGCCATATGGCAGAAAGAAATGTATATGCCAACATGTAGGCTGACACATGTGGACCACCAATTCTTTTATTATATATTTTCACTAAAAGGAATGAATAGAGTAAATTTTGTTCTTCTGTTTTTCAAGGTTATTCATTGACCTATATACCTGTTAATCAGTGTAATCTGTTTGTGCAGGAAACTGCAGCTGTGGAAAGATCTTGTATCATAGGAAGAGGGGAGGTTCAAAGAGGCAATTTTCAAATTATCAAGATGGGCAATGGATTCGTTCAGTGTTCCTCAATCATACAAGTGGCTTATTTATTGGCAAGGATGATCCCAAAAGCTCTGGAAAATATGTAAGGGACATAAGTGATGTAAAAAAGTATATATTTTTTTATAAATAGGAATGAAAGCCAGATTACAGTAGGATTCGGACCCAGTAAGAGAAAAATTGGGTCTAAGGAGTTTCATAACTGGTTAGAAGAGTTCTGCTGTACAGCAATGAAAGAAATGGGCCATGGCTGGAGGGGAGAGTGGGCTCCCAAGAGGGTGTTTTATTTTATAATAAGAGAAATAGTTATGCTAGTGGGAAAAACAATAATAGTGCTAAATCGATGATGCAAGAGAAAGAGGGGAAGATTGCTAGACTGATAACTTTGGACACATAAGGAAGAGCACATATGTTGTCCAGAGGTGGCCTTGTTTAGGAGCATAGAAAAAGCATAGTAGAGAGGGCAGAGTATCTGGATGCAGATGAAGGAGGGTGGGTAGAAGTGATGGTGGTGCCTTGTGGGATTCTCTTCAAATTGCTTTAATTCTTGGGAAATTAGAAACAAGATAATAGCTGAGAGTGAGGGTGGGAAGATTTGGTATGTTAGAGGAGACTATAAGGTGAGAAAGAGCTAACTGGTGATTGAGACTTGGGTATAAGCGATGGCCTATGTATGCTAGGTTTCTCCTGGTAGCCAGCATGATATGACTACCTTGGTGACCCCAGGTAGCTGATGATGGCGAGGCTGGAGTATGGAAGATGAGAGTTTTCCAGAGTTCTGAGTGTCCATCTTGGTCTTAGCTGATGGAGACTTGAGGGTGCTGCATGGCGGGATTATATCCAATGCAAATGCTCCCTCTTGACGTACAATGATGTGTCACACACAATATTAATCCCTATTTTATTGAAATTAACATGAATGTTGATTCTGCTCATATAATTATTTTGATCCATTATGGACTGATTCTAGGCTGAATGTTCTATGGCTCTTAGAACAATGCTGCAAGTGGAATTAAGAAGAGCTCATCTACCATATCATGATAGCTGCTAAGCACACCTTTTCTTAATTTCATAAAATAACTAATACAGATAACTACAGTAAATAGCAAAACTAAATTTTACCATCCAAGTAGGGGCATATTTGCAGGTGCCAGAGGCAGTTCTTCAAGTTGCACATCCTCATTGATTTATGTCCTTGTACCTTGTCTTTGAAGAAAATCTTTCAGCAATTCCCTGTCGCATACTGGAAATATCTTCAGATGGAGGGTGACTGGGTCTTTCCAGCACACACTTGATGAATAAGAAACACGGATCATGGGCAGAACATTTTGAGAGTATTCTTCAACTTGAAAGAGAGAATCTAATTCAGGAACAAATACAAATGGCAACTTTCTCATAACAGAAGAGTAAAATGTTTCCATCTTCACACCGTGTTAATGTCAATCAAGGGTGACCTTGATTGGCTGAGAGGTCACTGACTTGGAGACCTGAGAAAACTGTTAGGTCTTGGTGACAGCAGACGTAGGGAAGCAGGAGGACCAATGCCTTTAGGGTGACTATTTGAATCTGGGCAGAATTCTTCACATGAAGCTGATGTTATTAAACCATCTGCTGTAGGTCACTTAACACATAATCCATCCATTAAAGGAAAGTAGTGCCTTTCTAAAACCAAAAGCAGGAGAAAATATGTATTCAAAAACTAATTCCAATTAAGGCTGGCTTTTTCTGTCACTTTTGAGTATGACAGGATCTCATGGTAAGAAACATGCAAATGCCTTGGGGAAATATTTTCCTCAGCTCTCTTGAAAGACAGACTGGGAAGAGAGAAAGGTGGGAGAAGACCCTAAAAGGACTGATGAAAAATGTGCATTTTGAAAGACATGCACTATCTTTCACATTTTGAAAGATGGTCAGTTTCTTAGTGCACCTTTGTCTGTAGGTGAGGTGTCGGTGGCCACGGACGGTGGCGTATTTCCATCTTTCGTCACATGGGCAGAATTGCTGCCACATGGCTGAGTCTAAAAAGATTCTATGCTTTGTGGGACGCTTTTCTCTTTTCATTTTTTCTTTTATTTTTATGTGGGTACCAGGAGTCAAACTCAGGACCTCACGCTTGCCAGCAGGCGCTTGTGCCGCTGAGCGATATCACCGGACCTTTTTTCCTTTACGTGGGTTCCGCGAGTCAAACTCAGGACCTTGCGCTTGCCAGGCAGGCGCTTGCACCACTGAGCCATCTCACTGGCCCTCTCTTTTCATTTATATGGGGCTGCTAGGATTAATTTTTGCCTTTCTGAACTTGTGAAAACAAACTATGAGTGGGTGAAATTTTCCAGAGATGTAATAAAATATTCAAGAAGCAACTCTTATTAAGAAAATGCTGAGGAATTATAACTTAGTCTTAATTTATAATTCTTACTGGAGTATATTTTAAACATTAAATAAGTGGAAAATTTAGTCTAAAAAGAACTATACCCATCTAAATGTAACTTCAAATTACAAGGGTTTCGGGTTGCTGTGTAACAAAGTGAGTGTGAGCCAGATGTAGGTGTCAGGACGTATTTAACACAATAGTTAGATTAGGGTTTTTATTTATTTCACCTGATGGGACAGGTGAGTTTAAAGAATTAACAAATGAGGGAGGATTGTATCAATGGCATATTATTTACTTACATACCCTCAAAATCAAATGAACTTAGTGGATTAAAAAACTTCGTGGAAGCACCCTGAATATATATGATAGTGATCAGCTAATTTGGTTTTATCTGATTTATTCATCAGATGATATTGTGCTTGTGCCATTTGTCAGGAAGTGTGCACACCACTGGACACACAGCAGCAGCCAGTGAAAAATGTGGTTTCTGTGCTCAAAGGCCATTCAGGAGTCAGGTGGACTGGTATTAGACATGCAATTATGACAGCTCCTTTGATAAGCAGGAAGAGTTGTTATCAACACATAAAGGAAGAAACATAACATACTGGAACACAGAAGGAACTGTGTGTGTGTGTGTGTGTGTGTGTGTGTGTGTAGGGGTGTGTGGTAGACAATCATGGAAGCCCACCCTGGGGAAGCAAGCATGAGAGACTGGACTGAATACACCAGCAGGCACAATTAAGGGTAGCCCATACTCTCTCCTTTTGCCTTACTGGTGGCATTTCCATTCAGCAGCTGTGGATGAGCAGTGCCACCTAAGGGCTGAAGCTCTGTAATCTTCTGTTAACTGCAAATTAACTCGCATACATTATTAGCTTTTTCCCAGAGGGCATTTTCCTTATCGTGGCATACTGTGGGGTGTGTAGCACTGAACAGACACACATCCTGAGGTTCCTGTTCTCTGCTCTGCCATGTAAAGAACTATGTTGGGATCATTACTGAATTCACTTGTATTAGTTGCAGATCGAGGAAAATGAATCCTTATACTGCTCACAAGGAATATGCGTTCCAGCACCAGCTCTTTTACATATTCCTGTCTTTATAAATTCATATGTGAAGTTGAAATGATCTTTATTTGGCTGAAATCTGAAGAACTGAAGTGTATTTCTTTGCGGAGAATTCTGTTGTTCTATCAGTGCTGCCTAGGAAGAGTTATGTTCCCAAATAAGATGTCTGAAGCGGATTCCAGAGGGAGAATGTGATGGTCTTGGAGAGACCAAATGAAGAATTGGCTAATGATGCCGAAGTAGTAGTTAGAAAGTAACGTGTACATTTTTCTTTGCAGCAGCAAACAGCTTGGGAAGAATTAGGAAGAGCTATTCCTGACTGGTGGGACTTGAGCAATCAGCCCATTAGAAAAAAAAATCCTAAAGCAAGAACAGATGTTTAAGGTTGAAAGGACAAGGTCATGAAATATGGGGACTTGGCTATGAGCCCAGAATAGAGGTGGAAGAATTTCATAGGGGATGCCTGGAATGCTGTAGTTTGGGGATGAGTTGCTGCAGGGAAAGTTTCAAATTGAACCTAGTGTGTGTCTGGTTCTGAGTGGCTAATGGCTCCATGTCTCTGCAATGAACGTGGCTCTGAGATATAACTCTGCCTTTCGCTGAGGGTAGAAATTTAAGACAACTTGCAAAGTCACTACAGCATTAACAGAGCTACTTTACCAGCTACATGAGAGAAAGTGTGGTTGAAAGAAGCATCTCTAAACACTTCAACTAAGCTGAGTAATGGTGTAAAATGGGAAGGGCTGGGAATCCTTCATCCACGGAGGAGAAATAGTTTATGAAACTGAATGTCAGATCCTAACTGTTATCCATGTAGGTAGTTTCTATCCTTGTCTTGTTCTGGAGCCATGCTTTTCTCCAGGACCAAGACTAGCCAGTAGCCCAGACATGGCAGTTTGTGTGGGGCCATGCTAGCTCCAGGGGGTCTGTGCCGTGTGAGGAGGCACGGTGAGGGAGCCGTGGAGATTCACTCTTGGTCCTCAAGGCTTGTCCACTTCTACAGGTAGATAATGGCTAAGTAGATAGAACAATTTTAGATACCGGGATGTTGTTCAGGAAGGGATTGAAAGTGTGGCACAGAAGGTGATGTCATTTGCATCTTCCTAAAAATGAAAGACTGAATTTGTGTCATAGAAATTAAACAAGATGAGAACTTTTACTTGATTAAGCTTAATTGTGGATAAATAAGCTCCCAGGAAGACACTTGCAGTGTATCAGTTCATCGTCTAGGCTCATCTTACAAATCAGGAAGCTCTCTGGGCTCATGGTGGACAGTCTTTGGACGTGGGTGGGATAGTGGACAGTCTTTGGACGTGTGTGGGATGGTGGGTGGTCTTTGGACCTGTGTGGGATACATCTCCTTGGGCAGGTGGTGGCAGATGCTCCCATCTACTCCTAAGCCAGATAGAGGGTATTTGACAGGATCCTCTCCAAGCTTTGAAAGCCGCATCTTGGTGACACACAAAAGACTAGTGCCAAGGTTAGGTCCAAGAAAGCTCAAGTAGATTACAGCCTTGGGTGGATCTGACTTCAGGAAGCAACTGGAGGTGAGTGTTAGAGATACAACAAAGAATGAGCACCAAGACTGAGTTTTGCCCAGGACACGGGACCAGGACTATCTTGGGAAAACTAGAATGGTTGGTCATCCTAGATGTCCACTGAGTTTGGATTGCATTCCAAGCTTTGTAAGGGAAGGAAGGCCTGAGCATTTTCTGTGGGTCCCTCCTACATGGAAAAGAAAGCAAGCATGAGGTCACCCTGAGTCTTGTCCAATAGGGCCATCTGGAGGAATGAAGTAAGGTCAGTAGAAAGCATTTCAGAGTATGTATACCCAGGGACTGAGAAAGGAAAGCACTTTGAAGTATACCCACCCAGGAATGGCCTCTTGAAAAAGATATTTATTTGGCCTGGGGGCAGTATAATTGTAGGCCAGGGTGTCTACATGGTACCTCTGAAGCCCATGCAAGCAACTCTGGAGAGAAAAATCACCTTTATAAATCTGCTGGGTGCCACGTAGGCATGTGGCTTTTGTTATATGGCAGCCCTAGAGTGTGGGAAGTCACCCAACCAAGGAAAAATTGACCTGGCCTCACTCCTTCCTGCTTCACCCCTGCAAAAAATGAAACTATATCTTGAAGTCAACTAGGGGGAGAAGTCTCTTGTGTGAAATTGCAGAGAAGTGTCACATGGCTGCAGACGAACTGTAGGAAAGGGAAAAGATGTAACACCAGGACAAGTGAAGATATAATTTCAATTAAACTCTGTTTTTTTGACCTCTTGGACTGGATGTTCTCATAACTACATTCATTGCTGCCTAATGTATGGAGAGTTTACCTATTACCCAAGAAGATGAAGCATTCATGCCTGGCAAAAGAGTTTTCAAAGGAAACATAGAATTCTGTCCACTAAATGCAGTTTAAAGGAAACTGGAAGGAGGCTGAGACAGGAGGATTCCAAGTTTGAGCCCAATCTGGGCAACTTAGTGACTTAGCAAGATCCTATCTCAAAATGTAAACAAAGGAAGTTATGCTATTAGTATTCTAATGAGAATATATACAATAAATAATGCAGAAGACGTCAGGCTCATTCTGAGAATATACCTCCTAACCACGTCAGCAAATATTATTATGTTAGCTTTCTGTTTCCATTTTGGAAGAATCCCATGCACATTGCTGTTTGGCATCCCCATATTGGTCCCCATATTCTCAAGGCCATGCTTCACAGTAGTCTGCAAATTTCAACTTAACATGGAAATAAATACGCCAGCCTATGAAGGGCCCCCTTAGGAGAAGGAGTGTTAAATTCTTCCCTCTTCCCAAATAGGAGTCCAGAGCATTTATCACAGCCAGAGGCAATGCATGAAATGACTGTAACAAACAAATGAATGAGTACCCAATAAATCACAGTAGCTTGATTAATCAATAAAGATATTGACTTTTTTAGTGATATTTCACTTTCCCTCCCCCTCCCACAACTAAGAGATTTTCACAGGCCACTGAAAGATAAATTTATCTTCCATTCTTTGGGGCTTGAATTTGACCCAGTGTAATAGGAATTGATCATTATCTAAATGTTGTTTTGGCTGGAGTGTTGTAATTCGCTGTACTACAACATCTAGAGTTGCTTATACAAATACCATCATCTCTAGTTACATCGTTTTGTAATACAGACTAATGTTTCTTATCAGGAATCCCCCTGGAACTCCTTTCCCAATTATATGTCAATGGGGAAAAATAATACCGATTAATGATAACAGCGTTAACATAGAGGAAGCATGCCCGGGAAGACTGTTGTTTACCAGGAACAAAAGACCAGATGCAGTGCTACAACGCTCAGTGCCTCACATTATCTATTTCCTGCAGAAGGAATGGCCCAGCTCCACAGTGGGAAGCATGGGTTCCTTCCCATGTGCCTATCACCAAGGATCACTTGAGGCAGAATGTTAGCAGGCTGCTCCTGCGGAGGGAACAGGGCACCTTCCAGGCACAGTGCAGGTCCACCCTGCCCCACTCTGACCTCCCTGAGGGCTGAGACGGCCTCCTCATTCTTTCATTGGCCCAGGGCAGCCTTAGAAAACAGTGCCAATTTATCCAAGGTTTAAAGCAGTAAAATCTAAAATACAGACAATTCCATGATTTATCATTTTTTTCTTTTCAGCATGGAAAATGGTGCTATTTGCTAATCCCTGTGGATGAATCCCAAGCAATGCTATTTACATTACTTCTGATTAAAAAATTCTCAGCCTATTAACTGGTCTTTTATCTTTGGGCATATCTTTAAATTCTGGTATGCCTTTTTTTTTTTTTTTTTAAACCTCAGGACCTCGTGTGCCAGCAGGCGCCTGTGCCGCTGAGTGATATCACTGGCCCTTTTTTTTTTTTCATATGTGGGTTCTGGGAGTCGAACTTGGACCTTCACGCTTACCAGGCAGGCGCTTATGCCGCTGAGCCATCTCACCGGCCCCTGTTTTTGTTTTTAATTAAAAACTCATTTCTTAAATTTCTTCTCATTCCCTTGGAGATCCTATCCAATCAAATTATTTAAATACCATTTATATACTGAGAGGCCCCAAGTCTTTGTCGGTTTTATCTGTACCTCAGATTTATGTCATTCAGCTGCTAATATTGCAACTCTATGTAGATGCCCTGTTGCGTGTAAGATGTTTGTCTTAATGTGTAGGATGGATTCATCTGCCCTCACAGCTAATCTCTCCCAGTTGTCCCTATTTTAGTGAGTAGCCTCAATATTGACTTGTTTTTCTAAACCAATAGTGACTCAATCCAACCAAGCTGACAGAAAGCATTTTAAAAGGCAATCTAATCATATATAAAACCTTCAACACCTTCCTGTAGAACTTAAATTCCACGTTGTGGTCTTCGAGGCTTCACAAGCTCTGGCTCCTCTCTATCCCTCAGGCCTCTTCTCATTCTGCTTTCTATAGCAAACTTCCTTCCTTTCTTTCCTTGAACACGCTGAGGTAATTCCTGCTTCACACACTTTGCCCTACTCTTCCTTCTCCCCGAGTATGTTTTACTCCACATTCCTTACATCAGGTATAATATCACCTCTTCAAAGATGCAATTTCTAACTCCCCTGTCCAAGGTAGGTCCTTCTAATACTCTGGTAATATCATAGTCTCCTATAGACCACTGGTCTCAATATGTAATTATTTTATTCACTGGTTGATTTAGTGGCCTCCCCAGGCCCCTCAAAAAGTGTTTCTCAAGGCTACAAACTACATCTCTTGTTGATCATCAAATCCTCAATGCCTAGGCCAGCTTCTGGCACCTACAGACATTTGAGCATATTATTTGTTGAATAAAAAAATATTAAAAATGATGAGTAAATTTACTAAATGACTGGCCCCTCTTCAAATGTCTATTGGCAATGCCTGAGCTAATGATGGTGCAGGGTGAGTGCAAAGCAGAGCTGGTAACACCATAAATAGGAGTAACTTTGCTGAAAGGCCATTTGGTAATAAAAAAATAGAAAATATGTTTGCTGTATGATCTAGGAACGCCACTTTCAGAAAGTAATCACAGAAAGGGAAGAGATTTATGCCCGAGAGTATATCATAGAGCCATTCATAATAGCAGCAAATTGGAAATAACCCAAACATCCATTAAACTGGTTTAGTAAATTATAATACGTAAGTATAATTGAATAATATGTGATCATTACAAATGGCTAGATCTATATTTATTGACATAGATGAATGTCCATGACAGATGGTTGAATAAAGCTCTCATATATATATATATATATATAAATTTTACGTACATATATCCCCTCACACAAAGTTGTTTTTACATTTAACTATATGTACCTATAAATCTAGGGAGAAAATGGAGGAACGTTTATCCAAAGGTTAATAGTGGTTATGAAAATGCAAGTGATTTTTGCTTTTTATTAGTTTTTTGTTTTTTACAAGTAGAAAGTAAACCTACTTCTTCTATTAACAATAAAAATACAGAAGTAATAAGTAAAGCTATCATTACCTTTCTCAAACTGTTAATATTTCATTTAGGCATAGTTCATGTGTAGTCACAAATAAGGTTGCTCTGTAGTTTTGTTTTATGGTTGGTTTGTTTATTTTTTTCTTGTGGCAGGTTTTTGGTACCAAGGTTAGCCAGTTAAATACAAGAATAACTGTGAAGATCTTTTTTTGTCTTGTTTTTATGTTCCAGAGCAGTTTAAGTATTATAGAAATGATCTAATTATTAGCTATTCAAATGTCCTTGGGCAAACCACTCAGGACCCTTTCTGTCTCTTTTAGACAAAAGCTTTCTTTCCCCCAATAAATATTTTCTGCTCTTTAAAAAAAATGTTCAAGATATACACACAGAAATGAGGAAGCCAGTACATACTTACTTGACAACGTGGTAAATGTCTTCTGTGACTATTGAACTATTCTGAATTATTACTCAGTTGTTAGATTAGGGACTGATATTTTCTCAAAAATTCTTTATTTTCAAAGATGTTGAGACAAATTTAACTTTTAAATTTTACTTTATTATTATTTTATAAATTAACCAATTATAGTTGTACATCTTTTTTTTTGGTACAAATGACATTTATACTTTGTTTAGTGATCAACTCAGGATGTGTAAGCTATCAATTATTTCGAATATTTATCATTTCTTTGTGATGAGAATATTCAAAATCCCTTCTTTTAGCTTTTTTTTTTTTTTTTTTATGTGGGTACTGGGAGTCGACCTCAGGACCTCAAGCTTGCCAGCAAGTGCTTGCACCCCTGAGCGATATCACCGGCCCTTATTTTTTCTTTTATGTGGGTTCCGGGAGTCAAACTCAGGACCTCGCGCTTGCCGGGCAGGCGCTTATGCCACTGAGCTATCTCACCGGCCCCTCTTTTAGCTGTTTTGAATTATGCAGTAAGGTGTTATTGCTATAATCACTTCCATGTGTAAGAGGCTACCTTCATTTATTCCATCTGGCAGTGACTTTTTACCCAATCCCCTTCCACCACTCCCTACTCTCTCCAGCCTCTGATGACTGTATTCTCTACTCTCATTCTATGAGTCCAGCTCTTTCAAATTTTGCATATGAGAGAAATTATACAGTGTTTGTCTTCTGTGCCTCAACTTTTATTTCAAAAATAAAATATAATTCTGATGATTTCTTTCTGTTTTTCTATTTTTTCTCAATCATCCTCACTAAGGTAGTATATCATTTATTTGTTTCATAGTGACAGCTCTCTGGTGAAGTTATTTCACTGAATTTCTATTTCTATTACAGTACTTCACATGTTTATCTATATGAATAAGATTCTAGTGATCTTAAATTTATTCTATCTTTTCTAAATTTTTTGAGGTAAATATTTTTTTTTTCATCTGAATTAGTAACAAATTAACAGAGTAATCACAGTGATGGCGAACCTTTTAGAGCTTTCAATGATAACAAATAGCCCACTGCAGGCTGCGTGCCATATGTTCACCAGCACTGGACAAATGCATCTGCGTTATGGAAAGTAAAAGTCAGTAAATCTCATTCACCAGCTTCATTTATGTAAGATGAATAGAGGAAAACCAAGAACAAAAGTTTAGATTGTATAATTTAAAACACAGATTTTATAATTTTATCTTAACAAAATTTGAATAAATGATCATTTATAAATAAAGTTTTAAAATATTTTATTTTCTTTGAGGAAAATATTCTGTAGCTGGTGATATTGAAAAGAGAACAATGTAACAACAGGAAAGATTTTTTTGGAGAGTTGTCTAATTTTATTTATTTATTTATTTATTTTATGTGGTTACCGGGACTCAAACTCAGGACCTCGTGCTTGCCAGGCAGGTGCTTATGTCACTGAGCTATATCACCGGCCCAAGTTGTCTAATTTAAGACAAGAGCAAACTAAAGATTGCATTCTATGAAAATCAAATGGCTTTAAGAGAAGACAAATGCAAACATTTCTACAAAATTCATAGAAATAATATATGGAAATTCAAGAGAAGCTCCACAGAGTTCTACCATGAATCTAATAGAACAAGAGAGAATGGGAGAAATGAAATAAACATAGTCAAATAAATTTTAAGACAATTCATTCTGTCAAAGATTTGAGGATGAAACAAATTGCTGAAAGCTGACCTACATTTAGATAAATCTTGTTGACACTTTGGGGTTTTAATTATAAATGTGAAATCCCTTGGTATTGTGCAGAAAATCAGATTGTCTATGAAGGCAGATCCACCAAGGTAAAATTTCTGCGCAGCTCTCACTGGCTGAGGGTCCTTTCTCACTCTCTTAAAAATAATTGACTTTCCCAACAGGTGTATGCACCTCTATTAGGAACGGTAACATCCACTCTTGCTCTCCTTGCTCAGTTTGTTCCTGCCGAATGGACGTGAGGGATGCTTTAGCTAAATCTTTGTGGATTCCCGAATCTGGTCATTTCCTGAGGCTTTAGACTGCCGATTTATTACTGTCTTTAATAAATCGATAAACTTCTTCTGCTTTGAGTTGGGGTGGAAAGGGGTTTAATTAAGTTAAGTTGGAAGAGCCTTTCATTTACTCTCTTCACAGGGTTTTTTCATCACCTCTAGCAGTTATAGTTTGTTAGGTCTTGGCTTTAGTGTGGATTAATCTGTATTATACTTCATGAGAATTCCTTGAAACTTCTGGCTTGTGGATGGCACTCTCGTCTAACTTCCAGCAATGATTGCAGATGACTCTATTCTTTAACTATATAAAGGGGAGTGTGTAGAGGGAGTAAAGCCCAAGAATTCAGAAGCCTTTTTTGGAACACAAATGTTCAAGCCAGCCCCTGTGGAGGCATCTGTTCTTGTTTGTCAGTGCCCTGGTGATGGGGGTGGTGGTGCTGAGCAAGGAAAAGGGTGACTTTTGACTTAGGCACATGCCCCTGAGGCAATTTTCCCCCAGAGAACTTACCTGATGACTTGTTTTCTGAAATAAGTATTAATATATAATTTATCTATTTAAGAATTTAGGCAGCTGGGTATGGTGGTATACACCTGTAATCCCAGAACTCTGGGAGGCTGAGGCAGGAAGATGGGAAGTTCAAGCCCAGCCTGGGCAATTTAGCAATTTAGTGAAAACTTGTCTCAAAATCAAATGATGATGATGATGACAGGCTGAGGATATGGCTCAGTATGAAAGCCCTGGGTTCAATCCCCAGTACTGAAGAAAAAAACAAACCCCCAAAACCAAACAACAAAATAACAACAAAAAACAAAAACAAAACTAACATTTTCTGAATCTTTATAGATTAGTCTCACCTATATCAGTGTTTTCTACTTAATCCCAAATTTGCCTCCCATGGTTATTTTTGGTACTATTTTTTTTTTTTATTACGAGACAAAGACCAGGTTTATATAGCAAAGTCAGAAGAAACTCTCATACCTCAGTTTTATTGCTAGAAAAAGCCCCAAATTGCTGAAGCTGTGGGAAAATTGTTCAATGGCTATATTAAAGTAAAGAGCAAGAAAAGACAATACCAATTTCAGCTGCTGAGGAAGCAGCTAGTCCTGCCAAGAAATAAGCCCCACTCGACAAACGAGACTAATCTGTGCCTTCAATATAAATCTGAAGCTATTCAGAGGAAGACACGCTTGTTTCTTTCTTTTCGTTCTATGCTTAAAATCTACCATCAGGTCAGGCAAGTATATATTTGGGAGAGACAATATCAGAAATTGTCAAGGAAAGGTCACAAAGCACTGTACTTAGTGCCCTAAAGGCACACTTCGAGATCCACACACTTCCTCTGAGGCTGACTGCTTGCATACATAAAGTGCACACAGATCAATTCTGATAGTTTTAAAAAGCAAATTTATGACTACAGAGAAGAGAAAGTGATGTGTTTTTAGCAACAACATCACTGCCATTGCCCCTGATGGTTTAGTTCATACTCAGGTATAGCTGCCTTCTCTGGGGATACAACTTTTTCATGCTAATTCCTCTTTTAGCCAAAACCAAATCAAAACAAAACAAACAAACAAACAAAAAAAACCTGACACTGAGGCAATTAAGTAACGACCATATTTTCTAAAGGACCACTTGCTTATCAGGTCCCATCAGTCTCTTTGTGTCCATTTTCTGGGAAAAGTAGGTGAAGCTTTATCAATCCAATTCAAAGTTTTGTGAGGAGTCAATTCATGTCAGCATCCTTCTTGTTTGGTGCCTCCATTTCTACTTTCTGTGTGGTCTCTATTGCATTTTAGATTCTAGGGGTAGATTAAATCCAACAGTAAGCTGTAGCCAAAGACCAGTAAGAAACATGTATGTAATGGTCATCTCTTTGTGTAACGTATTCTCTTTCATCATTTGTAAGTATATGATTGAAGATAGCATCTTGGGGGCCGGTGAGATCACTCAGTGGCATAAGCGCCTGCCTGGCAAGCGCAAGGTCCTGAGTTTGACTCCCAAAACCCACATAAAGGAAAAAAAGGGCCGGTGATATCGCTCAGCGCCACAAGAGCCTGCTGGCAAGCGCTAGGTCCTGAGGTCGACTCCCGGTACCCACATAAAAAAAAAAAAAAAAAAAAGATAGCATCTTGGAATACATTGGCATTCAAATCTGTGCACTTGGATTCATGCTTAGAGCAGTGGGTCACACTCCCAGGGGGTCTCAAGGGGGTCTCAAGGGGGCTCAGGGTTGCCAGCCTCTGGAGTGATACTACAGTGGTTGGAAGAAAAGCTATGATAGTCTGGATATAGCACTGGAATACTGAGGGTAATGGAGTGAAGCATGTAGGGATCTAACAATGAAGTCTTCTGTCCCCTTATTTGTAAAATCTATCCGGAATCTTACAATGCTTTTTTCTTCTTCTCCTTTTGTAAGTAGACAGGTGTGGCTTTTTTTTTTTTTTTTTTTTGCAGGGTTTCACTATGCAGTTCAGGCTGGCCTTGAATTCACTTTGTAGCCCAGGCTGGCCTCAGACTCATAGTGATCCTCCTGCCTCAGCCTCCCAAGTGCTGGGATTACAGGTATGTGCCACCACCCTGGCATATAAGTAGGCGGAGTGTACTTGGTAAGACATCAGGCTCACCAGATACACCCTTTTCCTTCTTTTGCCAAATCTGTGACTGCATATTTTTCTGCTTTAACCTCTTTATCTTCAATTTTTGAATCTACAACTGTGTCATCGCTCAAAGATCTTGAGTCATAGAAAACTGCTTCTAGTCCTCTCCCGCCGCTAAGCTATGCTGGGTTCTCTCGGAGCTCAGTGTAGTGGTAGCGGTGTTGTTTTTCATCTAGACTCTGGGCAGAGTGGGCCATTGTGGTTATGATTCTCTGTAAGAGAAGTTAATCTGTGAATAACTTGGAAAACCTGACAGTTAAGATCATTTGGAACTCTACTGATTAATCATCCTTTGTTTTTTATGGCAAAGTTCCTTATGCTATACCCATTTTTCTCTGAGGAGTTTTTAATCATGATTCTCTGTCCTTCTATCTGAAAATAGTTTTTTTTTTATTAACTTTTAAAATGGAATTGAGATAAGACAGTCTCTGGAATTTCTACTATTGGTGACAAATTGCAGTGATGATAGTTGTCTCTTTGTATCTGCAGGTTTTGTATCCACAGATTCAATCAACTGTGGATTGAAAATATTTGAAAAATAATGTCTGTACTGAACATGAATAGACTTTTTATCATTATTCTAAAAGCAATACAGAATATCAACTATTTACATAGCAGTTACATTGTATTAGGTATTATATAGGATCTAGAGATGATTTAAAGTACAGCATATAGAGCGATATATAGGCTATATGCCATTTTACATGATAGACATAAGCACTTGAAGACTTTGGTATTGGTCCTGGAACCAATCCCCTGTGGATATATTAGTTTATTTGTATGTAAGTTTTCCTTATAGTTGTTTATTTCTTGGGCTTTGCTCAAGGTATTAGTACTTTAACTCCAGTAAGTATTTGGTCTCACCAGAGGCATTGTTGTGATTCTTAAAGTATGCCTTTAGGATACTGAGTATCTTGTGTCTCTTTCTTTATTGAAAATTTCTGCTGTTGTCTCTCCTTAAAGGCAATATATATTGGTCTGACATGATGGTAGATTTCATGTCTACAATTGTCTGGAAGAAAACAAGTGTGTCTTCCTCTGAATCACTTCAGATCCACATTGAGTGCACAGATAATCTTTTTGCTGTGTGTGTCTGGATTTTTCATGACCAGCATTCTAAAGGCACAAGCAGTAGTGGGTGCTTTTTAGCAGTTGAAATTGTCATTGCCTTTTTAATATTGCTCTTTGATATTTTCAATGAGCAATATTCCTAAGGATTTAAGAAATTTGGGGTCCTTTCTAGCAACAAAACTCTGATGCATGCAAGGTTCTTCTGATTTTGGTATATGAACCTGGTTTTTATTTTGTTATCAAAAATAGTATGCACTGGATTTTTGGAAATACTGTAGAGCTTTTGCAAATGGGAAGGGCAAGAAAAGCTGGAGGGGGCAGGGAGGGCTGGGAGGGAAAGGGACAAAGAAGAAATTGGGGTGTGTTATGTACATGTACAAACTCCCCCATGATAAATGTACCCATTATGTACTTCAAACATGTACCGATAAAGATATATTAAAAAATAAAAAAGAAGCACACCAGATGCAAATTTTTAGTTAAATGAAAAACAGGGACTTTATGTAAGAATAATTCATAAATGGCTCACAAATAAACATCAACCAATAACTTTTGCATTTCAGAATATTTGTTCATTTTCATAAATTCTTAAATGCATAAATGCATATTATATTTGATGGAACATACATGACCAAAGTCAGTCATCTTGGGCCGGTGAGATGGCTCAGCGGCTTAAGCACCTGCCTGGCAAGCGCAAGGGCCAGAGTTCGACTCCCGGAACCCACATACGAAAAAGAGGCCGGTGATATCGCTCAGCGGCACGGGCGCCTGCTGGCGCGCGAGGTCCTGAGGTTGACCCCCCCGGTACCCACACAAAAAACAAAAACAAAAACAAAAACAAAAACAAAGTCAGTCATCTTCAGAGTTCCATAGCTTGTGGGAGAATGAACTGAATTCTCTGTGAAGATCTTAACCTAAAGATGACCTTGAATCAGTTCTAGATACAAGCAAATTGATCGCTGCCTTACAGTCAATGGAATCGTTTTGCTTCCCTCAATCCTTCCTCCTTAGCTTAAGCATCTCTAGAAAAAAAGAGGAGGCTCTAAGTGCTGTGTTGATTTTCATGTCTGTATTAGTCTAAAACTAGGAGAGAATGATTTGCTCTTTCCCGTTAAATTAAAACCAATACATTCTTTCCATTGCAAACTATGAATCACTAGTTGATAAACCTGGCCATGGTCCCCAAACCTTAGGATGACTCTTGCAGAGTTGAAGTCTGTTTAAGATCCTTGAGGACTCAGTGAATTATTTCCTTGCCTCTAGAATAATTTTCCTGCCCTTACAGAGAAATCTAAATCAAGCCTCACCTGAATTCAGTCTGCTTAGTTTTTCTTTTTCTTTTTTTTTTTTTTTTGTTTTGTTTTTTAATGCTATGGTAATCTGGTCCAAACCTTCCTAGCCTTTTGCTGGAGTCCTGATTCCTGCACAGGTTCTCAGAGCTATCGTTAGCTTCCTCTTGGTCCGTGCCTTTACTGGAGGTTGTCCATTTGACTTTCGAAATCCACTTCTTAGCCGGTGTACCTTCCTGTGTACCCCAGAAAGCTGATAGTTTGGACTGCATTGTCTGGCCTTCCTTTTCCTCTAGTTTCCAGGCAGGTTTGAGAGATAGGAGGCAATTGTAGAAATTGGAGGGTGGGATAAGAGATACCTATTCCCCAGACTCTCTTCTTGTTTAACCATCTCTGTAGTGCTAGTATTCTACTGTCACGAATGACATCTGTTCATCAGCCCTTTCTGACTGCATCAGGGCTCCTCCAGCTCCAGTTATAGCTCCAGCTCCTTTCCCAGGGTGGACTGAATAATGGTCCCCAATAATATCCATGTGTCCTGAACCCATAAATATTGCCTTATAGGTAAAAGGTGTTTTTGAAGGTATGGTTAAGGATCTTGGAGATTTTGTCCTGGATTTTCTATTGGGCCCTCAATGTAGTTATAATTAGACTTTCCTTGAAAGAGGGAGATAGTGGGGCATATGACTACACACAAAAGAGAGGAAACCCACACAAAGAAAGCAGAGTGAGAGATCCAGAGATGCTGGATTTGAAGATGGAGGAAGGGACCTGGAACCTACAAATACTGGAATACAGCTCTAGATGCCGGAAAGGGCAAGGGAGGGGATTGTCCCCAATGCCTTCCAAAGGAGAGCAGCCCTGCTGACACTTTGATTTTAGCCTTGTGAATTTTACATTGGGTTTCTGGCCTCCAGAATTATAAGAGAAAAACTTTCTGTTGTTTTGGGACAGTAGGTTTGAGGAAATTTTTGCCTTTGCAACAATAGGGAACAAAAATACACTCCCCTTGCCCTTTCAAGCCTCCTGGACGTTGTTCCTGCTATTGTCAGCTCCAAGGTGCTTCACTCCCCTCACCTCATTATTCTCCCTTAATCTGTCCTTACCTTTGAAAGAAGCTCCATTTATTATACTCTGTTGAATCACCTTTTAGAGTACTCCACTTGTGTCCTGCTGGGACTCTGATTGATACACTCTTTTCCTCTGCCAGGGCCGGGAAAATTATGGCTAGAAGTTCTCATTTAAATTTCAGTGATTTCCATGAGGTCAAGGTAAACGAGTTTTGTTGTTGCACCTTTTTTTTTTTTTTTCAGATGGATTAATTAGCATAGAAACATTGTCAGTCAGTATTTGGGAAAAGTACCACTGAAACAAAAAATGAAAGGATGTAAAATGCTGTCTTTTATATGTATGCAAATACACTATAATATCTGTGTTACATATGGTCTCACAAGCCTTATACAAATCATATTTATTTTGTCAAAGCAAGTATTTATTTTGCCAACCATAACATGAAAAAATATGAAGAGAATTCATTCTTCAAATGTTTCAAATGGTATGTGAACTTTTGAACATGGGCCTTCTACAAATGTTTTCTTTTTTATTGCTAGCTTGTAAGTAAGTAATGGTTTTAGATTCCATTGCACATATACACACTCACAAGGCCCAACCATTTATCTTGTGGCATTTCAGTCTCACTAAAGGAATTAAAAGTCAGTTTGTGGTTTTTCAACTATAGAACAGAAGCGTATTAAATGATACTAAGCTAAGATCCAGAAGTAACCTATAAGCTGTAGAATTTCTGCCCTTATGCCCTTATAGCACAACAAAATGTGTTATCCTCTGCAGGATTGATTTAATAGCTTTTTATAGATCTGAACCAAGCAATTATGTCCAAACCTTAGCTATGCTGACCTTTCTTTGCATTGTTTTTACTACTATAGAAAGTATTTTATACATAGTGCTAGGCTCTTAGCAGTGGCATAAGCACACACTATCCCCAAACTCTAAGTTTTAATCGTTCGCTTTAACTCTTCTGTTCTGAACAGAAAGTTTTGCTAAGAAAAACTAAAAAGCAGTTAACAGAACTTTCAAGGTACATAAAATGGTATTTTACATGAGTTCAGTGAAATACTATTTATTTTTCTTTTCATTTATAGGGCCCTTGATCGATTGATTTTTGGTAGTCCTCCAAATAACAAAGTTTCTATTCCATACACTGGCAGTTGTCTTCCACCCAACCATTCCTCTTGAGCATATTTTAATTTCTTTATAGCACTATTACCTGCAAGATAATCTTGCTTCATGTATTTATTTGTTTTGGAAATTGTCTGCTCCATAAGACTATAAGGTCCATGAGGATACCTGCTCTATCCCTAGATAAAAGTTGGTAAGTGATTTTATGGTAAAAATTAAAAAAAGTTATTAAATGAAACTGATGTAATCAGTTTTGGCACTTAGATGGTCAAATCATTCATGTCATGGGTTATTTTGGTGACAAATATGTTTATAACACTATATATTTCCTTTGCAAAAAAATTTACTATAAAAGAAATGCTTTAGTATGTTAGGTCAATAAGTATGCTCCAGACAGATTTCATCATCAAAGGAAATACAGAGTCAAGGCCATGCATCGTCCATCCAGAAAGTTCCATTGTTCAGGAGCCGCGGATAAATGCTTGTTACTATCAATGCTTTACTTTAAGCAATTTAAAAACATGCTATAACGCCCACCCCTTGTACTCTCAGAGTGAGATCAAGGATTAAAAAGCTCCAAGAGTTTCCAATCTCAGTGGAAAATTGGCTGTCACATGGAACAAGATATACACTAACCAATTTTGCCGTGCAATTGGGTTCTTAATGAAAGCAGCATAAAACAAAACTGCACCCTTCTGTATTTCATTTGTGCATTTTGTACCTGGAATAAAATGTAACTGCTGTAAATCTTTAAGTTGGGTTCAATAAAGCAATAATACTGTACTGTGCAAACTGACCATTTAGCTTAACAACTGATTTGTTACACCATTAACTTGTCCTCTACCTTGTCTTCAGGCTTTTTGCTAACTGAGTGGTTGTTAACTACTGTAATGAACAGATGCTTTCAAGGGGAAAAACATCTTAAACTGGGAGGTTAGTGATACTGCTGACTGAAATCTTAAAGGTTGCTATGGAATAATGAATAGGTTTTAACGTTACTGATGTTTAAGAGCAGAGGCATTGTAGGACCTCAAAAAATTGTTTTAGATGTGAAATCCACCAAAGTAAAGGCATGTAGAGTCTTGTTAGGAATTTTCAATTGGCACACAACAGGTCGGATGTTTTAGCTGCTGATTAAAAAGTCTCTGTAGTCAAATTACGGAAATTAGTACTATCATTAGGCATAGCAGCCATGGCATTTATGTTCTCTTTTTGACCAAACTACTTTCTGATGTAAAAATTGCTCTCACATCCTCTGAAGAAATACATAAAGCTATGGAGATGGTCAATTCGGAATTGGCAGAAGCTGATGGGAATGTGCAGTGTCCTCTGGGATGCCCTGAACACAGGGAAGAGAAAGGATGGCTTGAAGCCAGTGCTTAGAGTTGGAGCAGGGAAAGACGCATTTGCTACCTGCAAGGTCATCAGCTTGGATGTCAACAACAGAAATCATATTGTGTGTTTCTGTGTAGTACAATTGTATCAACTTCTCGAGAAATAGAACCAAAACCTTCATTTTCTAGAAGAAATGCCAATATATTATAATTGGAGATTTTGCAATAAACAAGGGCCATTTCCTCTTGCAAAGCAGATTCAGCTCAGAATTCTTTCAGAGAACAAACTACCTGGCAGGTTTGCTATATGATTTGCCAAGATTATATTAGTCAACTCTTTCAAAAATATATTAAGTGAAAACAAAATGAAGCCATAAATGTGTTGAAGGGAAATGCCCACGAATACTTACATAATTCTGAGGTAGGAATGTTCTTACAAAACTTTCTCCCTATGGTACTAAATGCAAAAATCACAGTAGAAATGTTTATACACTTCTACTACCAAAAACTTAAAAACAAATTTTGGAATGCAAAGAAACTAAGTAACAAGGCAAACTAGAAACTGGATAATAATACTTATATATAACAGGATGAAGGTTAATTTGCTAATAGTCAGATATGGGAGCATATGCATATAATCTTAGCACTCTGGAAGGCCGAGGCAGGAGGATTGAGTTTGAGCCAGCCTGAGCAACTAAGCAAGTCCCTGTCTCAAAATCAAAACTAAAAAGGGCTGGGAATGTAATTCAGTGTGAAGGACTTGGGTTTAATTCCCAGTACTGCACACATGCACAAAACATATATACATACATATATGTATATATATAGAATACAAATATCCATATATAAAAATTTCTGTATGGAACAAGTAAGAATATTAATAATATTGCTAAATGAGAAAAGCAGTGGCACCATAGACTGTACAATATGATAAATATATTTTTGTTTTAAACTTAGATGATTAGGATGACATTCTGAAAGGCTAAAAATTAAAGTATTTAAAATGATCATCTCTGGTTGACAATATCTTCTGTGTTTTTCAATGTTGAAATTTATCTAAACCAAGCACAAATTACTTATGTAAAATTAAAAAGAATTACATGAAAGTGTATTAAATGTACTGGAAATGTGTCTTGGGTGTCAGACTGCTGCTTTTTAAAATAATTAAGTTTGTTGGCACCATTTAGACATACATAATGATCACATTCATCACAGGGAATTTGTATCTGTACCTAATGTATCTTGATTCCTCTCTTTTTTCCTGTTCCCCTGTCCTCCCTTCAATTACTCTTCCCCTTTATTTACAAAGCTTTGTTTCCACTTTATCCCTCTTTCCTCAGTTTTTTTCCTTTTCCCTTCCTTCCTTTCCCATTCCCCCTCCCTATTTTTGTTCCTTCCGTTTTTGGTTCATTTCTGATGGATTACCATGGAAAATCTTTTCAAGTAGATGCCTTTGGAAATGACATTAAATCTTGCAGATCCATGGGGGCTTACACTGATTCTTACAGTTTCTGTGGATAGATTATAAGATAATTTAATCGAAGGTGTAGAACTCTGCCACCCTGGCAATCACAGGTAGGGGACAACAGTGCAGGGCTGCATGTATCATGGAGGAAACAACCCAGAGTGAGGCTGTTCGTGTACCACCCCTGCTCATGCCAGGCAGGAAAAAGCCTCTGCACATAAACTCCCTGTTCTTGCTGTGGCTGTGTTGTCAGAGCTCCATGTCATGACTATATCTGGGAAATGCTTACTGGAAACAATTATATAAAAAAAAATGTGTCGCTATGGTTTGACTGCTTTTTCTACATGTCTCATTTGTGGTCCACCATTGATGTTCTAAACAGGCACTGAATGGACCAATTCTTGCTCTTATGTGGTTATCTCTATCTTTTTCTTCCCATAGAAGAAGTATGGTGTATGGTGTTGTATTTAACAAAACTGATGGTGTGGGTTCCTGAACCTGTGTTCACATCCCAGCATTACCACTAAATAATGTGTAAACTTGGGGACTTACTTCTCTCTTCTTTGATTTGTTTGTCTGTAAATTAGAATTGATATTACTATCCACCTCATAAGGTTCAAAAGATTAAATGGGATATTATGCGTAAAGAAGGTAAGATAGTAATTAGACCAAAGTAAGTACTCACTGATTGTTAGCTATTATTATTGCTGCAATATTCAAAACTTGTGAAAAAGCTTCTGGGTTTAAAATGTGCTTTGTCATTGTAATATTTTTATGAGTAGCTGAATGTTATCACTCATGCACTTGGAGTTGTATATGCCTTTTTAAATGAAGATGCGGAAGCTAATCAAGATCTATTCTGTTCCAATCCCCCATACACCTTCCCTTTAAACGTCCTATCTGGCTTCCTGTTAAATATCTTCTAGAACTCATTGCAGGGTCTTCCTGCAATTCCTCTGGCCTCCTTCCCTCCTCAGACCTGGTTCTCTTCACGGGGCACCTGCAGAGCCCTGAGTGAACAGCACGTAATAGGAGTTGCTGGTGGTTCTGCTCTGGCCTTTTGCCAAAGTTCTAGTTAATAGATTTTGTTCAATTTTGGTAAATAAGCTCCGTTTAGAACTTTATTTCCTCCTGATTTTGGGTACTACCTTTTGCTCATCTCAGTGGAGGAGTTGTGCTAAACTAGTTCCTATGTCATGCTGTGACCTATATCTATACCGCCTGCCGAGATGTCAACCTATTGTGTATCTATTGCCTTCTCCTCTACACCTGTGCTTGGCTTTGTCCACTCTTAGGCCATCCATTGACGAAAACCACCTGCTTACTTGTGTCTCTGCCTAATGGCTGCTGGCTCCTTCAGTGTGCCACTGGCCAAGGCAGATTTTATCCCTGCTGGAGTATCACTGGATCAACAGCACGCGGCCTGTATTAGCTCTGTCAGGACTATGGGTTTTTCCAAATCCGTCCATATTGCCAAAAACAAAGCTCCTGTTCTGGATGTGTGGTCTGTTCATATCAGAAGCCTCTTAACTCCTTTAGTGGCCATGACATCCAGCCAGTAAATGAATGTCTCATTCTCATCCTATGAGGACAGATGTGGGCTCTGAGATGAACCTGATTTTCATTACCCCAGGAGCATTTTCACATCTGTCCATGTGTGGAGACCAGGAATTTATCCATGTGGGGTAACAGGTTCAAATGACCATTTCAACTCATATTTAAAAAGCCAGAATTAATGCATTTCATTGTAAAATACTGACATCATTTATAACCTTAAAATTGACTTCTCAAACCTAGCGTGTTTAAATATTTTTAAAATCAGCTGAGAAAAGATAAAAATGCCTATAGAAAGCAGAATGAACTAAATAGAAAAGTAAATTCTTCAACTATGGTGGAAGGCTGCATTATTTGAAATTCTCTTGGCTGTCTCCTATAAAACTGAAAACATGCAAAAATAACTTATTTGCATATAAAACACCTACATAAATTGGTCTACAGCTTATCTCATGCTGTGAACACAAGGTAAATAAAAATACACATTCGTATGTATAGATTATGTTGAAAAATCTTATTAAACCCAAATCATTCATTCCCATTCTGGAAAAATGTTTCAACTAATAAAAACTACAACATTTTGTTCAGCAAAATATTGTAAAAGTTTACACGGTAGGCAGCATTTCTTTATTGGTATATGATCTGTTGGTTATGTTGGAAAACATTTTATTAAAATAAAATTTTTTAACCTTTTGGAAAATGTGGTTATGCTACTGGGAAAATTTCACCACTTGAGGGTTTGATACTGTGAATTTGGGACAAAAACTTCAAATCAGGATCTCATTAATGCTGGCCAGTTTTTTTTTTTTTTTCTTTCTTTTTTATTTTTATTTTTTTGTTTTCTAATTGGTGTACTTAAACCATTAATATTTTAATGAACTATTTTTTGATTTTCTTAAATTTTCTTAAAACATACTTGTAGTACATGAAGTTTACATTGATCTTAGGGTGTAGGTACATGTATATAACACATCTTAATTCTTTTATTCTCTTTCCTTCCCACCCATCTCCCTCCCTTCAACTCTAAATTCCCTTTCCCATTTTTCACTACTACTATTATTTATTTTTAGTTCTGGCTTATGACATATCATTTTTATATTTCTTGTGGGTATTTGGTACATGTACAAAACACACCTTAAATATTTTAAAAGTGCAAATAAAAGGTATTTTTTGTTTACCAGAATGTATGCTGAAGTATTTTTTGTTTTTAAAATTATCTTATTATTCTACTATGGCATTAATACAGAAGCTTACACAACTTGAAAGTACATAGTATAATGAATTTCACACTGCAAACACGTAAGATCCATGTGGAATAAGAAAAAAAATCCAACATTACTCTCACCCTAGAGACAGTCATCTTTCCTCTTCCTTAAAGTACTTTCCACCTGCCCAGTGGCAACCATTATTATAATTTTGAATTCCATAAATCAGTTTTGTTTGCTTTTTGATGTTTTGTGTAACTATAAAATTTATATATAAAAACAATATACAGTTTTTTGTTTTGTTTCTAGGTGTCCTTTTTCATGCTGGAATCAAATTTTTAAAAAAACTCAATCTGTGTATTTGATAATTAACTTTATAAGGTCATAAGATAAATATATGAATCGGATGCTGGAAAAATAAAGGGGAGTGGAGGGAGGGGATAAAAAAGAGAATCGAAATGTGTTATGAACATTTACCAATCCCCTACAGTGAGATGTAATCATTATGTACTGCAGACATGTAGTAATAAAAGTAAACAAACAAACAAACAAACCCTCAATAATATGAGATTCATTCATGTTGCTATTTTTAGAAAAAGCATTTTATTTGTTTCTATATTATTCTATTGTCTGAATTTGTCAGAATAAATTTGCATTCTATTGCTGATGGCATTTGAGTTGCTTCTAAATTTTTGCTATTGTATTTCATTTGAAATATATGTCTCTGATGGTATATATTGTACCCAAAGAGGGTTGGGTGGATCCAAAATCCTCACATTATTAAGGGTGTTGCTCACTGGGGACCTTTTTTCAGGTACCATGGTGAATTCTTTAACAGATGGACAACTATCCTGTACCAGCTGTGGTCCTCTGTCAGGCAGGATGTGAATGGTCCAACCTTATTTTATGATGAGGTTTTACTGTATTTTTTCTGACCACTTTCAATACAGCTGTCATTTTTAATCTTCTGGGAAGCTGACTCCAAGCCAGAATTAGAAGAAATAAAAAATTCACAAGGGAAATGCTTGTGCAAGATACAGGGGAGAGAGAGCAGGAATAGGTGGAGAGAGACTATGATGCAGATCTGATGCCATAAGAGTGGAGGAGGAACGAAGAAGGAGGGTGGGGGTAGAGAGTTTTCAGACCACTGGCAGCTCTGAGTCGGGCTCAGTTAGACTGGGAAGGGAGTTACAGAGTAAAGAGTGGTGCACTGGAAATGTTGCACATTGGGTCAGCCTGGGAGCATTCTGGCTTAAGAATGTCTTCCACATAGGTACCACAATAGGCCCCAAAGTATGGGCACTTGGGCAGCTGTTGGCTAACTGCAATCCTAGCAGGTTGTTCTTTGTTGATGGGAGATGAGAGGGCATATCTCTATGGCTCTCTCTTCTGCCATGGGTAGCACTTTGCTGCCTCCAGATGTTCTTGTATTTTTTCCAGCTTTTATAGTTGGTTCTGGGTGGGAAGATTAACTTGATAATATAATCTGCCATAATCATAAGCAGAGTTTTTAATCTTGTTTATTTAATGAATTTTTAAATATACTTTGTATCAAGGATTGGCAGTCACAAACAATTTGTATTTGGAAGTTATTTTCAACATGACATAAACTTAGTAAAAGAAGTGGTTTAAGACAGACTTTTGACTGTCACATTGCTTTCTTTCCATCTCTCTTGGTGCGACAGAACTTCTTTAGGGCTTACTACAGCAACCATAGTCCTAGCAGGGCAGCAGAAATGAAATCCTTCTTGGGGGAAAATATTACTAGTTTGTTAAGTCTTCAGTCCTCAAATATGTTTTCTATTACTCTTTCCTAGTTCCAGCATTCCTAATCTGAGATTGAGTTTCCTCACTATGGGTGTACTAATGGCTTTGATGGGGAGCAATGGACGTGCAAGTAATCTCTACCCACACATGAGTGAGCCATTCAAAGCCAAGAATAATTTCTTAAATTTACTTTTGTTTATATATAAATTACAAAATATGTACTTAGTTTTTTAGTGATTGAAGAATGTTGTTTGGACAGAAGTGAAGCAGAGTTCACTAAGGTGCTACCTGACAGTAATAGAAGGAACTTGCAGTGCCTTCTGGACCAGGGCAAGTCCAACCTGCAGCTCTAGGGCTGCGTGTGTCCCTGGGCAAGTAGTAATGGCAGGACCCCACAATACTGTAAACTTTTAACACTATTATGTGATTTTTAGTGATGTGTTTCAATGACTTCACAGTGCTGGTAGTTTTGGACCGAGGAGGTGACAAGGGAATGCTGTGTAGGGGAGGGCACAGTGCAGTGCTAACTCTGGCTCCTGTGCCCAACACAATCAAACAAGAACCTGCACATATCAGATGATATGTACACATGTGGGACTTAGTGAGCAAAGCAAAACGATTGCTAGTAATACCCTTTCAACCTACATATACGTGTGTGCGTGCCTGTGAAGATAGGGAGTTTATTATTAAGCAGAAATATGTTTCTTATTTAATTGCTAAATATGGGCTTGTATTATTTCATAAAATAATTTATAAGTTAAAATATAAATAAGGGAAATTTGTTATTTATGAGGTATGATCAACTAATGTTTAAATTAAAAAAAATTATTACAGAAAGGATACAGTGCTATTAACCTCCCTCAAAATAACTCCTGGGTTGCTTCAAATACATTTATCCCATGGTTTATTGATACTTTCTAAAACAATTCTGGAAGTCTTTATCATGAATTCTTTAGTTTTGCTGTCATGGGGCTACCTTTATGTTCGGAATTGATTCAAAGCCTTTACCTTTCCGAAAATTTTGACTTTGGGGAAGAGCCAGAAGTCACACAGTTCCATTCCAGGTGAATAAGGTGGATGAGGACACACCATAATGTTTTTACAAGCCTCCTTTCTGTTGGATGAGACTCAGCAGCAGCATTCATTGTATATTTATCACACCTCATAAAGACAGTCACAAAAAATGGGCTTACAGAACTGCTTCATAAAGTGGCAAGAATGATGGGATAATTGTGTTTGAAGTGAGGGGGATTAAATGACAATGGTGTCTTTTATTGTAATGAATTTTTTCAATATTTCAAACATTCATCACATTTTTGGATCACCCCTTGTATACACATTAACTATATTGTACAATTTAGTATGTGGTGGCAATACAATTTCTTTTTGCTCAATATGGCTTGGCAAGCCAAAATATTGGACACCCTTGCTCTAGGCCAGTGGCGGCAAACCTATGGCGTGTGTGCTGCAGTGGACTCTTTATATCATTGAAAGCTCTAAAAAGATCCCCATCACTGCTCTAGATTATGGTTCTCTTCCTTTAGTGAACCTCCAGGGAGGAAAAGTTTCTTGTGGTCACTAGTTGCTAACTGAAAGAATGCAGAAAGCCTAATTTTAAAGCAAGGTAAGTTTTAAAGATCAGAAAGCATGTTGTAAAAATGAATAGAGTCAGTGGAGGTATTGAGTGAAGGGGAGATGGTGCCGATAGGTGATGGGACAATAGTTAGTAGGATATGTTACCAGGAGCAAAGCAATATAGTAAGATTGGAACACCATGGGGGTTCCCCAGAACTGACCACCTGCCTGTTTGTATATATAAAGTTTTGTTGGAACACAGCCATGCCTATGTGCATACACATTTTCTTTGGCTGAATTCCACAACAGCCGAGTTAAAAAGTTATAAAACCTGAAGATATTAATATCAGGCTCTATACAGAAAATATTTCCAACCCCTGAAATACAGGCTTAGAATGGGCATGATGAAGACTGGCTCTATTTTACTTATGTTGCTTTTGAAGTAATCACCAACTTCTGATTTTATCTGGAAGCATGAAGACTTGTTTGAATACTTCTGTTAACATAGTTCCAACACTGTGTCTGCACTGGTTCTTACCTCTTACCCATCTAGATGTCTCCTTTTTCCCAGTCTTCAGTCTTTCCACTACTACATTTTTTCTTCATCTTTTCCTTCCATGGTATTTCCATTCCTCTCTTTTTCTTCATCTTTTCCTTCCATGGTATTTCCATTCCTCTTCATCTTCTCATTGTTTTCCCTTTTCCAGCCATCTTTTTCTTCTCTTTCCACATCAAGAATCTTAATTACCTAAACTTTCTTCTAAATTTTTAATAACCTGCTAAGCGGGTTGAAATTATAGATCCAGTATACTTAGCTTTTAAAGTCTTCTTTTAAGGTCAGGATTTCTAGTCCCATGTATTCCTTAGGCAGAAAACAACCCTTCCCCCCCTTGAAGCACAGAATCCCACAGTGGATTTCACACTAAATCCACTCACTTCACTCGCTTTGGCAGCATCTTGCTACACCGGTTTATGCGAGTGTCACCACCTGCAGTTTAAATAATGGACAATTTCACTGGCTCAGCATAGCCTCTGGCTTTTATGTCATATTTCTTCCCTGCCTCCTATGAAGAAATGCCTATTTTTTTTCCTCCTCCAGGTTATTACAAATCTAGTCACTACTACAGAAGCACAATTTCTATCCCTTCAGTTTTACTTGTATTGATTTTAGGCTCTATTTTACTTACATTGCTTTTAAAGTAATATGTGATCATTTTCATTCATACAGGTGACTTGATGAAAGAACATTATGATTTTTTCTACTCAACAAGCACTTCTTTTCTTATTTAGACCCTCTTTTTAATTAAGTAGTACAGTATTTTAAATTTAAGCAGCAAATGATTCCTGTGATAGATTTTTATTATTACACACTTTCCACTAGGATTAAGCATTTATCATGAGCAACAAAAAAAGAGGTTTATGGATTATCAATGAAGTTAACCTTAAATTTAGTCATATACTACTTTGTATTCTCACAAATCTTGAATTCACATTTAATTTATTTATTAAAAAATTTTTTTTGGTACCGGGAATCAAACTCAGGACTTTGCGCTAGCCAGGCTCAGCTGTGCTGCTGAGCTATATCCCCGGCCCCCAATTCACATTTAATTCAGTGGTGGTCTGCTTTTTGTTTTGCCAACTAGGAAGAAATAACACAGTGTCACCAACAATGTTTCTTTAAATAAATTTTTAGAAAGATTATGCTGTGAATAAAGAAAAATGCAGAGTATAAGCTATTAAGTTTCATTCAATTTAAAGTAATAACAGTTATCTTTAGAAGTACACTTCTGTTAAAATTACAAGGCAGGACACATTAAAATGTTAAAGGGGATTTCAACTACTAAAGCAACAATGATATGCAAGATGTCTTCTAAATTGTTCTGTTGGAAACTGATTTTGGAGATACTCATGAAGAGTCTTAAATGGTAATGGCTCTGGTGAGCAAGGAGGCCATGCATTAGTTTTGTGTCATGGCTACTGGAAGATTGAGAATTTCATAGATTCTGATTTGGAGAAAGATGATCCTAACTGGCCATTTGGGATTTCTTACTTCCTTCTATGAATTTCTGGACCTGCTTTGACTAATTCCGCAAAAGCACTTTTGGGAGAAGCTGACCAGAGAGCTTCAGGCCTCCAGTATAAACCAAACTTGACTCTGAAAACCCCTTAACTCCCTTGCATTAAGCAAGGCCACAGAGTATACTTAGTATTTATATGATTCATAATTTCATATTTTTGATTTAATTAACATCCTTGTACATAATTTTTTGTTGCAGTGAATTCATAGAAAAGAAATTGGAGAGGTCAAAAAATGTACACATTTTTTAAACTTTTGATATTTTTCACAAAAGTGCACATTAGGAAACATGTAACAATTTACTATCCATGGGTATTTGATGAGATCCTATTCCCTACTTCCCAGTATTCATCCAGCCTCCAACACTTACTACTGTTTAAGAAGTATTGCATAATACTTGATACATAAAAATGGTAATTTGTCTTATTTGTGATGTCCCTTTGCTAACAGAAATGTAGAAAAATTTTCATGTTTTTATATCCCACAAATATTCCCTATCTGCCTTCAACTGGTTTAACTTTACTACCGTTTTCACCTCACTAGGCCGTGTTACCTGATCATAATCTGTGCTTAGAGGAAGAAATTTTTCTAACAGGTAACCATAATGCTAAGTGAAATAAATCAAGCACAGGAGGTTCTGGAAACCACATGGTTTCTCTTATATGAGAAACTATACCCAAAAGAAAAAAATGAGAATTAGTCTCACTACCAAAGGACTTTCTAACAGAATTATTCATAAGTGAAATAGATTATTTTCTGAAGCAGTCAACTTCTTGCTGAAAGCATTTGTCTTTGGAGATTCTTCAAGTTCCCAGTGGCTTAGAATAGATTATCTCATCTGTCCCTTTTACCATTAAGTTTCATTAACTTTTTGCAAAAGCATTTTATAGTGTGGTTCTTCATTTTTTCTTTGGAGAAACGAAATTAATTTTTGTTGACAATAGGTGGATACAGTTCAAAAACATTTATCTGTCACAGGAAGTAAGAGCCAGTACCTAACTTGAGCTTGGACTAAAATGTCCACAATTAAACTCAGTGCAGGGGGCCCTCTTCTTAAATGGAAGCTCAGACAATAGTCAGCATGTGCAGAACTTCCTTTCATTTACATAACCATTTGAAGTAATACAGTAAGGAGACACCAATAGCAGTACTCATTTTGATACAAAATGTAACATTAGCTCTTTTCCACTTTCAACATAAACAGTGCATTTATAGTCCACTTAACACTAAAAGGTAATTTTCTCCTAATGAACAGAGGAGTTGTTAAAAAAAAAGTGTCATGATATAGGAGGAGCAGTGACTATTTTTAATGAAATTATGCATGCTTGATTTCTATTACCATAATTAGCTTTTCTCACATTATGGGTTTTGTGAGTTTGTATTCTAGTAGAGTACTAAATCAATACCAACCTCATCAGGGTCTGAAAAAAAAAAGGTGCAAGCCAAGTGAACTTTCCCATATGGACATAAGACAAACTGCCATAGATTAACGAAAGTTTTTTTTTCCTGCTCTTGTGGAACCTGAATTTATCAAGAATACAGCTTTTCTCAAAGATACAATTATATTATTTTGGGGGAAGCAAAATTTACTAAAGGAGGTAAAAAGTGAAAGAATGTACTGTTGTGTTACCTTTTCTAATCTGTTGCGCGCCCTTGCCAGCAAGGAACACACGAAAGTGGAACTTGTTATTAACAATTTATTAACGCTGTACAGGGACCGAAGTCGCACCCAAGCCGGTTCTCAAGCTAAGCTAGCTTCTTCCAGCTTCTTCTTCCCTCTTCTCCCCCGGGCACTCTCCTATATAGGAATCCATCTCCAATCACCCTCTGCCACGAATAGCACACCCATTGGGCGCCGCCGCAGGGATCCGCCCGCTGCCCAAAACCTTCCCTAATAAGGGAACATAGAAATGCGGAACATAGGCTGATCAGCTGATAGGAAGCAGGCTATCCACGCCATGTTGGTGGCGCAGTAAGAAAAAGGCTCCCAACACTAATCCCTTCCCTTGTTATCTTTATTATCTGTGATTTCATTTGCGATCCTTGCTTTAATAGCACAATTAAGTTGAGGCAATAACAGCAGAAAGGAAGGCTTGTGAAATTCACAAATAGAATACACTGAAAACACTGTGTGTAGGCTTTGCCTACCCTTTCATTATCTACCAAGGATGACTGTGAGCTGATTGGAGTTCTCTAGAGGAACAGAACCAATAGAATGTACATATATATATGAGAGGGATTTCCTAGACTAGCTTATATAATGAGAGGCTGGATGGTCCCACAGTGGCTCTGTACAGGTTGGAGGGTTGTGGAAATCCATAGTCACACCAAGAAGCTCAGAAGAGGGATCAAGGATGCAGTCCCAGTCTAAGGCTAACATCCTGGAACCCCCTAGATAGCTGCTGGTGTGAGTCCCTTTCAAAGGGTGGAGAATTCGGAGTCTGATGTCCACAGGTGATGGCAGCAGCAAAAAACACACCCACTAAACAACAGGCAAGTGTGTGTAAGCTTCCCCTTGCTGCTTTGTCTTTCTTCTAGCCCTCCAGTCCTTTGATGCTGTTGCTCATATTCAAGGTTTTTCATGCTGACCCACCTGCTGATTGTGTCTGAAAATGCCCTCACGTACACACCCAAAAGTTTACTTTGCCAAGTTTGTAGGCATTTCTTAATCCAGTCAAACTAATGACCAAGAAAAATACCACATGAGATATTTTCCAATTACAGTTTTTAAAGAACTCACTTGAGGCATTTTCACTGTTTGGTTGGCTCATGGATCATCATCTTCTCATATCATCAGTATGGTCAAACATTATTTAAAACCCTATTCTGTATAAAATATATTAGCATCATTGCATTTTTAAGTGTAAAATTTGGTGTTGTTTTAATGGCAGTGATAAATATTAGGTTCTTACTGTGTACCTGGGTCATGGGTTAGGTCCTTCATTAGTGTTGCCTTATCTTACAGCAATCCAGCGAGGTAGAGGGCATTTTTAGAATCCACTTTCTACATGAAGAGACTGAAGCTCACAGAAGTTAAGTGTCTTGACCGAGATAGCTCATCTAGTAGGAAATACAGCTGGGATAGGGACTGACTTCTGACTCCAGGGACTGCACCCCTCATCAGTATGATTTGTCATCACCCACCACCTATCCCAGAGAGCAAAATTTGGAAACAACAGACATAAAAGAAACAGAAAATTTAAAGCATGCATGAATTTAGAAAGATGGTGCCTAGTATATAAGCAAATCAGAATATAAAACAGAGCTCACTAATGGGATGAAGATGATATTGATGTATTGCATGGACTAAGTCACCACTGGGAGTCACATTAAATAGGCACAGTTTTAATTTGGAATGCTCAGATGTTTTCCTTCTCACATTTTCCTGTTTTGCTTTTCTGTTTATATGTTCCTTCCTTCTGTGAGATGTCTGCTGGAATTTCAAGATAGATTTGTGCTAAGTTTTAGTGATAAGAATGAAGTTTTATGCTGTGGTAATATCTCTTTGAGCGTCACTCACAAATCATAGAGGTTTACATATGGTAAAAGTTTGCTAGAATATTTCAGCCACTCCATTTTAAGCTCTCAGAAGTGAATTCAAAAGTTATTTTATTGACATGTTACTGAAAACTTAAGTCTGTTTGTTTACCTTATCCTTTAAAAATGTTTCTCTTAGCTTTAATTGTTAAAAACTTTATTTTGCAGTATTTGATTGATTCATAGTTAGGAAAGTCATTTACTGCACAGATTCTTATAAAGACCCTTGTGAACCCATCCTTGATTTAAGCACTAAGGTGTCTCTAACTTGCTGAATCTTTCTGTACGTTCCTTCTAGGCCTTTCTCTCATTTTGTCATTCCTTCAATGTTTTAAAAATTTCATTACAAATCTAAATATCCCTAACTTGGTTAACGGCATTGGACTTTTGGTTTTTAAAAGTGGTTTCACACTATATTCTGTCTTTTGTGTTTTATGTTGACTTAATATTACACTTCTGGGCTGGTGAGATGGTTCAGCGGCATAAGCACCTGCCTGGCAAGCGTGAGGTCCTGAGTTCGACTTCCGGTACCCACATTTGAAAAAGGGGCCAGTGATATCGCTCAGCAGCACGGGTGCCTGCTGGTGCCAGAGGTCCTGAGGTCAATCTCCAGTACCCATACACACACACACAAAAATTACGCTTCTAAGATCTTTCCATATTATTGCTTAGAGTTATATTCATTTTCATCTTATCATAGTCCACTACACACATTTTTCAAATCTATCCATTCTTTTTTAGATGGGTATGGACTTAAATATTTTGTCATAAAATTTTTAGTTGTATTGCAAAATTTGCTTTGTGTTCTCCCTAAACTTGGTAGGAAGAGACTTATTAATTTTTTTCCTAAATCTAAGGAATGATAAATAATCTTACTATGCTGTTAGGTTCGTTTATCTAATTGTCACAGAGCTTCTTCCTCAGTTTATTGCCATCAATGTTTTCTCTTCTATTAAACTAGCTCTTTATAGTTTTTGGCCATTTTCTGTTGGGTTGTTTGACTTTGTAAATATTAATATGAAAAATTTATATTATATTTTGGATATTAATCTGTTGGGCATGTCTGTTTTAAATATCTTCTCTTAATGTTTGATTTTTCATTTTGCTTATAATCCTTTTTAGTGTATCATTATGCTTAATTTCCTTATAGTCAAATTTATCAATCTTTTCTTGTGTAATAATTATTTGTAATTTTAATGAAATCCAATCTACCAGTTTTTTTCTATTATGGACTGTGCTTTTGGTATCAAGTCTAAGACGTTTTTGCCTAGCTCTAGACTCTAAAAATTTTGTAGTTTTATATTTTACAATTAGGTCTGTGATTGACCTTAAGTTAATTTCTTGTAATGTATGACTTTTAGGTTGAAGTTTATATTTTCCCTATAGATGTCCGTTGGTCTAGCACCAATTGTGGGAAAAAAAAAATCCCTCCTTTCTTCTTAAATTACTTTTGCACATTTGTTAAAAATCAGTCAAGCATATTAGTATGAGTTTATTTCTGCATTCTTTATTCTCTTCCATTGATCTATTTGACTATCTCTCCACTAATACTGTGCTCTTGATTACTGTAACTATATAATAAACATTAATATGGGTTGGAGTGATTCCTTCCACTTTGTTCTTTATTAAGATTGCTTTAGCTATTCAGGGGACTGTGTCTTTCCACATACATTTTAGAATAAGCTTGTCTCTGTCTACAAAAATCCCAATGGAATTTTGATAGGAATTATATTCCATCTACATCTTTACCATTTGGTCTTCCAAACTATGAACACTCTCCATTTATTTAGGATATTGATTTATTTCATTATTTTGCCATTTTTAGCATAGTGTGCTTTAAATATACCTGAGTATTTCATCTCCACTGGAACAATTATAAATGGGATTGTGATTTATTTTTAGTTTTAGCATGTTTATTGTTAATATGTAGAAATATAATTGACTTTTGAGTGTTGATTTAGCATTCTTAGATCTTGGCAAATTCATTTGTTAGCTGTAAGATTATTTTTGGATTTCTTGGGGTATTCAATGTAGATAATACTCATGTCATTTGCAAATATAGATAATTTTGTTTCTTCCTTTCCAATTTGTGGGGTTTTTTTTGTTTGTTGTCTGCTTTGTTTTGTTTTTGGTGCTGGACATTGAACCCTGGAGCTTATCTTTGCTAGCTGAGAGTTTAGCTTCTGAGATACATCCCCCAGCCTTTAAAATTGTTTTTTGTTTTGTTTTGAAAGAAGATCTCACTAAGTTCCTCAAGCTGACCTTAAATTTGCAATCATCCTGCCTCAGCCTCCTGAGTAGCTGGAATTGATTATAGGTATATACCACTGCACCTGGCTTTGTATGGTTTTTATTTATTCTTATGCCTTATTGGAGTGGCTAGAGTTTCCAGTATTATAGTAACTAAGAGGGGTGAAAGGGCGTATCAAACATACCTCATTCCTGATGTTACAAGAAAATCATTCCATTAAATGTCACATTCTATTAAATGACATTACATTAAATGCCATCGTAGCCATATATATATATATATATTTTTTTTTTTTCTTTGTAGATGTTCTTCACAAAGTTGAGGTTAATGGCCCTTTATTTCTAGTTTGCCAAAAGTTTCTAACGTGAATGGTGTTAGATTTTGTCAAAAAAATTTTTCATGTCAGATGATATGACCATATAATTTGGTGCTTTTTTAAACTCTTGCGATCTTTTTCTATTTTGAGGTCATAAGATATTCTTTTTATTATAAATGTTTTTACATTTTGCCTTCACATTTTTATATTTATTTCTTTGGGAATTGATTTTGCCTATGGTTTGAGAAAGTGTTCATCTTAATTTTTTTTACAAGGACTTTTGATTGTTCCAGCCATTTTGTTGAATAGTTTATCATCATCATCACATTATTATTATTATTTTGCCATTTCTCTTATTTGCATGGGTGACCTGTTTCTGTTATGTTGCAGCAACTGATCTCTCTAACCCTGAGTTAATAACACCTGGATTTAATTATCGTGGTTCTGTACTAAGCCTTGAGATCACGTTGAGCAAATCTCTACTTGTTTTGTTCATCACAAGTTTCTTGCCTGTTCTTGGATATTAATTTTTCTGTGTAAGTTTTAGAGTCAGGTATCAGGTTTCTTGAAAAGTTGTAATATGAATTGAGTCTGTAAGCCAATTTTTGGAATATTAATGTCCTTTTGATATTGAGTTTTGATACATTCCATGAAAACATTATTTGCATTTATTTAGGTATTCTTGCATATCTCTTATAAAGTTAGAAAGTTAATAAAGTTGTACTTGTTTTGTTTGACTCCTTCAAATAGCTTTTGTAAATAGCAACCTATTGCAGAATATATTGCTCATTGGTTGCTGATATATAGAACTGTAATTAATTTTTGAATATTAATCTCACATTTAAACACATTACTGAATGCTTTTACTAGTTCTAATACTGTAGTTTTGTCAGATTATTTTGGATTTCCTATATGGAAATCACATCATATATGAATGAAGAGTTTTGTTGCTTTATTTCTAAACATTTGCCTCTCTTTTGATCCTTTATACTGTCTGTTTAGAATCTCTTATGTAATGCTAAGCAGATGTGCTACTAATAGATATTATTTTATTGTTACTGATTTTAACAGGATGTTTCTAATGTTTCATCATGAAAATTTATATTTAGTATAAATTCTTGGTAGATAGATTTGGGCAAGTTAAGGAAGTTCCTTATTTGACTTTTATTCAAGTTTTCTTTTAAAACCATAAATGGATATTAAATTGCTCAAATAGTATCTACATGTTGTGAAATAATAATAAAATATTCCTTCTTTGATCTGGTAGATCATATATATATTATATATTATATATATTATATATTAGTTCATATATATATATTTTGTCTTTTTTGAGACTTGGTTTCACTATGCAGTTCAAGTTGGTCTTGAACTCACTTTGTAGCCCAGACTGGCCTCAAATGCACAGCAATCCTCCTGCTTCAGCCTCCTGGGATTACAGGTGTATGCCACCAAGCCCAGCTGGTAGACCATATTTATAGATTTGCTTATGTGAGCCAACTTTTATTGTTTGGAATTAATCTAACTTGCTCATGATGCATTATGTTCTCACTGCAGTGTTCTGAATAGTTACTACCAGTGAAATGGAATTATCATGTAAGCTGGAAATTAATGGTCAACTCTAAGAGAGTTTCTTTTATTGTTTCCTCTACCAGGATCACTTCGATTTTAATGGATAGATTTTTCAACTTTAAAAATACTTATATAACTCAATTGCTTATATTTAAATACAGGTAAAGCAGAAATTTGCAGAAGAGGCTGGTTTTGCTGGGTCTCCCTCAATTCATTCTGTGCAAGTGAAAGCCTATTCCATCTATTCAACGTTCAGGCCTGCTCTAGAAGAGTGGGTGTATTTTACATTGAAGGGAAGTTTCAGTTTGTGACTAAGTGGAGAGGCACAGGAAATATCCAGTAGGGTAAACTAAAAGGTGGCTATTTTAATCCTAGAAACCAAATGGTGAACTCTCTGTTCCTGAGAAGGCCTTATTCATCTGTCTTCATCAGGCGTGGTATAGGAAACAATACATTCTGCTAATCCCTGCATTTGATTCATTCAGAGCAAAAAAAACCCTGCTTGGCTTATGTGGTTCCTCATCTCTTGCTCCTAAAAAGCAGGGGAGGAAAGGAAAGAAGAGGAATTCTGGGCTAAAAACTCTATATCTTTTAATTTAAAGGCTAACCCCCAAGCTCCAATCCAGTGGCATCCTAGCCAATTAAGTCAGAGACACAGTGGGTGGGGTAAAGGGGCTGAAATTCAATCATCAATATTTAGGAAAAATTCCCCCATGTGATTCCAGGAAAGGTAATGAACCAGTGTTTTCAGTTATCAGAGTCAAATGACTATTCATGTAAGTATAGCAGATATTTTGTAAATAGATACATTCACTTACTTTTGGGGATTTTTGAGTATGACAGAAAAATAACTATTTTAATGTTCTACTCTCTAAAACTTTACCTTCTGGGAACTTTTAATTTTTCCTCTTTCCAGGAATGAGAAAATCATAAGGAGGTAGGGACAGATACAGTAGTAATACGACAACAAACACATACAAGCACACATATACATTCTGAAATATTGAAAGTAAAGGATGAACATTTTGAGGTCCATAATTTTCTGGAATACTTTGGTGATGAATGAGCTATAAAAACATGTTTTCCCTATGGAATACACAGCAAGATTTTCTTTAGGTTTTGTGCCTGGTGCTTTGAGAAAGTTGGCTACTTCCAGGCAGGTGGGCAGGGTCACTAAAGGTAACACTCTCTTCCCACTCGGATGGGAAGTACCATAGTTCACCTGCCACTCCTGAAACGGCTGACTTTGTAGAGCAGTTTCCACCATTATGCACCCCGCACCATCCAGGAAGCACAGGCAACTCCCGCAGGAGGCGAAGGAAGAGAAACAACCTGTACCAGCTGCTGGGCTTTTCAGATGACAAGAGCAGTGTTTTATTATAGTTCCTGAACATGTAAGAAAGTAAATCTCTATTGTAGATAGCCCTGCAAGTCCAAAGCCATAGGAGGTTTAGAAAAATATGGGTTTTAGCAGCAGGTGCAACAATGATGACAGCACTGTAAGTCTAGTGTTGAATTATTTCTAAGTTTCTTAAACATGACATTGGGCATGGGTCAATCATATGTTTCAATCTTGAAAGAGATGGAAAAGATATTTTGTCCCAAGGTTCATTTTTATTACCCTGTTTGTACTGTAGAATCACAGAGTTGGTACACTGAGTAGAAAATGATATAGACTTTTGTTGTTAACTATATTTAATTCAAGTTCAAAGTTGTAGGAAGATAAGATGCATAGTAAATGGCCAGCAACAGTTCTCTAGAGCATGACATAATGGTCTTTTCGGGTCTGTTTCTGCTGGAATTAGACAATGTATACCAAAGCAATGTTTGAAAAAGTTACCCTCAGAGTGTTTCATTTATATTTTTTTCTGTTATTCATCACCACAGATTCAGGTAATGTTCACTGGTTTTTGTTCTGGGCAGGCTTTGGGCTGGGAAGAGAAGAAAGTACAAAGGGAAATGGGCAACGGTCCCTGATAGTAATAGTAAGAAAGGCTCCCTCCGAGGCTGTAGTCATAGTAGAGCTAGGATATGGATGGAGAGTGACAAAAACATCCAAATGCTTCATTTATATGACAACACAAACCCATATGTTCGAAACAATCATCATGAAAATCAGAATCTTTGTTTCCATCTGGATGCTTGTTATATTGTCAACACTGCCCAGTTTGGAAGATAAAGTCTTCATTTGGTTTTGTAGCATGGTAAGCCCTTTTGAATTCATTTTTTCCCCTCTCCTGTAACATGTGTTACTGCAGCTCCAATAATGCACTTCTGATGGCATCACTGATGATTCATCCTTAACTTTTAAATCACTCAACATACTAGGCTACACTGGCACAAATCCTCATTGCATTTCAAATCCTAATGTGAAAAGTAGTGTCAAATACTTCAAGAAGGAGGAAAAAACCCCATGAGAATTAGGTGATAATATTATGCAGTGATACCCATTGAGAGCATTTATCTAATCAAAACAAAAGATGTAACACCTGGTAAGTATCTCTCACTCTCCCCGGCTGGTGCAGATGGAGGCAGCTTGGGCTCTGAAATACCTTGCGCTGCTGAGGAGCTCCTGAGTGCGGTTGGAGCCAGGAGGTGAGGGAATGAGAAAACCAGACTAGCCCAGCTCAGCGAGATCTCACAGCTTCCTGGCAAGTCACTTTGATGAGCTGTGTCTTTGAAGTACATCCTTTCATATTGGGTACTCTTATTCAACAATCTCTGTATTAGCCCCTGTCATCTGTCAGAAGAGTCCTCTGATAATTGCTTCTTTCAGGGAGTCAAGAGAGAAGTGATCCATGCAAGGAAGAAAACAGACACAGAGAGATGGAGAGAACAAAAACACTAGAATTAAGCAGTGAATACTAAAGCCATTGTCATTGGAATCCACCTCGCCTATATTTTAGTTGAAATATACACCACTAAAATCAACAGGATTTCTCTTTTTAAGGATTTTTAAAAATTTTAAGTAAAAAGGTATTTTATACTTTTTTTCTCTAGATTCTTGGGCTTGTTTGATGTTGATTAGAATATTGAATATTGTTCTTTTTTTGTATTCTAAAATTCCACTTAAAAGGAAGTCTAGAGTCTTCTTGAGTATTTTTATTTCAGTAATTTTAGAAACTCTTTTAGAATATGTAGGCATACCATTGCCAGTACCCTCATCTGTAAAATGGGGCTAATAAAGTTATTATGAAGGGGAAATGAGATAGTATTTGTAAAGTGCTTAAAATTATGCCTTGGAAAATAAATGCTATGTATTTGTTAAATAGAATAATGCAAATGATTTAGAAGTAAAATATAAAAACAGAATAAATGAAAAATAAAAAAAAACATGCTATTGTAAGTTAAACTTGTCAATTATCATTTAATCCTGAACTATGTTTTATTATTTCCAGAATTAGATTGATTACTCTAAGGAAGTGATAGTTATTTCTGGCTCCTTTTGCTATATTTTGATAATGCTTAAATTATATATTGGTGCCATCACTTATAGATAACTCAGAAGGGCCTAGTTTTAATTATTTCCAATCTCCAGATTTTTGGCTTTTACAGTGCTAAGGACGACTCTTGTCCTTAACTACTTAGGTTTTAGCAAGATTATTGCACTGTGTACTGGTTTGGCTAAGATATGGCCCAGAGTAGCCAGATGGTGAGTGCCTTTGTCCCATTGAGAGCTTCTCTGGCTTGAAGTGTGATGAGCAAGATCATTTGGTTCTTTCTTTCAGGAAGAAGTTTGAAGTAGTTTCTGATTCCATGTACTTTTCCATGTAGTTTCTGTTGAGTTTCCTACCACACATTTCTGAAGCACTGCCAGAATAAAGCACTTGCCTCCGCTGACTGATGTTCTACATTAATCATCACCCTTGCAGTCAATGTAGAATGACCCAATGACAGATTTCTTGCTGCTGTTTTTGCAACAAGTTCAGAATATTAAGGCTAGAAATCTGTCCAGGGGTGGGAAGGTTACTGTTATTCAGAGGTCGCATCACTGCTATTCACAGGTTATTGCCTTGCACTTCAGTTTATGGCTACTATTCAGGTTTAGGAATTGGTGCTAACCATTCGCTATTGTAGATAGACACTGGCTAAAAGCCTGGCTTAGGGTTTGCAAAATAACTGCAGTGTCCTAGTTACCAAGCCAACCAACTTTTAAAGTTTTCAGACAAGGTGTCTGCAGTAAATTAGGGTCTCAGTACAGAGAAAACTGTAATAGGTCGACACATTCAAAACCCCAAGGCTGCCTCTAGTCCATCTAGAAAGAAGCTGTGGACATTTATATTCTTTAGGCTGCTAACTCAGAAGCAAAGAGAGTAGTTTTTCTTTACTTCGTAATACTGAATATTTTGGATGACAGTTAAGTGTAATTTAAAGACTTAGGTTCTCTTCTGCGTACACATCTAAAGATACATTAATATATAAACTGAGTTGCATTATATACTTATGGTCTACCTCAAGTTTCAATAGCCTTATCTGTTATTTTGTAGGATGTCATTCCTTTGGGATTCAGCATCTGGTTATGCACCTCTGGCACTAATATCATGGAGGTGGTCCTGTGTTTTACACATCTGTTGAATGTACAATTTCATTCACATCGATCACTTACTTGTTTGAAGTGCTCTATATCAGGTCTGCTCTCTAAAGTTAGCTTTTCTCAACTTTCATATCAATAAGTATTTTGTGAAAAAGTATTTTAAAACTATATAAATATCTCATTTGTGTTAAACTTTCCTTTGCCTTCATTTATTTATATCTGTATGTATTTGTCTTAGTTACTTTCCCATTGGTGAGACAAAGTAACAGACACCAAAAGTTAAAGGAGGTAAAGTTTTAGTTTGGTTCACAGTTTGTAGAGGTTTCAGTTCATATTTGGCTGGCTCCAAGGCAGGGGAGCATGGCAGAGGAGAAACAGTCTATGGCAGGGCAGGCAGGAAGCAGTGAAGCAGCAGCATTGAGTCTCCTTTCCCCATTTATCCCCTTTAGGCTACAAGCCTATTGGTTGGTGCCACTCACACCCAGGGCGGGACTTTCCATTATCCACACCAAGAATTATGCCAACCCAATCAGTGGACTAATTTTGTTATTACACACCCTAAATCCATATTCACACAACTTAGAGCCAGTCACCACCAAAAATCTCTACCTATGAGTGCATAAGTCTTTGGTGGGGTGGGGGGCACATCTAGATAAAAACCGTAATAGTATTCATGATTTCCTATTTTATTTAATGGGTTATAATACTTCACTATTATTATTTCCCAATTTTCCCACTTATTCCCAATGGAGAATATTTCCCAATTATTCTCAATTTTTCCACTGGCTTCTACATCATTTTGACATCTCTTCCTCATTTTATTTGAGCACTTCCTTTTTCACTAGACAAGATGTTCTAGACTCATCTTTACCCAGCTCAGTTGTCAGCTGTTTCTGTACAAATTTCTGGTTCCTTTTAGTGGAAAATAGTATTTAGAAGACAAAATCTGGGCACTAAGTGTACTCACTGCTTTTGGGGTATCACTCTTCCTAGTCCTTTCAGTGGAAAAATATACACACATCCACGCACACACTTGTTTTTTACTATGTTGCTATATCTCAAGCTACTTAACTAGCTACTGAAAACCACGCATTCATGTTGATACTAGCAATTTTAATTTAGCTCTGCAATTGTGTTCTAGTTTTAGTTCTCGTATTTTGTATTTGTAACACTTCTTTTATATGATCAACCCTTGGTACCTGCAGGTTCTCATACACAGATTCAAGCAACCTAGAATTGATTACAAATGAAAAAAAATTGTACTATATATGTACAGACCTTTTCTAATCATTACTCCCTAATCAATACAATAGAACAACTATTTATATAGCATTTACATTGTATTAGGTACTGTAAGTAGTATGTAGATGATTTAAAATATATAGGAAGTCATGCACAGGTTATATGCAAATACTGTGACTTTTTATGTAAGGGACTTGAGTATAGTGGATTTTGATATCGGTGGATGGGTAGGGTGGTTTTGATGATGATCTGTGTGCATGTGTATGTGTGTGTTCTGGAAACAATCTTCTATAGATAACGAGAGATTACTTATAATTCTAAAAGTTCACCAATGATCTACAATTACAATAAACGTAAGAGTGGTCAATCCACTTGTGAGCTGTGAAAAGCCTCAGATTATAATCAGTCAAAAATCTGTAGCTCTGCTTCCTTATATAAAAATGTTGCTAAAGAGTTTAATTGTGAGAGACCCTGTTATGGAACTATCTTTAGGCTGATCGGAGTTTTGATAGAATCCAGTTAAATTCGAGGCAAAACTTACAGGGCCAACCACATGGTGTTTTAATTTTTGGTTGTCTTTATTTAAAAAGAGATTACAGAGTATTTCAAAAATTTATCTACCAGCTGCAAATAAATGAAAATTTTCACTTTAATCACAAATGCAAATTTCTACTCTTTGCCCAGTATGAATGATGATTTCAGTTTTTGGAGATACACTTGTAAGGAAAACATAGGTTGTCTAGGGTCATTCCTAGCCTTGAAATCTCAGTATTTTCCATTCAGTTAAGCATCACTTTTGCTTTTTATTTCCATGTTCTCCTTTACATATTTTATGATAACTGGAAAACCAAACATAGAAATTATTTAATTTTCTTCAAAAAAATGTTGAAACATACCTCCACTTATAGAACAGATGTACATGACATGCATTGAAAATGATATGAAAACTGTCATTTTAGCTTGCACAATCACAGTTTTTCACTTGCTCACGCAATTGTACATCTCTGGCTTATTGAACGCATTCTTGACTGCAAAATTGAAGACTGCCAGATCAAAAATATTGCTTTAAATGCGCTATTTCTTAGCTTTTATTTTACTCTTGGAAGAAAACATTTAACTACATACCAAAATATAATGGAATGATGTTAAAGAATGAAACTGCTATAAGGAGACATAGGTTGTACAAATACCTGTGTAGATCAATCAAGATAATTTAGATAACACTCCTTAATGTCTAGGCTTACTGAATTTGGATAATCTAAGCCAAATTGAAATACTTCGTCTTTTTGACCACAGGCTCCTATAATCCTAAGAATAGTTCTATATTTGAAAAAAATAAAAAACCTACATTAAAACATTGTTGCTTATGCTATTCAGTTCACAACCTGTTGTGAAAGAGTATTGGCTAAATGAAGTAATTTACCTTTGTAGAGACTTCTAATTTGTTATTACATTAAATTAATTTTTGCAATTGACAAAAACATATTCTATATCCATGTATGAAAAAATTCTTAAATTTTAGAACCAAAAAAACCCCTCAAGATCTAAAACCACTTTTCAAATAAAGCAATCTATACCTGACATTTATCAAGTACTCATTCTATATGCTTGCTTTCCATACATTATCTCAGTAAATCATCATCTATACCCTAAGATGTAGACATTTTTATCATCCCCATCTTTCAGAAGGGGAAACTGAGTTGTGCAGAGGCCAAAGAGCTCACTTGAGGCCTCAAACCTGATACATGATAAGAGTAAGGATAGGAACAGAACAATCTGATTCTATAGCCTATGCTCTTCTGTTCTGCAAATGATGAATGAAGGACCAAAATAAAATGTAACACTGATTTGATCGTTACACAATGTATTAATGTTTTGAAACATCACACTGTATTCTATAAATATATACAATTATTATCTGTCAATTAAAAATAAAATGTAACAACAACAACAACAACAATGAAGTGGAATCCAGATTCTTCAAAGTTTTGTTGCTTCTCTATGTTAAATTAATTATATTTTTTCAGAGTAAGATTATAAAAACGAAAAGTGGCATTTTTTCCAAGTTCACTGTTTTCTGGACTTCTAGAAAGCGATTCAAGAGAATGTAGCTGAGATCAGGGTTTACCTACTCCTGGCAATAGAGGTAAATTCAAGGGAGTCCAGACTCAGTGACCCCTGTTCCTACCCTAGCTCCAGAATAGTACCTGCTCTTCAAACTGGCAAATTTTATGTGGTGCAGACTTACAGGTAAGGGGACAGATACTGGAACCAGACACACCTGAGTCCTAAACCTATCTAGACCATTTATAACTAGGAGATTTTTAGACAAATGACAATCCCTCTGAGCTCCTTTTTTTTGTTATTTGCGAAAAAGTATATATAATAAAAACTGACTTTCAGTATTGATTTAGGATGAAATAATACTGGAACATAATGTGGTCACTTTCTTATATTCCTGCCAATGCCTGTTCTCATTGCTCTGTTCCTGGCCTCTGGCTGTCCGAAGGCTTTATATAGTTAACACTCAATAATGAGGTCTTAGTTGCTGAAAAATCCATCCTTTTTTTCTCCTATCAAAATTCATGCCATGTCTGTGAAGATTGATCTCAGTTTGAGTTTAGGAATACAGTGATCAAATGAGTCTCCTGGGAGTGTTGGCATCTTAGCAATGTTGCCCACATGAGCCTAGTTTGTAGACTGTCAAGCTATGTGACAATGTGAAAGAGGGTAGGAAAGACATTTTTGTCAACATCACCTTGAAAGAATGAATACTTCAGCTCCAAAGGCAGGAGAAGAGGGCCTGAAGATTGGCTATCCTAAGAGGTTGGGATGGTTACTGACCCCAGTTTAGAGGTACACCAGGGGATTTTACAGCTTGTTAGAATTCAGAGATGACTCAACAATTAAAATAAAGTACTGGTTGCTGGTTGATCTATGTAGAATGAAACAGAAAATATCTATGTATAATGATCTTTGCATTTATGATGTATGTATGTATGTAAAGTATATCTATGCATGTAGAATGATCTATGTATATAGAAATATCGATGTATGTTGATCGGTGTAGAATGAATCCAAAACAGTCAAATGGTTAATGAATGGAGAGCGACATTCAAAAGAAGATAAGCAGAGATTTCTATCTCAAGATAAGAGGGGTTGAAAGTAAGAGTCCATAAGAATAAGATTTCACTTAGTGCAAGTCATGAAATTTACACACGATGGGATAGATGATAGTAGCATGAGTGTTGTTTTTAGAAGCTCACTGTTAGTCACAATATGAAATATGTGATATTCTCCTGTCCTGACAATTCTCAAGTCCCACTTACAGACACACAGATTTCCACTGGCTTCTATATTGAAATTCAACATCACTAACAGAGAGAGGCTAGGGGTAAAGAGGATCCATCACTTCTTTCCACATATCATCTTTCAGAAAGAATTAGTAAGCTGAAGTGCAAACATTCCCCACCTATTTTTCTTTTTTTGGCTTAGAATCCATCTTTAGAACTTGTTATATTGGTTCTGTATGGTTTCATAAGAAGTACTCTAAAGCAGGTGTGTCCTCCCCACAGCCCACATATGGCCTTGAGCAGCGATGATGCAGCCCCACAGAAGTGTAAATTTTCAACATCATTATGTCATGTTCAGTGTTCAACTGTGTAGGTGACAATGGAACACTGTGTAGAGGACAGCACAGTGCAAGGCTAACTCTGCTTCCTGCGCCCACCACACACATACAGTCAAATCGAAACCCACATATATCAGATGTTACATGCACTCTTGCAACTTGGCAATTGCTAATAACTACATTTCAAAGTTAACTGTGTATGTGTGTGTGAAGACAAGCATTTATTATTAAGCAGAACTGTATTTCTTATTTAATTATTAAACTCAGGCTTGGGTTATTTTGTAAAATAATTTAATTACGCTAAAATAGTTTTTAGCAGCTGTGGTAAGAAAGTACAGAAATGTTTTAAGTAGATTCTTCTGTTCACAATTCATTATAATTACATATACAACATCATTAATACTAGAAAAGCAAACGGTTGCTTATTTGTTAATTTTTGGATGTATAGAGTTGCAAACAGACATTCAACTAAAAATTTTTTTGATTGGATCTCTTGACTACATTTTTATAAAACCTATCTTCCCAGAAAAAATATCCCTCGCTGCATAATCAGGGCTTATTCATGTCATCGCTTTTTGGCAGTATATTCATTTGTGAACAAACATTTTGAAGGACGGAGCATGTGAAGAGTAAAATTAGATCAAAAGTTCTGATGAGTACCTTGAGAACTCACTTCTAGCGAACAAGACACTGATGCATTAGTTTCACAAAAACTAGTTTTCACTTTATGCCTCCCTTCCTTTTTAAGGTTATAACAAAAATATTTGAAAATGCAGTTTTTTACTTACACACATTAACTATATTATATATTTTATATGTGGCGCAAGACAATTCCTCTTCACTCACTGTGGCCCAGGCAAGCCAAAAGGCTGGACACCCATAATCTAAAGAAAAATTTCTTAGTTGCCTGGACAGAGAGAAATGCTTTTATGAACTCAGTGATCTTTAGCCCAGCTCTGCCTTTCTCATAAATTCACCATAAGCCCTGTAATAATGTAGATTTCTTTGAAGTTTCGGAGTTGATTGGGAACAGGCAGTCTCTCCCCCAGCCAGGGCTAGCAAGGCTGTGATTTCCACCACCAGTGGGATGCAGTCGATTAGCTCCTGGAGGAGTAGCGAAGAAGGAAACTTGGAAAGCTAAACCCATTGCTGGGAAAGAAGTGTCCTCATGAGTGAGGCTGTAGTAGAATACGTAAGGAAAGAAATGCAAATAATCCCACAGAGGTAGTGTGAGATCATGCTCTTTAAAAACCACTTTAGGGGGCTGGTGAGATGGCTCAGTGGTGTAAGTGCCTGCCTGGCAAGCGCGAGGGCCTGAGTTTGACTCCCAGAACCCACATATGAAAAAAGGGCTGGTGATATCGCTCAGCGGCACGGGCGACTGCTGGTGCGCGAGGTCCTGAGGTCGACCCCGGTACCCACAACAAAACAAAACAAAACAAAACTTTAAATCTGCAGATGGTGAGACTGCCTACCAGGCTAGAGCTTCACCAAGAAAAATAACTCAGTGTTGAGAAGTGGGAATGAAGAGTCTGGATACCCGACAGTGCCGAACCTACTATCGTAGGCCAATGTGATGTTGCCTGCCTTGAGAAAACATAGGTGCCAATACCTATTTTGAATCTTCTCCTTAGAGGAAGACTCTGCTGGGGGCATGGTGTTTGGATTTTGTCTACAGGATTCTTTTTATTTTAAAACCTCAGTGAGAAAGAGTCACCTTACGTGACTTCAGACTTTGCTTCTCTCATTCCTACTTTGGTGTTCGCCTTCAGTGGCCAGGGATTTTATTGTTGAGGATGAGGCATGTTAGTTGGTAGAATGATCTGTCTAATGCCCACATCAATATTCCCTGCTTAGTATTCCTGGGCTTCCTTGTTGTGTTCTGTGAGTTGTTATCGGATTCTGTTTATGTCACCATCATCTACACTTCATGACTGTATTTGTGACCTTGGTCATATCACTCATCCTCTCTGTGTCAGTAGCCTCCTTTGAAAAAGAAGAATCATAGTTACTTTTAAGCTCTTTAGAGAAAGATTTATGTCCTTAGTTATTTGTGAAATATTTATCAGAGCACTAGGAATTGTGTTGCTGAGAAGGCTCTTACATTTTAAAAATATAGTATTGGAAATTCTACTTTATAATTATTGTCGGACTGGTGAGATGGCTCAGAGGCATAAGCGCCTGCCTGGCAAGTGTGAGGGCCCGAGTTCGACTCCCGGAACCCACATACGAAAAAGGGGCCGGTGATATCACTCAGCGGCACGGGTGCCTGCTGGCGTGTGAGGTCCTGAGGTCGAACCCCGGTACCCACAAAAAAAAAAAAATTATTGTCTATTTGGCAGAAGCCAGGCAATTAACCAAAGCATGATATCATCATAAACTGTTGCTGTATGTTTTAACATGTTATGGTTTAGATCTATACACTGTAAATAAATCATGGTTCTTTTCCACTAGGACATGTGAAAATGATGTGCCCAGGATACCTGAGGCATATACATGAGCGGCTAGATAAAATATTTCATGTTGCCATTGTAGTGGAAATTAAAATGTCTTTGAATAAAGCATACAGTAAAGTCTCAGATCCATCCAGCAATTTTAAAAAATGTTCAAACAACTTTAGTCAAAATGTCTTTTATCAAATACTTGGGTGGCAGGCTTTTTGCTGGCCACCAGACTTATAAGAAAAAAGATAAAGACCCTTTCATTCATGAGCTTATAGTCTAATGGGAAAGATAGACTTTGTCCTAAAAGGAAAGGGGAGCCATTAAATGTTTTAAGCAGGGAATGCTTTGCAGCGCCTGGTATTTTAGAACTGTCATTCTTAGTTTCCTCTGAAAAATGTTTTGGGCATGGGGATCAAAACTGAAGACAGAGAACCCTTTGTAGGCTATGCCAGTACAAAATATTACAACACGCTAGATTCTCTGCTAAGCACTGTGAATCTAGAATAACGTATAATACCTGCTTCTCGCCCACAAGGTGCTTAGCATATACTTAGAGATACATAGCATACAACTATATGAGGGTAAAATAATTGATTGACCTTGTTTTCTTTAGAGACATGGGATATTTTTTTATTTGTCTTTGCATTTCATATCTGAAACAAACTTGTTGCTCAGTAAATATTTAAAAGAATGGATAGGTTGGAAGACCATCTAAATAAGAATATGATATATAATTTTAAAGGAGAATGCCACATAAGCAAAATATTATCACAGAGAATGATGACTTCTGGTGTCAGGCAGGGACAGTAGAAAAGAGGAGTGATTAACTCCTTTTGCATTAGACAAGACAGGTCCAAAATGGATTTTGGAGGTGAAAGAATTGTTTTCTGGGTGAGCATAAAGAGAGAATGATATTTGATAGAGAACACTATGTACAGAAGCACTGTAGCTAAGAAAATATTTGCAGTTCTCTGACTTCCTGTGTATTAGTATAGATGGAATATAAACAGGAGAAGAGGAATTAGGGAGACAGAGGCCACATCCCGAAGAGCTTCAGATGCCATGCAAAGTAATTTAAATCAATTCTACTTGGTAAAAAAGAGAAAAGTAGTTTCAGATCAATTACTACACAATAGACCAGTGCATTGTGGAGCAACTAGTCCTGATTAGAATAAGGGAACTGGGAGCTCTTAGAAGAAATAGGAGCTTACAAAAAATGTAGTTTTACAATGACGAAATTTGTATAAGTAGCTTTTACAGGGATGGTAGGGGTGTGGGCAGATATAGGTTGAGCTACAGAGAAATCAAGCAAATGAAAATATTAGTGATTTTTTAAACCCAGGAAAAAAATGAAAAGTTGTTCAAGAAAGGAGATTTAGTTTTAGTTTGTCAATTGGCTTAGTATTAAATAACTGCTTGCATGCTCATTGTAATATAAAAACACTGAAACGGAAAAACCCAACTTTGTGATGTAACTGTATAACAAGATGGGATATAGAGAAAAGGGTAAACTTTCATAATAACAATTTAACAAATACTGCCTGAAGTTGATGAAGTGATAGAAGTATGTATATATTATTTAGAAGTTTTTATTTTTTTTAATGTGGGTACCGGGAGTTGAACTCAGGACCTCGTGCTTGCCAGCAGGCGCTTGTGACGCTGAGTGATATCACAGGCCCTTCTTTTCTTTATGTGGGTACCGGGAGTCGAACTCAGGACCTTGCCTTTGCCAGGCAGGCGTCTATGCCGCTGAGCTATCTCACTGGCCCTAATTAGAAATTTTGAAGTAAATTCCAAAATTAAAATTTGAGGATGGTTGCCCTTGTGGAAGATGAAGGAGACAGGTGTGTGTGTGTGTGTGTGTGCGTGCAAGTTTTATAATACTACTTGAGTTTTCAACTATGTCTATGGATTGTTAGGCTAGATGAAAATAAATATTGATCACTTTCAGCCCAGTTTATTGAAGCGTTTTAAGTCTGAAGCTTTATGATAAGGGGCTGGAAACTAAAGTAAGTCAGTGTAGCTGGTTTTTCAAGGCAATAGTGGCTAGGATTTCAGGTGGACTGGAAAGGGAAAGGAGAGAAAAGAAAAAAGCAAATGAAAGCAAATGTTGGATTAATGATTGGATGAATTTATTTGCCCAGTATTTGTGTTTTTGAAAAAAATTGGAAACTGCGTGGACTGGAGGAGAAATGAGTGATAAGAAAATTTGAGAATAAGGCTGGATAAATTTAAAAAGGTGCTTTTTTCTCTGAGACTGGGAAGAGGGTTATAGAGATGAGAATGAATGTAGATATATTTCTTTGAGAAGAGGTAAGATGCTTTAGGACCCAGGCTCAAAAGAGGGTCCTTTATTGTGAAGTGAATTGATTGATTTTTGAGGAGAAATTGGAGAATTTGAATAGCTGCTCAGGGGATTGGTAACTAGTACTGACATATATAAAATTAAAAATTTTGCTAAAAATACAAATGATATTTAAATGACTATGAATTTTTTGTCCATTAATATGCATACAATTAAGCCCACCATTATTAAATTTTTATTAATGCAGGTTGCAGTACATGCTGATAACATTCATTGTGGAGTATTGTATGTGAACATAACACATCTTAATTCTTTTTGCTTTCCCATCCCTTCCTCTCGCTCCATCTCTTGTATTCTTATTTGCAAAAGGATTTAGGAGTCACTATCAGGCAATCTGACCAGAACAGCATCTTTCTGTAGGCAGGGTGTGAGAAAGAGAGGGATTTCTAGTAAAGATCACCAATCTGGAGGGCACAGTTGCTTTGAACAGAAATATCCCCTTGAAGGTTTTAGGAAAAAGAACAGCCCAGGTAGATGTGCTTGGGCAGGGAAGAAAGGGAGGCCAGAAAAATGGCATGTTCAAGAGACTAATAATAGCCCTGTCATTGGAGAAAAATTTTGTGAGGTAAAATGGATATTATAAACTTACAAAAGAACAACACAAAAATAAGTTGAGGTACGAATTTTCAGTAAAATACTTTGTCCAGTTCCTTGAGGTTTGTGGGTAAACATATTTAATTTTAATTTTAATTTTTTTTATGTGGGTACCGGGAGTCGACCTCAGGACCTCACACTTGCCAGCAAGTGCTTATGCCGCTGAATGATATCATCGGCCTTTTTTTTCCTTTATGTGGGTACCAGGAGTCGAACTCAGGACCTCACGCTTGCCAGGCAGGCGCTTATGCCACTGAGCTATCTCACCAGCCCAACATATTTAATTTTTATTTACAGGATTATATTATATGTAAAGGCAAGCTATTTCTATAGATTGGAGAATAGTTGGATTGTAGGACAAATGGCCTCTACTACTCCAAAGTTGAAGGAGAATTTCTGAAGGAGAAATCCAGGAGATTTTGTTGTATTTTATTAATTGTTTTGTACTTCCTTTTTTATTAGTACATGTTTGCTGTACATAATGATTATGTTCATCATGGGGAGTTGGTATATGTACACAACACATCTTAATTCAGAGGTAGAATTTTTGAATTAGTTGGGTGAAGAAGCCAGTCCAACTATTGTAACTTGACTGAGATGCAAACGAAGAGGATCATGGATGTCAATTTTTAACATCCAGGAGTGACTTTCCTGGGAAACTAGGATCCAGTTAAGTCTTTACCAATTAGTTAGTGTGTCCTCAATTTCCTTTTGGCTGAAATCCCTCCCAAGTCACCTTCACAAATAACATCTGTGTGGTTGTAAGTTAAAGCTAAGGAGTTCTCCTGAATGCTGCATTCACACAGCTCATCAGCTTCATTTCTCTCTGTCCCTTCCGCTTCTTAGTCACAGCTGCTGCTTCTAGCTGACTCCATTCCCAAAGCAGGAGCTGGAGAGTGGGGTGGGGCAGGAAGCAGGGAACTGATGGAGAAAGAGAAAAACATAGAAGGACAGAAGGTGAAACTTCAAAATTGGAAGAGTTCCAAATGGGAGTGGGTGATAAGGACGGAAATGGAGTTTGGGGGCAGCTGAGAGGTGGTGGAAGGAGTTTATAAAAGAAATAAAAATAATATCGAGGAAGAGGAAAAGATAAGGAAAAACATGAATAGAGAGGATGGAAATGTCAGAGAGCATCTCTACTTTTTAAACTGGTTTGTTAGGAGAAGCAGTAAATGTGAGGCCCATATAAGACTATCAGTTCTTACCTTTTTGTCCACAATGAACTGACATGGGAATGGACATCATGTGCAGGGCACCCTACAGTGGCTGTACCCAAGTTTACAAGCAATACGCTGCACCCTAATTTGAATTCCAGTCTCCTCTCTTTCAGCTAAAAATGTATTTATTGTAAGGAAGAAGGCAAAATGATCTTGTTACCATAATAACCACTGTACATTATTTTAAAAGTATAAAAGCTTTGCTATTGTAACTGTCATTATAAATTTCAGAACTCTCACAACTAATTATAACACTTAGATCAAGGATAACTATAATAAGTTCCTTGCAAAATTTTATATGTCAGTTTGCTCTATATTAGAGAAGAGTTTCTAAATACAAATAAGCAGCTGTGGTAGAGAGTAGAAATCAATTCACCAAATAATGCTTGAGTATCTCTCCTGTGTGCTGCACTTCGATCTTGATCACTTATCATAAGAGTAATATCTTTATTGTCTATCCCCATTTCTCTTCCTCCTCCTCTTCCTTCTGATATCTCAGTTTCTGTCTTATGAATGCTGTATTCTACACACAAATGCGTGAATTATGGGTCTTTTGGTTCTATAAAGAAGCAAACGATGTAGAATCTCTTTCTAAGCAGCATGTTATGCTAACAGGAAGAAAACATACACAATTAAAATTGTGATGGTTGTAGTTTCTTCCTATGTGAGTGTTACCAGTGTTCTTGTCCTACCTTTGAATTATTCGTATCCTGTGCCATCCAAAGAGGGTTCTATTTTTCCAGGGAAGTTTCAAAGTTTCTGCATTTTGGAAGATGCAGAATCAGGAGTATACGATGAATGGAGCAAAAACAAGGTAAATAAGAGGTTAATTCAACATAAAAATTAAGAAGCAAGAAATCCATGGGTAAATGGAAGAATGCTGGATGCTTTACATGTGAATTATTCGAGGATCATTAAATATAATGAGAAAGAATTGAAAAAACACAAAGTAACTTTTTGAGCAGTGTTATTTTGGGTTATCAACTGAATAGCAATTAGAAATCGAGAGATGCAAATACAAATTAGAATTGTATTTTAAATATTTTCACTGCTAAACTGCCCTTTATATGTACTTCTTTTGGAGGCTGTTCCTCATGAGGCCCCTGTATTTAGAGAGGTAACGTTATTATTTAAGACATAAAGCAATTATTTTTACTGGAGATAACAATGCATTCTGGGGCCAGAATAAAATTCTGAGTAAATATCAAGATTGGTTTCAAGGAGAAGGTAATATTTTAACAGGTCTTTAAATGTTCTGAAAACTCCTTCTTGGACAGGGGCCAAGACATTCCATGATGAAGGTAATGTCTGGGGAAATACCAAGCTTTGGAATGAAAATATAAAATCTGTGTATTGGAACATAAGTTTTATGACTATATGTGATAGAAAATGAATTTGAAAAGATTTGTTATAACCACTGCTATTTGTTGAAAGCTTAGTAAATGTCAAGCATTGTATAATTATCTTAATTGTTGCAACCAAGTTGAAACTACATTCATCATCATAGTCAAGGATGAATAATAATAAGAAGTCTGAGGATAGAATCCTGGTAAATACTGACATTTAATAGTAAGGCAGAAGACTAAAATACAAAAGGTCAGAGGTAGTAGAAAATCAACCAAAATCAGTGTCACAAGGTACCAGAGAATTATTCCAAAAAGGGTGATGTACGCAATGTTGCCACATTTCAATAGTTTGAGGTCTAAGAAGAGAGGGTAAGAGATAATCTTTAGGAGGTTATTGCTGGTATTTTGGGAAAGTACTTTTATTTCAATATTAAAACAGATATGATAGCACAAGAGGCTTCAGTGAATGTATGATGAGGAGGCAGCTACAGTAGAGAAACAGCTGTTCCTGAGGATTAATGGTCATTAGAGGAAAGAAATGGGGGCTGACTCAAGGTGTCAGTAAGAGCTGAACATGTGCTTACAGATGAAGAGGGAGGAACAGTAATGACAGCAGGATTGACCTACAGGCCATGAAAGACCACCAACATAGGCATGATGGTGCGAAGGGATGGTTCCACAACCCAGGTGAAAGAAGTGGGCTTGATGAAATGGGAAGCCATGAAAGATAGTAGGAAGGCGGGCTTAAATGTTGATGGGACTCTGAACTTAATTTTTGGTACTGTTTTATATTCTATCTCCTTATTTCTGTAGAGATAAATAAATGGCTAGAATTTGATCTTAAGTGCATCCCAAAAGACCATGGGAGGTGATGGAAACTTTAAAATTTGAGGTCTAGTTGGTAGTCTTTAGGTCACTGGGGTTGTGCCTTTGAAGAGAACATTGGGATCCTAGCCCCTTCGTTGTTCTTTCTCTTTATTTCCCAGCCATTAGGGGAAGAGTTTTGCTCTGCTCCATGCTCCTGCCATGATGTACAGCCTTGCTACAGGCCCCAGAGCAATGAAACCAATCAATAATGGACTGGAACTTCTGAAACTCTGAGCCAAAATCAATTTTTTCTCTTTAAAAGTTGATCATCTCAGCTGTTTATTATAGTAACAGAAAGCTGACAAGCACATAAGCCAAACTTAATAACTGGACCTTTGTAATAATCCTAATGTGACCTTATATGGTCTGAGTTTGTTTCCAGTGGTTGCTAGAGTCAATGGTTCCAGGACATTTATTTAAGTACTTTGGCTTCCCCGACTATAGAAAATGACCAGAGTTATATAGAAATGTGGCCTGTGTATCAGGTCAGTTTTAGTTATGTCTAAGCTCTGTGCAGACAAACAGAGAATAGTATGAAACATGTGCATACAGTGCCTTATATGTACCTTAGCCCCAACCTCTCATCCTATCTCAGAGCAAACTTTTCTCAGCGGATCCTGAATTATAGTACCAATCACATCCAATAAGAATTTTAACTATTCAGCTGTCTATAATATTCCTCGGGTGGGAAGTTCTCAGAAGCACAGAATTATATCTAAGTGCATTCATCCAGCAGTCAGTGATAGTTGGGTACAATTTATGTTGAATCCCATTTTCAGAATAATGCAGTTAATATTTTGGTAGGGGAAAGTTTTTTTCTTTACTTAATTGTAATCTTTTTAAAGGAGGAAAAGAATCCACTAATTTTTACAACATAGGAACAGGTGCTCTATTAGGGCTGGCTTCATGAATTGGAACCCAAATATAAATTATATGGTATTATTTGCATGCCTTGTTAAGAACTAAACTATTTTCTCTCATTTATCTGTTGTTATCTCAAATAATGGAAATTAAAAACAAACAAACAAAACAAAACACTTCTTTTAAGGTGAAGGTGCTGAGGGAGTCCTGATCATTTAATCCTAGAGAGGTATTCCTTTATATATGGCATTTCTCACCCTCAAAATGGACGAAGAGAAAATGAATATCATCTCTCTCCTTCCTCATCTTATAAGAAGCAGCTTAGATTCAGAGGTGAAGTGAAAAACTTATTTAATACGTAGCTAGGACAGAAGAAGTGAGGTCTTTGTAGTTCTTACTCACCTTATTCAATCACTTACTTATGGTAAAATTAATTAGTTTAAGAGGCAGGGCATTGTGGTCCTAGGGATGCAGAGTTTGTAACCAGGTTTAAAGCCTGGTATCACTGCTACACATTAAGTGTTACCACTTACGACAGTTAATCCTGGTCTTCAACTTGACTGGCTCGAGAGATGCCTAGCAAGTCAGTAATGTATACCCCTGGGTATGTTTGTGGGAGTGTTTCCAGAGGCGACTGGCATGTATACCAGAGGACAGAGGGGGCAAGAGATGCCCTGATTGTGGGTGGCACCATCCAATAGGTTTGCAACCTGGATGGGATGTGAGGTAGAAGAGGGAGGAAGTCGGCTCATATTTGAAAAGCTCCATTCTGCTTGTGCGGGTTTGGCTTTTGTTACTACCATTATCTGTGGACATCAGACTATGGCTTCTTCAGCCCTTCAAGGCAGACTGGCACTAGTGACTCTCAGGGAGCTTCCAGACTTTCTGTCTTAAACTGCACTGTATCTTTGATCCTTCTTATTCTGTGGCTTCCTGCTTCTTGGGCTGAGCAGTTAATGGGTCCTCTGGCTCTTCAGCATTGCAGATGGCCACTGTGGACTGTCACACCTCTGATCCTGTAGGTCCATCTAATAAATACCTTTGCATAATCGTATATAAATTGTTTTTCCTGTTGATTCTGTTACTCTAGAGAACAATAGTGAACACACCATTTATTGAACACTTATGTTTCAGTCACCATGCTGTTTGGTCTGAATATTCCCTGACTTTTATATGCAGTGCTTTGCTGCAGGGCTGGTGGTATTATCCACATTTTAATAAACACAAAACTGATTAATTAAAAATGATTAATTTCCTATAGATAGGTCAGCTAATAAGTTACAGAGCCAGAATTTGAGCCCTGGTCTCCTTGGCTGAGCCCATGCTCCTTCCCTGTTTATAGGTCACATCTATGTGACTGTGGGGAACTTGCTTCAGTTTACCTTCTTTAATGGATAATTTTGTATATATCTTGCAAGTTGTTGTGATGGTTAAATCAGAACGCAAAGGAAACATACTTTGACAGTAGGCATGGGTCTGTTTGTCACTGTAAATTGCTCAGCTGGCTACTGATGGAGCTGGTGCTCTGCTCCAGGTTTTCGGATTTTGCTGCCCCTCGTGTTGCCACGTGATGCCGAGTGAGGAGTCTTGTGAGGCAGACTGAGAAACATAAGGAGGAGGAAGAGCAAACAGGACAGGCAACAGGAGAGCTGGCGGTGACAGTCACAAATGTAATGATGGGCACATGGCTAATCAAGAAGGGACCCTTGGGGAGAATTCATCCATGTGTGCAGGGGAATGGCTGTGAAGCAGAAATAGCCCCAGTGGGAAGAGAGGCACTGACATGGATGTTGACAAGCAAGCAGAGCCAACATTTTGATTAAGTTCACCATTATTTGACTGAGGTAAACTAGAGGAATAAACAATCCATTTAAACATACATTTCAACTTTATGAAATTAAAGAAGCTTCAAACTGCAGGTAAAGAAATTACGGATATCTGATCACGTCCAATTACAGAAAGGATTAAATAAATACGATTAAGGAAGAGACTGGAGGTTAAAATGGAATGTTGTGGTTGTAAAGAAGGACCAGGCTGTTTAAAATGAGTTTAGCCCATCCATTTACTGTTCATTAAGCACTGCTCAGTCCTGGTCATGTGGGACACACCTTTACAGCAGTGAGCCAGGCAAAGCTGGATGAAGAGTGGTCCTTTCCTCCAGGAGCTCAGTTTCTGGTAGTGAAAGGCATATAGAACAGTGATGTGGCATGAAAAGTCCTGTTTCAAGTGTCATGTACACAGCACGACTGGACTACAAAATAAGAACATTTAAGATAGCCTGAAGAGTAGTTTAGGAAATACCTCCAATAACGACATAAAAATGATCAAATTCCTGAGGGAATCCACGAGCAGTTATTCTGATGGTAAGAGTGAGTGAGGGTCCTTTCCAGAAAGAAGAAGGTAGACATGAAAGACACAGAAACATCCTGTGCTCTGGGATATGGAGGGTGTTTATGGTCTGGGCATTGGGTCCCCAGGGGAAGAAGTCCAGGGAAGGTTGACTCAGGACAGCACGTGTTGGGTGGAAAGTTTGGGAAGTATCCTGTGGTGCAGTGATGAGCACTGGGAGGGTGGGAAGCCTTGAGAAGGGTCATCCGAGGACAGTGTGGGCAGCCACAGGAGGATTCAGTGCCCTGCACTTGCCCAGATCAGTGAAAGGAGAAGCAGAAGCCTGGTGTTGCCAGTATCTGCAGCTACAGATCAACACTTTTTTGAAGTTCCCATATAACTTGCTATTTTAAAGTACCTAAATAAAAGTTCCTATGTCCCGTAACTTGTTATGTGTATTTACCCAAATAAGAATTTATCTTAATCTAATTCTATTTTTTCAAACCAGTGGGAACTTTCTTAGCTCTAGCTTCTTTCCTCAGTGTCCTCTGCTTTCCCCTCCCCAGCACACGGGGCATCTACTTCCTCCCCTTACCTCTGCCAACAGCTTCGGGCCTCACTCTCCCTCGGCCCAGGCTCGGAGTTTAAAAATAGGGGCAGGTGTGAGCATGGAACTGGAGGAAGAAATCCTCCAAAATGGAAAAATATGTTGGAAAAATGTAAACTAAGCCATGGGCAGGGCCAGGCTTCATAGGCTGGTGGAGGGATGAATGATAATTGTGATAAAGTCCAACTCTAGAGAGCAGAGTTACCATGCAGAGGCAGAAGTCCTGACAACTCTATTTAGGGTGTCAACTCAGCTCAAAGATCTTGAAATCCAAGCAAGAACTCCAATGGCTTTCTAATTTAGAGGAGAGAGAGAGAGGGAGGGAGAGAGTAAGAGATGGAGGGAGAGAGGGCTCTTATATAACAGATTGAAGATTTAACTACATTTTATTTTATTTTATTTTATTTTATTTATTCATTTATTTTGTGGGTACTGGGACCTTGAGCGCCAGCAGGCGCCCGTGCCACTGAGTAATATCACCGGCCCTTTTTTCGTATGTGGGTTCCGGGAGTTGAACTCAGGCCCTTGCGCTTGCCTGGCAGGCGCTTACGCTGCTGAGCCATCTCACTGGCCCTTAACTATATTTTAGAAGGAGTTATTAAACAGAAATATTTCTAGTTGAAGAAAGGAAACTATACTCACTAGGAAAGAGGGTAATCACTAGGAAAATCCAAACAAAACTAATTTCATTTCTTTGAATGATGTTATGAGATTCTAGAGACCAAGAGAAGGTTATAGATACAATTATTTGCATTTTAGCAGGATGACATTTGTAGTACATTCATTTTAAAAGGAGATGATAGTACCATTATGTTGGTACTTAGGCCTGTGTGACCCATCTTCAGTTTTTTCTTTGTAATGAGACGGGGTCTTGCTATGTAGTTCAAACTGTCTTGAATCCTCACCATGTAAGCTCAGGCTGTCTTCTAACTCATGGAGATTCTTCTGCTTCAGTCATCCTGAATGCTGGGATTGCAGGTGTGCACCACCATTCCTGCTGCCCCATCTTCACTTTAACAGGAAACTTCTGCTACAAATTGGGCCAGAGAGCAAATAGTTCAGGCTTGCAGCCCATGGGATTGGTGCAACTACTTAACTGTGCCCATTGTAGCAAGAAAGCAGTCATTGATATACATAAAAGATTGAGTGTGACTGGGCTTCCAATAAAACTTTAACAAAAGCAGATGGCAGATTTGAATTTTGCCTGGAAATCTGCAGTTTACAGAGACTTTGTTTAGTGTGTTAAGTACTAGTTAAGATCAGCCTAGACTGTTGGAATGCTGTAGGATCCCATTGTCTACTGTTCTTTGTTTCTAAATTGTTCTCACCAGTGAATGATGAGGTAAAAGGCAACATAATCATATTTGTGAGTAATTAACCCTGTGAAGAAATAGCTAACCTTTAGAAGACAATCAGGGTCAAAATGTTTTAAAGATATATAATTAATAAAAATGAGAAAGGTGAATTTTGCTAGGGATATTAAGTCATGCACTGAAGTTAAAAAAGATTCTTAGAAGTACAAGGAGGGATTTTGCCTGGCAAAAATTAATGTAAAAAGTCCTCAGCACAACTCACCAAACTTGTGGTGAGTGAGTGATGTGAGGGGATAGGAAGAATGCTTGAGGATGCCTTAGGCTTCATCAACAGAATACCATGTCTGGAAGCAAGGAAGCTGTGACCCATCAGATCTGGGGGGGACCAGATTCCACTGGCCAGCTATATTCCCATTTCAGTATTATTGCCTATAATCAAAGACAGATACCCACTGATATGGAGAAAGACACACAAAAAACAAGGTATTTATTCCTACCTGTTATATGTAATTTATACATGTGTATTCAGTAGAGGTGATATTTAATTTGTTTAAATTGTTGAAAAATCTCATTTGGGGAGTTGCAAACAATTTGTGCCTTTTTAAGAAGAAATGGGAGTGAGGTATTGTCATTCTTTCGTTCTAGGAGAAAATATTTTGATAAACATTTTTAGTCATGTATGACTTAGTTTGGGAAACTTCAAATTAGTGAATTAATTTAAATGAAGGTATTTTAGACTGAGGTTTTAAGGGTATAGCATAGGAAGGTGTACTTGGAAACATTAGAAGATCTCTGCCATTAAAGAATCAGAAAATTTCCTCTCAAGCCAAATGCAAATCTGGTATTTGACTGTCCTTCGCTTGAAAATTTTTCTTGGGAAATTATGTGCACGTGTGTGGATGTGTATGCTCTCATCTAAATGAGACTTTGCTTATCAGGAATTATGAGACCAGGATAGAGTAGGGAGGCTACAAGGATTTGGACCTGAGCTGAGCTCAGTTATTTAAACACTGCCTTGCCTTTCTGCATGTGTTCTTCTCATGATACATCATCTGAGAACGCAGAACCCTGGACTACTGTGATATCCCTGTTCTGTTTACAAGGGCTTAGCTTATTCTTTATAGGTAGAAAAGGAGTTTTCCTTAAAAAGAATGGATGGCCCCTCTATCAATCATCTTGAGGGAAGAAAAAGGGAAATCTTGGAAGGAAGGTAAGGAAGATTCTCCGTTGATGTGGGTCTGAAGGGAAGCTGAGGTACAGCTATTTTAAGTGAAGTATCCTAGTTCACTGATGTCTGTTAACCTGGACAATGCACGCTTTGCAGGAAGTAGCAGGGACCGCTTGGGGTCTTGTGGACACTAAGACCCATTTACTTCTATTGGCAGTTGTTAGCTCTCTGTATTGCTGTCTCTCATCCCCGACCTCATGCAGTCTCTTGCTAAAATCATAACTTGATCCCAGCAGGCCTTTGGAAACTAAAAAAGATATCTGTGGAAAGTGACAGTAACCTGGAGGGGTTAATTATGAATTGGCAAGAGGTAAGCTTCAGGAAAGGAAGAAGCACTCTAAAGTGAGACAATTGCCTGAGATGACATACATTAACAAGATTTGCAGAAAACAGAGTAATTCCCTGAAATGCCCAGAAACAACCCTTCCCCCAATACTCTGGGATAATTCCCATAGAAAGCTGGAGTGTATGGAATCTTTAAGCACTGGACTTCAATCTTTTGTACTTGGGCACTAAATTAAAGGGAAAATGGATATTTTTTTCTTGTCTTTTTGAGACAGGGTCTCAATATGTAGTTCTGGCTGGCCTTGAACTCACTTTGTGGCCCAGGCTGGCCTAGAATTTGCAGTGATCCTCCTGCCTCAAACCCCAGAGTGCTGGGATTACAGGCATGCGCCACCATTCCCGGCCTTGGGCATCCTTTTTAGGCACAATAAAGTTTCCATTTTTCTTTCTCTGTTTAGAAATTACTCAAAAAAAACACAAGAAATGACATGCAATATTGTCTTTAGAAGACATCTGAAATACTGAACCGTATCAAGGAGAAAGGACTCCTCAAAACAGAGAAAATTAAACAGGTGGGGGAAGTGAATAGTTAATACCAGTGGTTAAAGTTGTAAAGGGCCAGGAAAGCATGCTTTCCTAAGGTGAGAGGCATTCTTGTTTGTGAGAACGAGTAAAACATACAGAACTTATAGTTGGGAGATGCCTGCTCTGTGCAGGAGGCAGGGCTGAGCAGGGGAATCACACAGACCAGCTATGTCAGTTTATGGCAGTCTAGTCATGGGGCAGAAATCTCGTGGAGAAAGAAGCCTTTCTACTGTAAATGCCTCTGGTACTGCCTGCTACTCTTAGTAGGGTGGGAGTAAATGTTCAAGATCATAGTGCTACTGAACATATGAAAGGCTCAGTACAACCACTTTGAAAGATTATCATTTTTAATAGTTAAACACACACCTACCATATGATGCTGTCATTCAATTTCTAGACATTTACCCAAAACAACTGAAGGCCTGGGCCCAATAAAGCCCTGGACAAGATACTCATTGCAACTTGATTTGTAAATCTCAAGCTGGAAACAATACAAATGTCTATGAATAGGTAAATTGATAAGCAAATTGTGGTTTAACCTTTAAATTGAATACTACTCAACAATAAAAGGAGTGGTACACCCACCAACATGCACAAATCTCAAAAAATAGTTTCCTGGCATGAGTATGGAGGGGGAGGAAGTAGGGATTATAAAGCAAATAATCTCTTGGTAAACATGTTCATTGTTTGCTTTTGTGGTTCATAAATATGTTCATTGCTTTGCTTTTCATGATAGTTTCACAGGTATATGTAAATAGGAAAACGTATTCAATTATGCATTTCAGACATATAATTTACTATATATAAGTTATAACCCGATAAAACTATTAGAAAATACTATGTAAATAAGGCTATATTACCTTTAAAGTAGAAAATATGGTGACTAGTTATAATTCAGATGAGAGAAGGTAACTCAAATTCCTGTATTGTTTTAAAATTCCTAACAGTCATTAGAATTCTCATGATAATAAAACTTAAATTGAATTTGAATGCTTTTTTTTTTTAACAAATAATCTCATCTTTCCATAGAACTTTCATGCTATGAGAATTGTTGCAATTTCAGTTTTATTGCTGATTTGGCCGAGGTGATCAAACAGCCCTAAGAGACAAATGTTTTTGTTTAGATTGGTTTGGTTTGGTTTATAATTCCCCTGCCCTGCACCCATTCCTTCAGTGCCTAGAACAATAGGGCTACGATGATAGTAGATGTTTAATAAATGCCTTGACTTAATGTATAATTAATGGGCCTGAACAATGCATTCTTAGTTACTACTCAAACATCTGCTAATGGAGAAACTCTTCCACCTGCATAGAATAATTTTAAACCATTAGGAAGAAAACATTCAAAATAGTAGACTATGTATTTTTAGATTTTGGGTAAATAACTATTTCTTCTAGGTAAACATAGACCAAAATTTTGTTCTTTTTAGTAAGTTTGATGAAAAACGTTCATTGGTTTAACTTTGGCATAACAAGCAGTAGCAGCATAGGTTTTGTTGCTAGCAAGGCACAGAGATGTTGGGCAAATTGCTGAATGACTGTTATCATCATTTTCTTCGTCTGTCATTTAGTAGTAACAGTACATCCCCTGCAGTGTGGTTGTAAGTATTAATGAAATAAATGCAAAGTGGTGAATGTTGGTGGCCACAGATCTACCTCTCAGGCTATGGCAAACCTTTCCCCACCTGCCCAGAAGTTTGGCTGTGGGGGGATCACAGACAGGGTTCTTTTCAGCATCGCTCTTCTGGACCAAAAGAAGCTGTCTAACTCAAGGATGCATCATCCAAAGGGGCAGTCTATTGGATAATATTGATCTTTATATAGGCAAAAGGACTGTCTCTCTTCACAGGTGAGATAATGGTAAAGGGAAGTACTGGCAGCAGGGCTGATGTAATTGTGTTGTATGTGTATTTTTCTAGAATCAACATTGTTGCCCTACTACTCAGAGTTGTTCTTGAGAGCCCTCTCCACCAAAATTTCATGCATGTAAATCTTAGAGTTTTGAGGTTCTGGGTTTTGGGAGTTTAAGAGGTGTTGGTCCTCAGTAGGTGATTAAGTCATGAGTGCTTTTTGGTAGTGGATGGAATTAGTACTTTTGGTTGGCAGGAACATCCTTTTTACACTTCCACTTGCCCTAGTATGTATACAGCATTCTTCTCCTCTGGAGGATCAACAAAGGACCATCTTGCAAGCAGAGACTGCAGCCCTCATCAGATGGCAATCCTGCTTGTACTTGACTTTGGACTTCCTTGGTTCCAGAACCATGAGAAATAAATTTCTATTGTTTAAAAATTACTTAAGCCATGGTATTTTGTTGTGGCAGTATAAATGGAGTAAGATACCTGCCTGCCTTAGTTGGTACCAGAAGTTATTCTAGAAAGTAGATGATTTAATCCTGCTGGAATTTTTCTTGAAATTGTTTTGAATTAATAGATCAATTTGGAAGAGAGTTGATATATTTGTGAGCTTTTCAATTCACAAATGTAAGATACATTTCTCTTGGTCTTCAATTTCCTTCAATAATTTTTGTATATGTATAATGGAAAATTTAATTACATTTATTCCTAGTATTTTATGTTTTGATATTGTAACTAATTATATAGAAATATAATTTTTATGTCATACTAACTGTGCATCTCATATTGTTAAATTCATTGTCTAATTCCAGTAATTTTTCTATAGATGGTTTTGGATTTTCTATGTCAAAGTCTTGGCTATGAATAATATACTTCTGTTTCTTGCTTCCCAGTCCTTATAGTATTTGCTGTTTTATTGGATTATTTCACTGGCAAGAATTCCTATATGAGAAAATGGATGTCTCTTCCCTGATTGTAGGGGTAAATTTAATATTTTACCACCAAATATAATTTTCTGCAGGTTTTTAAAAAATTCCTCCTATGATATTAAGGAAGATTATCAATTGTTAAACTTATTTCCTAATTTCTGTTAATTGCAATTCTAGGTTATTAATTTATTATTACTCATTTATTGTTATTTTTAACTAAGTTCTTCAGTGAAATTTTCTATATTTTAAATTATTCTCTTAAATGTAAAAAAATGACATCTATTCTAATGTCTGATTATGATAATTTCAATATCTGTATCACTGTGGTTCTGTTAGTATTGTCTATTTTTTTCTTTATTCTTTCTCCTTTTGTCATTTGAGCCTACTTCCAGTAATATTTGGTAGTTTTGGATTGCATACTTGATATATGTGCATAAAACATTAAATAGCTCTTGAAAATATTGTCCTCCTGAGAATTTTTCCATAGGAGGCAGTTCGAATAAAATCTAATCATGCTGATCCAGTTAAGTGATCAGATGAACTTCTAGACAGATCTTTCTTTGGTTTGCTCTTGTTACTACTCTGTTGCGGTTATGCAGTCTATCTGAAAGCCTGGATGGGTTTAACATAACCCCTCTACCTTCAAGACCCCTGAACTCCCATTTTGACTTCAGAGGTCTCAGAGAATGTGAAGTTCTGCTTAGCTTTTAAGGATCTTGGAAGCAGCTCTTTCTACTTTTTGCTCCATTCAGCTAATACATTCAGCCAATGACTGATGAGCAAAAGCCAAGTTGAACAATGGTTTACATATTTTCTTCAGGATATTGGCTCCTCAGTTCCTGGTTGCTTTAAGGATCCTGAATCCAAACTTTTTGAATTCAAAGTTTGAAATTTTGAATCTCTAAATTCAAATAGTTTTGTTTCTATGCATCATGCTAGGAGTTGGTAAATGTATCAAAACAAAAATGGTAGTGAGCCTGGGGCTTTCCTCAGGGTAATCCTTTCTTTCTTTGAGGCTCATCCCTCTAATCCAGTATTCCTCAGTGGCTCTCAGAGGCCTTTGAGTAGCTGGTTAGTCCAGTGGTCTCCAACCTCCAGGCCACTGAGCCATGCTAGTCCGTAGCCTCTTAGGAATCAGGTTGCGGGGCAGTAGGTGAGCATCTGGTAAGTGAGCACAGCTTAATTTATAGGTACAGCCTCTCCTCATCACTCGCATTGCCATCTGAGCTCTGTTTCCTGTCAGACCAGCAGTGGCATTAGGTTCTCAGGGGAGCTCAAATGCTACTGTGAACTGCATGTGTGAGGAAGGATCCAGGTTACACACTCGTTTGAATCATCAAGAAACCACCCTTCCCCCAAAACTCCACGGAAAAATTGGTGCCCAAAAGAATGGGGACCTCTGGTTAGTCTTTTGCATTTTATAGACATTTTATAGTTGTCCATGAAAAAAAGTTTGGGTTCATTTAGCTATTTGATTGTCGATATAAATGGAAAATTTCTTTTGTTTCTTAAAAATTAGTGGGCATAAGATCACTCGTGGTGATTAAAAAATACTTTTCTTGGCCCAAAATGTGAAGATTCTAATTTGTATCTCCATATTTAACAAGGTGCCAGGTAATTTTGACATAGCCTATAATCTAACTTTAAAATCTTTTAAATTCCACTGCCCACCTCTTCTCTTATATTCAAATAAGTTTACCCTTTATTAACAACAATGTTAAATAGTAAAGAGGCAGGTAGCATCAACATAAATTTATGGATTTCTTTTTGAGTGATAAGATGTAAGAACCAAGAAATAGAAACTTATCAGGAAAGAAAGATGAGGGGAAATTCTGTTTGCCAGAGGTACAAAACTCCATAGATTTGAAATTAATAACTAATTAGTCATGAACTTTTCAATGGTAATATTTGGTAGCTCTATAGAGGATCCATATTTCGGCTACTGGGATTCATTCTACACTAGTCTGCCTTTGATGTAATTATCATTGAAGCAATTCACCTTCTATCAAGACATTTTCAAATGAATTCTTTTGCTGTGTAGATTTCATAACCTTTTTTTTATTATGATTTATAAGATGAGAATGTCTAAGGCTGGAACAATTTCCAATTCTGTGTGTGTGTGTTTAGTTTGATTTTGTTTGGGAATTAGTGCAGTTGCATCTCTGCTAGGCTTTTTTCTATCAATAGCTAATATCTCTACATCTCTATTTACTGTTCTGTTAAATGGGAAGGAAAATGGATAGTGTACAACTCTATTTAATTCTTTGAAGGTCAATTGAGGCTATTCTTAGGACATTTTAAAAATAAATAATACAGGGCTAAAGTTTTTATTAGTTATTTAAAGAGGTAGATATAGTGGGAGGAAAGCTCAAGCTTTGCCAGAAGTCATTGCTTGTTCAATATGGCTAGTGGAAGTGAATGTTAAAAAATGTCAGTGAAACAGGATGAAATGGGGCTGAGCAGATCACGGAGGTCTTGATGCCTAGGCAATCGGGTTTGGGCTTCTGTTCATTATGGAATGCAGGTCATTGTCTTATGAAGACAGAGGGTTGGCAGGAAAGAAAAATATTACCTAGCATTAGGTGTGAAGTGTCTTAGGATATAGCAAAAGAAATTAAGCATTTATTGGTATAATCCAGATGAGAGAAAATGAGGCTCTGAACTAGAGAGGTGAAAGCAAAAATGAGGAGACATTTGAGAAAGGGAAGTTGATGAGTGAACCAGTCAGTCACACATACACGAAGGGGGATGGATGGGAACATTTATTTCTTTGCTTCTTCTAAGTTTGGATGACTGGACGAATTAGTAGGGAACACAGGTGTGGCCCCAAATCTCAAACTTAATCTGCTTCAGTAATTGCTTTTTTTCTTCTTTTTCTGTATTATTCCAAATGAGATTTTTATATCTCTAGGTAATTCCTTTTCTCAAATTGCCACTACATATGTGCATTCATTGTTTAAGAACTATAAATATTAGATATTCAGTATATTTCCATATCCCGTATTTATGAGCCAACATTCCAACTTCCATGTGTTCACTTTTAAACAAAACACGTTTGTAGAATTTTTCTGACACTGCATTGCATTATATGTGTAAGGAATAAATCTGGAAAAGTTTAACAAATAAATATCCATTTTTCCAGTTATGCACAAGGGGATTAACACAGGCAACTCCCATAAATGTTAATCATCCAACTTCTTGGCCGTTAAAGTCTCACATTTGGAGGAAGAGGTCATATATGAAGAGGAAGAAGAGAGGCAAATAAATCATTTCCATATTATGTTTTGTATAGCTATTAAATCTTTTTGTAAAAGACATTTATATGAAGAAGAGATTTTTTTTCTCCCCAGCTCTTCCTTCATAAGACTCTAAGATTTGCTCTGGCTGAGATGACCCTCCACCTGTGTTCTGGGTTTTCAGGACTTATACTCTTGATTATATCTTGTGTGAATGTTTCATGTCTTTCCCATCATCTGGTATTTCAGTAAAGTGCTCTCTGTATGTTTCAGCAGTGATACTAACCACTGCTCATTGAATGTCCATTCTATATTTGTTGCTTTACAACAGAGGTTCTCAAAGTGGCCCATAGCTGTCAGCAAGAGTCTCACCTAAGAACTCGTTATAAATGCAAATTCTTGGCCTCCAGAGTAGCACTAGTGTGCAGAGGACTGCTATGGATTCTGGTGGACTGTAAAGTTTAAGAACCATTGTTTTAGACTTACCTTCGATCACAATATGCCTATCTCTTAGGAATGGCCCTCTTTCCTGCTGTCAAAACTGTGATGTAGAGAAATAAAATAGTTTGTCCAAAGATGAGCAGCTCTAGGATCTCAACAGCAAGTTTGCAACATACATCATTACCTCACCTAACCGACTTTGTACTATACATTGATTGAAGTTTAAATGTAGGCTTCTGTCATAGAAGAGCAGGGCTCAGTTATGACTCGTGATGTTATGTTGTAAGAATATTTTGTTCCCTGTGCCTGTTTTCTTCATACCTAAAATAGGCATAAGCATCATTTACCACTCTGTGTGTGTGTGGGCATGTGTGCGTGAATGTGATCCGCGAACCAATATGCTAGCACCCAGGGCTGAGAGACAAAACACTAGGCTATGCTGTGTGACTAGAAGGATAAATGACTAGAAGATATCGTTTCAAATGAAGTCATGCAAATAATAAAATATTATGCTTTGATAAATTGATTTGACTTGTTTTTGCAATCTCTAACAAATAAATTTCTACTGAATAGTGTTGAGAGTTTTCCATGCTTTTTGATGGAATTGAAACATTTGGCCCATTCAAAGTGAATGAACCATGGAAAAGTTGGACTTTCAGCTCCTAATTCTCAGCTTGTGCCTCTCTCTTCTTCTAGGAGTTACATTTACTTCTCTTCATTCAAGAGTCCAACATCATGGACTCTCCCAGCGAAACGCGTCACTAATGCCACTCCTCTAAGCAAACTGGCCTCTCTAAGCTTAGCTTTTATTCTTTTTATAAATATGGTTGAAAACCTGTTATATTGCCAGTTCTGTGCACTAGAAAGAATATTATACATTCTCTACCTTACAGCCTTTACCCAGTAGTAAAAGTAAGTCATCTACCAGCAATAAGTAGTAAAATACAACAGTATGAGAAATCTCATGGAGAAGGATCTTGTTATGAGAGTTGCTATAAATCCAGGGATTAGATTGAGATGTTTTTGTCAAAAGAATTCATCCTGAAAGTTGAAAGCCTAGAAGCTGAAGAGAGAGAGAGAAAAGAAAGGGAAAGGCACATTACATAAGGACGAAGTCGATTTCTTCCTGCCACTCCGTGTCCCTCCCTCGTTCTTCCTTGGTCCTGATCACTGTGAAACACTGAAATGTCAGTGTGCACATGCATGGTCCTGGAATTGAGGGTTAATACCACTGTACATTTTGGTTAGATTTCTATTCTGTTTTCAGCATACTCAGATTGGGATCGGTATTCTAAGATAAAGGAATCTCATAATTCTTTGTAAGCACTACTGACTTGGGTAAAATATTAACCTGACTTCATAGGAAAGAAATGATGGGAGCGAGGAAAATGCTAATTGGAGAAAAAGAAGTAGAGATGGGATTTGAAGCTGGCCTGGATCCTCTCAGCTCTGGGAAAGCATTGCAACTGGGAGGCTCGCTGGGTGCTCTGCTCATCTGTATTCAGTGGCAGTCTGTGTTCCTGACATGAACGAACTGAAGAACCTGGAGCCTGTGCCAAGAGCCCCTTCTGAAAGCAATTATCAGGATTCACCATATGATTTCAATTCTTTGTGGACTATAAAAGAGACACTTCACCATTTTTAAAAAAAGGGATACTAGCAGGAACGCTGGTAGCTTATGCATTATTTAGAGCCTGCCATCCTGCCTTTGTTTCACAGAGGAGAATGACAGCATTGTCACAGGGTTTTCATGTATGTGGTGGTGGAAATAGAGATGTTGGATGTCATAGCTTCTCTAAATTACCTGTAATCTGGTGACCTATAATTAGCTTGCTGAGAATATTAAACCCTCAGTTTTTTTACCTATCACTAAAAGATAGGTGTCTGGTATCTCATTATATTGAAAAAATCAGATCACACGTACATATGAGAAATGTAGTACAATGGTAACAAAATTATTAACTCTAGCTTATCGTTTGTCAAAGTCATGAATATGAAAGTCTAAGAGACATTACATGAACACAGCTGATACAAGGATTTGACCCATTCTTATTTCTAATACTACTACATAGAACTATTTTGTTTTGTATTAAGACATTTGCAGTAAGGTACTTAGATATTTGGGTAAGATTATTACATCAAGGCACATTGATAAAAATGTGTGGCAGGAACACTATCTTGTAGTTTAATAGTTCCTTTGCCTTCCTTTTATGTGACCATCCTTGGATCTCTTTTCACTGTTCATGAGAGGAACCTTAGGTCTGAAACCTTTAAGTCAACTCTGGTCTTCTATTCTGAGCAGTTACTAGGCTTGTTTGCTTCCCTTTGTGTTTTATGCCTTTTGAAACTTCACCCAGTGTGTGTTAGGGTTTTCCAGAGAAACAGAACCAATAGAAAATGTATAGATATACAAAAGGACATTTATAGTGGATATTGGCTTGCACGACTCTGGAAGCCAAAAAATCTCACAATACACCATCTGCTGGCTGGAGAACTAGGAAGACCATGCTGTAATTTTGAGTCTGAAGTTAAGGTCCTGAGAAACTAGAGTGAGGATGAGGGAATTGTTCATGTAATTCCCAGAATCTGAAAGCCTGATAATTAAGAGCTTCAATCTCAAAGAGTGAATGTATGCCTCAGCTCCAGAAAAGAGAAGATTTCCTATGCCTCCCTCCTTTTGTATCATTGGATGATGCTCAACCATGTTAGTGAGGACATTTTTCTTCAGTCTACTGATTTAAATTCAATTTTTGCAATTTTCAAATTCAAAGTATCTTCTAGAAACACCCTCACAGACAAACACAGATACAATATTTTACCAGCTATCTGGGCATGCTTTAACCCAGTAAAATTGGTATATAAAATGGATGCCACATACATCAGTTCCCCTGTCACTTTTCTAATTCATTCCCTTTCCTTTTCAATTTCTCTTATACCTAAGGGCTTTCTCCTTTCTAATACAGTGAGTAAGCTTTGTATTGCTAGAATCATCTCTGAACACATATTTGGTTACATCACTGCTAATTAAAATATTTGAAATCGTTCTCATTTGCTTCCCAAATACAGTACAAACATCTGTGTGTAACACTTAGGGTCATCATCCAAATTATGGCCGTATTGGTTACTTCTTTCTGCTGCATGCTTCAGGCCAGCTGGAATGTAGCACTTCTTATTGACATGCTATGCCTTTGTTTCAGTAATTTTAAATTTAAATTTAATACCTGTTTTAAATTAAAAGCATATATTGTCTTAATCATTAAGGGTTCAAGGGTTCAACTACTATTTAACATCTATAGAATCTATGGAACAAGAATACCTTCTTAGTGAAAACTGTCTTATTGCTCATGATCAAATATTTTTCCTTTGAATTTCTATGTATTAGTTATCTTTCTCGTCACAAATTACCACCAAATTAGTGGCTTACAATAACACACATATATTGTCTTACAGTTTCTGTAGGTGAGGGAGTTCAACCACAGCCCATCGGGGTCCTGTACTAAGGGTTTTATTTATTTATCTGTTTTATTTTATTTTTTTGGTGCCAGGAATCACACTCAGGGCCTTGCACTTGCCAGGCAGGCGCAGTGCTGCTGAGCTATATCCCTGGCCCGTACTAAGGGTTTTATAACAATCAAAGTGTCAGCCTAGGTGGGTTCTCCTCTGAAGGCTCAACTGAAAACAGATCTGCTTACAAGCTTTATTAGATTGTGGGCAGAATTTATTTGCTTGAAGCTGTGGAATTTATGGCCTCTTGCTTCTTCAAAGCCAGCAGTGGGGCCCAAGGACTTCAGCAAGATGGGCTCTGTGCTCTTGTAATCATGTCTGTGTCATCAGATACCTTTGCCACTGTCCACTGAAAAGAATCAGACCAAGGATCTTGCCCACACTCCATAGGAAGGAATTATTTAGGGACATTAGCACCTTAAAAATCACAGGGTCTCCTTAGAAGTCTGTCTGCTATACTCTGAACTATATTTCTCTTTCTCTTGTGGTGTATATTTTGTCTCTTTTATCTTTAAATTATCTTTCTCTTTATTAGCTTTCTAGCTTCATGGCTTCAGTGATTGTCCATTTATGCTCTACTGAGCCTGCTCAATTGGTGCAGTGGATTTGGATTAAATAACTTATGAATTGTGTTGAGTATTGATGCTTATATACTTCTTCAGCATCCATGTTTTATTGTGTCACAGATGATAAGGTTTTAAAAAAGAGCAGTAGATAACTTATTTTGCATTCTACCTAATTAGGAACAAATCAAAATTTAACAATATCCTAAGTACTTTTATGGTTAATATAATCCTGCCCTCGGGATGATGTCAGTGAGATGGTTTATACGGAAGATGCCTAGATGTATTTGATTTTCTAGGAATCTCATGCTTTTGATATCTGGGCACCTCATTTTTAAAAATTATATTTCTTAGATTTACTTGAAACGTTAGCTGTTGTGGAAAGTTGACTAGCATCTCTGATCAGAGCACTATATAACACGCGTATTTCTGGGCTAAGGAAGGGTGGTTGGCTGTTGCCAGAAGGTAAGAAGGGAGAGTATCTGAGATGATAATAAGAAAGAAGACAATCCAGTGATTTGTGCAAGGATTTCTCAAGGGGTTTTCATGGGACTCTGGTAATTTGATATCTTGAAGATGTCATAATGTATTCAAAATTCTATTGTCCAAGGAGCTTAAATGACATTAAGAAGATTCCCTTAAAAGTGTACTTTTCAGGGCCGGTGAGATGGCTCAGCGGCGTAAGCGCCTGCCCGGCAAGCGTGAGGGCCCGAGTTCGACTCCCGGATCCCACATACGAAAAAGGGGCTGGTGATATCGCTCAGCGGCACGAGTGCCTGTTGGCGTGCGAGGTCCTGAGGTCAACCCCCCGGTACCCACACACACAAAAAAGTGTACTTTTCAGATTCCTAAATATGCTAATAAGTCTTATATGCACCCAAGAGAAAGATTTAAGGTGAAACGGCTCTAAAATTAAATCATTGAGGTGTGCTTGTGTGTGTGGGGGAGAGAGAGAGAGAGAGAGAGAGAGAGAGAGAGAGAGAGAGAATTTTCAGATTGTTTAGAGGAATAAGTTAAGTTGATATCATAAATCCTATATTAACTACTACATTGTTTGAGAGGACAAAATGTTGGTCATTACTGTTTGTACGTGGGTGGGGTTAGGGACACCTGTGTGCGTTAAAGTAGTATAAGATCCATTTTTAAGTATCCATGTTTACATCTTAAATTTGGATGAGCCAGCTTATTCATTCTCTGAAGGAATGATCCTTGGTGACAGTAGAAATTTGATCAAGTTTCCTGTAAGTAATTTGAACAAGTAGTGAAAGTATCAAAATATACATTTTGTTTTTACCAGTAACTGAATAGGTCTTATCCACATGTACCTATATGGAGTTATAATCTAATATGTTTCAAAACATTTAAGCTTACGAACATTTCTTCTGTAAGTTGTCATCATAAAGTAGAATTCCTGTCAATCTGTTTACTGGAAAGAGCATAGGGCTTTCCTGTAATAGTCAAAGGTTTGCTTTGCTAAGTCTAAAGACTGGAGTTTTATAAGCTTGAAATAGACTGTTAAAAAAAAAAACCCAAACAACTATATTTTGTAGAATGTTTACTCCAGAGAATTGTGTTTGCTCTTTTAGAGGAGAGATATGTGTTTATCATGGGAGGCTGAATTTGTTCAATCACCTTTTGAAAACTGACTGGCTGAATATAATTTTACTTATTGAATTATAACTAACAAACTGATACATGAGATTTGAAGATTCATTTAGAGTTTATTTGAAAGCTTTCCTCTTAGCATAAGTCCATGTAAGTATATACTAAATATGTTTAAAAAAAAAACAAAAAAACAAAAAAAACACCATCCCAAAGATGATGGTGAAGTTTTGAATCTAAATAAAGGAGATGATGGTGATATACTTAACAGAAATGTTGAAATAAAGCAGGAATGTGTGGCTTGGATAGAAGTTGGAACAGCGAGATAATATATTATAGTTTTAGAAATCTTGAATTGGAGAGTAAGTTGGATGAAAGTTAAAATATTCTGAAGTCACAGCTCTGGGATCGAAAGCTCTCCAAAGAAGACTGAGAGAGAAATGTATGTCTATCATAGTCAATCCTGGAAATGTATCAGTACACACTGAATAAAAGGATTAATGAAACCTGTGGGTCTCTTTAAGAAAATATGTATAAGTAAAATTATATATTAAATATATATTGCCATGTACAAGCTGGATACCCAGGAGAGTTAGTGGAGTAGCTTGAAGGCCTGAGAGCCAGAGAGCCCATGATGTAGGCATCTGTCTGAATCTGAAGACCCGAAAACAGTAATAGTGAGGGCAGGAGATGATTATCCCAGATAGGCAGTCAAGGCCTTGAATTGAATAGATGACGCCCACCCATGTTGGAGAGGCCCATCAGGCTTTACTCATCCCACCAATTCAAATGCTAATCTCTTCTAGCAATACCCTCACAGAGACAAATAGAAATAATGCTTAAATTAGGTATACAGGGATCCTATGGTCCAGTCTAGTTGACATATAAAAGTAACCATAACAAGATTCTTAAGAAAAATTCATTGATAAAATAATTGATGAAAAAAATTAATGAACTTCCATGGGATATTTGATGTCAAATTTTTATAAAATATATCTCTTATGATTTAATGACTTATACAAAAATTCTTCAAGGACCTGAATCACACAAACATGCTGTTCCTTATAATGGAAAACCCATACTTGATACTCCCTCTCTTCAGTGAATGAATAAGTGAGAAGATATTTGGGGGCATATGTATGTGGTCAGTATTTGGTATTTGGCTGTGATATTAAGAAATAGTGGACAGTGCCTGCCTGGCAAGCGTGAGGTCATGAGTTTGATTCCCGGTACAAAAAAAAAAAAAGAAATAGTAGTTACTTTTTTCCTCCACAGTAAAATTACGGTATGCACAATGTTTCATTTTCTAGGTGATATTTGATAGCAATGATCATTATAGCTATCCATTCAATGACTAAGGCTGAGAAATTTTTTCACTTTTCCTCTTCTAATTTTCTGTTCTATTTTTATAAGATATTTATTTCTACTGGTACTGAATTTTATGCCAGTATTAATTAAATTCCAACTTCAGCCAATTTATGCCAACACCTGTGGCAGACACAAAGGTAAATAGTGCATGGCCCTGAGCTCAGTATGACCTGGAGCAGTGTGAGAAATCCAGCGGGAACGTGGAGAGGGTTACAGCAGTATGGTGTAAAGCACTAACCCTCTAGAGGAAGATCATATGCTGGAAGTCTCACCTTTTATATTGCCAGCTGTGCCATCATTATGGGAAGTTATTGAATCTTTCTGAGCTTTGGTTTCTTTATCCTGAAGTGGGGAAAATATTTTTTTTTATCATTATTGTGAGGAGTGTGGAAAATATATCTAAAGTATTTATTGTCAAGCACAAAGTTGGCAATTTTTTTTTTAAAGTTAAAGATTCTGACTAGGGAAATTAGTAAAGCCGTCATGAAGGAGAAGACAACTGAAATGATCTTTAATAGGTAAATAAGCCTTTGACAGATAGCTGCCTGGATACTCCAGATGCAAACAAAACATAATCCAAAGGAGAGAAGCTTGTAAGTGTATTGTATATTGAAACAATGTGGATAAAATTGTAGAGAAGAGTAGTTGTCCTTGGTAGTTCACCATTCAAAACAGAGATTTTTCTAGTACATACTGTTTGGTCACAAAACTGAATTTCAATTTAATTGTATGATTTTGAGAAAATTATATAACCTTTCCGAGTCTCTTTCCTCAGCTTTAAATGAGGATAATAAATTCCAAGGCTGGCTGTTCTTGGTGCTCAATATAAATAGCTATTATTTTATTAAAATTTGGATGAGATTTTTATGAGATGTGATACAGAAAAAAAGCAGCACAGGCAAAGTAATAGTGTGAATGAAGGCAGGGATGGGAAAAAAATCTGTTAGTTGAGCAAATTGCCTGCTTTATCCATAGTATAAGAAATAAAAAAGGGAGGTGTTGGTAGATAACGTTAGCAAGGTCCGTAGAGCACAGAGGTTGCATACTTTAATGCTGATTTGCATTTCACTTAATGGAACAAAGAATTAATAAGATCATACTTTGTTTTATAAGATGATGTTTCTTTTTTACTTTTCTACAATGAACCTTACAGCCTACTGCCAGGCCTAGAGTTTGATGGTGAGGATGGCCAAAAAGCCAAAAGGGATCTGAGAAATTCATGGTGGACTTGGCTATAGACAGGTAATTGAATTCAGATATGATTGAAGATGATAACCTGAATAAATATCTTCATAAACAAAGATGCAGACCAAAGAAAAGCGGTCACAGGTTGGGGAGTATAGGCAAGAGACTAAGTTTTAGAAACTGACTTCAGAGAAGGAGCAGGAAATTCAGTTCATGATTACTGATAGTAAGATGGGATGTATGATTTATATTTTTGGAGAAGGCTTAAAGTTAGAAAGGTAGCTATCTTAGTTACTTTCACATTGTTGGGACAAAATACCCAACACTCCCAGGTTAAAGAAGGAAAGGTTAATTTTGGCTCATAGTTTGTAGAGGCTATGGACATATATATATATATGTCCATATCTCTAGGCCACCCCTATGGTAACCCACCTCTTCCCACCAGACTTCACCTCTCAACATCACAGCCACTATAAACCCATTGGTGGACTGATACAGCATCACACACCTATGATCCAGTATCACATGCTCATGATCCAGACATCTCCCAAAGCTCCCTATGAGCACATGAGGCTTTGAGCAGACATCTAGATACAACAGAAGTCATTATTTTGGATATGCTGTGTGAATAAGATCAAGTGGAAATGTTTATAAAGAGACAGGAGGATGAGGTACAAACTTCCTTGCTGAATAAAGTTGCACTGACACAGCCCAGGTTTGTGGCAGTAAATTAATGCCTTTTTTGGTTTTCTTCTTCCCATTGGATGCATGTTTGATCCCAAATCTTGAGGATGCTGTTTTCTTCTTTTGTGTTCACATCGTCAGCTCTATCAGTCTCTTTATTTACTATATGTCTCCCATTAATTTAGCTATTCATCTAGCTATCCAGTCTATGGCACTTATGAAGTAATAGAAAAGATGCAAATATGAATAAGACAAAATTACTGTTCTCATGGGATTTAGCCTCATCATAAACAAAGATGTATAAATCAATAATTCAAATGCAATAAACAGTTTTAATTGCCATGGGTGGGCTCTTCAGGAAAAGAGGCCAATCACACAGTCACTCAGGGAGCAGTGAGAAGGCATTTTATAAAAGATGAAACCTGAGCTAAGTCATAATGAAGGATCAAGAGTTACTCCAGAAAAATGGCAAGGGAAAATAAAGTACATGGCAGAGGATTTCCTCGCAAGAGAACAGTATGAAGAAGAGTGAAGAAGCAAAGGTCAAAATGCCATCTCATATTCAGTTCATATCCAAAGCTCTCCAATTACCACATGAATGTTTTTATGGCTATTTTCTTTTCTCAAGTAAAGATCCAGTGTAATTTCACATATGGTATTACATTTATTTGTTTTGTTTTTCAGTCAGTTGTAGTCTGGAGAAGTCCTTTCCACTGTTTTTTAAAGAATATCCTGATTTCACACAATTGTTTCTCCATGATGCTCCTTCACTTGTTCTATCCTTGTAAAATAGGAGATAGGTCTAGAAACTTGATGAGTTTCAGGTTAAAAATTATGACACTTCATAGATGGTATAGAATACCTCATATTTCCACACTTGAGGAGGGCTACAATATCACATTATCCCTCTACTAGTGATGTAAAATTTTGTCATTAATTGAGGAGCTGACCACTAAGTCATTCCATGATAGTTACTTTTCCCTTTCAAACATTAATCAATCCATAGATCTTTTTAATTTCTGTACATTTTGAAGCAGAGGTCTTGATTGCTTTTGTACTGAGTTGTCTTTTCCATATTTCTATCATTTTACATCTGTGGAACATACAGCCTTGGAAGATTGTAAGAGAGTCTTCTTCCAGAACAATGGGCAGATTTATTTGCTGTCCAGAACAATAAAGATAACGTCTCCCTCCAGTGAAGGTTGATTGGGTTTGCTATCGACACCTTTAAAAGATTGGAATCTAAATTAGGTATTCCTAACCTGAGAAGAAATCCCACTGTGTGTTTAGCATTTACAGTGCCTAAGTTATTCTACATCCCATGGGAACACTGTAGAATCATTGGAAACATGACGCTAGCGCTGTCTGCCGTGCTGAATAACAAAGTTGTTTCATTCCGATCTGGGAATTCCACATCTTCTTCAACACAAACTAAACAGTGGCAGAATAACAGTATGCAGTCTCTGCCCTTCCTATTTCTTCACCATCAGTTGCTCATGTATATCGAAATTCTAACATTAGAGACACTTCTGCATGTTAGTTAACATGCGTTCTTTTGTAAAGAGGAACCTCTTGTTTTCCTCTTTTTTACTTGCTCTGTAATGTCACTATAGATTTATGGATTTTCATGTATTCATAAGAGATAAAAGTCTTACTTCCTGTTAAAAGGAATCAGTGTTTAGAAACCAAGATCTAAACTCTAGGTATTTCTAGCCTTTCTTATTTTACAGAATTGGAATATAAAATTTTTAAAAACCATGAATTCATATTGACATTTCCACTTTAAATTTAACATTACAAGGTTTTCATAACTCCTTTTATTTCATATTTGTATTTTTTCTCTTACATTTTACATTGTCAGTCTTGATACACTTCTCTCTAATACTACATTCTAATTCTCTTGAGTGTCTTTTTGAGTCTCTGGATGCATAGTTCTGGAGATTGTGAGAGATCTGGACAGGTGACCAATTTAGACTATAAATAAGCAAGTCTTACCATTTAAGAGTAGCTGTGTCCTATCCTCATAGGGAGATGGTTGGCATGCCAGGGAAAGCTCCATTCATCTCATTTAAATTGTGAATTTGAAAACTAATGTATCTGTCATCCTTTTTTCCTAAGCATCAAACAAGCTCCTGGTTGGTTTACCTTCTTCAATTCCTGACCTTTTATATCCAGTCTATTTTAACTAACAACTATTAAAATCTTCTACTCTATTTCCACATATTAGAGACATGGTTAGCCTTTACATTATCCATTATTTTACTTACTATTAAAGAAAAAGTTCAGCCATTTAAACTATGACTCAACACTTAAAATTTCTATACATACTGAAAATGTCTGTTAGATTCATATCATCTATCTATCTATCAAACCAGATACATAAAATAAAACATAGGCAAGGTTTCTGACCTGACACGTAAAAAGCTTGGAAGTTGTCAGTCTTGTTCTCACAAGAACAAAGCCTGAGCAACCCGAGGATCAAAACTCTTCCTAAATCCATCAGAGAATTACAGACTCAGGACAAACCACTGCCCTAAAAACTGGAGAGTCAAGTAGATAACGGAGGTCACCGATTACTGGGAGATGAAGCTGCATCTGAAGCTTTAAACTTCAAGTACCTAAATGGTAATTGAATAATTGCAGGATACTGAGAGGCTGAAAACCCCTGGGGGCCCAGTCTTGGAGGGGTGTCCTCACACATTCATGAGTTTTACCTCCAGGAACTCCATCCAGTTACAGAGTCAAGGTCAAAGGAAATTTCTTCATGTTTCTGATATGAGGGAGGAGAAAAGTAACCATTTTGAAGTAGACTTAGAGTGTTTGTTCTTATTAGCTAAGCCTGACATCAAAAGAAACTAGTTCACTGGTGCTTAATCAGCGTGGGCTTTACTATCACCTAATCAACCTATGAACCAGTGGAAAACTATTCCAGCCCCATATAGTCTTCTTGTGTCCCCTATGGAAGAAAAAGAGCTGGAAAGCATTTGTGAAGGTGACAGCCCCAGGGCTCACTAAAAGACTGAGACCTGGGATTGTAGAATATTTAATTTACCCTTCACATTACTACAATTTAGAACAACTGCAAAGCAAGATTCTATTTGGAAGGAGTTCCTGAAGAAAGCTAAGTACAACAAGGGAGAGGAAAACAATGGCATTAGAGACAATTTTAGTCTTGGACATCTACAATGACAGCAATTGGTCAACACAGCTTGTTTCCTAGCCGGATAAAGATAAAGCCTCTGCTGAAGGTCAGTCTCCCTCACTTCCTTTCATCTCATGCATCATGTCTGACTTTCAACAACAATGACAACAAAAATTCAAGGTATATTAAAAGTCAAAAAGTATAGTCTGAGAGACAAACCAAGCAACAGAATCAGATTTAGATATGGAAGTGATTTTTTGAGTTATCATACTGGGAATTAAAAGTTACTAATTAGTATCCCAAGAGATTGGATGGAAAATGTAGGCAGCATGAAAGAACAGATGGGTAACATGAACTCAGATGGAAACCCTCAGAATTAAAAGAAAATGCTAACAATAAAAACCAATGCTACAGAAATAAATGATGCTTCTGTTGGCCTCCTGAGTGAACTGGACATAACTACAGGAGGGGTAAAACAGTGGGCTTGATAACCACAGCCAGGCGTGGTGGCGCATGCCTGTAATCCCAGCACTTGGGAGGCTGAGGCAGGAGGATTACTGCGAGTTTGAAGCCAGCCTGAGCTACAAAGTGAGTTCAAGGCTGGTGTGAACTGCATAATGAAAATCTGTCTCAAAAAGAAAAAAAAAACAGGGCCGGTGAGATAGCTCAGCAGCCTAAGTGCCTGCCCGGCGAGCGTGAGGTCCTGAGTTCGACTCCCGGTACCCACATACAAAAAAAAGGCCGGTGATATCGCTCAGCGTCATGGGTGCCTGCTGGCGCGCGAGGTCCTGAGTTCGGTTCCCGGTGCCCACAAAAAAAAAAAAAGAAAAAAAAAAGAAAAACAAAACCAAACCCCCCCAAAAAACTGCGGGATTGACCACCTCAATTAACATAAACAACATATGTCATAAACAGGAGAAAAGATTACTAATATCAACAAGGATGAAAATGGGAAAAGGGGATTTAAAAAAAGAAACAAGATACATTAAGTACATGTACCTACTCCCCAAGATGACTGTAAACTGCATGTACTGAAAACATGTACTAAAAAAAAAAAAAGCGAGCTTGGAAACATGCCAATAGAAAGTTCTAAAACTCAAATGCATGGAGGGGAAAAAAAAAAAAAGAAGAAAAACTATGTAGCAGAATAACCAAGAATTTGTTGGTTAAATATGAAAGGTATAAAGTACATATAATGGCATTATCAGAGGGCAAGAGAGGAACAGAGGAAATTTTGAAGTAATAATGCCTGAGAATTTTCCAAAGTTAACGATAAAACATAGGTCCATGAAGTCACGGTCATGAAGCTCAAATCATGAACAGAATCTACACTCAGGCATCTAATACTTAAACTGTAGAAAAATTAAAGACAAAAAGAAAATCTTTGTAGAAGCTAGAAAGGAAAATGACTTTACCAACAGAGGAACAAGGATAATAATTATATCACACTTCTCTTCAGAAACTATTTAAGAAAGAAGTAGGTGGGATGACATAGTGTTTTAAAAAAGGACAGCTTAGAATTCTATGTCCTGCTGAATTATTCTTCTGAGGCATAGATAAAACCAAGGGAGTTTTTCACTAATAGATTTACCTTATAAGATATATTACTTTTTCAGAAAGAAGGAAAATAATACAGGTCAGAAGTTCTTATCTACAGAAAGAACAAAAGAGCATTAGCTATGACACACGTTAAGGTAAAATAGCATTTTATTTTTTCTTAATTGACCTAACTGATGAAGTTTGTCCAAAGTAACAATAGCAGCAATGTATTAAGTGATTATAGTTTATGGGTAGGTGAAAGGAAAGACACCAGTGATCCGGAGCTTGAAAGTACGAGGTGGGAATAAATACTGTGTTATAAGGGACTAACCAGGAAAGGGTACTAACATTGGAAGTGGTCTTAGATTGTGAAAAGGGTGCTATACTTTGTATAATACCAAGGATCCATTGTTTAAAACAGCAAGACAAAGGTATTCAAAAATATCTGAATATGCAACACCAACTCACTTGATCACTTTCAAATTCTGTCCCTGATATTCATAGTATTCTCCTCTGAGAATGTTCTCGATGAAGAACATGGTGATACAATGTGTTTTTAAAAAATTTTTCAGGTCATTTTCTTTATTAGTACATTATTGTAGTACATAATGCTTACATTCCTTGTGGGGTGTTGCTATGTGTACATAGCACATCATTTTTCCCTTTATTCCCTCCATCCATTTCTTGATTTCCTTCCTTTTCTTTTTTGTATGTGTTTGCAGCATATAATATTCACATTACTTGTGTGGAGTTGGTACATGTACATAACACATCTTAATTCATTTTTTTCATCCCCTTACCCCTCCCTCCATCTCTTGATTGCCTTCCCCTTTGAGAACAATTTGCCTACTTCCCATCATCTATCTTTAATTTTGCTTTTTATTTACACTTTGTGTTTCTCATATAAAAGAAACCACGCAATATTTAAGCTTATGTGTTTGATTTATTTAACTTATTGTAGTCTCAAAGTGCATCCATTTTCCTACACATAACTCAAGTTTATCTTTATGACAAAGTAGTACTCCATTGTGTGCAAATACCACGTTTTCTATATCCATTCAACTGTTGGTGGACATATACGCCACTTTCAAGATTTAGCTCTTATGGATTATGCTGCTATAAACATGGGTCTGCATGTATCACTCTAGTACGATGTATTTTAAAGGGGTCACAGGATTATGCTTATGCCAGCACTTAATCTGGCTTTATAATTATGTAGGTAGACTATTTTGGACTCTTGCTTTAGGAATTCTGGGATGGTGCTAAATTTGGGTCATGTACCACCTCCTACCTCCTTCTCACAAATATTCAGTTCCTGGGTATTAAAAGAGTGGTGCATATAGTAAGTCCACGCTTTTTTTCTAAGCTGCTGAGACTGGTATATTTTGCTGCATGCACTACTGATGTTGGTGCATACAGAGGCAATGGTCATTATTTGATCAACAAAGATTAGATGATACTAGTGGTTGTATGATCCCAAGTTTGGGAATATTAAGATCTGAAAAACGTGTGTATTTTAGAGTTTATGAATACAGTGAACTAAGCAGTATCACTCTTGTTCTTAAAAATCCCCCATATGTTCTGTGGTGCACACTGTGATGTCCCTCTCATGTCCCCTAGCTAGAAAGGGCAACCCAGCCCCTGGGATTGCTGTCAGCAGGCAACCTTCCACTGTCAGCCGGTTCAGGGACTCCTTAGTTGCAGATAGCACCCTGGGGCCAGATCAGTTCTTGTTTAGGGCAGCCCACATTCAATGACTGATGGATGCAAGTGAAAAGGTCTGGTTGTGATTACCCAAAGTGGGCCCCCTCTTATTAGCTACATTGGCTCCTAGGGGTGGGTAGCTGAAGTTACTGGATCTTGGTGTAACTTAACCTCCTTTCTCCCAATTTTACCTCCTTTCTTTCCTTCCTACAGGTATTAATCCCAAGGACATTCCCTAATAATCCTCTGCTCTAATTTGCTTCCTGGGAAATTCAATTTACAACAACTTCCCGTGGAATTTAGAGAAAAATCAAAACTCCTTCTATAGAACACAAAGTTTTCCTGGTATACATTTCTCCTACCTCTTGTCTGCATCTCCTACCACTATCCGTCCTCTCTCCCCGGGCACTAGCCAAACTCACTGCTACTGACTGAATTAAAAAAAATTAATACACGTTTGCAGTGCATAATTAATACATTCATTGTGGGTAGCTGTTACATGTACATGACACATCTTAATTCTTTTTACATCCCCTTCACCTCCTCTCTCCCCCTCGCAGTATTTCTTAGTCCCCTTCCCATTTGCCAAATATCTATCTTCTTGTTTTCTGTTATCTACCTTTTACTTTCCTTTTTGAATTATTTATACTTTGGCTTTCTTGTATAAGAGAAATCATATGCCATTCAAGCTTATGTATCTGATTTCTTTCGCTTAACATTATGGATTCAAGGTGCATCCATTTTCCTACAAATGACTCAAATTTATCTTTCTCTAGGACATAATATTATTCCATTGTGTACAAACACCACATTTCCTTATCCACTCATCTGTTGATGAACATGTCCATTTCCACAATTGCCTGTTATGAGTTGTGCTGTTACGAACATGGGTACACGTGTATCACTCTGATACGATGTCTTTATCTCTTTCGGGATGATACATAGAAGAGGAATAGCTGAGTCAGGTGGTTTTCTATTTTAGATTTTTGGAGAAATTTCCATAGTGATTGTATGAGTTCACATTCCTGCCAACAATGTGGAAGGGTCCTTTTTTCCTTTTACCTTTGTCAACATTTGTTATTGTTTGAGTTCTTGATGGTAGCTATTCTTTCTGTAGTCTGATAGAATTTCAGTGTTGATTTATCCCCCTCAAAATTCACATGTGAAGTCCTAACCTTCAGTGAAAATCCACTTGGATTTTAATTAGATTTAGATAAAATCAAGAGGGTAGGGTGCTCATGATGGGATTAGAACCCTTATACAAAGACGCCAGAAAGTTTATTTCCTCTCTGCCATGTTTCCTTTCTCTCTGCACATCACAGCATCCCCATGAATATTTATTGAATGAATGAATATTTCATGATTTCGAAGGATGAATGTTACCACTAGCATGTAGTTCTAGGGAATCTAAGTGAGTATGCAGCTGTGTGAAAACCAAGAGCCCTCACTGGGGAACCTAAAAGGCCAGCTAGCACCTTGATCTAGAACTTCTCAGCCTCCAGAATTGTGAGAAATAAATTCCTGTTAAGCCATGGCATTTTATGGCATTTTGTACTGGCAACCCAAACTGACTAATATACACACCTTCTTTCTAATTTCTGAAAATGCCACCTTTTCCATCTTCCTCCCACTGTGCCTAACTTTGTGCTACTTCTTCTGCTCAAAACATATATCCTCTATCTAGTCACTGGCTGTTTCTGATTCTTTTTGCTGGTCTCCTTTTATTTTATTTTATTTTATTTTATTTTTTTGTGGGTACTGGGGTCGACCTCAGGACCTTGCCTGCCAGCAGGTGCCTGTGCCGCTGAGCGATATCACCGGCCCTTTTTTCGTATGTGGGTTCCGGGAGTCGCACTTGGGCCCTCACACTTGCCAGGCAGGCGTGTACACCGCTAAGCCATCTCACCGGTCCTGGTCTCCTTTTAAATGGCCTTTCCTCAGTAAGGTCTCTGATCACCACATTCAAATTAATGCCCCTTTCTCATCCATTCATAATATTTATAGTTTTTATGAAATCAGTCAAATGATCACATTTGGGTATTCATTAGCTTGTCAGTTATTTATCTGTTTTCCCACCTTCCCACATGCAAATATCAGCTTCAGGAAGGCACATCATAACATCCCAATGAATATTTATTGAGTGAATAAATACTTCATGATTTCAAAGCATGAATGTTACCACTATCGTGTAATTCTGGGGGACTTAAGAAGACTTGCTTTAAGCCATGATTCTCCCAGATCTGGTCTGCCTCAGGGGAGCTTATATACAAGATCTAATCTATTTATCAGCTATCAGTAATTTTATTTCTCTTTGTTATTCTTGTGTAGTGCCTGCCCAGTTAACGTTTGAACACTGATTACAAGATGCTACAATAGCCATACTACAAATTCTGCAGAGCAGGCTGAAAATTAATCCAGTATTTGTGTTGGCTGGTGTCAGTCAAACTGGGTTGTTTATTCTGAAAGACCTCCTAGAGAAGGCAGTCTGGCCCAGCACCTTTCAGAATGGGTTACCAGATTGCCCTCGGAATATCTGGGACAGTCCTGGCTCTTGCCTTCTGGTGGTGCTTTCTTGGAAGACATCCAGTTGCAACACTTTACTGATAATTTAGTGAAAAATGCCATGAGTATCTTTATCTTTATCTTGTGTTCTTACTAAACTGACTCAGTTCAATAGCATCTTCTGGAAAGCATTCTAATAATCTCCAAAGTGTTTAAGAAGCATTATTCACATTATCACAGAAACACGTCTTGCTCCAGAAATGTATTTACTGTTCTTTTTAGAAACACAGATGCGGTCTAGGTAAATAATACAAAACAATTTCTTTCTTGCCAAGGGAAATATCCCATTTTTGTATTTATCTATTTAAATAGCAAATGAAATCATTTGTACTAGAGGAAGATACTATGATAGACGAAGATCTCAGACTTGCTTACTTATAAATCTATATATTTATTTATAACTCCATTTTCAGGTTTATTTAGTGTAAATGTGGAAGGCCTAACTTCTTTTAAATCAGCCTGGTTGTAATAAAGAACATATTATTTTAGCTCTTCTATAGTTAGGAGACAGGGCTTCTGCTAATTTCCCATCCAGCAGCATGCTGTAAAAAATGGATTTGTAGGGGCCGGTGAGTTGGCTCAGCGGCGTAAGCACCTGCCTGGCAAGCGCGAGGGCCTGAGTTCGACTCCCAGATACGAAAAAATGGGCCAGTGATATCACTCAGCAGCATGGGCACCTGGTGAAGCACGAGGTCCTGAGGTCGACCTCCGGTACCCACAAAAAAAAAAAAAAAAAAAAAAAGGATTTGTATAAATCTTGGAATGAGGAATTTGAAGCCTTAGCATTTACAAATTATCTATTGCTTTATAAGGTTTTAACTTTTTTTAGGATATCAAAGTGTAAATGATTGCTTTTTGATGGGAGAGAATTTTAAAAAATGAGTAACATCAACAAAAAGCAGGCCTCATCTTTCTCTTTCCTCCATTTCATCATGCAAGAGCTGTACCTTTTATATCTGAGTATTCAGAATGGCTATACATTTTGAGTGTGATGACTAATTCTTATTGTACCTCAACTACATGTGCATGATTTAACATACATTACGTGGTTGAAGCACTTTAACCTTCAAGTTATTGATGTGAATCTGTAAAATACTGAATATGAGTCAAGTGTATAGTTCATAGTGTATGTTCAAGAAATGAGTACTGATTGATTGTGTCCTTGCTTCTTAAATTCCATCTCCAATACTGAAATAGCAGGTAAACTCTACTGGGTCCCATCACTCATGAGATTGGGGTTAAGGGAGGCATTTTCAATCTGGACCTCCACAGTATATATGCCAAAGAGCTCTGAGTAGAGTTGTAGCAGCTGGCTGAGGTACAAGCCCTAGATATTGATATTGGATCCATCTTGGGTCTAAGAGGAAAAGAAAATAGTTTAGTATGGTTATTTTGCTGATTCTCAGAGGAGTTCTTCTCTTTCGTTCATGGACCAGAGTCTAAGGAGACCCAGGTGTTTGAGCTGTTCTGAAATGAGTAAGTGGATTTCGGAACCCCAGGCATTTCTTGTTTTCTCGGTAGTCTCATAGAGAAAATTTAAGAACAATTCAGCAGGAGGTTTGAGGTTGACAGGAGCTGCATCTTGGGCTCAGCTGTATGGAGTGGGGAGCAGGATGAGTCAACAGCTGCCCACCTATGTGCCTGATCTGCCTGGCATATGTTATATGACACCACGGTCCTGGAATGCTGCTAATGGCTGCCCCCAAAGCACAAAATCGAATGGAAAAGTAACCCACTGAACCAGAATGAATCAGCTTTCACTCTTCCTCTACTGGAATTTTCTTAAAAAATTAAAATTAAGCCTGAATTCATATAATTTAGAAACTCAAAGTCAGGAAACAGAAAAGCACTTAAAGGGCCATTAATCTTCCTCTCGTGTATCCAGTCAGTTATACTGAGTTCATGAGGACCTTAGAAATACAGATGAATCCTTAACTTATAATTTCTCTTTTTTGATGGGAGCTACTCTTCTCATCTAAGTGAGCCACTGGTTCACCGACACTTTTTAATTCTTATTATAGCCTGTGAATTAGTTAAGCAGAAGATGTTTTTCTCTTCCACTTGCATAACACAGAGTGCTATGATAAACTCCTCTATGAATTTCCATATCTCCCTTTGGGCATAAAACTTTAAATATCCCTCAGCTGTGTAGCCTGGCTCTGCTTTCCTCTCCTACCCGAATCATGGACAGTTCACTGTTTATGAAAACTACTTTTGGCATAGGATCATGTAAATATATGTTCATGATTATGGCTGGCACAGAAGATGGTGGTTAGGAGTGGGCGCTTTGCCTTTACCTTTTATTAATGCCGGAATAATGAAAACAGTCTGTCATGAGACCGATGTGAGGATTAAGTGGGATTTATAGAAAATATCAAAGTTCCTGGGACACAGTAAGTGTTTCATATTAATGGTAATAGAAACTGGTAGTGACTGTCTAGAGCTGGCTGTACTTTTTAACAGATGTTAATTAGCTGTTAAAATTCTAAGTAGTTTAAAAATTATAGTGTACCCAAATTATAGTATACCCAAACTGGGTAGCTTTAACCACACAAATGTATTTCTCACAGTTCAGTTGACTGAGAAATTCAGTATCAAGGTGCTAGCCAACCCTGTGTCTTGTGAGGGTCCATTTCCTGGTTTTCAGATGTCCTCTTCTCCCTTTTGTAGCCTCCTTTGGCAGAGAGCAGAGAGCTAGAACAATTCTGTGTCTCTTCTTATAAGAGCGATAATACCGTTCATGAGATCTCCACCCTCATGACTTTAGTATCTCCCTAAAGACCTGCCTCCTGGTACCATATCACCCTGGAGGTTAGGCGTTTAGCATATACATTTGGGAGCAGGCAAAAACATTATGTTCGTAATTCATTGAAATAAGGAACTTCTTCATATTGATATAACACATAGGAAGCACACCCCAATAGAAAGTGGAAGTTCTTTGTTCTTGATATTATATTGTGTCCTTTTTTCTTTCTCACTCTTTCACATGACTGATGACTTGCTCATTTTCAGAAATTCCATCTGAAAGAAGTAAGTAGCAGACTTGAGATACAGGACACTCAAATATGTAACTGCCCAAGTTCTGGTGCTTCTTTGGGCAGAATCCTCTGGAGTGATAGAGATCACCTCATTCGGGGACTCCGATGATCCAATCCCCATCCCAGCTCTCCTGAGCATCTTGAGTTGACATAGATGTGATTGACTCAGAAATGATTGATTTAGAAGTGATTGACGCAGGTTGGGCCTCCAGATCTTCATCTGTAAAGAGGAAAATATGATAATCCTTGTGGAGCTGATGTAATGTCCCTGTGAGAAGACACAGGGAAAATACTCTGAAAATTGGAAAGCACTTGACAAGTATGGTAAGCTATTAAAATTGCCTGGGGCCTGACCAGATCTTCCTAACATTTGAAAACTAAAATAATGATCATGGGTGGAAATCCTTATGTGGGTCCTTCCCCAAAGGAAGCATTGAATGTAAACAGTGTTTGAAGAATCTTCCACATGTGATGACAATATTCACTACTTTCACTTGAAATTCAAAGGAAGGACAAGCAAGTTGTTAGTTTCTTGATATGTTATACAATTTTAATCCCTTTTCAGTTTATGAGATCCCATAGTTAGTGCTTTTTTAAGCCAGAAATCTGTATCATGTATCTAGTGAGGGCTAGTGAGAAATATATTTCCTGGACCACAGTAATTTACAATTGTAGTAAAATCTAGAATGCAAAGGTAAGTAGAGATTTCAGTTAAAGTTTCCCAATACCTGGTGTTAGAAAGTAAAAATTTTCTTTCAACTAAACAGTATGCCAATAGTAAAATAAAGCTTGATCCTTTACAAAAAATGTGTAACATATTACACAGATGACAACAGCAGATTTAATAAACGATGTGCATTAACAGACTGCAAAACAAATTGCTGTGATTTTTAGAGACATAAATTTCATTCACTTGTACATGTTGGAAATAATGCACATCTACATTCCATGTATTCATTCAACAAACAGTTTTTTATCCATTACCCGTCATACTGGGAGGCAAGGACGTGTATAACATGGTAAAATCGATTTCTGAGATATAAACAGAGCATGCTGGAATCTCAAAAGGAAATGCTTAATCTGTCCTGAGAGGGAGCTGAGTAAGGAAGGGTTGCTATGGAAGATGGTTCCTAACCTTTTAAAATATTTTCTGCTACTTTTCTAATCATATAGTTAGTGCAAGAAATCAATTCAGAAGATGGGAAAGAGTAAAAGTCATTCATTACATACGATGCTGACGTTTTAAAATTTTGCTATAACATGCAGCGTATGAGTTTTCTTAACTATTCAATTGTGAATTCTATAAATCTTTAAATTTAAAATCTTTAATTAATATATAATTCAGGGAAATATGTCATAATTACTTTCAAATACCTATCATATTTTCTTTTGCCACTTTTCTGGAATTTCTATTATGTATATGTTGGCATTTAATTCTATTCTCTATATCTTAATGTTCATCTCTTATCTCTTTGTAGACTTCATAGGATCCTGGAACTTGTTTAATTTATTATATTTGGATTTTTGGGTGTTACATGTTCAATATCCAATATTGCTAAGTTTTTCTTTTTTACTTCGAGTTGTTGTTTCACATTACCATTCATCTGCTCTGTTTCGGGGAGAGAGAGAGAGAGAGAGAGAGAGAGAGAACCAATTGTATTGACTTACTGACCTAGCCTTAGAAGTCATCAGGCATCACTTCCGTCCTACCCCATTATTTGGAGTAAGCATGAATCTGTGTGCAAATTCAAGAGGAAATAACAGAGACCACATATCTTGGTGGGAGGAATGTCAATTAAAGTGTAAGACAAGTATGTGGGAACGCATGAACATACAGAGTGAGCATCTTTGTGAAATACAAGTTGTCACATGCTTTTATCTAGCCGTTTTTGCCTGCAAACTCAGCCTCCCCTGGGGCTACACTGAAGAGGAGGTGTGATGAATCTGAACACCAGCTCCTACACCTTCTGGTGAGTTTAAGGATGGGCTCCTTTTCCTTTACTGGTGGAAGACGACTTCTTTGTTTTTCCCTTAACGGGTTCTTACAGATTAGTTCTTTAGATCTGACCTCTCCCCTTTAATTCCTATTTACTTCATAATTAAAAATTTCTTTTAGAGACTTCAGTAGCCCAAGCTACTTCTTCATCTGTCAGGAACCAGAAATTCCTCATTCCTATTTTCTCAATAGTCTGTAATTATAGCTTTGATTTCTTCTTTGCCCTAGAAATTATTTAGAACAGTGTAGTTTTGTTTCCTAAAATTTCTATTTGATTGGGCTTTCAAACTTATACTTTGAAAATTTTTCTACTTGTATTGGCTGCTGTCAGAGTGGTCTATAGTATTTCTACTCCAGAATTTGAAGTTATTTTTATGGCTTAAATATACAGCCAATTTTTGTTACTTTTCAAAGGAACCTTGAGTAAAATGTGTTCTTTCTTTTGGAAACTGCGTATTTCTGCTTGGATTTCATTTAGAATTCCCTCCTCATCCTTGAAATTCAGGAAATGTTAAAGTCATTTGCAGATGATGACCTCTTTTTTGTTAATATGCATATTTCAAAGCAAACCGCCTTAATTTGCAAGTCAGGTCTTTACCTCAGGATTCTTCCCTATCTTATAATTATCACTATTATTCTGGGTTTCATGTTTTCTTTAAGAAGTCTCTTCCAGCTTTCTCATCGCAAGATTATTAAACTGTTTTAAGTGAAGCTAGATCTTTAATCTTATCTGAAAATTTTTCTATTGATGTGAAATAAGTAGCTAATCATTATTTTATTATTAATTTCTCCCAAAATTTATTACTAGAATTCTAATACAGTATTAGTGACTCAAAGTCACATATTTTATGACACTAAAATTTCCATGTCTTTTTGAATATATTTCTGTGATGTTGCATTGTGTGTTGATCTATTTTTCTAGTCCTCTTTGTATCTTTAACATTGTTTTAATCATAGCAGCTTTACATAATTTTAAAACTACTTCAGAGCAAGTTCCCTCACCTTCTCACCTTTCTTTTTCTTTCTTTTTTTGCTTTTTGCTGTTTTTATGATTCTTACAAATGAATTTTCCAAATGAACTTTTGAAATCATCCGCATAATTTGATATTTATTACTTATTGTATATTAATTTTCTGTGGGAACTATTCTATATCTGCATTGTCTAATATGGTCACTAGCCACATGTGACAACTGAGCATTTGACATATGGCTAATGCAACTGATGAACTGAGGTTTTAATTTAATTTTAATTAATTTAAATTGAAATAGCCACATATGTCCAGTGACTACTGGTCAGTGAAAACTTAGAAGCCAGGAATAGATAGGGAATAAATCATAGTTATTCCCTAATGGTAAACTTCTATTTTTCTCTATTTTTTAAAAATAATCGTCAGTGTCAAAGTGTGAATTTCTTTACATGGTCTTCTCTTCAACCTTACTACATGTCCCAGGACACTTCATCTAGATTTCACCATAGGCTGCTAATCAGTGCATTAGGGAGAGCCCCACCAGACTGTGAAATCTTTCTTTTTCGTATGTCCTGGGTTATTCAGTAGGCACAACAGGTCTTAATGTTCTATGATAGCAGAAATAGAGTGGCTTTCATCTTTCTTGCTGTCTACTTCATCCTTTTGAATTGTAAGAAGTTAATGAGATTCTATTAGGAGATCTTTTACTCACTTCCTGTGCATCTCACTGCTATCTCAGTTTTAGTAGAGAAATATTAGCTCTTGGATTCTTTATTTTGATTCATGATGTAATTCCAGTTCAGGAGCCAATAGTCCTTATGCCTTGGTGGCCACCTTGCACTGGATAAAACAGCCACCTGAATAGTTGCCTTGCTGATGTCACATTCTTTCTTCCAGGTTTCTAGTCAATTCTATTTTGTTTCATATGACTTGGCTACTATGTGATAATTGTTTGGACTAAAGGTGTCTAATACAGACTCCTGAAGTTCACAGGTTGAATAGCAATCTATGTGGTGACATGAGAAAATGGGTTGAGCCAATTAACCTTTTTCTGCAAATTCAAACTTAGAAAATCTAAGTAAATGATCCATGAGCCTTGTAATAATCATTTGAAAATTCATGAGGAAGACTCAGAGAGCAAGTGGATCTTATGTGGTACCTTATAGACTAAGTAACAAGAGAGGAGAAACTGAGAGTAAGCAGAGGAAGCTAGTTGGTCACTAAGAGACACACCATGGAAGATAGAGAATGCTGATTATGGAGTGGGTAGAACAAGTGACATTTGAGTTGCCCAGTTTCTGATGAAACTACAGTACCAGAGTGTAAAAATGCTTAATATGTTATCAGCAATTAATTTGAATGTATTCAATTTTCTTAAACATTTATCCAATTATTTGTTTATTTTCTTGAAATAACAGTTTGAGATAAGGTTCTGTTCCTTCCGATTAAAAAAAGTATAGTCTGGAGATTTGGAAGTTTTCCCTGATTTTATGTTTTGTCCGGTTTTCTTAGGGATGAAGCAGTAATTCTGTTAGCACGCTCATGTTTCTTGTTCTCCTGAAGGTTGCCTGAGACCTGGGTCCACATGTGAATGGCATTACTGGCTGAAGGGAGAATATTTGGGCGAGTGCAACAGTGCTAGGAAAGGTATAACAGCAAGAAGCAGCACGATATATCTTGACTGTTTTTGAAGAACTCTGGTGTTTTGTGACTATAATTTTTGAGGCATAAAGAAATAGGAGCTTCTGCCCTGTGTAGGGCAGAATAATGTATTGGAGTATTGATTTGTGTTTGTTTTTGCTGATCTTAGTAGATGCAAATGAGAGGCATTTTCCTCTTTCTCCCCTATCTGCTTGTATGGTTCCCTAGTTTGCTTGTTTCATGCCCCCTTTCCTTCCTCCAGCAATGTCTCTCTCCATCAATTTTCCCCCTACTGTAACTTCTCCATGAGTCCTTTTATTAACACCTCTAATGTAGTCTACAAACCATCTCCTTTACCTCATCAAAAAAAAAAGGAAAAAAGAAAAAAAAAATCTCTCAACCTTTCTTTATCTTTATTCCACAATATTTCACACATTTCAATCTTTACCAAATACCTGGAAGAAAATAGTTTAGATTCACATTCTCACATCTCAATTCCCCCTTAATTGTACTGCAATCCAGTTTCTGAACCTCTGACTCAAAGTACTTGCCACATAGCACTGCAGTTTATTTTTAACTCTGCCAGACTGTGTGTGCCTTAGAGGCAGGAAGGTTGCCTCATATGTAGTATCTGACACAAAATGTATACTCAAGAAAATGAATTAAATTAGCAAATATCTTAGGATGAAGCTTCATCAGTTCTTCAGTTTAGCTTACATAAAATGAACTTACGCCTGGATTTGAGAGCAGCAGAAATCCAGTGTACTTTTCTCTAGGACTTATTCTATCTGTATTCTACATATCCAAAATGTATATTGCACTTGTTTTCTCTTAGAATTCAGTAGGATTGTCTGTCCATCTCTCTGTATCTTTGTCTGTACCTACCCACCTATTTTTCATATATCATACTATAATTTGATTATACAGCTATATTTGTTTGAAATCTGAATCTTTATCAAGTTCATTTAAATTGACTTCATAATATTAGACACTGATGCTTCTTAATCCAAAATAATTTGTACTATAGATGCAGGTAAATGGCACTTTTTAATTAAGATAATTGCCTCGCATTAGTACAGCAATAGAATTTGTGGCCAGCATACTAAAGGCCGATGTGGCTCAGGGGGATGGATAGAATAAGAATACATATTCTTGGGGCCGTTGAGATGGCTCAGCGGTGTAAGCGCCTGCCTGGCAAGTGCGAGGGCCCGTGTTCTACTCCTGGAACCCACATACGAAAAAAGGGCCGGTGATATCGCTCAGCGGCATGGGCAGCTGCTGGCGCGCGAAGTCCTGAGGTCGACCCCCGGTACCCACAAAAAAAAAAAAAAAACTTATTCTTGTATGATGTGTTTGTGTCATATTATTCTATCTCTACATAAAAAAAAAATACTTGAATTCCATGACATTACTGTGTGGTTGGAACACTGAACATGGCACTGATAGCAAAGAAAATAGGAAAGGATCCCTTACCTGGAGAAATTTTCCTGGAATAGGCAACACACTCATAAAGACATTACCGAAAGTATATGTACATATATATATATATATATATATATTCATTGATATATTTGTGTCTACTACCAAAGAACTGCTGAAGATTTTATGGGTCTTGAGTAAGTTGCAGTTTGTCTAGAATTGCTTTGTGGGAGAGGTCAATTTTAAGACTTCATGTTAAGAGGTTTTGATTAAACCATTCTACTCAGGGATCACAGTGTGTCTCTCGTGTTCACCATGACCTTGTGCACACTGGCAACTACTCTTGGGGGCAATGGCTTTGCAAGATGGAGAATGGTGGCATCAGATTGGAGGAGACTGCCTGGGCTTGCCCTACCACTCACAATGTCTACCACCATCATTAAGTGAAAAGCTGGACCACAGTTCAGGAAGCACCATACACCTGATGTGAACAGCCTTGTCTGGGTGAAGCAGGAAGCAGGTATATAGATGGTTGAGCTGGTGCGTAGATGGAGTGGGATGGGCTGGCAGATGGGGCTGCTGGTGCCATCAAGGCCAAATGGAAGCAAACCAGCAGGGAGGGAGCAGAGGTGAGACCTTTGGTCCCAGGGAAAATGACTTGTGTTTTGAACCAGCCCCCGAGCTGGAAGATAAAGGCTTTTGGGGTAGAAAAGACGGCATGTTTGCAGGGTTAACAATGAAAGTGAGGAAGGTGGTAGACACATTCGGTGTTACCAATTTATAGATGAGAAGGAAGTCTGACTCATCTCTCAGCTGTGGAATAAAAAGTGCTGAAAATGAGTAAATACCAAGAGGAAGGAAGTTGTTTCTATCTAATAAAGAACTGAGTGGTGGAATACAACGGCCATGAGACTGGAAAGACAAAGATGTAAATATGTGACGTGACGTGATGTGTGGCCATGAAGAAGAAGAAAGACGGAGATGAGGTTATGTGTTTGTGACATAATCATGATGCTCCTAGAGACTTTGGGCTGGGTCCCAACAAAAATCTTTGTGTGTAAAACAAAGTGGATGCTTAGGGCATCTAACTGGAAATGTTCTTTAGGGAAAAGAAGTTAACAACTTATAAGACAGAAAGAGCAAGGGGGACACGGAGGGTGGACAGCAAGGGAGTTTAGATTCTTTGGAATAATTATTTTTAAAAATGATATCTAATAAATGAGTAGCTGAATTATTCCAGAAAGAAAGTGGAAAGAAAAGAATGAGCATCTTGGAGCAATGTACACAGACCAGGCGATTCCCTTTCTGGGAAAGTTATCAAAAGAGACCCCACAGTAAATGGTTATGTGCGGGTTTGTGTACTTGGCAAATCACAAAGAAGTGGAGTGTGGAGGCTCAGCTTGCCATGTGATTCCTGGACCACATCCTCATCACTGCCCAGGAAGCTGTCAGAAATGCATCGTCTCTGGCACCTCCCCAGACCAGCAGTCTGTGCTGTGAAACCTGCAGGGGATGAAGACCTGCAAAGTTGGAGGAACGCTTAGTGAGGACGTAGCAAGTGTTCACTCTCGTTTCAGTTCATCACAAACTACGAGCCTCTTCCTAGACACAGGAAGATCGCAGGATACTAATGCAAGCAACCCCGTGAACAGAATGCATTTATGAAAGGTGACTGAGAGGAAACTTTGTGAGAAGGAAGATGAAAGTATATTTTGTTGAGAAAGTGGCTTCTTTCAACCTGAAGAGTGAGGAAAACCTTAAATTATATCAACAATGTGGTTTATATTTATTTTGTTATAATGCATTTTAAAAATTGTAAATATTGTACACAAAAGTATATACAAACATTTCTCTCTTCCCATCCTTTCTTTACCAAATATTTTCTCAGCACCATGGGGCAAAGCGTTCTTCTCTGTTTTGTTTTTAGAGGTTCCTTTGGTATAAGGAGAGAGTATTACTTCCTTTTTGTAAGATGGCTGTTGACTTCTTAAAGCTTTGTAAGATGAGAGGATAACAAAAAAGTTATTTTTATCCAGCATGGACAATGTATCAAAAGTGTACCTTATTGGATGTGGTGGCACATGCCTGTAATCCCAGCAGTCAGGAGGCTGAGGCAGGAGGATTGCCATGAGTTCGAGGCCAGCCTGGGCTACATAGTGAGTTCAAGGGCACCCTAAACTACACAGGGAGACCTTGTCTCAATCCCCCATAAAAAGCCCTGCAAAAATGAAAAGTGTACCTTGATTTAGTATAATTATTTTATGTGTCTTCTATGTTTTTGGCATATTAGTCTGGTTGTTAATCTGTATATATGATAATTAACTTTATAATGACTTATAAGATAAATAAATGAATCTGACGCTGGCAAAATAAAAGAGGGATGGGGGGAGAATTGAAGATGTATTATGTACATGTGCCAATTCCCTACAATAAATGTAATCATTTTGTACTGCAAACATGTGCTAATAAAAATTTAAAACTAAGATTAGAAGATAACAATAGTTAGTGTGTTAATCCTTGCAAAGGATGTATGGGAAAATGGAAAACGTTTGAGTCTGAAGCTTTAATTGAACATCGGTCAAGATTTGCCTTTCCTAAAATGTTAAATGATCACCAGTTTGTGAGCAATAAAGTCAGTATATTCAAGAATAATTGTGCCTGACATATTCAATTTGAGGATCCATGGAAAGAGAATAAGTAGAAGCATTGTAATGGGTTAAAAATACATTCATTAAGTTTTTTTTTTTTTTTTTTTGGTACCATCTAAGAGATAATCAAGTTCAAGAAGAAAATATTCCTTGGGGGTTAATATGCACTCAGAAGTTCAAGCCTCATGAACTTTTAAACTTAATTTTAAAATAAAATAAAATTTGTTGAAAAATAATATGGAAACCAAAGGAAGCACCAAAATAATTGAAGAGCTTGATGAATTAGCACAAAACTGATACATCTATGTAGCCAAAACCAAGAACAAGGAGTAGAATAGAAACAGCACTCACAAATTCTCCTTGATATAAGTTTTTCTATGTTCCTCCCCCAAAGTATCATACATCTTGATTTCTAACCTTGTAGATTAATCTTCCTGCTGTTAAAAAAATGTATATCCACCCATCCATCCTATTATTTCTATATCTCTTTTCCTCCTTCTTTGCTTATGATTATGCTGGTGAAATTCATCTGTGTTGTTGAATATAGTAGTTCATATATGTTCATGTCTGTGAAGAATTATTTTTATAGCTTAAAAATAAAATCATTTAATAAAAATTAAGAATGTAGATATAAAAACAAATCCTTATTAGTATTCAAATATGGATATAGCATAACTTCAGGTTGGTTTTTCCAGTGTTGACGTCTAAGGACTGGATGTCCTTTTCCAGGTAGCACCAACAGGAGAGTGTGGAAAGGCACCAGGAAGAGAAAGGGAAGAAAGTGAATTCTGGGTGACTAACAAGCTATTCATTGCCTTTAGTAACTGAGACTCAATTCTACTAAAGACTGTAGGAGACAGTATAGAAATTACCCATAACTGTTCCACCTAAAGGAGAGGAACCTGGAATATTTATCTACCAACTTCCACTATAGTTGGAAGCTTTTTCCCATGATGTAAACTCCCTGACCACCTGGCACATAGGGAGAACATACTTCCACTGTTAAATGAAACTTTCAGGTGGAGAGTTGCAGGTGCTTTCATTGCCAGTGGACTTTGAAACTGGAAAATCTGAGAGCTGAGAGCTTTTATGTGGGCTTTGGCAGAGTCTGCTACAAATATATTCTCAGGAATAAAGCATCTTAAAATAAAACACAGTGATGACTCACTGGTTGGCAGGTAGCTGCATCCAAACTCACAGTGAATGAACATTAAGTGTTTGAATAATCATTATTACATCTTTGGGAACATTCTATTTCTAGCAAGCACATACAGGCTTCCTCAGTATCTAGATTAGGTATTTATCTTGACTTCATGACTGCATGCTAGCTGTGAGCACCAAGGAGCAAGACAACTTAATCACAGAACAGTGGTTCTCTATTACAAGTTCTTAATTTACTTTGATAATTAGCTGTTATGGCTTGTATCTAGATGTCTTCCCAAAGCCTCATGAACTTGTAGTGGGGCTTTTTGGAGGTGGATGAATCTAGGGTGTGTGAATGAGGATTAAGGGTGTGGTGCTGGGATTAAGGGTGTATGGATTAGTCCATTATTTGGTTTAGCATAGTTCTGAGTGACATTACCCAAAAGGCAGCAGCCTAGATGGAATATAAAGGGACAGAAAGAAGCTGCTTTACTACCTTGCTTCTGACTGTCAGCCAACTATAGAAGAATACCTCTACAAACTGTGAACTGAAATAAACCTTTCCTCCTTTAACTTTGGGTGTTGGTATTTGGTCTCAGCAATGAGAAAAATAATTAAGACAGAGTTTGATACCAGGATAGTGGGGTCCTTGCTGTATCTCAACCTGACCATGTGGCTCATGAACCTTTGAAATTGGCTTGTGAGAAGAATTTGGAAAGTTTTGGAGATGTTAGCTGAAGAATCAGCCCTGGAATGCTTTAAGTTGTACTTGATGGGAGATTCTGGTCAGAGCTCAGAAGACCAGGATGCTGACAGAAATGCAGCAGATAAAGACCAGGGTCAGGAGGTTTCTGGTGGGAAGAAGGACTACATTGGCTGTTGGACTCCAGACCATGTATACTATGCTTTCACAGAAAATGTGTCTGCATTTTGTTCTTTTCCAGAGATTTTGCCTGAGTCTGATATTAAGGGCAGTGGACTAATTAATCTGGAAGAAGAAATTTCAAGGCAGTCTAATGTTGAAGCAGTGGTGTGGCTACTGTTGAGGCTTTTAGCCAGATCTATGTTGAGAATCAAGAGCAAAGAGGCCAGTGGAATGATTTAAAACGTTTTGAGTTTGGCCAGAAAGCAAGCTCTGGTAGAGTTGCGGACAGCAAAGACAGAGCAGAGAACTTAGTTGCTGAGAAGATATAGGACAATAAAAAAGATAGCCTGGAGACATCACAAGAACCAATAGGATTCCAGTATGTGCAGCCTTGGAGTTGCAAAGGTGAAAGAATTTTCTTTGAGAAGAGAGCCTCAGGGCACCATGTTCCAGAATGGTGGCAGCCTAAGAAATTTGTTCTTCAGGATTGGGTTCATAGTGCTCAGCAATCCAGGCACTTGAGTTCTATAGCCAAGAGAGAAGGAAGCCTGGCTACTGCTCCAGCTGGCAACAGACCTTGGCATCAACCACATGCTGCTGCTTCTAGGTGAACGCAGAATGCGAGAATTGAGGGACCAGGAAGTCTTCCACCCAAATTTCAGAAGAAGGCATAAGAGGCCAGGCAGTGTGTCCCTGAGAGGGCAGGGTGTGAAGCTGTGAGTGCGAAGCCAAGGGTATAGTGGAGAACCCAGAAAATTGAAGAAGTGAGGAACATGGATCATCTGAGGAAAGCTGCAAGGAGTGAGCAAAGCCAGCTCAAGGGAGAAGACATGAGGGCTATAGCCACTGTACCATAAGGATGGAGCCATTCAAGCCCTTTAGAATTCACATCTTGCCACAGATTGCCCTGGATGCTGGACATGGAACTATGGGATTTAATGTTTGCTGTGCTGGATTTTGGACTTGTTTTGGTCCCATTCCTTTCTATCCCCCTATTTGGAAGGGGAATATTTATCTTGTACCATTGTATGTGAGAATTAACTTTCTCTCCATTTGTACAGGGGGGTCCCAGCTAAGAAGTTGCCCTAAATCTCACAGGAGACTTTGGAATTGGAGGTTTCAGCAATACTGAAACTGTTAAAACTTTGGTCTAAAGTTGGACTAAATACATTTTGCATAAAGGGATGCACATGAGTCTTTTGGGGGTCACAGGCAACATGTTAATGATTTGTATCTAGATGTTCCCCCAAAGCCTCCTGTGCTCATAGGTGGTGCTTTTTGGAGGTGGCTGGATCTAGGGTCTGTGAAAGTGGAGTAAGGGTGTGATGTTGGGATGAGGGGTGACGCTGGGATTAAGGATATGTGGATTAGTCCATTATTGGTTTAGCATAGTTCTGAGTGACACCATCCAAAAGGCAGGCAGCCTGGATAGAATATTAAGGGACGGAAAGAAGCTGCTTTGCTACTTCACTGCTGGCTCCCTTCTGCCTGTCCTGCTTTGCCATATACTATTTCTCCTCTGAGCTGTCTATCTGCCATGCCACCCTGCCCTGAAGCCAGCAGACTATGGGCTGAAACCTCCACAGACTGTGAGCTGAAATAAACCTTTCCTCCTTTAACTTTGGGTGTCAGGTATTTTGTCTCAGTAATGAGAAAAGTAACTAAGACATTAGCCATTTGTAATTGGTCCATTAGAAAGCAGCAGATTAAAAATCAATCAGGAAGTTCATACAAAAATGAAATGGTGAAGGGCATATGAAAATATTACATCAATTTGATTTTTGTAAATGTGGTCTTTTGTAAAGAATGAAATTAAAACTGACCTTCACTTTTTGATGACAACCATTGCTGTGTTTGCACAAGTTTTAAATTTACAGCTAACAACTCACTAGTGTTATTTGGAGAGCTTAGAAGAAACTCTTTTTACTTGAAAAAGTAAGGTGTATTAAGATGCATAAATATCTTTATGTACTTCAATTTCCTTTTTACTATCTGGGAAGCATTTGGAGATTATGCCCATGAACAATGCATATTCATGATTATCCATAAAGGATATGGTTCAGAATTTGATTTTAAACTATTGCCCTTAATTTACATATTCTCCAGGTTTCCATTTAGTCATCAAAACTACTCTGAGATAAATTTAGAGCTAAAGAAGCTAGGTAGTTTCTGTAGCTAATTTTTAAAAATCAGTCCTTCTTTTCAAGTAGCCTATTGTATTTTCAGACAGATATCATCACTTTAAATTTGCCTTTGTTGAACAGAAATTCACCTTCTTGTATTTCTTGCCCAGGCACTACCATCTTCACACAGTCAGTGGTCATGCAGAGCATTCCTTCCTGAATGCTCACATCTTCCTTTCCGTTACAGTGTATTTTTAAGGCTGATCTTTAACCTGTTCATAAGCACATTGTATTGGGTCCTACTTCCTGCCAACTTTCAATTAAACATTAATTGGTGATGACATTTTGGTAATACATCATTCAGAATTAAACCAATCCCCCTTATATACTCCTTGCATGCAACATGGTAGAACTCTCAACTCTTATAGTTCTGGAAGCTACTTTTCTTGATGTGGAGAAGGTTGCTGAATCACAATAACTTTGATTGGAGACAAACTTCAATAAAAAGCTTCAACTTTTATACATGCAGTGGGAATTATGAAACACTTTGGGGGAAATTACAAATCAGGTCAGCTTTTAGAAAAGTAAATTTGGCATTTCTACCGCATAAGTATTATAAGGGAAAAGTAGTAAGTTTGGACTGAATTTATTCTGTTCTATATCATACGTATAGATTTGATCAGTAGGCAATCAATGTCTATTTCTAAGACTTATATAATGCACATACTAAGGAGAAGTGGAGGAAGATACAGTCCAACATAGTCATTCAAGTTCCTTCTTCCATTTAAATCTTCTTTAGCCTGATCATTCAGCCCGTCACATATCACACAAAGCATCTTTGTCTTGTACACAGGGCTATTATAATAGAACAATAATGACTGATGATATATCATGAATGACTAAAATGATACTAACATTATTCTAAGTGTTCTATCACTGGTAACTTATTTATTCTTTTTCTCAACTCTTCAAGGGCATATTTCCGTCATCAATTTATAAATGAGGAAATTCAAGGACAGAGAATTTAAGTAATGTGTATAATGTCCCACAGCTGGGAAGTAGTTGAACTACATATCAGCTCAGTGGTCTGGTTTTAATGTGGTTGGTCTGAACATCCTCACTGTGCTTCCTCAGTAGAGTTAGGACAATGAAAAAAAAAATCTGCCATTGGAACAGGGAAGAAAGTGACCCTACTTCACAGCCTGCTGTCACAGATGTTTATATCCCTTGTAAGCAGCCTCCTTCCATGGGAATAAGGACTGAAAGATAGAAATAGCAAATCTGGGTGTTTGTCTCCATTTCAACAGTATGTTTCAGTTGAGAAATATATTAAACAGGTAAAGTCACACTGCCTCCAAAAAAGCTGAAAGTGGAATTTAATTTGTTTTTCTTTTTAGGAAATTTTTCTAGTTGTCTGTTTTTGCAGAGTTTATTAATAAATTATTTTTAAAAACCCAGGTTTCATTTGACTTAAGCAATTATCACTTCATAGCTAGAGTTTAAATCTGAAAACACTCATATATTGTTTAATGTTCAATTTTATGAATCATTCATTTATAGCTGATTTAATTTTTTTATTTTAAAGAGAAAAACAATAAAAACAAAGATACAGAGTTTCAAAACAAGATAATAGGAGATTAAAAATGGTTAATATATTGCGTATTGTTATCTTCAAAGTAGTTGCTCAGATTACAAGATATAGGCATGAAAAGTTGATCAAACAATATAAGCACAAACCGTTCTTTTCAATGAACTAATAGAAATTAGTATTATAATTATCTTAGCTATCTTCTGTGTATATGTATATACATATATATATACATATATATATATGGGGGTATATATATTCTTTTCCCTTCCTTATTTTCTCCTTTTTCCCATCCCAGTTGCTCTTTCCTTTTGAGTAGTTTCTTCCCCTTTCACAATATCTATTGTATATTTTGGATCTTATTTACTCCTTCAGTTTCTTACACTAGGGACACAATATGATATTTACACATGTGAGTTTGATTTATTTCACTTATGAGTATGGTCTCAAGTTGCATTCATTTGCCTATAAAAGCCTCAAGTTTATACTTCTTTATAACTGAGTAGTACTCCATTGTATAAAAATACCATCATTTTTCATCCATTCCTTGGTTGGTGGGCATTTGGGTTGTTTCCAAGATTTAGCTATTATAAATTGTGCTGCCTTAAAAATGGGTGAACATATATTGCTGTGGTATGATGTTTTTAATTCTGGGAAAATACCCAGAAGAGAAATAGCTGGGTCAAATGGGACCTCTACTCCTAGTGTTTTGGGGAATGTCCACACTGATTTCCACAGTGGTTGCACCAGTCTACACTCCCACCAGCAGTGGAGAAGGGTTCCTTTTCCCCACCGCCCCTCTAGCATTTGTTATTGGTTGATTTCTTGATGACAGCCATTCTTTCTGGGGTGAGATGGACCCTCAGTGTTGTTTTAATTTGCATCTCTCAAATGACCAGTGATGTTGAACATTTTTTCATGTATTTATTTGCCATTTGTATTTCTTCATTTGAGAAGTGCATATTCATGTCAGATGCGCATTTTTGGATTGGGTCTTTGAATTTGGGGGGATCTGATTTTTTTCAATTCTTTATCTGTTTTAGATATAAGTCCTTTGTCTGAGAGATGGTTGGCTAAAATTTTTTCCCACTCTGGGTTTTCTTTTCACTCCTTTGGAGATTTCTTTTGAAGTGCAAAAACTTTTTAATAAGGTGAGATCCCAGTTGTTGATGCTTTGAAGTACTTCCTGTGCAGTTTGGGTTTTGTTCATGAACCACCTGCCTACCCCTATGTCTTCAAGATTTCTACCTACTTTCTTTCCCAGTAGATTTAGTGTTTCTGTTTTAATACTTAGATCTTTGATCCATTTTGACTTCAGTTTAGTACATGGTGATAGACATGGGTCTACTTTTAGTTTTCAACATGTGGAAAGCCAGTTTTTCCAGCACCATTTATTAAAGAGGCTATCTTTCTTCCAGTGAACATGCTGGGACACTTTGTCAAAGATAAGGTGGTTTGAGTGTGTTTGTAGTTGTGTCTGTATCTTTTAATCTGTTCCACTGATCCTCAGGTCTGTTTTTTTGCCAGTACCATGCAGATTTTATCACAGTAGCTTTGTAGTATACTTTCAAGTCAGGGATTGTGAGGCCTCCTGCCTTGCCTTTGTTGCCCAGGATTGCCTTTGCTATTCAAGGTCTCTTCTGATTCCAAATGAGTTTTAGGAATGTTTTCTCTAGATCTGTGATATATGCTAATGGTATTTTGATTGGGATTGCATTAAATCTGCATAATGGTTTTGGGAGTATGGCCATTTTCACAATATTGGTCCTTTCTGTCCGTGACAAAGGGATATCTTTCCATTTTCTGATATCCTCTTTGATCTCCTTTTTCAGAGTACTGTAATTTTCAATGTAGAGATCTTTTACTTCCTTTGTTCGATTGATTCCTAAGTATTTCATTTTTTGGATGCTATTGTGAAGGATGTTGTTTCCCTAAATTCTCTCTCAGTAAGTTTGTTGTTTGTGTACAGGAATGCTATTGATTTTTGAGTGTTAAGTTTGTATCCAATGTAGCTGATTATTTATGGAAGTTATGTTCTATAAAATTACCACTAATACTGAATTTATGGATAATGAACCTTTGCTTCTAAAAGAACTACAGAGTTTAGCTCCTGTGAGACTTTAACACAACATTTATGTCAATCAATTAGTATGTAGCCTTGTTTTATATGTACTCCTGTTTAAGCATAACTTATTTAAACTATATTGCTTATTCATCATTGAACTGTGCTATACCAGCAGTGCTGTATAATGTATGCCTGAATGAACCTTATTTAACACATAAGTTTTCTCCATGGAGCATATCATAGCTTTCGTGTATCTAGGCACATAACACTTATACTTGAGGGCCATTTTTAACACTAAGATCATTTAAAAAATGGCCTTACATAAAAACACCTAGCAGGGCCAGTGATATAGCTCAGTGGCATAAGCACCTGCCTGGCAAGCATGAGGTCCTGAGTTTGACTCCTGGTACCCACATATAAAAACAAAACAAAACAAAACAAAACAAACAAACACCTAGCAGTAAGTAGATTATGAAAAGAATACTTGTTTTTAGTATGAGAATTGAAAGATGAAGACAAAAGATTAATTTGTTTGACTATAGCTGGAAATGGGCTTCAGGTAACTGAAATCTTTCCCCTCAGCTACATCCCCACAAATACCTTAAAAGGGCCATGAGTAATAATTTGAAACCTATTTATCAATTTTAGCAAATAGACAAATCTCCAAATATAGAGTCTATGGACAGTGAGGACCAGCTCTATATACTTGCCCTTCCATTTTATTAAAACCCAAGAATTGCTATTTTGTGAAGATAACAATTGAGATGGGCTTTATGATTAAGATAACTGAAAAAATTGAGAAAGCTTTTGCATTTTTCTCCAAATGTCAGATAATATTTTTGTATTATCTTTTAAAGACGAGATTCAGAATTATTGTCCTGATGGTTAAGAATACTCTTGTTAAAAGATGTTAATTGTATTAACTGGGTTTGAAACCTATGTGTTTCCTCTCCTTTACCTCTTAGTAACAGTGAGGCTTTTAGGCACTACAATTACATAAATCCTTACAAAAATGTTAAAACATCTTTAAATAAAGATCTATTGTAAAAAGGAAAATTAGCCAAGCTACAGAAGATCAAATACACATTTTATTAGTAGGCAATCCTAAAATAAAGCAATAATAAACTTGGTGGCCAGCTTTTTAACAGAAACTATGAAAAGCAAAAGACAAAAGACTGTCATCTTTAGTGATCTGAAAAGACAGAATGGTCAAGCTGGAATTACACATGTTGAGAAAATATCCTTCAAAAATATGTAGACTGATGTCTACATAAAGATTTTACAGTCAAAGAAAATATTAGACAATTTAACACTAGCACATTTTCAATATAAAAAAATTAGGAAATTCTTCAGACTGACAAAAAATAAAACTCGATAGAAATTGCAGAAAGGAATAAGGAAATAAAGCAATAAAATGAAATGAAAAGATGCATGTGTAGGTAAAGATAATACATATTGACTCTTTAAAATAAAAATTATAATTTCTTACAGTGTTTATAATTTAGGTTATAAGTAAGGTATATAAAAATAATAAACAAAAGAGAACAAAAGTGATTAAAATTACTTGATTAAGGTAAAATATAATAAATGAAGGATGGGTATTATAAATTCTAAGATAACCACTAAATAATTATAACATATAACTAAGATAAGTAAAAAAGAATAATAAACAGTATTTGAAGGCAAGAAAAAATAAAAAAGGATTAAAGAGCAAATGTAAAAAGAAAATAAATAACAAGGTTCTAAACATAAACTCAACAATATCCGTACTTACATTAAATGTAGTCTAAACAACCATCTAAAAGATAAGATACTAACATGAATTAAAAAGCAGAACATCAAAGCTCAAATGTATGTTCTTTATAAGAAATAGATGGGAAATAGATTAACAAAGTGTAGGTTGAAAGTAGAAGATAAAAAATACAATACTTAAACATTAACTATAAAAAACCCTAAAGCATCTATATAAAGACAATATACTTTGAGGTAATGAGATTCCGTGATAATGAATGTCAATCCCACTAGAATATATAAAAGCTGTAAATTTATATATATAATTCAAAATATATGAAAAAATTTGCAAAACTAACAATAAAAATGCACACGTACAATTAGAGATGAATACTTAACATACTTCTTTCTATTACAGATGAAATAATTAGACAAAGATCACTAATGATATGGAATATTTGCCTATTACACTTACCCTATTTGACCAAATTGAAATATGTAGAACTATCATCTCAAGAAATTCAGGATCACACTTTTTCCTGAGTGCCAATCTAATCTGTACAAAAATAGAACATATATTGGACAATAATAAATTAAGATACAGCAATTTTCAAAGAATGAAATAAGGGCCGGTGAGATGGCTCAGTGGTGTACGCGCCTGCATGGCAAGCGCAAGGGCCCGAGTTCAACTCCCGGAATCCACATACGAAAAAAGGGCTGGTGATATCACTCAACGGCACGGGCGCCTGCTGGTGTGTGAGGTCCTGAGGTTGAGCCCCGGTACCCACAAAAAAAAAAAAAAAAGAGAGAGAATGAAATAATATGGAGCATGTTCTCTGAATATAGTGGAATTAACATAAAAATTAGTAAGGTAAGCATGATTAAAATTCCCCAACTATTTAGAGATTGATTATAGATTAAAGAAGAAATCATAATGGAAATTAGAAAGCAATTTGATATGTGTGGTCATGAAAATACTACATATAAAATCTTCTGAGACTCAACTTTGTTTCATCTTGTGTCAATTGATTTGTCATGTTTTTTGAGGAATTTGTTCATTTCATCAAAATTGTTAAATTTGTTGGCATAAGGTTTTTGTAGTATCCTCTTACATTCTTTTTAATGATTACAGAATCTCTAATGATAACTCCTCTTACATTCCCCATACTGATTACCTGTATATTTATTTTGTGATCAGAGTAGCTATAACTTTTTTCAATAAATCATATTTGTTGATCTTTTCAAAGAAGCTGCTTTTTTGTGTGTGTGTGTGGATACCGGGGGTTGACCCCAGGATCTCATGCGCCAGCAGGGGCCCGTGCCGTTGAGTGATATCACCGGCCCTTGTTTCATATGTGGGTTCCGGGAGTTGAACTCGGGCCCTCGCGCTTGCCAGGCAGGCGCTTATGCCACTGAGCTATCTCACCGGCCCCCAAAGAAGCTGCTTTTGGATTCATTAATTTTCTCTGTTACTGGTCTACTTCCTCCTTCACTGATTTCTGCTCCTTATTGCTTCCTTTCTTTTTACTTTGGGTTACTTTGCTCTTCTTTTTCGGGCTTCTTGAGGTAGAATTTTTAGAAGTGTTTTTACCCTTCTCTCTTTCTACTATAAGCATAAAATTATTCATCTCCTTTGAGATACACAAAAATTTATGTTACATTTTCATTGTCATTAGCCTAAAAGTTTTAAAAATTGGTTTTGGTGATTTATGCAGGAAGATTTGATAAAGTTTAAAAGTAATGATTTAAGAATTCTCATCAATGTAGGAATATAAAGGAACATCCAAGATCTAATATAGTATATCTTAATGATAAAATACTTAATGATAATATCAATACTTAATGATAAAATATTGTTTTACTTCTGAGTTCAGAAGCAAGGCAAAAATGCCCACTACCAGCAATGTGTGAGAGACCTTAGTGTGACAAGGCGATAAAAAATAAAACATATTAAGAATGGAAAGATCAATGTTGTCACTATAGACAGATGACATTACTGCATATAAAAATATAAGAAGTATGAAATAATAAATTAATTATTTGTGCTATTAAGTGACTTTAGCAAGATTGGGGGGTACATGTCAATGTAAAAATCAATTTTATTTCCATAAACTAATGTTGTGGTTTGTATCTGGATGTCCCCCCAAAACCTCATGCAATCATGGTTGGGGGGCTTTTTGGAGGTGGCTGAATCTGGAGTTTGTGATTGGTTCATTGTCTAGTGTTGGGATTGGCGGTGTGAGTGCTGCACCTGCCCTGGGGCGGGTAGCCTGCACACAATATAAGGGAGGGAAAGAGGTTTGCTCCCCCCCTTTTCGCCCCTTTTGCTCTTGTTGCTTTTGCTGTCTTCCACCACCGTGAACTGCCGCCCTTCTGCCATGCCACCCTGCCTTGGAGCCAGCTGAGTATGGACTGAAACCTCCAGAAACTGTGAGCTAAATAAACCTTTCCCTCTTTAATTTGAGCATTGGGTATTTTGTCTCAGCAACGAGAGAAAAGTAACTAACACACTAGTAACAAATGATTAGAAACTAAAATTAATAGTACGAAGCATGTTTAATATTTATGAATAGATCAAATAAAAATACCAAGAATCTGTAGTTTTTAGGGAGTAAGTCTAATGAAAGAAATATAAGACCTCTGCTTTGGAAACTACATTCTTTTGAGGGATTGAAGATGATCTGCTGAAAAGGAAGTATACACCTTGTCTCATAAAGACAGTGTTGTTAAGATATCAAGTCTCCCTGAATTGATGTAAGAGTGAGTAATATCCCATTAAAAATCTCAGGAGGTTTGAGTGTGTATGTGTGATACTAACTAATTCTAAAATACATATGAGCATTCTAAAAATCTAGCCTCGTCAAGCCAAGACAAACTTGAAACATAATAAGCTGAATAACTTACTCTGGCATATATCAAGATTAATTTATTGTAAAGCCACAGAAATAAAGACAGTATTACAATAGAACAAGGACAGACACATAGGGCAATGGAAAAAGTGAGCCCAGAATCAAGCCCCACACATATACATTAACAGATTTATGACAGGAACTACTGCAGTTTGTGGGAGGAAAGCCTTTTCCAAAATAGCGCTTGGTCAACTGTATAACCATATGAAGAAGAAATTAACATTGACCTGTATCTCACACCATATGTGAAAATTATGAGTTTGTATTGTCAAGCTAAATGTTAAAGATAAAACAACAATGCTTCTAGAATAAGACATAGGAGAATATCTTCTTGAATTTATGATGGAAATCATTTCCTAAGCAGTATATCAAAAAGTGCTAATCACAAAATCATGGATTAATTGGACTTCAATAGATTTAAATGTTTTGGTTAATCAAACCCCCAAGAAAATCACGATATAAATCACATACTGGGAGAAGGCATTTAAGAATACATAATGTTTTATAAATATACTGTTAAATGTCATTTTGTAGCATCTACATATCTGCTACCTACTATCCATCCATCTGCTATCATCTATCTTGTCTTACAAATAAATAACAAAAATATGAGAAAAAAATTTAAAGTTATTTACAAAGGTGATATTGTAATTAAGCATCTCCAAAAGATGCTTCATAAGCTGTCTGCCTGATGCTTGGCTCACATGCCTGCATCTTTGGTTCAAAGAACACAAGCCACTCCAGGCCACCACCAGGATGTCTCAGCCTGCTTCTCTAATCTCAGAACATTTCTAAGCTCCAAGCTGAACAGAGCCTCCACCAGTCAGTCTTTGCAGCTAAGGCTCACCACAATGATTCCACTAAGATAACCCTAATGTCCAGTGGTCCCATAATTTCAATTATTAAGTATGATTCAACTTCATCAGCATCACAGTGTACATACACCTCTTCTTTTTCTAGGGGACAGCTTGGCAAAGATAAAATATCTCAGCCTGCAATATCTGTGTTTGGTTTTCTCCAAGCACGAAGTGTGAGAATTTGACTTTCATTTTTGTTCCCAGAGGGCTCATGCTGATGACTTTCCCAAAACAGAGGGAACAACTTCAGTTCACAAATTATTCTTTACCTAATTTGTAAATAAGGAAGGAAGAAGGGAAGGCAGGAAGGAAAGCAGGAAGGCAAGGGGGGAAAAAGGATAGAAATAAAACTTTGAAAAGTCCTCTTTCCTAGACTCCTACCTCACGTTATTTCAATGCTTCCTCAGTTTTCACTTCACAGACTAGGTAAACATTGTGCAGGAACATTTTTCCTTCAAATTGAAGGAATATGCATAGATGTTCAAATGTCATGAGAGCAGACACCTGCAGCCCACAACTATTTTAAACCAAGAGAAGCACACAGCATGCAGAGCAGAAAGCTCAGTTTCAAGCGTCAGGTAGCAGACAGTATTCCAGCAGCATGTGGAAGTTTCATCCAGGCGATGTAAATCATTCTATTTTTAAAAAGAGAAAAACTGTATAAAATTACATGTGAGGACAGAGGCTACAGCAGAGTGTTGCATTTTCCTCATTCATCGTGTATGAAGATGAGTGACACATGAAAAATACTGTGACCATATGAAGACAGGGACCTCAATTTCACCCCACACAGGACTTGGTCATCCCTCTTTCCATGTTTTTTCCATATAATTTTACAGACATTCCATTTCCCTTGGGGTATATCAGGAGGATTCACAGAGATTCTGAGATAGAGGAATCTTGTGACTTATCTCTCAGAGAACCAGCATGTCCTAGCTGATGTCCTCCTGTGAGAAGCAGAAATTACATTTTTTTCCTCCAAATTCTGGCTAAATGTGACATTTCCATTTGCTGGTGTGATCCTCTTCCTGTCCCTGGTAAAAGTTGTCTCCTGTACATGAATATCCTTCACTGAACAAATAAGAGATGGTAAGGGAAAGATGGCAGATGCTTGTGGGTCTTGGCTGGTTCCTTCATGCCCAGTAAATACAGAGGACATTGGTCCAGCCCTTTCTGTTAGGAACAAGCTAGGTTGGACTTTCCTCACCTACCTGACTCACTCCTCAAGTGATGGCTCCTACTTCTTCTTGGACTTCCTGTCTCTTTCAGGGGCCCTGCCTCTCTCAATCCTCCTGGCCTGTGCTGGTCTGTTCTTCTGTTGTCAGGGAAGTTGGAGAAGAAAGCCATCTTACCATCCTCCTATCCCATGTGAGGTGTGAAGAGAAGCACTTTGAAGTTGTTGTCTTCATGGTGAGGGTAAGATCACAGGCTCAAGGAAAACTACTTTAGTTACTCTTAGGTTGGTGACCTAGTATTGAAGGGAGATGAGATAAACTAGGTAGATTTAAGGCTGATAAACCTTGTTTTGTCACCTTTTGCTAAATGATTAACATTCCTAGGTGCAGAGCTTAACAGGGATCTGACTCAGAGTTTTAAGGTAATGAGGAAGAGTTTCCTTTCTACCTATCCTTATTTTTTCTATCCTAGCTTAATTATAGCCCTAAGGAAGAGCTCCAAGTCTTTGTGTGGTGCCTGAAAAGCTCATTGAACATACCTTTGGTGTGGGCTAGTGTCTGTGTGCACAGTGCATGTTTCATGCCCTGAGTGGCAGAGGGTCTCCTACACTGTGCTCTGTAAGGTGGGCGGAGGTTAGCAGGATGAGACAAAGTTCTTACCAGATGTGGATCTGATTTCAGATGACCCAGTGAGCCCTGATTCCAGCAGGCACGCAGATGGTGTAACTCAAAATAAAATAGCGAGTGGCACTGGTGAGATGTTGTGTAATGAAATACATAGGTTCTTACACTAAAGAAATGCATTGCATTGTTAGAAGGCACTACTTCTTGTTGGTTAAAACATAGCCTTTCGAGTACTAATGCTTGACTTTATATCACAGCTCCATCACTGTGACCTTGAGCCAGCTATTTATCCCTCTGCACCTCCGTTTCTTTTATGTATATAAGTGTTGTGATTGTACCTATAAAATATTTAGCATAATGGCCTAGCATATCATAAATTTTCATTTAATGCTGGCCATCATTTACTGTATAAGACCCAAGGTGGAGAAAATTCACTGAGTCTCCTCTTTCAAGGGAGTGTTATTAATATTGTTAGTGTTATTAATATTTTGACATCTTATTTTCTTATATATTTATTTGAGAAGGGCAGGATTTGAGATTTTGGTTTCATTGAAGGATATTTTGGTGATAATCAGTGAGCATATATAACTACATACATGTGTATGCGTATAAATGCATGTTGATGATGGTGTACATAAATAAGGACATGTGTGTGTGCCTCTGTGGATGAGTATGCAAATATGTGAGTGGATGTGTATATATTGAAAAAAGCTGCATGGGTTTCCTGAGACTGCTATAAAAATTTACCACACATTTGGTGGTGAAAAACAACAGGAATTTATTCTTTCTCCGTTCTGGAGGCTGGAAGTCTTAAATAAGTATCACCATGCTGAGATCGAGGTGTTGGCAGGCAGCACTCTCCCTGTGCGCTTTGGGGAGAATTCCATCCTTGCTTCTTCCAGATTCTGCTGCCTGCTGGTATTCCTGGAATGGTGACCACATCACTCCCATCTCTGCCTCTGACTCCACACAGCCTTTCTTTTCACTGTGTGTGAAATCTCTCACTGCCTCTCCCTTACACTGTGAAAAACATGCAGTGGCAGTTAGGGTCCATCTGGGTAATTCAGGATAATCTCCTCACCACAAGATCATTAACATTAGCAAAGACTCTTTTTCCAAATAAGGTAATAGGTTTCAGGGATTGGATCTGATATTTCTGGACAATCACTCTTCAGCCCATTATACATGTATATATGCATATGTGTATATGTGAGTGTGGACATGTTTGTGTGACTGGTGTATATGCATGTGTATGAAAGTATATGTGTATATATGTGATTATTGCGTGTGCATATGTGCCTGGGGGCTACAAATGTCTGTATGCGTATACATGCATATGTATATTCACAATGTGGGACATGAGTATACATATATACATATGTGTGTGGATGGATGATGGGTATGCAGGTATATTTGTATGCATGTGGGTATTTTTTATGGGAAGTAGGTTATTCATCTGACCTTTGCCTAAAATATTTTATTAAAGTTCTGAAATGTGAATCAGTTGGAAGCCTGTTCTAATGAATCCATATTCTTTTAACAGATGGCCAAATAAACACAACGTTTCTATCTTCCCAGAAATCATCTTAAGCACAAAATTGTTATGGTTTGCGAGAAAAGAGCAACTCTGTTTAAATCCTAGTAAACAAGCAAGCATGTACCTCTCTTACCTCTGTCTGAACCTTAGAAAGAGGACCCAAGTGGGAGTTCAACTTAATGAAAAATGCATTAGGAGCCGTCCTGGTGGCACGGAGGATCTATTACTCATTTTAATCTCAGCCAAACAGGTAAATAGGCGCTGGTCCATGAACCCTGGCTCTGAAAAATTAGGGAAAGCTTTATGATAGACAATGACCCTAAATGAGGGTTTTAAACTTTCTTTTTTCCCCCTGTTTAAAACCTGCCTGTGGAAATAATAGGTTTTATGAGAAATGGAATGTGCTACAATCTGTTTTGGTGTTTGGTGTTCGGAAGGAATGAGAAAAGATAGCACCATGTTGAATTAACTGTAAGACAACTTAATATGTATTTAATATATTTTACATACTAATATATGTAAAAAGTTTAAATAATTATTTAAAATACATGTGCTATGAAAATAAAAATGCATTCAATAAAGCACTCCATTAGCTACCATGGAGATGACCAAGGTAATGAAGGAGATGTATTCACCTTGGTCCATTTATAATCTGTTTCTGGAATATAAATTGAGGCAGGTTATATGTGACATAGAAATGCATATGAGGCAATTCAGAGGAGGAACAGAACCTCTGGTAAGGTGAGCTAAGCAGCATTCATCAAGCAAGTAGTTATCAACTGGCTTCCAATCATGACTAAAAAGTCAATTAATAAGCTGACTCTAGGGAAGATAAGAACTAGTTGTAACTTAGTAAACACAGGAAAATGCAGGGAATAGTAGAGTAATATATAATCCCATCTTCCTGGGGCATAGGCTATCTCTTGAAGATGATTTCTCAACCTCAGTAGTATTGACATTTTGAGTCAGCTGTATCTTCAATGTAGGGAGTTGTCCTTCTAGGATATTTAGCAGCAAGGCTGGCCTCCACCCACCAGATGCCAGCAGCAAGGTGCCTTCCATGTCCTCACCTAATATGTTATGATGAAAAATATTTGTCTGGACATTTCCTGGGAAGTGTGGGTGCAAATGGCTGCTAGTGGAGCAGCACTGCTCTAGAACCTTGCTGCTCTTCCCATAGCATCAGTATCAACTGGGAACAGGTTAGAAAGGCAGCACCTGGGACCCATTCCAGGCTGCTATAGCATTTGGCATTTTAACAACAGCCCCAAGTGTCTCATACATACATTAAAATCTGGGCGCTAGCACTTTGAGGCATAATAGGAGAAAGGGCTGGCAATATTGGTTGGGGTAAGATCATGAAAAGGTTGGAACATTTTGCTACAAATTTAGATGTAATGTGGCAGGCAATGGGGCTGCATTGAATGTTTCCTTTCATCAAAATTTATTTCAGAAATTCTAGAATGGCAGTTCGATATTGCCTACTTAACATTCTCCTCACCTTTCTTACTACCTCAAACTCAATTTTTAAGAGAATGACAAGTGCCAGCTGAAAACTGTATTTCTAGTCTCCCTTGTGATTGAGGGGACCATGAGACTATATATCGAACAGTAGATATTTTGGGCACTTAAAACGAAATTCTTTTAGAAGTAAGTTGACTTTGTCTTTTTTTTCTCTCAGACCTTCTTTTTTTCTTGGAAATGAGCATAATACTTTCAATTCCAACAGCTATCTTCAAAGTTTGAAGAGAAAAGCTGTTATCTAAATATGGTGGAGCACAAAATAAAACAAAAGCCTGTCAACACAGAGAGAGAAAAATAAACCTCTATCTTGTTAAGTGACTATTTTTTGGTGATCCTTTACAGATGAATGCAAGTCCTGATTAAGATTGCTATTGGTGTGATAGATGAGCTGGAGCAGAGAAAATCCATGGAGAGACTATTGTAATAGTCTTGGTGGGAAACTGGGAGAGCATAAAAGAAAATACAGAGGTGTTGAGAGCCTGATTTCTTCTTGGAGATGTGATTTTTATGTTTATCTCTGGAAACAGAGGTGATATAGTTTATAAACACTTGAAAGTTAAGAAGAGAAGTGGTTTCTTGATAGCCATTCTTTCTGGAGTAAGATGGGGGAATCTCGGTGTCATTTTAATTTGAATTTCTCTAGTGGCAGGAGATGTTGAACTTTTTTCCATATATTTATTGGTCATTTGTACTTCTGAGTACTGTCTGTTCATTTCAGTTGCCATACAGCAGCACAATTCATAATAGCTAAATCTTGGAAGCAGTCTAACAATAGATGAATGGATAAAGAAAATGTGGTATTTACACACAATGGAGTACTACTGTCATACAGGACAAACTTGTCATTTGCAGGTAGATGGAAACACCTGAGACCATAATAATAAGTGAAATAACTCAAGACACACAAGCTTAAATATTGCATGATTTCTCTTATATGAAAAATCCAAAATATAAATAAAAAGCAAAAGAAAAAATAATGGAAAGTAGGGAGATCTTTTTCAAAGAGGAAGGAGAACAAGGGGAGGGAAGGGGATGAAAAAAAAGGATTAGAAAAAATAGAGATGCAAATGGGATCTGGAAGACCAAGATATGGAAGGAGCAGAAATAGGAGACAAAAAAGAATTAAGATGTGTTATGTACATGTACCAAGTCTCAGGCCAGGCATGGTGGTGCATGCTTGTAGTCCCAGAACTTGAGAGGCTGAGGCAGGAGGATCGGCATGAGTTCAAGGCCAACCTGGGCTACTTAGTGAGTTCAAGGCCAGCCTGAACTACATAGTGTTTTTGTATTAAAAAACAAAACATATACCAACTCTAAATGACAAATGCAATCATTATGTTATGCAAACATATACTAATCAAAAGTTAAGAGGAATGGGATTGTGATACTGTGGTGAGGTTGGTTTTGGATGTATTGGCCCTGAGGATCAATAAGATGTTAGCTAGTTGTGTATGTCCTACAGGGGAAAAGTTGCTTGTGAAGACAGAAGAATTCTAGGAAGTGGACACTGAGAAAGACTGAGGCTTAACAAAATGAAAGGAGAAAGGGTGTGATTATAAACATGTTGTTGATGTGGAGAGACACCTGAAATAGAGTAATGGTCTAGGGATGTTAGAGATTTCTGCTGAACAGGTTTGTCAGGTGGGGTAGTGTGAGAGTCAGGGTTTTCAAGGGAATAGATTTAATACAGGACACACAATTCATAAGATTATTTTATAATATTCACCCAAAAAGTCAAATGCAGAAGAGTGCAAAAGATCTGTCCCTGTTCTGGAGATCAGAAGAATCCAGCTGAGGGCCTGGAACCCACAACAACGTCCTGTATGAGTCCAGTCGAAGGCCTGGAGCCCACGGCAATGTCCCTGTGAGTCCATATCAGAAGACCAAGGAGCCTGCAATGGAAGACTGAAGGTTCACTCCGGAAGCCCAGGGGCTGGTGCTGAAGGATGGAGAGCCTGTGCCAAGAGCCAGCAGACGATGCCCAGGTGAAGGCAAAGACTGGAGTTCTGCTGAAGAGAACAGCAGCCAAAGCTCAGCAGCCTCTCCTCTTCCAAGGGTAGGAGGCCGGCAGGAGGGCAGATGCTGTTTGGAGTCTCTGGAAGCCTCCAGGATTCTGGTGAGGCCCTTCCAAGGAAAACCAGCATGAAATCCTCCCCTCCTGCTCTCCTTTTAGTCCTGTTCTGACAACCATCCTCAGGTGGGTTTTCTACGCTCAGAACCACCCTGACTATATTCAGCTGGGTATTCTCACTCTCGCTGACCACTAATTAATCCACCACAGGTAGTCAGCAGTGTTTAAAGGTAGAACTCAGAAGACCTGGAGGTTTTTTGGGGGAAAGTCCACTTTTTCAAGCTTTTGCTTGCTTTCTACGGTCAGGCTGAGAAACTGAGGCATGCTTGAGCCACCTTGCACAGATTTCCAAGTTGGTCATGATTCTTTAGACTCTCATTTAGTTCATGCTATCACAGAAATTGCTGGTCCATGCTGCATAGATATGGCCCAAAGTGACCGTCTTCTAGAAGGTATTTTCTTTCTCCACTCAATGTCTTTTGCATACCTGGAGGAATTAATCCCACAAAAGTCATATATCTTTCTCTCTCCCTCTTTCTCTCTTGTAATGCTGAGGATTGAACTCAAGGCCTTGCATGTGTTAGCTAAACACTTAACCAGTGAGCTACATCCCCAGCCCAAAAGTCCATTTACTAAATACCTGCAGATGTATGTAGGTCATAAGGCACAGGCTTCCAGGAAAGCAAAGATAATTAAATTATGAGATAGCCTGATAACATGAGAAGATTGCCATGGTAGAGCTCACACCTAGTATGGCAATCAGATAGATGTGGCAAGTGGTATAGTATGGTATACTGTAAGGTGCCCTAGTTCTGGGAATTATAAGCTTAGGATCATCTATAAAGATAGGACTTTTTATTTGTTTAACATGTTTGGGCTCAGTTTCTACTTCTTTGGAGAGTAGAGCTACCTTAGTCTTCCCTTCTCTTTTGGTCATAAAACTCCATTCTCTTTAAATATTTCCCTCATTTACATATAAACAGTCTCAAGTCTTATCTATTTTTCTCCTTTCTAAAAAAATTGCCCATTATAGCCACTGTTTCTCTTTGTGCCCACGGTCACTTATCTGCAATTACGGAATCCCAAAGCTCTGAAAGCCAGACGCTTTAAAAAAAAGGTATGTATGTATGTATATAACTTATTTGGGAGCAAAGCCTACCCTTAATGGTTGTGAGGTGCTATAGTCTTTATCCATCTTTAGAACATTTATTTCATTTTTATTGAAGAAATATTAATGTGTTTGCTTAAAGAGTACTGCCTAATGCCTTACTATAAAAAAGAGTGTTATGTTTTGAAAATCTGACAGATTCTGAATACCAACACATACCTAATCCCAAGGGTTTTTGGATGAGGGAATGTGGGCCTGTACCGTCCTTGAAGTTGAAAGATGAAAATAGGAGGTTGTAATATTTGGGAAAGTGGAGATAGGATGATTGTCATTTGCAAGCGTCACCATATGCCAACTGGAAATCCTATGATAATCAACTAAAAAGCAATGAGACATGAGTAATACAACTGAATCCAAAATAAGTATACACATAAAAAATCCAGCCCTATGTGAGCTTCCGGTACTAAGCTTGTAAACAGAAGAATTTAAGAAGCCTCACCTAGATCATTAGTTTAAATACCTAATGGAGTTTATGGGTCACTTTGTCTGGTCTTGTACTCCAAAATTAGCAGTTGGGCTCCTGCTTGTCTTGTGGTCAACTCCCCACCTTGCCTTCCAGCTTCCGCCTGACTCATGGGGATGGCAGATCTGACTCCAAACAGCACCTCTGTGAGAAGGAACCACAGCTTGCTCAGTAGACTCTCACTCCAGCCTGCCTGTCTGTTCCCTTTTCTCACGTCCCACTGACTGCTGGGACCCAAGCTTCTACCTGGCTGGCTTAGGCTTCATCATCGTCTCTGCTCTTTTTCCTCTGGTACTTGTCTGCTTGTGTCTAGAACGATGCCCCTTGTGTCATTACAGCTGCCAACTTCAGTCTTTCTCAGAGACGACACCCAGACAGCTTGGTTGAAACTACCCACGGAGCAATTGTGCAGCATCTCAGATAAACAGCTCAACAATCACAGACGCAGAATCTCACAGCTGTGTCTATGTGTCCAGAGAAGCCATTGAGTTTTGGTGATATTTTAAATCTGAACAGTGACTAATGATGCAAACGGGATAAAAACTCTCAATCATACAAAGTCATTAATTGTCTCTGTGCCAGGCAAAGCTGAAGCAGTGGGACTTATTTTGTATGGTGCATGTTTGGGTATCACAGATGGGCAGGTTCCCAAAAGAAACACATTCAGAGATGCTAACTTTCACATTGTGAAATGTTCTTCTTTCCTCTTCTTTCTTTTAGCTCCTTCCCTTTCTTCCATTTTTCATTAGTCAAGTCTTCTCATCTGAAAACAGAGATAGCAACAGTATCTTCCTTCCTTAGGGATTGTTGTGAGAATTAAATGAATCTATTTATCTATCATCTATCTATCAATCAATCTATCATCTATCTATCTATCTATCTATCTATCTATCTATCTATCTATCATTTTCTTCTTTTAAAAAATGCTTTGAATGCCTGACCCAAAGTGTTTTTAAGTTTCTAAAATTATGGTTGACATCAATTCTATGTCAGGCCATGTTCTAGGAGGTACAAATATGAGTAGGAAAAATCTGGTTCTTACATGTTCCCAACATACTGGTGTTTGCAAGACATATTGTTCGGAAGCACAAACTCTGACCTGATGTGGTCTGGTTTTGAGAGCTAGCACCATCCTGTCCCTCATGAATGATATGACCTTAATCTCTCTAAATCCTACTTTCCTCCATTGGGAATAATAATAATGTCTGTCTTACTGATTTGTTGTGTGAAATAAAGGACGCAAGGTGAATAAGGTACTTAACAGAATATGCATACAAGTAGTAAATACTGGTTAACCTTTTCAGCAAATGCTACTGACATAGGATCCTCATCCTTATGGATGGGATGGGAAGAGCATGGGGTTGGTTGAGACACTCTGGAGCTGGTATCTGGGGAGCTTCTCAAGTATAATACTTCTTCCCTGCTATGTTACCTCAGTAAGGGCTGTGGAATAAGATTGGCTGGTTTCAAACTCAACCCATGTAGTGTCTTATCTTGCGACTTAAGTATTCACACCACCTCTCAAATTGGTTTTCCCTTTTGTAGCATGGGTCAAATAATCCCTAACTCACACTTGTAGTGAAAGTCAACTAAGATAATCTATGTAAGGAATTGAGTACAAGAGACATGTTTGACATGTAGCTAATGTTCTTTTAAGTCATCAGCTACTGTTGTTTTTTGCTAGTACGTGCTTCAATGCTTGGAGAAGAGTTTGCATAGCTGGAGCTGTGAGCCTCTCTCTACTATAGCCTTTATTCTGAAGATAATTTATTTTGATTTCTAATACTTTTTTTGTTATTTAAGGAGCAATATGTGTTCGTCACTGGAAGAAATCTGAGAAAATTCTGTTTTAGGTTTGCTGATCCTCCATCCTCGGGCACACTGGGAGTTACCAGGGTTGAGATGATATGTGATAGCTATACCCTCTTATCTAGCGTTTAATTATTAGTTAGCATTTGGTCTCATAAGGAACATCACTAAGAATCATATGCTAGCCCATCACAGATAGTCTGGCATAAGCCAGGATAATTAAGTTTATATTTTCTGCTTTGAGACTATATTTTTTGTAAATTTTAAAGTAAGAGTCAAATTAAGAGATATAAGGGCCAGTGAGATGGCTCAGCGGCGTAAGCGCCTGCCTTGCAAGCGCGAGGGCCCGAGTTCAACTCCCGGATCCCACATACGGAAAAGGGGCCGGTGATATCGCTCAGCGGCACGGGTGCCTGTTGGCGCGCGAGGTCCTGAGGTCGACCCCCCGGTACCCACAAAAAAAAAAAAAAAAAATTAAGAGATATAAGAATGTAATGCTCGAGAATGAATCTATATGGCCTTCCGTTGCCATTGTTTAATGTCTACATCATTCTCTACTAAGCAATGGGTGATATTGCCAACAGCCATCATTTATTAGGGAACAGACACTTTCTATGCATCATCTCATTCATTGCAAATGATACCCTGAGAAGTATTATTTTCCCTTCTTAGCCAGGAGATAACTAACTGAAAATTAAGTAACTCTCTTAAGACCACATAGGATTCAAACCAAACTCAATATGCCTTCGAGGTTGTTTGAACTGCTGTACCTCTGGTTAGAGTAGATTTAAACAAATAAAAAACTAAAACACTTTCAACAATACTCTTCATTAAAGGGAAATAAATATTCTAGTCAAACAAAAGACAAAAAAATCAAAAAATGCAACTGTAAGCTGTAGCTTAAACATGCTTTCTCAAGCTTTCAGCCTCATCCCAACCTATTTTAAAATCTAATACAGCAAGCAATGGGGTTCATAAAACTTTGACCTCATTTAAATTGTCAGGTAGAAGAAGCTTATAATAAACAAACAGACAAGAGCAAACAAAAATTGCATACAAAGAGCTCTGGAAACATCTGAATAAAAATCACTTTCTAATGTAGGTTGCTGTTATCATTGATTGTAGAAGAAATAGAACATTAGATCTTCCTAGCATTGCAATAATAATGAAGGAAAGCCCTTATGCTCAAAAAGATTAAAGCATTTAACACACAAAATGAGCACTGGGGAGAAAGTCTTGTCTTCATTATATTCAGTGTTATGACACACAATGAATATAATCTCCCTCAGGTTTTACTAAACATCCAAGCTCTTTAGTTTACATTATTTTATTCATTTGAATTCACCTTGGATTTACTGAAAAAAAAAAAAAAAACCCTCACAATAAATGAGAAGGTGTAGTTAACAAGATACCTTAATAGAGCTTAATAAAATCTGTGTGGCAGTAAAGTGAACATCAACCTACCCTGAAGTCACATAGGTTGGTGGCCTAATGTTTTATGGGGTGAGAGCAAGTTTATTCATCATTAGAAGTTACTAATTAAAATTACTGACTGAATATGCCCTTCAGCTTAAGTTATGATCATGCAGTATCTCACAACTTTTGCCTCAGATCCAAAATATTTTATAACTAGGAAAATAGTCAAACCTATAGGCTAAAGAATTTGCTATGATACTTTGCATAGAAGTAGTCAATAAAGATAGGTGCCTGGCTGAAGGGAAAACAGACACATTATTTTTAATTACATTATATCTTAGATATTGTGAATATCTTGGCATCTTACTTATTTAACATTAAGTATTTCAACATTTTTAGGAGACATTGATGGCCATGATATGCAGACTTGTAATTTTTTCCTTAAAATTATTTAAAATGGTTTTCTCTTTAGTAAAATTAAAACAACACAGTTTTAGCAAATGTAGCAAAAGGAAGAAATGAAATGTTTTACGCTTTTATCATCAAATAAGCAATGTGTTCACCTGTATTTTTGTGTGTTGTCAAAAGACAGACTTATAATAAATTTAGTTATAGATTTAATTGGCTTATATGTTGTATTTATAAATTGGAGCAACCCCAATTCTAGAAAGTAGAATAGGAGCCTCCAATGGGCGGTGGTAGAATAGTTTTGTTAGGTGGAAACAAAGAAGCAGAATAATAGGAAAAATTTTGATTGGTTAATGTGCAGTTACTCCAGGTTACTTTTTTTTTTTTAATAAGGGTAAAAGCAGAGGGGACTCCCTTATCATGCTGACTCAGGTAGACTGGAGTCTCCTCTTTTCAGGAAAAACTGGTCTGTTTGAGAATCTATGGGCTTTCTTTTTTTTTTTATTTTTATTTTTTTATTTTTTAAAGAGAAGAAAAAAAACAAAACAAATCAAAAGAAGAACAAATTTTCAAAACAACATAATAGGAGGGTAACAATGGTTAATACATTACGTATTACTATCTTTAAGTTAGTTATTCAGGACACCAGACATTAGCATTCAATTGTCCAAACATTATTGGCACAAACCTTACTCTTCAATGAACTAAGTAAAAATGGTAGTGTATCTATCTTAACCATCTTATATATATATATATATATATACAATTTTTTTCCCTTTCCCTTCTTTCTTTTCCCTATTCCAGTCTCTCTTTCCTTTTGACCAGTTTCTTTTTGATTCACCATATCTATTGTACATTTTGGATCTTATTTACTCTTTCAGTTTCTCATACTAGAGAGATAATACGATGCTTACACATGTGCTTCTGGTTTGTTTCACTTATGAGTATTTTCTCGAGTTGGATCCATTTACCTATAAAAGTCTCCAGTTTATCCTTCTTTATGGCTGAATAGTACTCCATTGTATAAAAATACCACATCTTTCTTATCCATTCCTCAGTTGATGGGCATTTGGGTTGTTTCCAAGATCTGGCTATTACAAATTGTGCTGCTATAAACATGGGTGCACATATATCGCTGTGGTACGATGTTTTTAATTCTTCTGGGAAGATGCCCAGAAGGGGAATAGCTGGGTCAAATGGGACCTCCAACCCTAGTTTTCTGAGGAATCTCCACACTGACTTCCACAGTGGCTGTACCAGTCGACACTCCCACCAACAGTGAAGAAGGGTTCCTTTTTCCCCACAGCCCCTCCAGCATTTGTTATTAGTTGATTTCTTAATAGTAGCCATTCTTTCTGGGGTGAGATGATATCTCAGTGTTGTTTTAATTTGCATGTCTCGAATGACTAGTGATGTTGCACATTTTTTTGTATATTTATTTGCCATTAGTATTTCTTCATCTGAGAAATGTGTATTCATCTCAGATGCCCATTTTTGGAGTGGGTCTTTAAATTTGGGAGGTCTGATTTTTTTGAGTTCTTTATATGTTCTCGATAGTAATCCTTTGTCTGAGGAACAGCTGGCAAACATTTTTTCCCACATTGTGGGTTGTCTCTTCACTCTGTTGGTGGTTTCTCTTGCTGTGCAAAAGCTTTTTAATAAGATGAGATCCCAGTTATTGATTCTTTGGGATAGTTCCCGTGCGGTTGAGTTTTTATTCATAAAGTCTTTGCCTACACCAATGTCTCCAAGGGTTTTACCTATCCTACCTTCCAGCAGATTTAATGTTTCTGTTTTAATATTTAGATCTCTGATCCATTTTGAATTTAGTTTAGTGCATGGTGAAAGATATGGATCTAGTTTTAATCTTCGGCATGTGTAGAGCCAGTTTTTCCAGCACCATTTATTAAAGAGGCTATCTTTCTTCCAGCGAATGTGTTTGGCACCTTTGTCAAAGATAAGGTGGCTTAGTATGTCTGGGGTTGTTTCAGCATCTTCTAATCTGTTCCATTGATCTTCAGGTCTATTTTTTTTGCCAGTACCACACTGTTTTTATCACAGTAGCTTTATAGTATAATTTCAAGTCGGGGATTGTGATGCCCCCTGCCTTGCCTTTGTTGCCCAGAATTGCCTTTGCTATTCTAGGTCTCTTCTGATTCCAAATGAATTTTAGGATTGTTTTCTCTAATTCTGTGAGATATGCTGTTGGAATTTTGATTGGAATTGCATTAAATCTGTATAACAATTTTGGAAGTATGGCCATTTTCACTATATTGGTTCTTCCTATCCAGGAGCAAGGGATATCTTTCCATTTTCTGATATCCTCTTCAATCTCCTTTTTCATAGTACTGTAGTTTTCAGTATAGAGGTCTTTTACATCCTTCGTGAGGTTGATTCCTAGGTATTTCATTTTTTTGGATGTTATTGTGAAAGGTATTGTTTCCCTAATTTCTCTTTCAGTAAGTTTGTTATTTGTGTACAGGAAGGCTATTGACTTTTGAGTATTGACTTTGTATCCAGCTACACTACTGAATTTGCTTATTAAATCTAGCAGTTTTTTAGTGGAGTTTTGGGGATCTTCTGTGTAGAGTATCATGTCATCTGCAAATAATGATAATTTAACTTCTTCCTTTCCAATCATTATTCCTTTTATTTCTTTCTCTTGTCTAATCGCTCTGGCTAAAGTTTCCAGAACTATGTTGAATAAGAGTGGGGACAGTGGACATCCTTGTCTTGTTCCTGATTTTAGAGGGAAGGCTTTCAGTTTTTGGCCATTTAGTATAATATTGGCTGTTGGTTTGTCATAGATAGCTTTTACCAGATTGAGATAAAGACCCTCTATTCCAATTTTCTGTAGGGTTTTTATCATGAAAAGGTGCTGGACTTTGTCAAAAGCTTTTTCTGCATCTATTGAGATGATCATGTGATTTTTGTCTTTGGTTCTGTTAATATGGTGTATTACATTTATTGATTTACGTATGTTGAACCATCCCTGCATCCCTGGGATGAATCCAACTTGGTCATGGTGTATAATCTTCTTGATGATTTGTTGGATTCTGTTTGCCAGTATCTTATTAAGGATTTTTGCATCTATGTTCATTAGGGAGATTGGCCTGTAGTTCTCTTTCTTAGTTGGGTCCTTCTCTGGTTTTGGTATCAGGGTAATGCTTGCTTCCAGGAATGAATTTGGGAGTATTGCTTCCCTTTCAATTTCATTGAAAAGTTTGAGAAGTAGGGGCGTTAGGTCTTCTCTAAATTTCTTGTAGAATTCGGCAGTGAATCCATCAGGGCCTGGACTTTTCTTTGTTGGGAGGTTTTTAATTACATCTTCAATTTCATTGGTTGATATTGGTTTATTTAGGATTTTTAAATCTTCTTGATTCAGCTTTGGTAATTCATACGAATCTAGGAATCTGTCCATTTCTTCTGCATTTTCCATCTTAGTAGAATATAAATTTTCAAAATAGGTATAGATGATCTTCTGGATTTCTGCAGGGTCCGTCGTGATATCACCCTTTTCATTTTCAATTGCATGGATTTGAGTCTTTTCTTTTCTTTTTTTAATAAGGTTGGATAAGGGTTTGTCAATCTTATTTATTCTTTCAAAGAACCAACTTTTTGCTTCATTGATTCTTTGTATTGTTTTTTTATTCTCCAATACGTTAATTTCTGCTCTGATCTTTATAATTTCCTCCCTTGTACGGGCTTTTGGCTTAACCTGCTCTTCTTTTCCTAGAAGCTCGAGGTTCACCCTTAAGTTGTTTATTTGCGCTTGCTCTATTTTCCTGATATAAGTATTTAATGCTATAAATTTCCCTCTTAGGACTGCTTTCATTGTATCCCATAAGTTCCGGTATGTTGTACTGTCATTATCATTCAGTTGTAGAAAGTGACTAATTTCTTCTTTAATTTCATCTGTGACCCATTGGTTGTTCAGGAGGATGCTGTTTAATTTCCATGTGTTTAGGGAGTTTTTGTGGGATCTTTTGCCATTGATTTCCAATTTCATTGCACTATGGTCTGATAATATGCATGGGATAATTTCAATTCCTTTGCATTTACTTAAGCAGGTTTTATGAGCTAGTATGTGGTCTATTTTGGAGAACGTCCCATGTGCAGCTGAGAAAAATGTGTATTCTGATGTTGTGGGATGGAACACTCTGTAGACATCTACTAAGTCCATTTGTTCAAAAGTTTGGTTCAGTTCTACTATTTCATTATTGATTTTCTGTCCAGTTGATCTATCTTTTTGTGACAGTGGAGTATTGAGATCTCCCAATATAATTGTATTAGTGCTTATTTGATTTTTCATGTCCTTTAGTACTTGTTTTATATAGCTGGGTGCATTGGTATTTGACGCATATATATTTATGATCGTTATCTCTTCCTCTTGGATTGTTCCCTTTACAAGGATGTAATGACCGTCTTTATCTCTCTGAATCCTTCTTGGCTTGAAGTTCACTTTGTCTGCAAAAAGAATAGCTACCCCTGCTTTTTTCTGGGTTCCTGTGGCATGGAGTATTGTTTTCCATCCTTTGACTTTCAGTCTATGAATTTCTTTCTGAATTAAATGTGTTTCTTGTATACAGCATATTGTTGGATCTTGCTTCTTGATCCATTTCGCCAGTCTGTGCCTTTTGATTGGTGAATTGAGACCGTTAACATTGATGGTTAAAACTGATATGTATTGACTTGTCATGATATTTTCCTGTTGTTGGTTCCCACTCTTTGTTTTTCTGCTTTCCGGCTATTTAATTATTTGCCCTGCCTGGTGGATTCCTTCTGTTGGGGTTCCTATCTCTTTCTAGAATGTCCTTCAGAACGTTTTGGAGTGCTGGTTTGGTGGTCATAAATTTTCTCAGATGTTCTTTGTCATGAAAGTATTTTATTTCTCCATCAATTTTGAAAGATAGTTTTGCAGGGTACATCAATCTGGGCTGAAAATTATTTTCCTTTAGAGCTTGCAATACATCATTCCAAGCTCTTCTTGAATTGAGGGTTTGTGCTGAAAAGTCAGCTGTGATTCTGATGGGTTTTCCTTCATAAGTGATTTGTCTCTTCTCCCTAACAGCTTTTAAGATTCTGCCCTTCTGTTGAATTTCTGGGATCTTGATTATAATATGTCTGGCTGAAGTTTTTTTTTTGATCATGTCTAGTTGGTGTTCTAAAAGCTTCACTTATAGGGGTGTCAAATTCCTTTTCTCTTCCAGGAAAGTTCTCCCTGATTATGTCTTTGAACAAGGTTTTAATGTCGTTGATGCTATCTCCTGCTTTTTCATTTATTCCAATTATTCTTAAGTTGTTTATCTTTGAGTCATCTAGCAGCTGCTGAATTGATTTTTCATGGTCCCTTGCTATTTTTAAGAATTTTTCCATTTCATGATCACTAATTGCAAGCCTGTCTTCTATATCTGAGATCCTGTCCTCGCATTGGCTTATTCTGCTACAAATACTTTCAATGGAATTTTTTATCTCTTGGGTATCTGCTTGAATCTGCCTTATGGATTCCATTTCTTTCCTATGCTGAGCATTCATGGTTTCTATAGTTTTCTTAAGTTCATCTATTTTTTTGTCTGTATCAGCTATAGTGTCCTTAAGCATGGTCTTCATTGTAGACATTATCTCTGCAGTTATCTGTGAGATTATTTCTGTTTTAATTTTTTCCAGAACCTCATTCAGTTGCTTTGTTGTTACCACTTCAGATAGGCCAGGTGGGTGGCTTTCGGATTGTCCCACCTCGTTGCTCCCTAGGTTTGCCTTTGGTGAATTGGATGTGTGGGGTTGCATCTTGTTTAAGTGTCGTCTCATTTTTTCTTTCTTTAATTCCTGGGGTGATGTTTGCAAATTACCTATAGTAGGTTACTTTATTGCTAGTGTTTAAGATCTTTAGAAGATGACTACTTCTCTGCAGTATCTTCCAAGTGGAGCTTGCTTTTAGGTTTTGAGCTTTCTGCCAGATCCTACCTCTTCAATTCGTTGGGTATGCGAAGTTGCTACCTGTTTGGCCCAGTCCTTGATTCTTTGGTAGTGTGCCACTGTATTTTCTGTGTCCCTTAGTCAATCTCAATCATGAAATATCAGGAAGGAAAGATGTTTAGAACAATTATTTCACATTTGGCTATAATGTTAACTAAAGCATCAAACAGAGCCTAGAAAATGACAGACTGAGCTAACCAGTTATTTACCACTTTTAGCTGTATAGAGTTGCGGTTATATAACAAAATCTAAAACACACCAGAAAAATTATATGCAGTATACAAGTCCTGTGTATGTCAATTTTTCCCCTGAGGAGTTTAAATTTAAAATGAGTTAAGGAGGAAATAGAGTATTGGGAGAAGAGGAAGGAATTAGATGTAAGGTTAGAGGACCAAGAGGGATCCCACTAAAATTGGGACACTAGTGCAGAGGACAGGTGGTAGAAAGAGAAGGAAGGGTTAAAAGGAAGAACAGATCACAACCACAATCAGAAAGAAGTTAGAGGCGCTGTTTACACTCATATAAAAAACCAGAGAGAATAATGAAGGAAAGAGCAAATACACATACAGAAACAAAAACGAAGATAAAAACAATAAAACAGACAGATCAAAAATAAAACCCCACCAAAAAACCAAACAAAACAAAACAAAAACAAAAAAACCCTTCGCCAGAACAAAAAACGAATCAGTGAGAGAAAAAAAAAATAATAAAAAATAAAAATAAAAATAAAAATAAAAATAAAAAAAATAAAAAGAATCAGTTCCAGGTGTTGACTCTGCTGTAGGCAGTTACCCTGTGGTGAGAGAGTCCTGTTCTGTGCAGGTCCGTCCCAGTAAGCCAGGAGCGCCCTCTGGCGGGCGGTGAGCAGATGCGCGTACTTTCAGGCAGAGACCAGTCTAGCTCACCTCTGCTCTCAGCGCCCTTTCACGATCCCTGGGCCTGAGAGGCTCAGCGCGCTGTCCGGAGCGCGGGTTCCCTGCACTGGTTCCCGCCGCTCTGGTTTTTCGCCACGCCCCCCACAATGGCGCCGGGCCAGTCACTCTCTGGTGCGGGACAGGTGTGGCTGAGAGTCCAGTCTCGTTCGCCTGCTGACCTCAACACACTTTCGTGGGTCTGAGAGGCCCCGTGCTGCCCTGTCCGGAGCACAAGTTCCCAGAGCAGTTTTCGAGCCGCTCTGAGTTTCACCACACCCCCCACAATGGCGCCCGGCCGGTCGCTCTCTGGCGCGGGGCAGCTGTGGCTGAGAGACACTCACCGCCGGTCTGCGCCGTTCTCCGCCGCTCCCCTGCCCCGCCGCTGTCTCAGGATCCTCCGTGGGGGCTCCCTGGGCACCAGCTGCCACTGTGTGTCCGTAGAATTGAGCTTCCGCGGCGCTGCAACTCCCGGGATAGTGGAAGGTGCGCGCGTGCGGTCTGCTCCTTCTTTCCTTCTTCTTTGTTGGAAGTCACCCATCACTGGTGCCGGGGGTCCCAGATTGCGCTTCAGAACTTCTCTGGGTTTCGGGGAGGCATCTCCCCCCCTCCTGCGCTTTCCGGGTCGCTATATTCCCGTGTTCCAATGGTAACTTTTAGAGAGAGTTTCACTGCCTGCTTCTTACTCATCCGCCATCTTGAGGTCCCTCTCTATGGGCTTTCTTAAAACTAGTTTTATTATGTGACATTTAACATGAGTAATTCCATTTTGATTTGTTCTGGCCTGTTGGGGTCTGGTGAAGGAGTTCAGTCTAAAATTATGACCTTCCATAATTTTTAATTTACAATGTATCTATCTAAAGTGATAAAAATGAATTTTTCCAAATGTATGTCTTTTTTTTGTATTGTGTTTTTTCATCTGTAAGTTCAGGGACTGTATCTGCTTTTGTCATCACTGAGAACTCAGTACTATACTCAGCATAGTATAGTGTCTGGAGTGTACTATATCTTAATAAACATTTTCTGAATAAAATGCAAAGCTCTTTCTATATATATATAGTTTCCATAGTGTATTCCATAGCATCTTTTTGATGACTGCACAATATTCTATACCATGAATGCATTTGATTTATTTAGCCAAATTACTTTTTTTTTTTCTTTTTTTGGTTTTTAGCCAGTATGTTACTAATTTTTTTCTACTATAAATAAGACTAAGAATTCATGCTGCAAAACATTTTCTTAGAAGTCCATTTTGCCAGTTTTGGAATTGTTGCAATAAAAAGCAAGAATAAATACTTCTTAACTTTTAGCATCAAAAAATCATGAAACATATTTAAATATTTTACATTGTCATGTATAAATATAAAAGTGACTTTTTCCACACTTTTGTGCCTTCCAAATCTTGGAAGAAAGTATGGGGGAAATTTTTCTCAATTTTTCAAATTATAAAGCTATCAGAATGGTCCTTTTTTGGATGGCAGGAGTCTGTGTCATCTGGTGTCACTCAGTGGTGCTCTTTGGCCTTTTCTACACCTCGTACAGTCTTGGCTCATGGTGTCAAGCGTCTGAAGTAAGTAGTAGCTCCAAAGCATTGGATTCTGGTTAAAGTGAGTGCAGTATTTGCTCCTTGTCCATCTGTTGATCACCACAAGCTAAGCAAATATCTTCTTTTTTTATCATTTTTTTTGAGATAACCTTAAATGCTTGTACCAGACTTAAATATGCCTGGCCAGGAGATAAAGTAAGGAAGATCTGGATGTAATGATTCATTTATATTGAACACAAAGCCCAAACCAATTTAACCTACCCTGCTGGTTTAATGGATGTTAGCATGGAAAATTTCCTTCCGATCTGTGACAACAAAGGGTCATCTTGTCATTCATCCTATAAAAGGAAGTTAAGCACAAGTTGTGCATAGTGAGAAAGATACTTGTGGGCACAAAAAATTCCTCATCTGGTGATCTTAGATGCTTGTGCTATTTGCTACCCTGATCCCCTCATCAAAATTCAGATTGATTTGGAGACTGGCAAGATTACTAGCTCATCAAATTCAATACCTGTAAGGTGATCAGAGGTCTGGATTGGGGAGAACCAGTGTGATCATCAACAGAGAGACAGACATCCTGGCTCTTTTGATGGAGTCATGTAAAAGACACCAGTAACAATAGCTTTGCCACCCAGCTCGCCAACATTTTTGCCTTTGTTAAAGGTAACAAACCATGGTTTTCTTTTCCCTGAAGAAAAGGAATTCGTCAAGAGACAGTGGGTGTAATGGTTTCTAGTGACATGTTGGAGAAATCTTTATAGTAAATTAAAGTTAATATAGCAAGATTGTTTAAAAGACACACTTTACATGGTGAAAGCCAAACTCCTTTGGTAGGATGAATAAAATCTCAGTAGATGAAGACATTTCTTTGTATGGCGAAGATTAGTAACTCATCCCAAATGTTACTTAGGAGAGTAAGTACGCCTGGAGCAATAATGCATGACTGAGTGGTGTCTGGCTAGAAAGAATTTAACACTGCACAAGTAACTATAAATAAACAGATACTTTTGAAGCACTACTGGACATTTATTAGTGTCAAAGAAGGAACTTGGAAATAACATAGCTATCAATAGCCAGCAATTATGGTGACGGTAATATTTCAGAATTCTTCATTAGCAAAGAAAAATTCATGATCCAGAAATGGAAATAAAGAGATTTTACAATTATCTTTTGATTCCAGGAGAGGATGTAATTTACCCTCTTGAATCTGACCCTTAAAATGTGTGAAATAAGAGTGCACCTTGTATATCCCAAGCATTTCAAAAAGTCCATGAACTCCTTGAAAGCAATTCACTTACTTGTCAGCTTTCAAGTTAGATAGACAATGGTACTAAACTATTTAATTTTTAGAGCATGAAAAAGACAAAGCCACAGAATTTAATGTCTATGAGAGTGAATTAAGATCATTAAGGAAAATATCCTGTGGAACTGAGAAGGCCGACCATGACATGTGCTCAGAAACAGTAGGAAGAAATACTGGGTCCGGAGATCATAGTCACAAATTCCCGCAAGCACTGCCCAATTATAGAGTCACCTGTGGTAGCTGCTAAAAAGACCTTGACCATGAAGCAGGGTCTCTCAGGAAGTGATTTAGGAAGCCTGGGTTTTAGCAAGCAACAGGGATGCTTATTTTTTGTCATCAGGGAAGTTGGAAAAGCATCGTACTAGTGAATGAAGCCTCCATGGAGGAACAGTCCTATGTGGTAAAGTGCAGTGATAGAGGATTGGGAATGAGAAGGCTCAACTGCAAGGAAGAAGAGGTGGGAAGCCATTAGAGTTCCACTGTTTAAACCATGGACCCTAATCATATCTGGTCCAGAATAAGTGCTCATTAGTGTTAGTTTAGGAATATCAAATTTTGCATGCCACATTCAGATATGCAAAGCAAGCACCTCTAGATTTTGTAATGGATCTAGTCTTCCTTATGGAAGCAATAAAGGAGTAATGCAGAAAAAGAATCGAGTCAGATTCAGCACACCCAATCTGATTTGTTAATTCAAATAATCTCCCCCTCTTTTTCTTTCTCTCTTTTTAAATGATATTTGGTAGATTAGGTGTATTAAATATATTTTTGACTTAAAATATATTTTCAACCTAAGATGGGTTTGTGCCCCAATATAAGTTTAGGTCTCTAGAAGCTTCTGTATTTGATAGATGTTGCTATGTTTCTGCAGTGCCAAGCAGAAACATCAAAATGACACCCAGGATTTGGAGGCAGTTTTATGTCAACAGGCACTGATCGGGATCACTCCCAAAATATCAGGCCCTGATCTCTGGGGGTCTAGGGTTTTTATGGGATAAGCAAGCAGGAAGTACAGAGGCAGAATGGCTTGTCAATTGAGGATTAGATTATACAATGTGCATTACAGTGACCAGCCATTTCTAAGAGATAGGAGCAACTGGATCTGGAACAGGAACTATTACCTGGGCAACAAACAAACTGAAGTATACTGGCTGGGGGGCATTTTCTACTATATTTCCCCCCTCTTTTAGTTTCCCCAGAAAATCTTTGCTGGGCACATTACATGTGATCTTTTGAGACAAGGCCCAACTAGAATTTAGGCCTGTCTGTTCTGTAACATTACTCTGGCAAGGTTGAGGGAGTTCATCTGATCTAGGAGAGTGTCCATTGTGCCTTAGATGCTCATCAAATCTTGGTCAAGTGTTTGATTGATTGTTCTATTCTCTTGGGGCAACCATACATACAGTTTAAGGCAAAAAAATACAGCTAGCAGGGGGCAGGGAAGCAAGGACTGGGGTAAGCAGCCTGAAAAGACACAAAAATCAAGGGGAATAGGTATGGAGCAATCCTGTGAATGATGTCCACAGGCTTCGGCTGTGTGTGCATTGTCTCTTCAGAGTGAGCCTTGGTGGAGCTGTCCAGGTAAATTTTTTCGTGGATCTAAGGCTGGATTTCTGAAACTTTTAGAGGTAGTTAATATGTACCTGAGTTATATGTATGTGCAGGAATGTCTACAGATAAAGCTGGTCTTTTACCTGGTTACAAGCTGTATGTAGTTTTTATTTAATCTAGTTTTTGAGTTACCTCTGCTAAAAATGCAGGCCATTTGTTGCTGCCAATGACCGAGGGTAAGCCATATCTAGTGATGCTTTTTCTACAGCAGGACCCTACAAGCTTTTCTTTTCAGTACAGGTAGGGAGTGGGAGGTCGGGGCCGGTAACACAGATGCTGAAGCTGCTGCAGGGGTACGGGTGCCAGCACAGTGGCTTGAGTTTGCAGAACATGTGGTGGGGGCAGGTCTGGTGGCTGGGGTTGATGTTTCAGTGAATCAGATCCTCGGAGGGGGCTCAGGCCTCTGGACCGGATTATCTTGTGTTGTAGGTGGCAGGTTTGTAAACAGCAACAGGAAGTAGTTTGCTGTGCAGAGATCCCTGCAGGAGAATTTTCGGCAAAATAGTTTTGTCCAAGGTGACCACAGCATATCTAGCCTGTTGGACTTTATTCCTAACAGAGCTACTTCCATCCGTAAACAGGGTGTACTCAGATTCTCTCAGGGGGTCCATTTTTAGAACAGTTCATCCCAGTACAGCATGTGGCACCTGGACAGTTAGGTCTCAGCCTAAGCTGAGCTTGTCAGCTTTCTTGATCAGGACAGTGGCTGTTAGAGCATGGAACTGGTTTCTGCCAGATATGGTAGCAAAATCTAGTTTTTGTGTCTTTCCAGCAGGCAGCTTGGGTGTCATTCTGGGAAACTAGCGAGATCAGCTGTGAGCACTTCTCCAAAGAGGGTAACCAAGTTTTTGAACCGCTGGGAGGTTGAGTCTAGGTCAGTTGTGAGGAGGGGCTGGCTAACAGGAGCCAACTGAAGGCAGAAGAAGGCATTCTTAGGTCCAGGCAGGTTTACCAGCAGGCTGTGGGTGGCAGAAGACTGAGGCAACATATATGGAGGGCAATTGCAGTGGCACTGGCAGATTGGAGAGATTGACCTGGCTTTACAGACAGGAGAGTTGTATTGTTTGATGCAGATGGGGGTTGCCTTGGGACAGAGCTCTATCACTACAGGGGCGTGATTGATAGCAAGCCCCAGGGGTGAGTCCTTTGTCCATATTTCTGGAAACAAGTCTCTCAAAATTTTAGGGTTATGATCATCAGGCATTTCAGGCTGATGTAAGTGCTATTCTTCCTCCCAGGGTACAGAGTCAATATCAAGTCTGGGACAGTGGACCCAACTGTGAGGAGGCTGCTCACATCCTAGGAGAGGCATAGGGCGCTCATGCATGTATAGGAATTCATGTTTGATAAAGTGTCCATCAATCTCACAGGATCTGCTCTGGCAGAATTTCTTTTCACTGGGGGCTCCTGTGGGTAACTTCAGTAACTTTAGACATTTTTATTGCCTTCTTGCCTCCCTCTTTGAGGTCTGTGAGGAGAGCATCATGGTACTGATCTAAGGATTCATGGCCCTCTGTCACATTACATTCCAAGTTTGCATGTGCTCGGGGAAGGACGGTGTTCACCCAAGTGTCAGGATCAACCTCAGTGGCAGATACTTTTGACTTTAACTAGGCTTGGGCCCAGTCTAAAATACAGCAGCATTCTTCAGTATTAAACAGAGTCAGAAGGAGTGGCTGACAGTAGAGCAGGAGGCTGTGGTGCACAAGACAGAACTGGTGGTGGTGGTGTCGCAGCTGGCTGAGCAGTTTGGAGTTGATGAATGTAAGGAGGGAGGTTGGACTCAGGGTCCTTGGGAAGAACAGGATAAAGTTTTTCTGGCTTGGGCTGAATTTGAGAGCCTCCCAGATGGCCTGGTTTGCTTTGATGACTAGGATGGCTTTCTTATTGTCCAGGATACAGGTGTGGAGCCAAGGTGGGAGAATTTTTAACTCCTTAATTTCCCAGATGAAATGGCTTATAGGAGCAACTTGAAAGCAGAGGAAGGCATCTTTTCTGCATTGTGGGAGAGTTTTTAACCCCCAAGCTTTTCTGGCTTGGGCTGAATTTGAGAGCTTCCCAGATGGCCTGGGTTTGTTTTGATGACTAGGATGGCCTTCTTATTGTCCAGGACACAGGTATGGAGCCAAGGTGGGAGAGTTTTTAACCCCTTATGGCAATTGAGTCTAAGTGAGCTGGCCTTTTAGAATTTTCCCAGATGAAGTGGCTTATGGGAGCAACTCGCAAGCAGAGGAAGGCATCTTTTCTGCATTGTTGACAGCACAGAGGTCTCGCCCAAGGGATTAGCAGTCTATCGGGCTGATGTGTGGCTGGATGCCTGTTTGTGCTTTCCGTGACAACTGATAGCAGTGGGGGTCACGGTGAGGCAGCATGGTTGATGTCCAGGCCTGAAGGCGAGTGGTTAGTTCATACCTCGAGGAGAGTTTTTAGAACTTCAGAATTGTGGTTATCTGTCTCAGCTGATGCAGACATCATCTTTTTCTCAGGGAACCATCAAAGTTGAAAGTGTAGGGTTAAATGAGAGGGAGGCTGACTGGCTTGGTGTGAAGGAGATGTCCTCCCAGGCTACAAGTTTGTGTCTGGCAGAAGGGGTGAGAGGCAAGAGTCACAGTTGCCCCAGTGATGGTAACTTTTTGACAGTGGGAACTTTTGAAGGCAAAGATTTCTGTTCCATTGTCTACCAGGAAAGTCACAGGTTCACCCCCTACTTTAACAATGACTGTGGGCTCTCAGGGGCCAAATTTGATAGAGCTCAGTCTATCCTATTTATTCAGGTCCTACAGGGTACAACTCATCTGTTAGGGCTGACAATCAAATTTTTTCTTAGTCAAAATGTGGAACTCAGAAGGAATTGCTGACAGTCATCTCAGGTGGACGTTAGATGATGCCATCTAACCAGGATAGGTATATAAGCAGAAGGCTCTGGAGGGAGGGCTTCTGTGGCCAAATGCAGGCCATGGCTAGTTGGAACCTGTTCAATTGGCTGGAAGTAGGTGAGTCAGGAGTGGGGAGTGAAGCTATAGGTGTTGGCGGCAGCTGTGGCGGCCAGTGAGCATGCCAAGGTGGAATTCTCAGGAAGAATGGGCCTCTTTTTCCCTTTTTTTTTTTTTTTTTTTTGAGATGCAGGGAGCAGTTTGGTTTCATTTTTAACTTTGTAAAAGCCCCTTTTCCTGCAGTCAGGGACTGTGGGTTTTAACTAATTAGTTCCCATTCTATCTCCCTACATTGTATGTTGTGTACCCTTGAACAATGGTGCAACAAACAAAGGGTGGATGCCCTGCAGAGAGAGACCATTCAGATGCCTGCCTGGCTGTGCCCCTCATGGGGACTTAGACACGACTTAGCTAAGGAGGGTGCAAGGCCTCCATTACGCCATATGTCGATCGCCACAGAACCACAGGTGAGGGCCCAATCAGCCATTGCAACCAGTGCCTCCCAGTCTTGATGCACAGATGGAGCAGCCTATTGCTTATTCTGCCCATTCCACCACTCACGCATTCATTCAGCAGGCACTCAGAGGTTAAGCATTCCAACCCCCCCTTTCCTTTTCAAGCTCTTCTTGTGCTTGAACTGAGCAGGACTGACAGACTGACTAACTGGGGTGCCCCCTGGGGGTCTTACTGGAATCAGACAGGCAGGCAGACAGACAGACAGACAGACAGATTGCATCCTCCTCCCTTTGGAATCTGATGTGAGCCACTGGAAGGGGAGCCAGGAATCCTCCTGCAGACTTACAAGGGAAATAGAGAAATCTTGAGGGCATACCTTCCCATTGGGACCTGGAGAGGTCCTTGCTCTGTCTGTGAGGGCCACGACCAGTGAGGTCAGCACAGTCAGTCTTCCTGGCTGACACACCAGATGCAATGGCAAGCAAAAACACCAAAATGACACCCAGGATTTGGAGGCAGTTTTGTTTATGTCAATGGCACTGATCGGGATCATGCCCAAAATATCAGGCCCCAATCTCTGGTGGTCTAGGGCTTTATGGGATAAGCAAGGAGGAAGAACAGAGGCAGAATGGCTTGTCAATTGGAGTTTGGTTTATACGGTGTGCATCATATGACCAGGTATGCATCATGGTGACCAGCCGTTTCTAAGAGACAAGAGCAACCAGATCTGGAATAGGAACTATTACCTGGGCAACTAACAAACTGAAGTATACTGGTGGAGGGCTCATTTTCTGCCATATTTCCAAGGAAAACTTATATTATCCCAGAATAACACCATGGTTTTGCTGCAGTTCCCTTGAGTGCCCAACACATTATTTAGAAACATCAGCTTTTGAGCTTTTGAGTCATTGCCTTCCAGCTGAAAGGAGGAAAATGAGAATAGATGATTACCCAGGGGACATGTGTATGTTCTATATGTGGAAGTTGTACACACCACTTTTGTTTCTTGTTATGTAGCTTTGAAATGATTCCAAATACACACATAGTTTGTTACCTACATGGCATGTTTTATTCAGATAAGAACTTGGAATGAACTCCTCCCACTTCCATTGAGAATGTGACATCACACCTTGTTAGACACTATGTATGAGCTATTGACATAAAAAACAAGAGTTTGCCAGATCCTTTGAGAGTTCAGGCTACAGTGGGGCCAAACTATTAACTGTCTCTCTGAAGACTGAGTGGTGCTCTTTGAAGTGACTGGGCTGTGCTGCTCTCAGCTACTTCCCAGAGCTCTGGCTGCCACCTGTTAGCCTTCCAGCTAATCTCGGGTGGTGTGCCAACACCAGCACTGCCTTCCAGCATCAAATGGCCTTATATGTCTCCAGGTATGGCCATAGTGTCAGTCACACCACTCTCCTGAGCGCTACTCTTATAAATGTGTACTTTAAACTTTAATCAGACTTTCTTCAGAGCGCTGCTTTTATCCTAATTGAGTAACTAGACATTAATAATTTAGAACTCATTCATGATGCGGGTAATGTACCTCATCTATGGAATGTATTTTCTGTGAAATTTGTTCTCATTATTCCCCAGTCTTTAAGCATTTGTGAATCAAAAGAAAACAATCTCCTTATATGGCAATAAGCCATGTGATTTCTGAAGTTACGATTTGATCATCTCCTTATTTTAATCATTATCTTCTGTGCTTTAGGCTTTAGTCACTCAGCCACACAAACAACAGAGACTCGAGCTTCATGCCCAAGGAAATAAAAGACAAAGGTTTTGAAACAAAGAATAGTTTCTGCTACTGTCATCTTAACTCTTGGCAGTGAATCATTTTGAACCCAATTGTGTCAAATGGTCAAAATGGGATAGAAGAAGAACTTTACAACTAATAGCTTGAAATTCCAAAGCAATGATTTGCTATCTGCAACTACTAACCAAAGCATTGATTTGGATTAGAATTTTTCAGCCTTTCCATTATTGATGTTTTGGTCCAAATAATTCTTTTTTTTGTGGGTGCTGTCATGTGCATCAGAGGGTGTTTAGTTGCATCCTGGCCTTTACCTCCTGGATCCCAGATTCATGCCCCTCCAGCAGGGACAACAGTATGTCTCTGGATATCGCCAAATTCTTTCTGGGGGAAGGAAGAGAAAAAATTGCTCCAGGTTAAAAGTTATTGACATACCCAGAAAGATAATGATTAGAAGGGACCGAAAGAAGTTAATTAGAGTTGCTTTCCAATTAAAGAATCTCCAGAAATGTTTATGTACATGTGATTTAACTTTCTCATTGTAAATCTCATTGCTTACATTTTACTTGTATGTAAGCCCTTTTCAAATAGCCTTTCAATTGTGCTTAATGAACTCCATTTTGGAGTCAAAGCCCCCTTTTTCCTCCCTTCAGGAAAGAAAGCTGTTTGTGGCTTACAGTAGAGTTCTTCCCTGGCATCTGCTCTTAACCCAAGGGAGTTGGGGGGCCTTGCGTACAGACTGTCCCTTCCTCAGGGACTAGCTCTCATCCAAAAACAGGTGGACGTAAGAGAGAGGAATGCAGAAAGTTTACACCCTACCTTAGCTGAGAAGCTTCTGAGACTTCTATTGCAACAGTGCTACATTTCATCTTTTCCCTGGGCACAGTCTCGTCATCCTTCATTTTTTTATAGGTGTTGCTCCTTGAGGCAATCCCAATAAACTCCCTGCATAAAAATCTGTCTTTGAGTTTATTTCTATAGAACAGAACCTACAACTCACATCTGAAACATTTTATTTTAACTTAACACAAATGCTAGTGTTGTTTTCCCCACTCTTTTGATGTTGCAAAAATGCATTTTCTTTCCTTCCACTTCTGCTTAGCAGAGTTCTATCATCCTTTATGCATTAACCATATCTACAAGTTCAAGTTTCAGTTTGTTTAAATGGAATGAAAGCCAAAATATAGAATGCAAGTCTGAGTGCAGAATATGTTAGATTTTAAAAACTATTTTACAGTCACCTACTGTAGGTACAGTTGGTGTACCTACTTCAAGAACAGTTTTAGTTACAGGCTCACCTTTTTTTTTTTGTTTTTTGTGGGTACCGGGTGTCGACCTCAGGACCTCGTGCGCCAGCAGGCGCCTGTGCTGCTGAGCGATATCACCGGCCCTTTTTCCGTATGTGGGTTCCGGGAGTCGAACTCAGGCCCTCGCGCTTGCCAGGCAGACGCTTACGCTGCTGAGCCATCTCACCGGCCCCAGGCTCACTTTTTACCCTGTCTCTAGAGCATTTATCTTGATCATTGAAACAATCATTTTCTTTACATAGTTGTATTATTTGTTTGCATACTATTTAATTCAATTGTCATTACAATTATATATAAAACTTGCATAATAGATTGAGAACAAGCACAACCAAGTGTAAATCCACCTACTGAGCAGAAGTCAGAGGTGTGCAGTAGCTTACAAGTGGAAATTGTTCTGCATTATAGACATCACTGTGTTTGACAACACTGAAAGATAATCCACTTAGTTTCATAGGTAGAGGTCGCAGAGCCTCTAGACCCACCCACATAAAAGGATCTAGGGAACCCAGTGCTGAATTGGTCTGAAGTGTAGAACAGCATTATATTCTTCCAAAGGACTTGACGTCTTTCAGATTGGTTATTACGATAAGGAAACTGAGACTCAGATTAATTGTCTTGGTTTTAGCCAGTTGTAGTAATCAAGTTTCTCACTCTTTGATTAATACTCTTTCTGATACACAATATACCCAGACTAGAGAGCTCAATTAAGAATTTTAATTTATTCACAAATCTTAGACTTTTGGTTACTTGAAAATAGCATTAAAGTTTGGCGTACTCTGGGATATATGGAAGATAATGTATCCTGGTACTTCAGCATTCAGAACTATGAACCACCTTCTATGACACTCTGATCAAGCTAAAATTAACTAACTCTGAGGTAATTAGCATATAGGTAAACTAATCCATATATGTAATTATGAAAACAGCTCTTACCATTAAGTAGTAAGCATCTTGGTTTGGGCCCCGTTATTATTTGTAATGAGTGCCTGTTCTATGCAAATCTGTTCAAGAGATTAGAGAGAAAAAAATCGTACTGTTCTTTGTATTTTTTTAAAAAAGAAATTACTGTATCAGAGACATTTTCTTCCTTCATCTTAATTGGAAAAGGAATTCCTATGAAAATATTTTTTTGGTATACATATTAACTATAAAAATTCCTGTCTGGAAAGACTGCTCCTTTATTTTAAAATTATTAAGCCTATAGTCTGTTTGACTTGGCTTAAAGATAAAGAACATTATGATTTCATTTTAAGTATTTTTATAATTTTATAAGATGTAGCTTTTTGAATTAATTTTATGCACAGAATCTTCCACAGATTTTTGTTGCACAAAATTAGAATATATTTTCTTCTTATTCTACAAGTTGTACGTATATACATTCATATGTTCAATTTCATATATGCATGTATTTATGTATACATATTATACACATAAGAATACTAGTGCTTAGATACCATAAACTTCCATTTTAGTAAAGTAAATTTTATATCATTTGACATTCAGTTGGGAGCAGATCAATTATTCAGAAAAGTGTTCTAGTTAGGATATGTATCTGCAATAACAGTAGTAATTGCTTATTTCTGTGGACTATGCTTTCTGGGTATTTAAATAGTATACTATTTATTACTAATGGTGGCTCTGTGAATGCACTTGAATGTATCTTTCGGTACACATATGCATATACTTCTCTTCCTTTTCTAACTAGGGATAGATTTGCTGAGCCATAGGTGATACAAAAGAAAAAGAAGAATTGAGCAAAATCCAAATTATTATTATTACTAGAGGTGCTAACATTAATAACTTTGTGTATTCCAAATCTAAGATGACTTTGCTCAGATGAAAGGATATAGATTCTTTGCCTTTGCTGTCTAGCAAGGGTCTACTATAACTGAATACTCTGAGAGAATGTAAGAGTTGGTATTCTCTCAAACAATAAAATGTTTTCACAAAATCTACTTTTATTCCATTTCTAAATCTTCATTACTTCCCATGGGGAGTTCGTGTAGAAGAAATGGGAAAGTGCTGCGAGGAAAATACTTACTTTTACAATCTGTTACTATATAATTAAACTAGTTCCAAGTGCCCTATTGTTCCAAGTTTAATAGGTTAGTATGATTCATGAAAATGCTAAGGGGAATCCTGTAAAACCCCATTTGGGACCATATCCTGGTTTTCAGTGATACTGTCCTTTGAGGAATAATCGAAGAATTAGCCCTCTATTTTCAGTTTTCTGAAGTGCAAAAATGTACTTTATATTGACCAACAAGCAGGCATGCTGTTTATAGTCAGGTATTTGAGATGATTTGTTAGCCAGGTCTGGAAATCCTACAGCATAGTCCTTCCCAGTATCTGGCCTGCTCCAGATACTTGCTGAGCAGCAGTCATGTGCAAGCTTTGTAATATTTATCTTTGATGATCTCCTGAACTTTCAAATTTGGATATTAGCTATTAGTCTAAAACTGAAAATAACAAAACATTTTTGACATTTTAAGATTAAAATTAAATTTTAGGTACTTTTAATCAACCTAGTGAATGAAATTGGATAGAATCAAAGAGTTTGGATTTGTGTAAAATGTCCCTCTATGTTGGATGGATTTTAATAACTAAAACATCTGTGTTGAGGGCCGGTGAGATGGCTCAGCGGCGTAAGCGCCTGCCTTGCAAGTGCGAGGGCCCGAGTTCGACTCCCGGAACCCACATACGAAAAAGGGGCCGGTGATATCGCTCAGTGGCACGGGTGCCTGTTGGCGCACGAGGTCCTGAGGTCGTCCCCCTGGTACCCACAAAAAAATAAATAAATAAATAAAACATCTGTGTTGAAAAATTCCTTACGGGGTTGTTTTGAGGGGAAAATCCCCAGGGAACATGCTCTAACTAGACCTAGAGGTCTAAAGACTGACGAAGAAACACTGTGACCAAGGGCACTGGGATTTTTTCAGCTCTCTCAGGAGGACAGGCTCTGCAGAATCACTAGTCTGGGAATTAGGAGGAAGAAGCAAGAACAGATTTCGTGAGTTTCATTCTCAAGTGGGGCTGTGGGTGGAAATCCAGTGGGGATCTTGCTCATCTCAGCAATCTGCAGACTATGAATCAGATGAATGTTTGTAATTTCTACTGGTTATATTAGTCATCTGATGTATTTCCTGTGATGATCAGCAGCAAATTCATTGAAATATGGAAGTCTGAATGCGTTAGTCTTTAGGTGCAGTGATTTAGAGCCATTCTTGGTGATAGAATAAGAGACACGACAGGCACCAAAGGAATGTAACACAAGAAAGAATGGGACCTGAGAAGCGGCCTGAGCCCCCTCCATTGAAATGCCTGTGAATTTTATCCCTATTCCAAAAAATGTAAATTTCATTTAAAGACATTTCCAGAATATCATATTGAACTTTGTAATAACTCAAATGCTTAAAAATGTTCATAAAATTTACATTTTAAAAACACTAGTCCTGTCGTGATAATGGTGACACATGTAGTGTTAAAAGCGATTTTCAGACTTAGATTATTTAATAAATGGAATAAAAGAAGACAATTCTGATATTACAATAAATAATGACAAATAAAAAGCCAAGTCATGTGACTGTAGTACTTGATTTCACTTATAACCATTGCATTTATACCCTACCTTTATAATGTAGTTCATGTTTTCATTGTGCAAATTTTCTAACAAACACAAAGGTAGAGAAAACAGTTTAATGAACACCTATATACCTGTCATCTGAGTAAGCAAGATTTTCCCCACCTGCTTCATCTATCTCCTATTTTGAGCTAAAATATTTTAAAACACATCAAAGACATCTTTATGAAGGGTTTAAAATTTTACAATGTGTTTTAATTTCACATATCTTTTCATCTTACTGATTTCTTTGCAAGTAATTGTAGTAGATAAGGCTGTCATCACTTGACAGGGAAAAAGGCAGACTTGACTTGCCTGAGGTCACCCGAGGAATTAGTCACAGAGGTAAACCCACCTCTGTTTTACTTAGATCAACCAGACTTGATGGCATAATAGCATGGTTCCCAATGCCCCCTATTCTTGAGGACTGTACCCTGTAGAGGACTGTTTTAACAGCTCTATTATTTTACTATGTGGCAATCCCGCTATTCTCAAGCAAGATGAAACTGATACAGCTATAGTGAACACTCAAGCTCTCATGAGCTGCTCAAATTCTTTCTTTTTAGAATTTAGTGTAAGGGCTACGAACAGTTCTGTCTTATAGGAGGGCTTGAGACATGTGCCACTTTGGAAATGACAGGTTGGAGATAGTCTCTGAGAGGAGATATTTGAATAGAGTCTTGAAAAAGGAAAGATAGCAAACCATACTAGGGTGTCTTAAGGAGCCTGAATGGCAGCAGCAAAAGCTCTGACGGGAGAGGATACTTGGAATGGTCAAGGAATAGCAAAAAGGCTGAAGGAGTGAGAGCAGGGGAAACAAACAGAGTAAGGTAGATGATAATGGCAGAGATATCCACGGGCAAGATTGTGGAGGGCCTTGTGGGTTACTGTAAAGTCTTTGGATGTGGTTCCAAATTCTATATAAAGATACTACAAGGTTTTGAGCAAAATTAAACTTATAAATTAAAAAGATCTTTAAAAGCTGTGTGGAAAATAGATAGTAGGGAGCAAAGGAAAAATATGGGAAGAATTTCTGAGAGGCCATTGTGATAATCCAGGTAAGAGATGCTGGTGGCTACAATGGGAATGATAGGTTAAGATGTGATCAATTTTGAGGAAAAATCCAATAGTTCCTGGCAATAGTCCCTCAAAAGGCATAACTTCCCTAAGTTTCCAGAGAAAACATGGTATGTTTCTAACAATTACCTTTAGTCTTGTTCAAATTTGGATTTGTTTATTGTGTTTTACAATAAAAAAATTCTTGACTAAGATATTGACCCTACAGTCTTTGCAATTTAACAAGTCTTTAATGGATGTTTACTGTGCATGATTGAATATGGCAGGCTGTAATTTCCGAAGATAACTGGATAATGTCTTCCATCCAGCTCTTCATGCACCACGATCCTGCCATGCCCGATCAATAGCTGAAGTGTGTGTCACCTCTTCTTTGAAATGGGAATATCTGGATCAACAGAATGTGGTGGCATTTACTTGAGACTTCTCCATTATTGAAGATTATAGTAGTAGTCTCTTGGCTGTCTTGGAGGCTTGCTCTTGTTATCTGGTTACAATGTTCTGGGGAAGCTGAGTTGTATGGAAAGGCCATATACAGATAGATGTTCACTTCAACAGAAGCCCTAGTAATGATTAGTCTTTTCTGTCTGGCCCATGAGTAGGGACTCATGTATTTACTACTTGAGATGACTCCAGCCCCAGCCAGCATCTGTCTGACAGACCCTGAGCAAGATCACCTAGCTAAGTCGGGAGCAACACCAGAACCACGAAAAAGAAATAACTGTTGTGTTAAGTCACTAAGTGTCAGGTGGTTTGTTTCATAGTAATGGACAACTGGTTTAGTGGCCAGAGGTATTCCATTACCTAGGAAAGTTTGATTTAAATAATTAATCCTATTTATCAGATAATATAGCAAATAATTATATAATACTTATGATATGTCAGCCATTATTTTAACTGCTTTGTATATACCAATTTATTAAATTTCAACAGTGTGCTCGAGCATGAGGTATTATTATTATTACCATTATTTCATTTCCCATATGAGGCATAAAGAGGCTCAGTGTCACACATTTTATAAACATCGTGCTAATTTTTGACCAGATGGTATATTCTACAAATCCCACATACTTAGACACTGCCCTAAATTTTTTCAGATCCTGTTGAGCTGTTTGTTGATCCATATCAGAAGGGTTTAGTAGCCACCTGTGGCACTATTGGGAGCTGGTGGAAACTTTAGGAGGCAGGGTCTAGCGGAAGAAAATTAGGTCGCTGGGGGGTGTGATTTTGAACTGGATATCAGGACCCTGGCCCCATCTACTCTTCCTGGACACCATGAGGTGAGCAGCTTTGGTCTGCCATGTGCTCCCTGCCAGGATGTACTGCCTGGCCACTGACCCAAAAGCAATGGAGCCAAACATAGATTGAAGCCTTTGTAAATGTGAGCTGAAATAAACTCCTCCTCCTTTATCTCAGATAAACTGTCACAGCAACGGAAGCTAACACGCGGAGCAACCTAGAAACCTTTAGGCATCCTAGACAACACACTTCTGTGGAAATATTCGACAGAAGTCACATTTCTTATTGAGTCCTGAAAGCAAGGACTTTATAAACATTTACAAAAGTAGTTACAGATATGACTTTGGACATGGCTCAAGGCTAATGAAAGTAGGTCAAATATGTTTTTTGTTATTTCCACCATTCCTTTTTTTGTCCTTTTCTCTCTTCAGGTGACTCCTAGCCTGCTGGATAACTTTTAATTTAGCAAAAAATGTTTACTGAGCTCAGAATTTCTTAATAGGCAGGTAGATGATTAGCTAACACAATATGCATCTCTCATAATGTGATAAATGGAAGGAAAATGGAGGCTGAGGGCTGGTGCTTATAATGGGAGAAGCTATCTAAAACTTCAATGAGAACTTCAGAGAGAGGACTTGGATTTTTCAAGCAAGGGTAGGGAGAAGGACATTTTAGGGTGATGTCACTAGCATGAGCAAAGTTATGGGTTGTGTTAGTACATAGGTTAGGAAATGGAGTAGGCTACCTGCCAACAAGTATTTTCAAGAGAGGAGTAACAAGGGAGATTACAATGGGATTAAAGAAGGGAGTAAACACTTATGGAACACCGAATCTTAGTATATAATGCCAGGCACTTTACCTAGTATTTCCCTAAATCTTCACCTAAACTGTGAGGTACTAGAAACCTGGCTATGTTAAGGGAACTCTAGAAGGAGTCAAACTCAAACTCAGTGGGTCACTTAACTCCAAAGATGTGTTAGCTCCTGGTTCTCATCTCTAATTGTGGAATAGAAGATTTGAACTTCACTTAAAAGAATCTCTGCCTTAAGGGAAGTATTTTTGGGATTGGAGTTTTGAAAGCTGGCTTTATTAGGCAGCACATGTCACTTTTAGAATTATAACCTACGCAACTCAGTTTTGCTATCTAATTTCCAGAGCAGTTCATGCCATCATATTTTCTGCACAATAAAAGTCAGGATAGGATGCATCCAGTGGTGAATTGCTGAGAGGATCAGAGTAGCCTCAAGGTCAGCGCACTGACCTAGTGCTTTGTTTACAGGACAGGGTCCTCCCCTGTCAGGTGGGGCATGAGCTAAGCCTGATTGCTTCAAAGGATGTCAGTGCCAATTAAAAATAATTAGACAATCTTTTTTGTTACAAGGAAGATTTGCCTTTTATCCTGGGTAATTCCATTTAATTTTAACACAATTTTAAACTTTGTCAATTTTTAAGAGGATTAAGAGTGAGCAAAGAGGTATCCTTTGTGGGTTTTTTTTTTTTTTCCTTTTTCCCAAGATGGTCAGAGCAGAAAGAAAACTAAATTTGTAGCCCCAACACCCAGGTTTGGGATCTGGATTTAACCACTGCACACCAAGGGGTCTGGGATGACACTCAAATTTTTAAACCTCAGGTACTTCCAATGAATTCATAATCTGTTTCACAGGAGATGTTGTAAAGATACAATATATTTTTATAAAGAAAGTGCTTTTTAGATTATAAAGCACTCCACCTATATTTTTGTAGAACATGTAGAGCCATTTTTGTGTGATTACAAGCTGGTACCCCCCATGCATATTCAGAAGAGAATTTTGTCTTCTCATCTGACTCTTTTACCAGGAACAGGACCATTATCAGGTATACGTCCTTTCACAGGCAGATCCAGGAATCCCATTCTGCTCTTCTTTGAAAACTCCAGTGTGTCTGTCATATGTCTAGCCTAGCGAGACACCGAGAAGTAGCACATAATCCTTTACCTATTTATTTGTAAAAATACCTTCACTTGGCATCTAGAATAATATACGTAAACTTAAAGTTGGACGTGTATTAGAAGCAGTGTAAGTTTTATCAAGATTTAAATATTGAAATCTTATTAAGATAGGGAAAAAGTGCACATTCTTCCTCTGTCAAAAGAGATCTAAATACCAAGATAAAATACAGCTTTTACCTTCCAAGTACATAGTGTGTATATATATATATTTGTCTTTAAAAATTTATTATTATGTTTATTATCATATTTGCAGAACATAATGATTACATTCATCATGGGGAGTTGTTACATGTATATAACACATCTTAATTCTTTTTACTTCCCCTTTCCCTCCCCTTCTTTCCACCTCTCCATATATTAAAATACAGTGACACTCAGGGCTCTGGTGTATTTATAATGAAAACTGCCCTAGGTAGCTACAGTCCTATTTTCAATCAGTGAAGAAAAAGGAAATATAATAGCCTCTCCTTTGCCATAGTTTCATTTATCCATGGTCAACCATGTTACAAAACGTGGAAAATTCCGGAGACAAACCATTCACAAATTTTAAATTATGTAGAGCCATTTTTGTGTGATTACAAGCTGGTACCCCCCATGCATATTCAGAAGAGACTTTTGTCTTCTCATCTGACTCTTTTACCAGGAACAGGACCATTATCAGGAATACGTACTTTCACAGGCAGATCCAGGAATCCCATTTTGAACAGCATGATGAAGTTTCATACAATCCTCTTCCTTCCAGCCTGATCATCCTGTTGTCCAGTGTATCTACATTGTATGACAAATTGTGAAGAAGGAAAAAGAAATTTATCCTAGTTTTGTTGTCACATCTCAAACTTCAAGAGTTACTGTCAAAGTGTGTAAGTGCTTAGTTACGATTGGAAAAGGCATTAAATTATAGGTTTGGTATGACTGGTGGTTTCAGGAATGCACTGGGATTCTTGAAATACATCCCTTGTGGATAAGGGAGAACTACTATTGAAGAATACGGAGAGAAAGAATAACAAATATTAGTCTTCATAGGCTTTATTTCTATGACCTGACATTTAAAAATTTTCTTTAAAGCTAAATTAGTCCTTGGAAGAGACTTTCAGAGAGAGGACATTGTTTTGTTTTCCAGGGCATGGTATCTGGCCATGGTAAGAATAAGGTAAGCCTTATTCTTTATTTTTCTTTACCTGTAACATTTATATAAAGAGTTTCACAGAGTAAATGATACCTAGAAAAAGCGTTTTATTTTAATATGCGTAAATGACTTGTTATTCAGAATTTAAAGGCGTGTTACTTCATAGAAACAAAAGCACAACAAAATAGTTATTTTATCAAGTAATCACATGCTGCTGGACTTGATTTAAGCCTGCTCTATTGCCCTCATAACATTTTACAAATCACTGTGTGTTCTTCAATAGGCTCCATGCAATGTGCTAGTGGAATCTATTTCTGTCAGTAAAGACCTTACTATCTCGGAAGTGACATTAATGATTATCTCTCCCTTTCACATGGGCACCCCAAAGCTGAAATGTCTAGGTGACTTCCTGCCCGCATAGATGATTAGAATCTTGCAGCTCACATTGACTGGGGCAACAGGATCAAATTCCTCACCTCCATCTGGCAGCTCCCAGCTTCGGATGCTGCATCCGCACCTTAAGGACAAAATGAGGGCAGCAGCCTCACCTTTACCTGCCTCTCCCTGAGGGTCAGCATTTCTCATTGAAGGAATGTGGAGACAGCAGGGTGTTGCTTCATTTGAGGTGAACATTAATGTTAAACAATGAATCTCCCTGGGAGAGAGATGCTGTTGCTTGAATATTAAGCTACTTTGTTAAGACTGTAACTGAACAAGAAATAAAAAGAAAATTAAACCTATGAGAAGGGCTGAAGGAAAAAAGTAGATTTTTAAAAACTCGCCAAATACATAAATTTAGAGGTATTAAGGAAAAGACTTATTTTTCTTAAAGATGTTTACTTTCCATTATTTCTTATACTGAAGTCTTTCAAAATACTTGTAGAAATATGTTTATGATCTTACTTTGAAACTTAGCATTTTTATATGGGAAATGCATTGTTGATATTTGCTGATTTATATCAGGGGATTTTAGCAGATTATTTGTTGTGACAATTTTTCATACCATGTTCACATCTTTAGCAATACATTTTTCGGCTCCTCCCATCCTTCTATATGGACTGGCTTAGTGACATGCTTTCATCAACAGAATTTCGTAGAAGTGACTGTGCATCCAACCAAACCTTGGCCTTGAATATCTCCTCCCTCCTTTGGAACCCTGTCCTACTCTGTAGTAAGTGAGATCCTTTGTGGAAAAGGTTAGTGATCTCTGCTAAGACCATTTTAGACAAGCCCGTGGCCAACTGAGTGCCAAACATGGACCCCCAGCTGACTACAAACGTATAACTGAGCCCAACTTACATGGTGATTCAAGCATGATAATAAGAAATGATTGTTTTAAAAGATTATGAGGTTTAGGCAGTTTGTTATGCAGTGATAGCTGATGCAGCAAATAAGAATGTCTATTATTTGTTTTTGTTTTCATATACTCATTTAAAGACTATACTCGAGAGCTGTCTACCAAGAAAACAACAAGATAAAGTGAATTAAACTTCACTGGCCTACCTGCATCAATGGCTTGCCAGGGAATGAAAGTGAAGGTGCAATTTGAGGGCAGATGCTTTAGAGACTTGTGAATTTTGATGATATTACTGAATTTTTTTTTCTTCAGGGAAAGAGTGATCCTTTAAAATGTCTTTTGAATGTATTTTATTTGAATAATAAAGTGTTGCAAAAAATGGTACGTGGAGGCCCATGAAGACTTTACCCAGCTCCTGCCAATGTGAAATCTCATGTAAGTATATCAGGATATCAAAACCAGGAGACTAACCTTTATAAAATGCTATTAATTACAGACTATTTCAGTTTATGCCAGTTTTTAGACTCCCTGATGGTGTACATGTGCGGGTGTAGTTCTGTGAAATTGGTACCATGTGTAGGTCCATGTAACCAATCGAGATACAGATCTGTGTCCATCACCATGAAGGGAATCTCTCCAGTCACCCCTTCACAGCACCCTCCAACACCACCCCATCTTTGTCCTTTGGCATCCATTATATTTGTTCACATTCTGTTTAGTTTTGGTATATTAAGAACGTTATAGAAATGGAATCTTATGGGTTAGGGACATAGCTGAGTGGTAGAACCCTTGCCTAGCATGTATGAGGCCTTGGGTTCAATCCTCAGTATGAAGAGAGAGAGAGAGAATGATGACATATAGAATGATACAGATCATAATCCTTTTGGAATTACTTTGAAGTATTTTAAGCAGTGGAGCAATATGACTGGTTTCTTTTTAGCAAGAACATCTGCCTGCACTAACACTGTTTTGTGGGAATTGGGAGACTTGAAAAGGGGAATCAAGTAAGATACCATTTTGCTACTCCAAGTAAGAAATAATGATGGTTTGAGACAGGGTAGAGGAGGTGTGGACAGAACACACTCTAAGAAACATATTCACAAGATTGGGTCAATGGAATTTGTACCAACTGATGGAGAGTGAGGGGCAAGACAGGAGAGGCATTGAATATTCTTCCATCATTCATTTATAGTATTTGTTCAGAAATATTTGAGTACTTGCCACAGTACTAGAGACTGGTCATATAGCAATGAACAAGGTTGTGCCTTTGTGGGAATTTACATTTTAGTTTAAGAGAAAATTGTTAAACACACATACACACAAGATACCAATTATAAAACAGAGGGCTAAAGCTGGGTAATGAGAATAAAAAAAAATGATAGTATTGCTATAAATTGTGATAGGAAATTCCCGAATAGATGGTTGAGAATGGTTGGAGGAATGACTCGGGACATGATAGCTTTCAGTGTCTGCACAGGATGTCCCAATAGCAGTCATATAAATATCTCAGCTAATTTCTTAAGATTTTCTCAGATATCGAATCAGGAGATTTTGGATTTCTAGCTATCATTCCCTATAGGTATACTCACTAAGGAGAGTTAGAGGAATTAAAGAGTAGTGATATGAACTGACATTTATTAAATGTTCTTAGTGTTCTGGTCACTGTTCTAAGCCTCTCATATACATTAGTGCAGGGGCTCCTAGCCCCCTAGTCTCTGGCCTATTAGGAGCCAGGCAGCACAACAGGAGGTGAGCAGCAGGTAGAAGCCTCCTCTGTATTTACAGCCACTCCCCATCACTCTAATTACTCCTGAGCTCCGCCTCCTGTCAGCAGCATTAGCTTCTCATAGGAGATCTAAACTTACCACGAACTGTACGTGTGAGTGATCCAGGTTCCACCCTACTCTGAATCATCCCCAAACCACCCCCACCCCTGTCCTGTGGAAAAATTGTCTTCCACAAAACTGGCCCCTGGTCGTCAAAAGATTGGGGACCAGTGTATTAGTGCTTTCAAAGTCCACGGCAGCATACAAGATAAGGTGTAATTATAATTGTCATTTTCCAGATGAAGAGACTACCAAGTTATTGAAAGAATAAATCATACCCCATGGCATCCTACCAGTAAAAGGTAGAGCACTATATGCCCGAATCACTATTGTTTCTCATTCTTTAACTTGTATGCTGTTACTAGTAATGAGTAAGCACTTTTTTACTATAATTTTTGTTATTCCTCTATTTCTGGTGGTTGTGGTTACCAACCTCTCTAAAATGATTATACTTAATCCCTTAAGTGTTCCCTTTAATAAACGAGTATCTAGATATATTATTTAGAGTATTTAATTTGCTGTAAAGCACAATCTCAGTCTCTAAGGCGCTACCAATCTGCCTTGGAATACTTTCACAGTAGACAAGGGCAGGAAATAAGCTTTCCATTAGGCCAGTCTAGGTTGAGGTCCCAACATTGTTTCAGGAGACACATATCTCAGTGCTCTCCTCATACTTGCATAGCTGTAAGAGCTAGTTCTTTCTTAAATTTAGTTGTTTAAATGCCTAGCTTGCCTCTCCTTATTTCCAGCCTTATTTTCCATCCTGTCTTCCTGGAGATTAAGCACTTTCCATGTACTTTTATAGCATTTGAACTTACACTATAATAGCATTTTTCCCTTCTGGTCTGTGTATGCTACTTGACTAAGGTTGGGACAAACACAACTTCACAGTGTTATCTGGAGCACTTGGCACACCACAGGTACTCAATGGCTATTTTCCAAATGAATTAAGTGAACTTCATTCAGAAACACTCTCCTGGGATTTGCATTATATTACGAAGGTAAAGAAATATGCAAATCAACTAGCCACACAAAGTGAGCTAAATTCTGTGGTAGATGCCTGGGGAAAGGATTTGTGAACTCAGAAGAAGGAGGGCGGACAACCACCTGGGAGAATCAGAGTGTGGACCTACTTTCTGAGTCTACCCTGAGCATCCCATCAACTTCTTCCCTGTATTCAAGTCTGCAGGCAGCTGGGCTGATGCAATCAGGGAATGGAAGAGTCATTTCTAGACATGAATTTGTTTTCTAACAAATAGAATTTAACATTTCTATCAGAACACCCAAATGGAGTGTTTTCCAGATTGCTTGAAATTCTGGATTTGGGGCTCAAGAGAGAAATAGTCAGGGACAAGACTGTAAGTTTGGAAGCCATGGCATGAAAGCAACATTCAAAACTTTGGGAAAAAGTGAGATCATCTATGTAAAGACTAGAGTAAGAAGAGAAAGATTAAAAGGAAACAGAAACACGTAGTGTTCATTTATAATTATCATGCTCCCAGAGTAATATCTGGCCTTTCTGAGCTGGAATAGTTTATCTACAGAAAGGCCAAAGCCCCCTTTGGTCAACATGTCACATGCCATGACTGGTGACACCTTCAATGGGAACAAATACTGAGCAATGACATAAACCCAAGTAGCTAAATTCAGAGCATATTTTGGTCAGGGGGCACATAGCCTTTTAAAAAATGAATACAAAGTATTCTCTTGTTTTTCAGAAACTATATTTGTAACCAAATATCTATTCTTAGGAGACAATGGTGTTCATTTTTCCTGAAATTATTTATAAAATTCAATTTGAACCAGACTAATGTTTCTTGCATTTTAATTGCCTCTCTCTTAAATCCCTGCGATAGCAAAATGTTGTTTTTTTATGAGGTTTTTCCAGAGTACTAAATCTTGACATAATCAATACTATATATGTTAACTATCTTCAGGCTGCCTGTAGTAAGTTTGAATTATTAGATTCCTCTGAGGTCTGGACCATTTTTCTTTCAGTTATCACTTACCATTTATCTATCCATCTATAGACATAGATGTTTTACAGGAATATTTCTAGGTACATAAATAAATTATGTGGCTGGTGGCAAAGATTGGTTGTTATAGCAAGGCTCCAGTGTATTATATTTAATAACCCAAACTGTGATAAAAGCAAAAGAGAGAGAGAGAAAGATTGAAATTGAGGGAGAAAAGGAGAAGTTTTGTGTTCTTCTCTGTCCTTACTGGCACCTTCCAGAAAATTCCAGAAAAAGACCCTGTGGTGGAATGGTGTTGCCTGTCATTCCCTCATACCATGGGCACAGCATCTTGGGAAAGTACTGGTGCACTGCAGATATAAAGTGTTATTAATTAAACATACCAATACAGCAGTTTCCAGAAGCCATGGGCAACTAGTTCCATCATGTCATATATATTTTCTTTTCATGACTGTTTATTGAGCATTTGTGGAAAAAATTAAGTTAGCTCCTTTCTCCATTCCTCTCTCCATATTCCTTCTGCTATCAGTCTCCACTGCTTATTTCTGTTCCCTTACTTTGCTCCACAAAAGATTGGGAACAGCTTAGATGAGAGTACACATGTGTTAAACAGGTAATGAAATTAAAAATTGTCACAAAACTTACTCTTCAATGAACTAAGTAAAAATCGTAAGGTTTGTGCCAATAATGTTTGGATAATTAAATGCTAATGTCTGGTGTCCTGAATAACTAACTTAAAGATAGTAATACGCAATGTATTAACCATTCTTACCCTCCTATTATGTTGTTTTGAAAATTTGTTCTTCTTTTGATTTGTTTTGTTTTTTCTTCTCTTTAAAATAAAATTAAAAAAAAAAATTGTCATCAGGGGAAATTTAAATAATGGTAGAGACTCAGGGAAAGGAAAGATAGAAATTCACAGACAATAAATGTCAGCCTGGTTGTTATAGTTGAGCTTCAGATTGAGCTTTGAATTTTCTAGCAGGTAAAACAAAATGGAAGACATGAATGGCCACACAATTTTTGTTATTTAAATAAAGGAAGCACAGCTGAACCTCCGGGAATGATGTATGTTTGCAGTGACTTTTTTGAAAGTCTCTTATGTGAATATTAGGCATTTAAAATTTTTATTTAGTCACCACAAGGCAAGTGTTATTTCAAATAACTCACAGTTGAGGAAACTAGGAGTAAACTGATAAAATAGTTTGTCTGAAGTCATACTGGTGTTAAGCAGTGGTGACAAGATTCTAACAAGGACATCCTCTTCTTATTCTCTTTCCAGAATGCTCTGCTGCTGCTTCCATTGCTTGCCTTCTTCTGAGAAATTTCACAGCTATCTGGCTTTCCTTCATAGATACATTCTTGAAACATTCTTCATGAAATATTTATATATATATATATATATATATATATATATATATATATATATAATATATGTATATGTGTATATATTTCCGCCCTCTGGAGGACTCCTAGGTGGGCCAGAGAGAGCACTATGACCTCAGATCCCTGGGACAACTCTGTGAACCACTGCTAGAAACAAATTCCTTTCAAATTTTCAACACATGTCGCATGCACTGTTTGGCTTAATTGTTTAATTTGTGGTTTAAAATAATCCTGTTTCACAAATCTATCTGGACTCTCCCTCCTTGTGAGGATGAAGAAGCAGGATCTGAGTTTGTGATGTGCTGGCCACTGCTCATCAACTAGCTTTTATGTTTTTTCTTGTCCCACCTGCCTGGGTCTAGAATACAGGGAAGACAGTGGGCAGTGTGAGAGGCTGACATCAAAGAATGAATTCTTCCAGGAAATACGTCCATCTCATCGGTTCAGCAGCCCTGCCACAGACACTTGGGGTGCCCACAGGACTGCTGGTGTCACACACCATAGTTTAACCAAGAGTTAACATTTGTTTTACCATCCTAAGGCCATTTGCCATAACTTCTGTACATGAATGAAAGAAAAACTAGGGAAAAGGTCTTTCAAAATGAGATAAAGGATGTAAAGAGTTACTGTGATTGTGTAGAAAGCAGTAAAGCAGGACTTGGAAAATCCGTTCACTCCAAAGTGGCTGGAAAGAAGAGTTTATGTTTCTCCTTCTCTGTTTTACCTGGACTGTCTTTCCCCTTTAAAGAAACATTTAAGTCTCTCTTTCTTTATAATTTTAGGTTACAAAAAATTCAAACACGTGTACAAAAGCAGAGGATGGTGTAAAATCCCTCACACACTCACTGGTCAGTTTCCATATTACCTGCTCATGGCCATTTCTGTTTCACTCACATACACCTCCCACCCTGGATTATTTTGAAGTAATTCTCTGGCATTATTTATGTGTTCTGTGACTACATGCACAAAGCCTTTGAACAGAAGCAATGTCTTACTTCAAGGTGACTACTGGCCCAAGAGCATCAGATTCTTCCCCTCCACCGAGGGACTGTCCTGGCATCGCGATCACAGGCAGTGAGTCTGTGAGTGGCCATGAAACTCACACTTGTGAGATTGTTTCTGTTCTTTTGCATTTGAGAAGGGAAACTGGAGACTTGTCTCTCCAATACTAAGTAATGTCTGAACATTAATCATTCAAAAAGTCAGAACTTGTAACTCTCCCTTCAGGGTACTTTTGGCTGCTTCCCTGCACTCTCCTGCTGCCTCTGATGGAATTAGCCTAATTCTGTGGTGTAAGAGCATTTATTTCCACAATTTAAAGCACTATATTCTAAATAAGTTCAATAGATTTTACAAGGTTCTTGTATGGGTGTTTGGTGGCCTACAGACTTCTTGAAATTATGTACACAATTTTGAGTGAATATGTGGTGTATAATTTTAGAGGGTCCATAAGTTTTTGTCAGCTTTTCAAAGAGATCCATGGCTCCCCGGAGTATCAATTGCCACACTAATCTTTGCACTGGTGCATAGAAAACCGCATCTGCTGCCGCAGTGGATCACAGTGAACCACGAATGTGCCCATGAATGTTAATATCATCCAAAGAAAAGATTAAGAAACCAAGATCCTTAGAAAGGTACAATTTTGGTTTCTATCTTGAAGATGCCTTGTGTTTATCAGGAAGGGAAAGCACTGCAGCCAGCACTTGAGGAAGTATTAGATAAACCGTTAAGCTGACATTCGAGCTCATGGGACACAAGTTTCTAATAGGGAACTCAATGCCATGGTGAAGTAGTTATTGCTTCTAAGGACATGGTGCTCACTGGGCCCCCAAATGAGGTTTTTCTATTTATCTGTAAGAGATATATATGAGAGAGCCACTTTAAGGCAGAGGTGGATGCTGAGATATTTAAGGTGATTTCAATCAAATATTTTATTAAATGGTGTAGATTGTAAAAATTGTCCCAGACTTTCAGTGTTCTCTGGTCCATAACCTTTATAACATGACTTTGCAGCTTCTAGCATCAAAGATAGAATCTATTGTCCCTTTGAATTTGGACTGACATTGTGACTTGTTTTGGCCAATAGATACCATGGAAGCAATATGTTTTCATTTCCAACTCTAATCCCAAAGAGGCACTTTTATTCTCTCTTAGGACCCTTAATGGGCTTTTCTGTTGTAGGATACACAATACCCCACACCCACAAGTTGAAGAAGGAAAGGTTTAATTGGCTCTCATTTCCAGCTGTGACTGGCTGGCTCCAAGGCAGAAACATCATCTGGGAAGGATGTGGAGGAGCAAAAACTGCTTAGTTCATGGTGGCTAGGAAGCAGAGCAGGGGAGCAGTGCCAGGGAAGACCAGGTGAGGGAACAGATACAGTACCCAAGGCCATGCCTCCACGAACCACCCAGACACATCCGGGAGCATGCTTTACTAATCTGCTAGGCATTTCCTAGCCCAATGAAGTTGACATATCATGATTAATGATCACAGACCCCTTTCTCCATTCTGTTCACTCTGTGAACACTTTGGTGCTCTGTGACGGATGATGCGCTTTAGGGCTGTGTCAGTGTTGTTGTCCTAGCCAAGGTCCCTCAGATTAGAAGGAACTGGCTAATTCAGCAATGCTTCCTAACCCTCCTCTCACCATCCCAGCTAAGTGAAGGTGTGCCGAGAGCTTAGCCGAGGCCTATGGAACCATCCAGCTGCTTTCAACCTGCATTTCTGACCCAGAGAATCATGAGTTACATGAAATTTATTGTTGCTAATTGTCATAAAATAAGTACATATTTACAGAGTAAGGTTATTGTTTTAAGCTACAGCATTTTGAGAGTGAGGAGAAGCAATAGCTAAAACTTACATTAGGAATCACTTCTTTTCAAAATAGAATCACAGTCATATTCAAAAGAGATTTTAGTGCCCCTGATTTTCTGACATTTTACAGCAATTTCCATTTGTTTCTGTTTGTATATATTTGTGCATTTGAGTGCACAATTACCTTTCCTCTGTTATCATTCTTCCCTGATTTTGAAGAAGTGTTAGCACAACATACCGACCTCTCCAATTTTGTTTTTCCCTTCTCTGCACTAGGAAATTTTATCTGCCGTAAGATGAGAAAATTTCAGATAGGTAGGTATTCTCCCAAATGTATTGCTAGACTCAGAAAATCAGCTTTGAAAAACTAAAGTATTTTATTTATTAGTAAATTTGATAGTTTATTTTTCTGAAGCTTCCACTCCCTGATGCATAATTTTCAAATTATTCTATTTGTAGAAGAGCAATAATTAAAACTAAAAAAAAATCAATATAGCAAGATGTCATCCTAGTATGCACTTATGATTAATATTAAGATAATGATTATAATAAAAGGATGATAGTAGGGCACATGCCTTAAGGTCACTCCTCATTCTAATAATAGTAGTTCTTCTTTTGTCAAGGGAGGGAAGCCACAGCTTTTGTGTCATAACAAAAAGTATCTGCGGTGCCAAAACAGATTCAGGACGACTGAATTAGGACAAACCTGTATCATAGTTTACTGAGTGTTTGAATAAATTTCCTTTCCTATGTTGACATAGCTACATCTTTTGTCTACATTAAAGGCAGAAAAAGGGAAGAAAGGAAGGGAGGGAGGGAGGAAGGCAGGGAAGGAGGAAGGGAGGAAGAAAAAACTACTCAGCTGTGTCTTCTTTTTCTCAGTGGTGAAATAGTTGAGAAGTCACCTAAAAGTGCCTTCCCTGGCCCAGAGAAGCTAAAAGGTCTCTCTGAATACAGCAAGGTGAAGAATGACTTATGAATATTAGTCCTACAGTCTGAAAGCATCAGGCACATACACAATGCAGAAAAATGGAAGCAAACAAGGAAGTTAAAATGGCAGTAGTGACAGTGGCACATTGTGTGCTGGTGGTGGAGGTAGAGCAAGGAGAGTCTCAGCCGGCGGTAGACGCACTATCCTCTTTCTGTGCCTAGTCTCAGATAAACGAGGTCAGTGATGCTGCAGGTCTTGTTTAGATATTTTTCAGGGTTTTGTGTTGCTTGTTTACTTTTCTATTTTTAGCTAGACCTCAGTTTGACTCAATGTTTAATTTCCTATGGAGAAAGAGAAAGGTATTATTTTGCATTTTCATGTTTCTATGCCATTTGGGTCCTCTAGAAAGGAGACACTGAGATGAAGTTAAAGTACACAGGGGACAACTGTAAAAGATAAGAGCGGAAGGAAGAAGGATTTGGAGGAAGAGCCTCATGTCATGATGCAGATCAGAAAAGTCTCAGCCCACTGAACGGAAGCTCTGGAGTACAGGTTCCCATTAGAGGAATCCTAGGTAGGTAGAAATAGCCAACCCCAGAACACTGCTCTGTTTAGTCTTTGAATGGGGCTTCCTAAAAAGATTGTGTCTTTGAGCTGAAAACAGATCCTGATACCATGTCCTTTGCAGCCTGAAGGGCAAGTTTTCCCTGAGAGGAGATCTGAGTGAAGTACCTCAGTCTGCTTTATTTACATGTATGATGAAGTCTTAGCTTTTTCTACAAGGCCTGAAATAACTCAACAAGTTAAATAACAAATAAATTAATTGCTTTGAACGGGCTAATTTAAAATGACAGGAAGGGATTTTCTTTGTGTCTGATAGAGAGGCTGAGAAAAGAGACATTTAAAAAAATACAACATAGCATAGTGGAAATAGGATGGTATTAGATAGAGTTGTGTGTTATGAACTCTTAGCACATTCTTAAAAAACATTTAGGACTTTATTGTAGCCTAGAAACCTCAGTAGGAAATGCAAATATTGATATGAATATTCCAATTCCTACAACGAAACTTCAGAGTCTAATTGAGGAGACTTAAAAGTGGGAGTATTAGAGACACTCATCATCATATAACCCTACTGTCCTTGTCAATATAATCAATGTTAATATCACAATCACCATTGTTATCAAGGGCTTGCTGTGTGCTGTGATTCCTACATAGCCTTCAAAATGTATTGTTTCATTCATAGAAATCCAACTGGGCAGCTCAAAACCATTTATTGAACAAAGAAATAAGAGAGAAAGAGAGGAATTGGACTGAGGGGAGGGAAAACTATTCAGCGCAGAAGGAATGAAAGTGGGAAAGCATGAGAACACGGGGACCTTTTAGGGCACTGTCAGGATTATATCTGCCTGAACATAAATTCCATGTTGAGAAGCAGTGTAAAGTAAATAAAAAGTAGCCAAAATAGGAGCATGAGGTAGATCTTGCAGAACTTTGTGATCAGAGCTATTTACCTTTTGTGTTAAAAAAAAGATGAAAAGCCACTAGAGAAAGTGTTTGAGCTTCATGCCTTTTTCCTAGTTTTACTTTATGTTTTCCCAGCTCTCAGGATTTTTATGGTTTTGTATAAAGGCATGTTCACATTGAGAGCATTAGACAGTGGTGCCATGTAGCATATCAATCCTACAGCACAGCTGCTTCTGCACTGGCAACTCTTGAGAGTTCGTAAGGAAAGCAGAGCTCCATCTTAGCCCAGGCCGAGTGGGTCTGTCTGAGAGAGTGACTCAGGGATTTGTGCTTAACAAGCTCTTCTGCTGATCCTAATGCTCTACACATTGGAGGAGCCGCTCTTCAGTAGGTGGTCCTCACCGTGGTGCTGTGGGTCAGCTGTTTCTGGCTCATTGAGGAGGAAATGGTGCGTACAGAAATCGAGGTTAAAGATTTAGAATTAATTAAGCCATTTATCAGAAAGATTTTATTTTGTGTTTAAAATTTGGGTTTGTAGTTTATACATCTGTGCTTTATTTTTCTAAAATATAATTGCTATTATATGTTACAAAGTAATAACCTGTAATGAATTGGGTGTGTGCATGTGTGTGTGCACGAACACACACACACACACCATACCCATACACACACACTCATACAAATCGGTACTTCATCACACTGAAGTGAGAAATAATCTTCTACTCTGGGCCATCATGGCTCTTTAGAATCCTTTTCAGTTTTGCCTCCTATTTAGGAAGGACATTGAATATTCCACTTCGGAAAGGTAAATGTTAACTTACGTTTTACACCTTGAGTGTGCCATTATTATTCCCCAGGGCCTCCTGAGTTCCTGCTTTGGGGCACTTGACAAATGAGTCTATTTTCCCAGACTGCTGTTGCTAGGAAGCAAGTGGCTATGATACCAGCTTCCCCCACTTCCCACTGACTTCACTGTTTTCCAGATGTGTTCAGACCCAGAGATTAAACAATAGACCAAAGACACAGAGGAAAGCATTTCCCACAATGTGTTTTGGTGGTGTTAGCATAATTTTTGAATTGGCCCCATTGAAACAAGAAAAAAAAAATGGATAATTCTCACCTTGTAAGAATAGCAGAAGTATTTAGGGTTATTATTAGTATTTTATGGAAACAAAAATACGCTTTAATATATCATTAAGAATCTGGGACAATATAATAGAACCTTGATAGTTTTGAGGGAAAGTTTATAGTACTTTTCTGCTTCTGTTTAACAAAATAGACATGATCTATTTTCAAAAACAAAAAACAATTTTTCAATAGAAAATAAATAAATGAAATAAATAAATGCCTTACTGCTACACACACACACATAAGCATGATCAAAAGATGATTTAATGATGGAAGCTGACTGAAGTTGTTATGGCAACTAGAATCTGGAAGTACCTGGTTGTGCTTGTGTGTTTTATTTCCTCTCCCCTCCCTTTTCTTTTAAAAGAAAAAAAAATGTATTGTTTTCCATCTGGTTCAATCACAGTGTTAAAATACCAGTGACAAAGAAATGTATCTTATAAGGATAATTTCACATCTGTTGCAAGATGAGTGATATTTTACCTTAATAAGAAATAAATACAATTGTGTGAAAGTCTTTTAGGAGAAAGGAACATGACCACACTTTATCGGAAATTGCTGAAGAATCTTTTTAATCGTCTTTGGCTGTTATTCTCTACCTGAATTATGATACTAAGTTCATTTTTTTTTCCACCTGAAGAGAAGATGCGATTGTGGTTGTAGAGAAATTGGAAATGGCTTTCCGTTATTTAATACCACCTTTTAGCCTCAGTCAGTTGTCTTTGTAACAGCTTCTCTGCCTTTTTTCTTTTAGTTTGGTGTTCTTCTAATGCTCAAGAAGTAAGATTCCATTCTTTGGAACTGAAAAAATATATATAATAATAATTGCACAAAAGTGTTTATTTTGCCCTATTGCTACACCTGGCTACTATTTAGTACTGCAACATTGTCCTTATTATGTATTTTAAAGGTGAAATTATTATAAATTCTTCTTTAGCAACTAATAAATAAGAAGTCCTGTAACTAGAATAGCGTCTTTGAAATCTATTGCTCGAGCTAGGAGAAACAGTCAGTTGGGAAGCGCTGTTTTTGTTTTGTTTTGAATGCAAGTTATGACTTTTTAGGACTATTCTGTTTTGTACGTACAGTGAGTTCACTGAGTTGATTTCTACTATCTTGTTCCTAAGAGTAGTGAGATGTTTTAGTAGCTTCTTTTTTATTTTTTATAGAAGAAAAACTGAGACAAGCAGTGAATAGATTCATTTAATATGCACTGTATTCTGAATCTTTTATTTGTAAAGAGATTAACCTGTGGGAAAAAAATGTCTTTGTGGATATTTGTAGATATATTCAGTTAGGAGAATTGGAAAGGTCAATGTTATTGGTTTAATTACATAAAATCAAAGATTATCTGTGTGCTACTGTGATGTATACATACTACTGTGTGATGACAAATCAGGGTTGTCTGTTGCTTGTGAAAATGACTTCTGATCTGTGACCAGTGTGCCCTTCCATCATGAGTCACTTTTCTGATACTCCAGTACAGAGAGTTTCATAGACAGAAATCTCTATGTACAGAAAGAGGTAGAGGACTGATCATCCTTCCCTTAAAATGGTCTCCCTAGGTGAACACCAATATCAGTTAATATAATTTGATACCGAGAATTCAGAAGTTATATCAAATAAATGCGTCATGGTGAGTAATATAAACTAGCTACACTAGATATGGTAACTCTACACCTGTGTAGGAGTGTCAATTCTGTTTCCTTGGGAACAGTAAGAAAAACACTAAGTAAAAAAGAAAATTTATAAAGTAGTAGTCAATATTTGTAAAGTAGTAGTTAATATTTATAAATGAAGTTATTAAACCATATAATTCAAAATCTTCAGAATATAGAATGCCAGAAAGCCATAAGTTTCCTGGACCTTTGTTACTAGAATTATTGAAGTTTACATACAATTATCAGATAGGAAATATTTCCAAAAAAAGAGTAGGGAATTTTTTATCTCATTGTGGCAATTTATTTATCAAGAGAAAGATTTGAGATCCTCAAAAGTTTATTTGACCAAAAGGAGATTAATAATTACTATACTAAGAGACGCAAAAGGACTAAGTGACTCTCTTGGGTCACTTGCTTTCAGGAAAGCTAGACACCATGTTATGGTAATACTTAAGCAGTCCTGTGGAGTGGCCCAGGTAGAGAGGAACTAAAGTTTCCTGCCAGAGGGAGCAGCGAGCACAGAAATTTTCTCCTGTTGTCTTTCTCGTGGATCAATTTTCCAAGGAAACATAACCCGAGTTCCCACACAGGTGTAGACAGCTGCCCATACATAACACAGCTGGTTCTAACAGTGGCAAACCTGAAATATCCAAACCAACTGTCAGGAATCCTAGACTTCTATAAAACTCTTTTATACTAATTTATATACATCTGCAGTCCTGTTAGTGTGGAAAATAATTATTTCCAATTTTTCAATCTAGTCATAGGTTGACTATTATCTTAAAATAATACCCGTTTTAGTTCTCATTTTTAACTATATAGTCCAATAAAGATAAGTCTCTTTTCTGAAAGTGCACTCTAAGGTAAAGTTCCAAATCTCAAATATTTGCCTAGAGGACACTCTTAGGTTACATTTTTATGTCTATATGTCCTATGACAGTCACTGAGAAGCTTAGGATCCAACTCCCTTTTAATGGGGCCAGTGTTGCTATGTAACACATTACCCCACAACTTGCTGTCTGAAAATAATTCTTATGTATTATACCTTTTGGAGACTGGGAGTTCAGAATTCAGAGCCTGCTTATCTGGCATAGAGTTGCAGTTGTCTGGGGCTGGCTAGAACTGGAGCACTCATTTCAAAGATGGCGCACTCACTGCACCAGGAACAGGAAATCTCTGCTCCTCACTGGCTGTGGAAGGAATCTTTGGTTCCTCTCCACATGGGCTGCGTCATAGGACTGTTCAAGTGTTCTCATGACATGGTGACTGGCTTTTCTCAAAGCAAATTATACAACAGAAAGATGACAGGAGGAAAGTAGTAATGCCTTTCAAGCCCCATTCATGTTCAACTCATTAGAAGCAAGTTGCTAATCACAGCCCACATTAAAGGATATAAGATTAGTCTGCGCCTGTTCAAGAAAGAAGTACCAATGAATTTTAGGATGTATTTTAGAATCCCAAAATACAATAATTAGCCAAGTCTATTTGATTCCTGCTTTTAAGCACAACTGATATTGAGATTATGAGGGCCATACAGAGAAATATGACAATACCTATAAGACATTGGATCCAAGACTTACCAAAGGCCTCAAGTTTGAGAAAAAATTATATATACATACAAATTTATGGCTGTAGCACAAATGGTGGGCTAGTAACAGCCGCAGCAAATACTGTAGAAGCAAAGATACATAATACCTGGGCCATCTTAATGGCAGGAGTTGGATAACTTTCTGCTGTTGGTCTTGGATTCTGGTTGAACCTCTAAAATTCAGCCCCATGGTTATTCCGTAGCTGACGAGAGAGAACCTGGGTTCCTAGTTTTCGTGCATGTGTATCTATACACTACCACCACTTTAGATAGCTATTGAAAATCAAACAACATCAAAAACAGGAATAGAGATAGCTATTGTTTCCTGTTTTTAAATTTAAAATAATTTAAACATTTTTAACATGAATATATGGAAATTACTGAAGAATACCAGAATGAAAATGTCATTAACTCCAACACTAAGAAGAAAGTACTATTAATATTTTATAATATAATATATCCTTTAAATGTATTTTATATTGATAACTTGCTTTATTTGCTTGCCACGTCTTCAAAACTCTTTGTAAAACCTACTTATTTTTAAATTGTAATTTGCATATAATGATCCAATAATTAAACCACATAATTTGAATTTTAACAGAACATGACTAAAATTCATTATCTAGGACATTTTCATCAAGCTGAAAGGTGCTTTTATGTCACTTTGTAGTCAAGCTCCTGGTCCCACCACTGGCTCCTAGCAACCACTGATCTGCTTACTGTCACTATAGTTTTGTTTTTTTAGAATTTTATATAAATGGAAATGTATAGTATGTAGTCATTTTTCTGGCTTCTTTCACTCAGGTTAATGGTTTTGAGGTTTATCTATAACATTACATGTACCAATAATGTTTTCCCTTTTATTGTTGACTAGTAATCCAGTCTTTAGGTATCCTATAATTTGTTTATCTATTCACCAGTTTGTGGATATCCATTTATTTCAATTTGAAAAGATTATGAATTAATCTGCACTGGTTAAATACCACTTCTTCAGAGAACACAGGCTTTCATTTCTTTTACGTAAATATCTGAGAGTAGAATTGGTGGCTGTATGGTGTAATTTAATGTAACAAACTGCCACATGTTTTCCAAAGTTCTTGTATTAGCAATGTATGAAAATTCCAGTTGCTTGACATTGATGCTAGAATAACAATCTTTTAAATTCTGGATGTTCTATCGTATCTTAATTTGCATTTTTTTTGTAATTAAAAGTTATTAAATATATTTTTGTATGTCTTAGTTTGCTTGGATTCCATAACAAAGTACAACAGATTGGATAGCTTTAACAACGTAAACTTATTTGTCACAGAGAATAGAGTCTAAGATCAAAGTGTCAGCAAGGTTAGTTTCTTCTAAGGTATCTCTCCTTAGCTTGCAGATGGCTCCTTTTTCTTATGTTCACACTGTCCTCCTTCTGGGCAAATCTGTTGCCCTGATCTTCTCTTCTTACAAGGACACGGGTTATGTTGGATAAAAATACCTCCCAGTAAACTTATTTTAACTTAATTACCTCTGAAAGCAGTTTACCTCTAAAAATTTTGAGGTAGATTTGGAAGTGCAAGGGGTTAAGAGTTGAGCATATGAATTTGGATGAGCTGTAGAGATACACAATTTTTGTATAAATTTTAGAATCATTTTTTCTATTTTTGTGAAAAATGTCACTAGAATTTTGCATTGAACGTGTAAGTCACATTGGGTGGTGTAGGTATTTTGATAATAGTGATACTTTGTATCGATGAACATGGAATATCTTTTTATTTATACATGTCTTCTTTAATTTCTTCCATTATTCTTTCACAGTTTTAAGTGTGTACAAATTTTTCACTTCCTTAGATAAATTTATTCCTACTATTTTATTCTTTTTGATGTCATTATAAATGGACCTAAGGATATGCATTGGAGAAAGGACAGTATTTTCAATAAATAATGCTAAGAAAACTGAATATCCACATGCAGAAGAATAAAGCTATATCTCTATTTCTTATCTGTTAAAATTCAACTCAAAACAGATTATGAGATAATATTAATTTGGGGGATAGTTAGTTGTTAGTGTATGGCAATGCTATTGATTTCTGTATGTTGATTTGTAACCTGAAATTTTCTTTAATTTGTTTATTAGTACTAACAGTTTTTTGGTGGAATCTTTATAGTTTTCTGTATACAGTATAAGATTGTGTCTTTGGCAGAGACAAATTTACTTATTCCTTTCCAGTATGTACTCCTTTTTCCTGTGGCCTAATTGCTCTGGCTAAGACTTCTTGTAAAATGTTGAATAGAAATGGTGAGAGAATATTCTTGTTTTGTTCCTGGTCTGGAAGGAAGGGCTTTCAAATTTCCTTCATTGAGTATGGTGTTAGCTGTGGGCTATGACATGTGACATCTGCATGTGTTATATGGCTTGTGATACATGTCAATTGTCTTTTAAAGAGATTATAAGATAAAGAAAATATTTCCTTTTAAAATACTTACCTACATATTCCACTTCTGGTATTGTTCATTTTTTTTTGGCACAGATGCTGCTTTTCATCTAGTATCACTATTCTCCTGCTGAAAGAATTTCCTTAAATATTTCATGTAGTGCAGTGTTATTAGCTATAAATTTTCTTATTATTTTTCTGCAAAAGTCTTCATTGTACCTTTAATTTTGAAACATTTTAGCTATAATGAATTTTAGATTAGTATTTTTCTTTTTCTAAAAACTGCTTCTCTAAGAAAAACCGGGCTGGTGATATAGCTCAGCGGCATAAGTGTCTGCCTGGCAAGCGCGAGGTCCTGAGTTCGACTGCCGGTACCAGCATATATATAAAAAAAAAAAAAAAAAAAAGAAAAGAAAAGCTAAAAATGATTTTTTAAGGGTGCAGTAAGTACATTATGGTTATAAGTTCAACATTATTGAGCAGATTCTAGACTTGCTCATCTTACTTAATTGAAACTTTATCCCCAGTATAAATAATAAATTCCTATTTTTCCCAAGTCTACCACTTGATTCTATGAATTTGACTATTTTAGACACCTCAGATAAATGGACTCGTAATATTTACCTTTATGTGACTATCTTATTTCACTTAGCATAATATATTCAAGGTCTATCCATGTTACCAGATACTCCAGATATCCCTTCTTTCTTAAGGTAAAATAACATTCTGTTGTATCTATCACATTTCTTTATCTATTCATCCATTAATGGACATTTAGGTTGTTTTTATATCTTTGCTATTTTGAATAATGCAGCAGTGAACACAGGAATGCTAATCTCTGAGGTAATGATTTCAATCCTTTGGATAAATACACAGAAACATGATTCTTAATTATATGTAGTTCTTTAAAAAATTTTTTTTGAGATAGCAGTTTTCATAGTGGATATACCATTCTGTATTCCCATCAACATTATACAAGGGTTTCAGTATCTCCATATCCTCCTCAACCCTTGAATTTTGGAGCACATAAAGAAAAAAAAGAGCTAAGGCTTTACTATTTTTTTTACCTTACACATTTTCTGACAGTTGGTTTTACCTTTGTTCCTTTCTGGATTCTTTTAAGATTTTCTTTTTATCACTGGTTTGTGGCAATTTAGTTATGATGTATATTGATGTGGTTTTCTTTAGGACTATCAGCTCAGTATTCATTGAATGTCCTCCATTTGTGGATTTATATTTGTAAATATTTGGCCATTATTTCTTCAGATATTTTTGCTGGCACCCTCCTTCTCCAAACTTCTTCCCTCCCCCATTTCTGGGCTCTAATTTCATACATGTAGAGACTTGGTATTGTTCTGAAAGCTCACTGATGAGCTGTTCATTTTTTTTCTTTTCATGTTTTATTTTGGGTAGTTTTCCTTCTAACAGCTTTAAGTCATTGACCATCTCTTTTTTCTGCATTGTACAATGTGCTGTTAGTCCCATCCTCTTTTTTTTTTTAATTTCAGATCTTGTGTTTTTAATTTCTAGAAGTTATATTTTACATTTCTCTTTTCTTATTAAGTTCATGGTTTGCTCTATATTCTTAGACATATAAAGCATATTTATGATAGGTATTTAATTTTTCTTGTCCTCTGATCTTTCACTTAGAAGTGTTTTTATGGATTGATGTTTATCCTAATTATAGATCACATTTTCCTGGTTCTTCAAATGCCCTGTAATTTTTTTATTTGGCGTTAGACTTTGAGTTTCTTATATTTTGTGTTTCCAGTACTTTATATATTGTGAGATTTTATTATGATATTCAGTTCAGTGACTTGGATTTATGGTATGCAGTTTAGTTAATAGGATTTGAGGCCTTTAAACTTTGTTTATTTTTTTTTTTTTTTGTGGGTACCGGGGGGACGACCTCAGGACCTCGCGCACCAACAGGCACCCGTGCCGCTGAGCGATATCACCGAGGCCTTTAAACTTTGTTAGGGAAGTTACAAAGATGTCTTCAATCTGACGATAAGCTATTAGCAGTACTTTATCTTTGATGACTCTACCCAATGTGGCATACATTTCTGATGTCTTCCCATTCTGGTTTATGGAATTTGGAAAAGTTCTGAGTCCTGTGTGAGCTTCACCAGTTGTCCTGCCTCTGCCTTCCTGTGGTTTTTTTCCTTCCTATACATACACAGATCAATACTAAGCTAAGAAGTTGCAGGACCCTTCTGCAGACCTTGAAAACTCTAAATGTGCTGCTTCATTTCTGGTGCTGAGACCCGCAGATCTTAGCCATTTTGCCTTCCCTGTATGCCAATGTTTTTCCTTCAACTCAGCACAACTGTGATGTTCTTTGGGGTCTTTTCACTGTGGTGCACTATGATCTGGTAATCGTGTAGTAAGCTGAAACTCCCACAGTGTTCACCCAATGTGTTTCTATTCTTTCAGGAATCAGTCCTGGTCCTTGTGTCACCCAATATATGAAAGGTATTTTTCATATGTTTCATCTACTTTTTAAATTATTAAGTTAGGAAGGTAAATTAGGTCTTAATTATTCTATGTTAGAACTTTATGTTGCTTCTAATTTCTCAAAACTTGCTTAAAACATCATTGTAGATAAACCTTTAAATTAGTTATTACTTTGTTTGAATAGTTTCCCTAGAAGAGAAATTACTTCACTTAAAAAATTGAAGTACTGTTTTATGTTCTTGATAGATATGGAGCAAATTGCTTTTCAGAAAGCTTGTACCAAGTTATAGGAATCGCTAATTATACCAATAGCTAAAATTTACTGGACTCATTATATCTCAGACACTGTTACAAGTGTGTTCACAAATACTTTTCATAACAAAGTTATAAGGTAGGCATAAATATTAGGCCTATTTAAAAGGTGAATAAACCAAGGAGCAAGATTTAAATACTTATAACCAAGCTTTTAAATAATAAGTCTTAAGTGTTGAGTCCAGAATTCAACACACAGAGCCTCCATTCTGACTATTACACATGGTACTATTTCCTTAAAAACATTGCTATCATTCAGAAATCTTTGGAGAGTAAACACCTACAAAAGGGCATCTCATGCTTTGAGTTTGATTAAATTTTTTTTGCATCTATTAACACTTTATTTCTTCTTTTATAGGCTACCTATTTGCATTTTTTGCTTGTCATAGCTCTTTAAACCAGCTGCCCTAAAACAGGAAATGTGAGTAAGATACCATATATGACCATGGATCTCCAGAAATTCATGGTGCCAGGACTGTAAAAACAGCTCAAGATCCCAGACCTTAGGCTGAGTATAAAGATAGCAAGTGAAATGCCAGTCTTGGTCACTATGGTCAAAATCCGAGGTTGATGGAGACCTCTTCTGACCGTTTCTACTCTTGGTGGTCTCAGTAGGCTTGTGGAAAGGCAAGCAAAGAGGATGAAAATGAAATGTTTCAAAAATCCCTTAGAGTTAGCTTAGAAGAAAACCAGGGTAACTAGTATCACTCTACTTCAAATGAGGAAAACATTTAATTTGAAGACTCATTTGGTCAGTAAGTAGCCAATAACATTCTAAAATTAGTTTTTAAGGTTATATTTGTTATGCCTTTTGGTAATTCTAATTATGAGCATTTAGTTTGGCTTGAAGATAGTCTTAAAGACATCAAAATACTTCAAATTCCTTTCATAATTTTTACTCACTACAATTGACACAATGAAAAGCAAGTATTTAAGTTCTTTTACATTGTAAGAGACAGGTGAAGATATTTAGCTGAAGTTTTTATACAAAGCATTTCATAATTCTATAATATTCTTATTAACAGAATAAATTCAGTCTTATTTTAATATATAAATATGCTGTCAGTAATTTCATATGTAATACAAATATAGTATATAAAATCAGAAAACAAGTGAACTCACTTTATTTTTATAGATCTATATATTCAAGATATCTCACCATTGATGATTAGATATACTGTCTCACTGAAATGTGAATGTCACATCAGCAATTTAACCTATTACCTAATGGATTATAATCTATGCCAAATAGGTATTATGTTAACTGCTAAGTGTTCAGCAATGAAAATGAACATGAACTTCTAGAAACAGGCCATTTGGCCTCAAATCCTAACTGCCACTATTAGCTTTTGTGACCTATTTAAAGTAAATTCCTCTATGCCTCAGCTTTTGTTGGTATAACAGTGCTGACCAATGGCAAGGGTATTCTCACCCTGGATAAACTTAAATATTTGTTCCCTAGTGGCCATTCAAATTTGCAGGAAATCAGAGACATTTCAAAATGGAAACATTATTACAGTGACACCAGGTTTATGGAATAGGGGTTGATCTTCATCTTCCTGGAATAGGTGTATATGGGGATGGATATTTCTTTAATTTGATTGGGACTATTCTGTAAAATCTTCAAGTCTTGATGTGTACATTGAGTAAATTTTGTCAACTATCGTATTCTAAGAACACATTACAGTGTAAAGTGTGCTAAGAATTGTTTGACCAGTTACTGAGAAATGTTATCCTCTAAACTTACAAACTACTAGTAATCTGCAGTTTGAACTTTTAATAGTAATTATATTTCCCATTCTTGCCTGGAGTATAACTCCCACAAGAATCAAGATAAAAAACATTTTATTATTTGAAACTTTATGTAGCAGCTCATTTAATTTTATTGAGAAGTGGTATTTTATTGTATAGAAACATCACACATTGTTTACCCATTCATCAGCTAATGGATATTGGTTTGTTTTTACTTTTTAGTTATTATGAATCAACAATGAACATTTATTCATGTTGAAGTCTGTGTGGAGATTTGTTATCATTAATCTGGAATAAATACAAAGACATGGAATTATTGAGTTTCTGGAACTCTTTATTTTTATTTTAAAGAGAAAAGACAATAAAAACAATGATACAAAATTTCAAAACAAAATAGTAGGAAAGTAACAGTGGTTAATATATTGCATATTGTTATCTTTAAAGTAGTTGCTCATGTTACAAATTATAGGCATGAAAAATTGATCAAACAATATAGGTACAAATCTTTTCAGTGAACTAATAGAAATTAGTAGTATAAGTTTAACTATCATTTATTTATTTATGTATTTCTTCATTTTTCCTTTTTCATTCCTTCTTTTTTCTTTTCCCCCATCAGAGTTTCTCTTTCCTTTTGAACAGTGTCTTCCCATTTCACAATATCTATTGTACATTTTGGATCTTATTTACTCTTTCAGCTTCTTACACTAAGGAGATAATATGATGTTTACACACATGAGTCTGATTTATTTCACTTATGATTATGGTCTCAGGTTGCATCCATTTACCTATAAAAGTCTCAAGTTTATCCTTCTTTATAGCTGAGTAGTACTCCATTGTATAAAAACACCACATCTTTTTTATCCATTCCTCAGTTGATGGGCATTGGGGTTGTTTCCAAGATTTACCTATTACAAATTGTGCTGCTATAAACATGGGGGCACATATATCACTGCAGTATGATGCTTTTAATTCTTCTGGGAAAATACCCAGAAGAGGAATAGCTGGGTTGAATGGGACCTCTAATCCTTGTTTTTTGAGGAATCTCCACACTGATTTCCACAGTGTTTGCACAAGTCTACACTCCTACCAACATTGGAGAAGGGTACCTTTTCCCCACAGCCCCTCCAGCATTTGTTATTGGTTGACTTCTTGATGATAGCCATTCTTTTTGGAGTGAGATGGAATCGCAGTGTTGTTTTAATTTGCATTTCTTGAATGACGAATGATGTTGAACAGTTTTTTGTATATTTATCTGCCATTTGTATTTCTTCATCTGAGAAGTGCTTATTCATCTCAGATGCCCATTTTTGGATTGGGTCTTTGAATTTGGGGTGTCTGATTTTTTTCAATTCTTTATATGTCTTAGACATATAAAGAATTTCATTTTATTTTGGTTCCATTTTATGTGTTGAGTCATGTTTCTCTTGTTGCTTTGAAGATTTTCCTTTGTCTTTGGTCAACATTTTTACTATTACTTGATTAGGTGTGGATTTCTTAGTGTATATTCTACTTGGAACTCATTGATCTCTGATGTGTAGATTAATTTTTTTCATCATATTTAGAAAGTTTTCAATCTTTATTTCTTGTAATATTTTTGTCTCATTTTCTTCTGTTATTCCCATTTATACATACGCTGCTGCTCTTAATGTTTTTTCAAAGTTTTCTCATTCTTTTTCCCTTTTGTTCTTTACACTGAATTTTTTTTATTCAAGTTCTCTGATATTTTTCTTCTTCCAAAACAAACTTACAATTGAGTCCCCTCTAGTAAGTTTTTCATTACAATTATTATCTATTTCAACCAAAGTTTCCATTTGGTTCTTTTTTATAATTTCTAAATGCTTAGTAATATTCTATATTTGATGAATCTTACTTTGTATTAAATATTTTAGGCATGGATTCCTTTAGTTCTTTACACATATTTGCAATAGTTTCTTGGAATATTTGTCTGTGTACTCCAACATACAGAACACTTCAAAAGTATTATCCATTGCTTGAGTGTCTTTTGGTACGTGTGGCTACATTTTTCTGTTTTTTTGCATGATTCATTTTTGTTCATAAAATTACGTATTTCACATAATGTACTACAGTGCTTGTTTCTGACTTTGATCCTAGGGCTTGTTATTTTTTCTTGATTTGTTTGTTTGTTCAGTGGGTTGCTTGGACTGATTCCATAAAGCTTATTTCTCTTAACATGTGCAACCTTTCACGCCACGGTGCTCAGACTTTTTAACAGTTTTTAGGTTTAGAATCCTGGAAGTTGCCCCTGGGGTGGCACAGGTGAATCTTCAGCCAGTTGCAGGTCAGGAATTGTGACTAGACCTCCTGCACTGGTAAGACTTCTCCCCACTTCAGGGAGATATCATACCTACTCTGCTTTTTAAACCAGGGGTTAACAGTTCCCCATTGCTCCAGTGTGTGAAGAGCTTTCCAGACCAGTAGGAAAAGTGTGAATTCTCAGGCTCCTTTGGCACTCCCCACCTCCGCACATCCTTGTTAAATTTTTGACAGCTGTTATTTTGTTTGCTGCTACTACTATCCAGTTGCTTTTCTAATTGTTTACCACTATGATCTCTAGCTTTCCAAGGGTAGATGCTTCTACTTTTCCAATGGAAGAAACACTGTTTTAAATTAAATCAGTGCCCTCAGGCAGTTCTGCAGAGGTGCTAGTCATCAAGTCTTGCTTTCTCTCCTGGATCAGCTTACATGTTCTCTTTGCTGGAGCTGAGCCTAGGGGATACAGTGGTGGGGAATATGTTCTACTTCTCCCTGATTAACTCCTTTTTACCCTAAGAGGGAGCTATGGAGATTGGCAGGTCCCCATTTTTTTAGAGTTACTTCTATGAGCACTAGAAGGCAGTAGAAACCCTAGTCTCTTACTTGTAGCTCATAGCTTGTGGTGCCTCATGAGGAGAGAGTCTTGAATCTGAACCTTTGAATGGGAGCTGGGCAGAGAGCTATCTTCTTGGCTGCTCCCTCTTGGAATACATCTTCTGGAACATAGGTCTTAGGGGGGATAAGGAGGCCAGCAGCCTTCCCCTCCTAGAGTGAAACCATTGCCCTATAATCAAGAGGTGGTGAAGGAATAGAGAAGGCAGCCACCCTCTTCTTGGTGTTGACCACTCAGAATAAATCTTCTGAAACATTGTCTAGGTGTTAGAGATAGTGATAGGAGCAGTCTCTAACACTGCTCAAAGGACACACACTCCATTGTTTTAACTGAAATTCTGTAATATATATATATCATATATATATATATATATATATATAATATATATATATATATATATGTCAATTTCTAGAGACTTTAAGTAGTTGTGTGTTTTTTTTTTTTTTTTTTACTTTCACAGGTTTAATGATTCTATTGCTGGAGAGAAAGTCTGCAAACTCACATCACCAAAGTCACATCTTTGCATGTTTGACTTTTACACTTGATGTTTGACTTCAAGGCTGGAAATCAGATAGTTCTAACCTCTTCTCTTTAACCAGTTCTTTTTTCTTCCTTAGCTCCTCCCACAACCCTAGAACAGTTGGTTACTGCAGCCTCCACTTTTTGTTTGAGGTTCACATCAGACCAAGACATATAAAGAGAAACTTTTTAGATTAAAAACAAACCATTGCCAAAAATAATAAAAATATCTTACATCTCTAGGTAAACTTTTTTTTTTTGGGTACCGGGAGTCTAACTCAGGACCTTGTGCTTGCCGGGCAGGCACTTATGCCATTGAGCCATCTCACTGGCCCCTTGTTTTTTGTTTCTAAGGTGAATGTTATACTCTAAAATGAAAACATCCAACTGGTCTTAAAACAGAACAACGGTTTTTGTTGGTCTAGCCCAATAGTAGTGAACCTATGGCACACGAGTTATTGTGTTTCTGTTTTAAGACAAAAGATGTTAATATATGAATTTTTTTCTAAGCTAAAACCTCAGTAATCAGGTTTAATTGCAGTGTTGGCACTTAGCTATAAATACGTGGATTTTGGGTTGCAGTTTGGCACTCAGTCTGTAAAATGTTCGCCGTCGCTGGTTTAGTCCAATACCTAACTTCCGCATAAAGCACTGAGATACTTTTATTCAACAAATGGAGAATCACAGGACATTATGCTCTAAGGGGTATTAAGAATTTAAATATCAGTACAGCATAATAACAATGACGTTAGCTTAGATTGAATAGTAGGCAGATTAATTTTAGCTGAGAGGAGGTGGAAGATAATTTTGAAATGATCTGTGACAAAAGTTACTGAATGACTCATTTTGATGCTCCCAATCTATAAAAAGCCCAACTCCTGACTCAGTTGGCTGGTCATCAACAGACTAATGACTCAGGAGCAGTAATCAGAGGAAAATGGTGGGGAAGACTAGCTGAACGTAAGCTGATCCAACAGGTATTTTAGATCAATGCCATTCAAAATGCCATACTATAGTGAAAGATGGAAATTTCACCCACATATAAATCAATTATATATTTAAGAACCTCCTCTTTGACTCATCTAATTTAGCATTGTTTTGTTTTATGATTCCCCCAATGAAGGATGCATTATTTTTATCTCTTGGCATCTGTTAGTGAAGAGTTTGAAGACTAGTACTTTTCCTAGGAATACATTCAGTAATATTGTTCTATATCTGACATGCCAGTACTAGGCTGTATAGGAGGTGAATATATTTAACCAAAATAATTCCCAAAATATTTGTGCCTACTTACTTTTGAATTAGAATTCTTGTTTCTGCAAGCCTCCACATATAGTATTGGCATTCTTAATTTTTAAATTTCTATTGAGTGGAAAATTATAACTTATTGTCAGTTTAATGTAAATTTTCTTAAATATTAATGAGATTAAATTTTCTATATTTGTCATTCATGTTTCCTTTCCTGGAATATACTGTTCGATACTTTTTGCCATTAACTGTTATCATATCTTCGTACTTTTATTGATTCATAGATTATTTATCATCTATGTTTCCAGTCACTCTTAATGTTATTGTTTATATCTAGATGTCCCCCCAAAGCCTCATTTGCTTATAGGTGGGGCTTTGGGGAGGTGACTGGATCATGGCAGTATGATACTCGTCACTGGACTAGTTCACTGATGAGTTTGTGGCTGAGTGTGATATTGGAAGGTGAAGACAGTCCAAAGAGGTGGGTTACTGGGGCTGCAGCCTGGAAAGATCTATTGCCCTTCCTCCTCCCTTGATCTCTCTCTGCTTCCTGTCTGCCATGTTATGACCAACCTTTCTCTCCCATGCCCCTCTGCCATGCCATCCTGCCTTTGAGCCAGGGAACTGTGGACTGAAACCTCTACAAACCATGAGCCAGGAAAAACCTCTCTTTCTTTTACTTGCAGGTGTTAGGTATTTTGTCTCAGCAATGAGAAATTTCACTAAGACATTTACCTATATATTTATCTTTCATGGAAAATAAAGCTTTGTTACCTATGCATTGCAAATATCATCCCTAATTTTGTAGCTATCATTACATATTATGGTTTTTGAATTAAAATTTTTTTTTGAGAAACAGAAGGTATTTAATGTGAATTTATCTACTTTCCTTTTATCACTAATGCTTTTGAGGTAATAATAACTTTTTCTTTATTTTAAAAGGTTTTTTCCCCCCTGGATATCTGAAATTGACTTTTGTATAAGATATGAGATAGAAATCCCATGAAAATTTTTATATTAACCAATTTTCCCAGGACAATTTATTGCGTAGTGTTTATCTGTAATGTTCGCTGGTTTGCTGCATGGCTTTCTTTCTGCTTTACTGGTCGACTTGTAGAGCAGCACCACACTATCTTAGTTATGTATTTTAACAGTCAATCTTGAGATTTGGTGAGGAAATTTTTCTTACTTTATTTTATAGATTATTTTGTCTGTTCTTGAGCTTTTGTTATTCTATATAGATTTTAGCTTGTCTAATTTCTTACAAACACTGGTAGGATTTCCATAAAAATTACTTTGAACATAGAGGTCAATTAGATACATGTACAACCATACTGAACCCTGCAGGCTAACTCATTTGACAGATGAATGCCACAAAAATTTTGTCAATGCCATATGGAGAAGAACACTTAGCTCAGCACCACATACTTTTTTAGCTCTCCCTCTGAAATTTTGAGATGTAACCAAATTGTTTTGCTCTAGGCCACTAAATTTTCATGTATTTGTTATCAATCATAGGTAAGCAGTACGGAATTTGTCATATAGAAGAGGATTGCCACCATAATGATATTTAAAACCTATTGAATTGACTTTGAGATCACACAAAGTATAGAGATCAGAATTTTGATGGTATTATCACCTGTGAAAACATGGAAAATAGAACATGTGTAATTAATAAATTGGTGAATTTGGATGAGAAATTTTCTAGGAACAGCATTAAAAGTACCATCCCATTTTTTTAAGATAGAGGGATAAAGGAGCTACAAAAGGAAAAAAAAATGAAAAATTTGCAGAAAATATAAAGTAGCTATATATTGCTATTTAAAAATAAAACATTTTTCTTCACAGCTTCACCAAAAGTCTCTCAAGTTATGAAATGGCCATAGTCTAAAAATAACCTCAAGAGTTTGCCTGTAAGACCCTTTATTAATATGTCAGGAGGACATATTAAACTCCCAGCTTGCCAAAAATCTTCTGGGCTTGGAGGGTTTTCTCCCAGTGTCCTGACTTTATCTCAAGACCAAGAAAGCCTTTCCTTAGAGATTAGTAGTGTGATATTTATCTAGTAGAGTGAGCTTACTAAATTCATGGAATCCCACAAAATTTTATAAGAGAATTGCATTAATAGAATGAACTTGAAATAAGAGGGGCAGACACATTTTGAAAAAACAAAGAAAAAGAATTCACGAGTTCTTAGTCCTTCCAAAGCAGTAGGAATTAAGCTGAAAAGGGTACTCAGTAGCCAAAATGGATGTTCAAGTATGGAAAAGAAAGATGAATAAGAGGTGAGTTCCAAAGGTCTAAGACAGCGGTGGCGAACATATAGCACGTGTGCCACAGTGGGCTGTTTATATCACTGAGAGCTCTAAAATGTTCACCATTACTGGTCTTGGAGATGAAGCAGAGAGTCAGAGATCTACTCCATAGAGGAAGACGGGCCCCTAATCAAGGTACTGGCAAATGTATTTCTCTCTGTTCCTGTTTTTGAGTGAAACTACCCATTGTAATTATCTGGACTCTATCATGCCATTATACTAGGGTTAGTTTAGAGAGAAGGATAGACATTTTGTTGTTGTTTCAGTTCACAGGTCTTTAGGTTGGGAAGAACCATAGTCAAGCAACTGCCCTGAGAAGCATAAACAGTAGTTGTACCTGATACACATGACACTATCCTGGGCTCCAAAAAAATGCTTTTCGGTAGAGCTAGGGCTGAGGAGAAATAACTCTCACAGGACTCTGTAAGAAATTCAATCTCTGTGAGGTGACCAGGCCAGAGAGACCATGTACACTCGGGCAGCTGTTCCAGTTCACAAACAATTCTTAACCTAATCTTCTTGTCTCCAGTCTTAGTAATGAGTGTATTTTACTTCTTCCAAGTATGAAATTTGATCTTACAGTTCCGCTTAAAACTCTTCAAAAACATCTGCATTTCTCTGAAGGAAAACTCCAGGTTCCTAACTACAGTATTTAAGATTTGTCTTAATTCCTCTTATGTTTAATTCTCCCTGACACTACTCAGCCCCAACCTTTCACCTTCTGGCACTACTCAATTATTTGTCATTCCTTGAGAGCACAATGACATGCCACATCTCAATACAGCTGTATGTGCTCCTCCCACTGCCTGGAATAATCTTCCTCTTTCCCTTTCTCTCATGAAGAACTTCTTTTTATCCTTTCAAAGTACTCTATTACTCTGATGCCCCTTTCCTAACTGTTTAGAAATCAGAATGAATCACTTACTCCTCTGCACATACATATTTTCTTACAGTTCCCAGTCTATTAAAAATTTTAAAATTTACTTATTTATCTTTACAATTAGATTAGGACCTCGCTGAAGGCAGAAATTATTTTCATGTTCCAGTTTCAAACTCAGCCCCAGACATAAGTCCTCAGAAACTAATTGCAAACATAATGGAAGGATTGTTATAGATATAATCCGGCATAAGCTTCCACCTTTTTCTAGATATTTTAAATTAGAAAACTTATCAGAACTAGTATCTCCTAATGGCAGCATTACTAAAGAAATATCTGTAATATTATTTTGATATGTACTTTTTTTTCCTTCAGGCATTTCATATTCCCTATTGACTAAAAGTGTTCCCTAAGCAGCCATTTGTTTCTTGAGTCAAGATGATAAAGTAACAAAATGGAATGCACCTTTCTGGCAGTATAACTAGAATTCTAAACAATGATAGAAAGGGTTTATAAAAAAGAGATATGATGAAAAAGTGCTTTCTCAATTATTTTACCTGTGGAATAATCAATTAAAATGTCCATTTCCTAAGAGTTTACTTGGCAATAAATAAATCCTGATTTTTTTTATCCAGAAAGATCATGTAGATCTCATTTGTTGCTCAGTAGCTATGAAGCAAGCGAGCAGTTTACTTAATTATAGGAAAGATGTATTGCACATTTGTGTATCATGCCTGGATAAAGAGATTTAGAGAGAAAGTTACCTTCCTGAAAAAGATCCCTTGATAATTGCCTTACAATCTCATTTGCAAACTTGAAGTGTGGAAAAGTAGATGTGCTAAACTTGCTCATATTCTCTTAGTGACAAGTGAATGCTTTTTATAGCTTGTACTTGCTGAGGGCTTTATTAGGGGGTTGGACAGTTCCTGACAGCTAGTTTTGGATAACAATGGAAATACCAAGCCAGGTTGTGCCTGAACTTTGGTGTGGAGTAGAAAGCTTCATTTTCGTTTGAGCATGTTTCCAAGCTTGGCAAGGTATCATGTGGAGTCTTCCTTATTTTACGTTAATTCGTGTGTCATTATACTTTAAGTGTGTTTACATAGCATCATTTTCTTTTATGCATTTAAACAATTAGAACCATGATTTCATTTAAATACCTGGATGCCTCATAAATTCAGATTTGCTCCAACCAAAGCAAAATCTTAGCGACTGTGATGGTGTTCTTATGGAGCCAATTAGCACCTAAGGGTTTTTATTTTTAAAGAAACACATAGTAACACATAGCCTGACAAAAAATATATATTATTTTAAACTTTTATCATTACTATCTAATATATGTGTCCATGTATGTATGTATACAAGTGTATAAAGTATCATGTAGAGTCTTCCTTATTTTACGTTAATTCGTGTGTCATTATACTTTAAGTGTGTTTACATAGCATCATTTTCTTTTATGCATTTAAACAATTAGAACCATGATTCCATTTAAATACCTGGATGCCTCATAAATTCAGATTTGCTCCAACCAAAGCAAAATCTTAGCGACTGTGATGGTGTTCTTATGGAGCCAATTAGCGCCTAAGGGTTTTTATTTTTAAAAAAACACATAGTAACACATAGCCTGACAAAAAATATATATTATTTTAAACTTTTATCATTACTATCTAATATATGTGTCCATGTATGTATGTATACAAGTGTGTGTGTCTGTGTGTGTGTTTGTGTGTTTAAAGAGGGGGAGAATATGACCTCATGATTCCCATTTTGATTCTTCTTCTATGTGTTCTTATTTCTCTGGTGCCTCCCAGATCTTGCTGAGTGCCACTCCAGGTTTCCCTCAACCACCCAACTCAATAGGGCCCGAGGGGCTTCCTGACTGGCCAGGCCTCCATCTTGATACTTTTCTCCATGTGTGCTGCTCCCTGGGTGCCCTGTGAACAGGCAGCCATCTCCTTCTCCCAGTCTTGACCAGGCAGCTGTTGCCTGTAGGATCCACTGAGTCACCAATTTTCTTTGCTTGTCGAGGAAAATGAACTAATCCAATAAAGTATTTACATAGAAACTTTAGAGATAGTGATTACTTAGAGACCAACCATTTTGGGGACAAGGGAAATGAGGACTAGGAAATGGGAATGGCCTACCCAAGGCAGAGAGTTCACAGTAGAAATTCAAAGCCAGGACAACGTTACCTCAGTCTTACTCTACTTTCAGGAAGTCACACTTCAGGTCAAGCTCCATGGAATTTGGGTATAATATTTACATACACATTAACTGTCTTCCTCAACAATTTAATAGCATTCATTATACTTACAATTTTCTAGGATTGAAGCTTAACCTCCAGTAAAAACTCTAATTACGGATGTCAGGTCCTGATGGCAAACTAGATAGGCCAGTATTTTTGGAGTAAGTTGGGGTGTTTTTGAATTCCTGAAATTGTAGTGGGGAAAGATGCCTTTCCCCCTTCGAAGAGCTCTCTAGCCTGCTGTCTGGACAACAGATTGATATCTCTGGGCCCTCACTGCCGATGGCGGAAGGGGTGAAGGATGCCCTGAAGGTTCACTGGCTGGAGGTTGTGGGAAGACTCCTGAGTGAGCCTGACAGGAATATTTTGTCTTTTTCCATTCTTATCCCTCAAAGACAACTCGACAGACTTGCTATGACCTTGAGAATATGTTTATGTCTGGTTTCTAAGGCAAGCAGCTGAATACAGTTTCTGACTGGTACAATCGTATTGCCAGAGTACATCAGTTTCTCCCTTTTTTCCAGTCCTCTTTGCTCCCACAAATTCCTCCTTTATATCAAATCTAGTTCTAGAAACTGCCTGGTCCCTTGTAGCTCTCTACAGCCACTTTTCCCACAATACTATGGAGTACTATGGTGTACTAACTTCTGTCACTTCCTGATCTCTCGTTGTTTTTTTTTTTTTTAATCTGCCTATCTTTGGCAAGTTAGCTATAAAATAAAACTTACTGTGAATACCACCACATACATTTTGAATATAATTCATAAAAGTAAAAAATACCCCCATCTGTTTCTTCCCACCCAGTTTCCTTCCCTGCAAGAAACCAAATTACTAGGTATTGTTTTATATAGAGTCTTTCAAAGTATGTGCAAATAAAAACATAAATGTAAATGTTTTCTTCTTTAATAGTATTTTTACACATAATAATATACTATAAACATTGTTTATACTTACATTTTTCACTTATGTATTTTAGTTTTTGCTTCAGAATTGACCTAACGTTTTTATCTTTATTTATTTTTAACAACTATAGAGCATTTCATTTTCTGATGGTGCCAGAATTTAATGAACCTTATATAGACAGACATAGTTTCAAATCTTTTCATTACTAAAAATAATAAATATTTTACTAACATGTTTAGGTACTTCTGTGAAATAAATTCTTAAAAATGTAGGCTCAGTGACAAAGAGGTAATTGGTTTTATTTTGTTATTTACTGCTTAAGTAGTCTCCACAGAGGTTTTCATGAAGGGTGGGAATTAAACTTTATATGATATCTTTAGTTTCCCATTTCTTTAGAATTCTTCAATTGACTTTCTGTTTTTAGAAATGACAAAAATTATTATATTACACATCACCACTGCTCCATTATGGGATTTTCATTTTTGTTTCTTAGTCCTTAATAATTTTATACCTTTAAATATACTTTAGCCTTCATTGTTTGATTTCTAAATTTTTAATGATGTTTATCAGAACCCAGCTATAAAAGAATAGGAAGATTTTGTCCTTTATTAACTCACATTTTCTTACCTCTTTTCCAACTTTTATTAGGTTCATCACATTTATGATCTACCCAGTAAGCATAATTCTGATATTTATTTTAATTCTTGTCTTAAAAGGAATCGATAGCTGTGGTGATTCTTTTTTGTAATAGGTTTCTATTCCCTTCTTAAATACAATTTGTCTTCCATTAGTTTTTTCAAGAAATGATCATAGGAACCATATTGTAAATTGTATTTATTCTGAAATGATAAGAACTAAAAATATTTATGGTGTCATTCTTTGTTTCCTTGAGGACTCTGCATATTTTTCTCACTGTTTGCCGGCCTTGAATATTGCTGTGAAGTCTGAGGACAGCCTCATTTCTTTACTTTTACCTTTTGTGTAGGTTAATCATTTTTGCCTGAATGCTACTTTATCTTCTAATAATTTTACTAGGCTATCTCTGGGTATGGATCCTCTGTGTTAAACCCCTGGGAAAATATCTTTTCTCATATCTATAGATTTAAACATTTTGCTTTTTCTAGCAATGTTTTTTAAATTGTATCTGTCAATATTTTTAGTATCTACTAGTTCAGTTTTTTGGGATACTCATCCATATTTCAGATATTTTTTACTTATCTTCTGTGTCTTATATTTTTCAATTTTAATTTTAACTGTTTGTTTCTCTTTATTTTACTTGGCCTTCCTTACCCTGGGCTCAAAATTCTGATTGTGTTTTCACATGGGGGACTTTTCCTTCTTGATCTGTTATTCATGTTCCCATTTTTCTGTGATCATAATTATGAAAGTTTTACTTTTCTCTCCGCAGGTAAATGTTTCCTTTAGTCACTGCTTTCTTGAGCTTTTACATGCCTACTTTGAACTATCGCCTCTTACCAGCCATGTGAACTAGTAATTTTTCAGTGCCTCTAGTTCTTTATCTTAGAATGGGGATAATAATCATTCTGCCTGATAAGAATGGAGTGAAGATTAAATGAGTTAATTTATTTAAAGCACTTAGAGTAATGCCTTACAATGGTGTACATCATAATTATGTCATAATTGCTTGCAATTATAATTCTTCCGGTTTCTTGGAGGCAACTCCATTTTAAAAAGTTTTTGTTTTTTTAATCAAAGAAATCTAGTCCTTCTTTGTATGTACCTGCTATTTGGCAACATTTTTTCTGGTAGGACTTTTGTTTTGGCAGACTTTTATTTTCTATTTTGACAAATGGCTCTTTGAAATACATACTCCTATGCAATAAAGTAGATAAATCACCAAGTAGCTCAATAAAGAAAGCATGTGAGTGACTATTAAAAATGGAATACTAGAAAATAGCAAGAGATAGAAAACAAACTGCAAGCTCATAAAAGTGTCTTTTGCAAAATTCTACACAAAAACATTTGAAAGAATTTAGAGAATAAAGAATTATCTGTGAAAACTTATTTTATCTGAACATGAGCAGATAGAGCAAGAAAATTCCAACAAATGAATGATTATGGAAGAAAATGATAAAATCAAATCTCAGACAATTTCCCAGGTAAACATTTTTAAACATTCAGAAAACAGATTGCTACTCTATTATTTTCTACCTTTTTCTTAGCATAGAGAAGGAAGGAAAGGTCCCATATTTCTTTCATATTTTTAATCAAAAAATTAAAGATCCCATATTTCATTCATATTTTTAATCAAAGTATCACTTTGATATCTACCCCCAAAATAACTCATGCTTTACTATATATATATATATATATACATGAACATGTAAGTTACAGCCCCAAACATATGCGTCACTGCCATTGCCTACACAAAGACTTTAAATTGTGGAATAATCTCAAAGATAATATACATCATACTTGAAAAAAAAAGCAATGCAGCACCAAAAAGTGGAATTTTCCTGAAAAATACAATGGTGTTTTAATATTAGAAGTTATGCCAATATAATTCATCACTTTAGTCAGATAAAAATCATATAATTATCTCAGTAGATCCTGGTTTGAGGGAATAACTGCTGTTCTGCCTAAAATCTGTAGGAGTAGACAGGATACTTTGGTGCATGTGCGAGTGTATGATAGATTTACTGATAGTTAAATGTGACATGTAACTAATATATATATATAATTTACATACACAACATAACTACAAATGTGTGTGCATTAGATTAAATGCCATTATACTTAGCAGTGAATGGTTAGATGATGTCCAAATGACAAAGTACATTTTTGTCAATTCTATGATTTCATAATTCTCTGAAATTCTGAGCTGATACAACTTATAGGAGAGAAAAATAAGAAAGATTTATTGTTAAAAAGTAAATTTGAAAGCATCACATGAGAGTAATGTGTTCAAAGCATTGAAGATTACTAACTGAAAATCAATCAGAAACAGAATGATCCAGTAATGGTTTTAATTTTATATCTATATATATATATCTTCATACAAAAAATTATAGGCAAAATTGCAACCAGATTCCTAAGGATAAACTGAACAGGAAATATATGTTATATATTTTATTTGAAAAAATGAGATAATAGTAGCCATAAAATCCTTCCATGCAGGGCTGGTGAGATAGCTCAGCGGCATAAGCGCCTGCCTGGCAAGCATGAGGTCCAGAGTTCAACTCCCGGAACCCACATACGAAAAAAGGGCTGGTGGTGATATCACACAGCAGCACGGGCGCGTGCTGGCGTGCAAGGTCCTGAGGTCAACCCCGGTACCCCCCCCAAAAAAAAAATCCTTCCATGAAAATACTCAGGAGAAACAGAAATAATTAAAAAACTAAACTTTGTTTTTATACAGAAGAAGAAATAGATAGATAAATGGACTAGAATTTGGTATTCCAGAAGTAGAACCAAACATTAATTTATGATAAAGTCATTAACTCCAGTCAGTGAGAAAAGAGGAATGATCTTACATCTCAAATTCACTCTGAGCTTGTCCGTATTGTTTCACATTATTTTTTCCTCAAAAAAAAATGCATATATTTGTCCCTCACGTCGTTAAAACATTGATGTCTTCTATTGTGCAGGGGCTGGGCAAATAGGAGAAAGGAGAGGGATGCGACTAATTGCAAGTTAGGGAGTGAGCCTCACAAATGAGAGGTCGGACAGCTGGGCAAAGAGGTTCTGTGATCCGTGGCTTCCAGTCTGGTTCCTTCAGTGTAACAGATATGTTCTAGAATCTGCTTGCTACAGGGGATGATTCTGATGAGAGAGGAGACCGGGCAGTAGACACCTGGCACAGTGTGACATTGAAAACCACAATGTGCACATTTATTTTCACTTCTAAAATTTCAAAGCTAATTATTTAAATATTTGGAAAAAATTTCTATCTCCCTGGGGATTATTTCTAGAAATAAGGGAACAGTGACTCAGAAAAATCGTTATTTTTGTTTTGAGGATGATTTCAGCCATTAAATTAAGTTACTCATATCCACATACTAAATTTTATATGAAATCTCATAATGAATGCTCATGTTAACTTATTCACTAATTGTGCAATAAAATGGCTGTAATAATTATCCAACTCACATTTTATTAATGCTTAATTAAAGATACAGCTTAAGCAATTGAGGCATATTGCAGTACTAGTGAACCAGAAAGTTTTAATAAACAATAAAATGACAAAAAATTACTAGGTAGAGTAGTTGTTTTATGGGTCTTTTAGCTGAGTTCATAAATAGATTACATTATTTTCAGATGTTTTGGGTTCTGCATTAACCTTTCTAAATGAATTTCTGCCATGGGTGTAGTATATTCATAAAAGTGGCTTTCATTGACAGCCTTAAAACAAGTATCAACATGCCCTTTGGGTTTTTCCATAAATTCAATTTTTAGATCTGATGTCAATAGTGGTTTAGAAATAAATTGAGAGAAAGATTGACAAAAAGTCACAAATTGAATAACCACAGGGACTTAGGTTTAGGGGCCTCAGGAGGCATTGTGACTTATTGAATTATGACCTTAAGCAGAATTAAACAGTACCTTCCTTTGTATTTGCCTGCCAATCAAAAACATGGCTCTGTAGTTCACACTACAGCTCAGGATGAAATGGTTGTCTTTAGCTGCACTGTGATTCTTCCCTTATTTTTAAACCACCATTAGGCCCATGCACTGTGTGGTGACAAAGAAGTAAAATATTAAGCTGATTATGTTGGCAATGGTATCAAAGTTTATTGTTCTAAGTTTATCCTGGTAATTGTATTATTTATTCTTTTTATTTTAGCTTGCAAAGCCAAGATTTTCTTTTAGAAAATAAATGGATCAAATAATGAACAAAAAAAGAAAATAAAATACTTTATCTAAAGAATTACAGATTAGGTTTGACTATGTTATTTTCATACAGAAAATTTTTATTTATAAAGTCATTGTCTCTGACCTGGAATATCAGGGCCTGAAAAAGCTTTTATCATCTATAAATTTTAGGAGGACCAAATCCTCTGCTGCAGTTGTTTTGGGGGTCTCCCCCTAAACCTTCCAGGAATGATGGGGAAATCAATTTATGCTAGAGGTTGTTTGCTCTAAGTTCTAAAGGGTGTGTTCTGCTCCATTCTGCTCCCGCTGACGAACACGAGGGAAGCATGCTAAAGGAACAGGGCAGTCCCCAGAGGGAAGGTATTTGGAAAAGTAAGGCACTTATGTCTTATTCTGCAACTCAATGCATTGATGATTTACAGTATTAATTTTGATTTGCATGAAGTATGACTTCTGAGACTGCAAATGAAAGATGATGGATGTTTTGCAACATTAGACATTGATTGAGTTGCATATGGCTGGCTCAGTATCCACAGTATGATCTTCGTAAAGACTTCTTGGCAGCTCTTTCACCTAATTAGCACAGCACTTCACAGTTTTATTCGCAGCTGTAATGTTCACTGTAAACTTCCTTCATTATCTCTTTATCCCCCTAGCTTTTTTTCCCTCCAAAGAGTAAATTCTGTTTACTGAACACCTAGGATTTGGTGGAAGAGGAGACACAGTGGAATGCCCTGGCACCCTCAGGAAACAAGATCGGTCTGTGATGAAAGCAGATCAAATACAGGTAGGCAAAAAAAAAAAAAAAACCTTTTGTTTTGTTTCATTTTGTATTTTTCATTCAATACAACAAGTTCTTCAGAGTTACCTGGTACTTTCTAGACATTTTTGTAAAAAGAAAATGAGTTGACAGGTTTATGTTCACCAAGAGAGGTGAACCTAGAAAGAGGTCTTGTATTTTCTGGATATTTCTAGAACTTGTCTGACCATCCAGAGTTTCCTCTGGATGTAAGTGGGTCATAGACTGGGAAGTTAGTGGGAAGTAAGTGGGTCATAGACAGAGGTACACTGTAGCAGTTTGCTTGTGTGTGTGTGTGTGTGTGAATAGTCCTGTACAACTGTACAACTTTATCACACGTATAGGTTCATGTATTATCACCATCATCTAGGTACCAAGTACTTCTACCACAAGGACTTTATGCAATCACATCCCCTTTCCCTGCATCCCCCAGATCAGATCCTGGCAACCACTAACCTGTTTGGTCATTTCAAAATTGTGTCTCAAAAATGTTCTAAATGGAATCATGTAGTATGTAACATTTAGGGATAGGATTTTTTTTTTTTTCACTCACTACTATTCAATAGGTAAGGGTCCAAGTTTTTGGCCTGGCTGCTTCTTTACAAGGGCTCCTGATGGATTCTGGTTATGGGTTGTGGCGTCTCTCCTGACATTTTCCCTGGGGTTCCCCATGTGTCTGGGAGAAGAACGGCCACATCTGGGCTGCGTTCTGTCCCTAGTTTGAAGACTGGTGATGATGGCTCTGGGTGGCTTTCTTACGTTAGCAGGGCAGACGTTACATGCCTGGCTGCTGTGTTGTTCCTCCTGTTTTGAAGTCCCAAAGCAAACTGCCTTCCCTTACCAGCTTGCAGACACTTGCTATGGTTATCTTTTGCTGCTGATAGGGTTTTTAGTCTCACTGAGAGTGGAAGAGCATTGAGAAATAAGTCTACACCATCTGGTCCACAGCAGAAGTCCCCCTGGTGGTTTGCGTTTTGTTATTTGTTCATTCACCCCCTCTACCCTCCATCAACACACAGTCTCCCTTTTGTGTATTATGAGTTCATACATTTATTATATGTTTATGATATTAAAAGGAAATTTGGATCCATTTTGGTTCATTCTTGGGCCTATAGCAGAACTTAAATATGTGTGTTACAATGCTTTTGCTATAAATATAAAATACCCAATTAAAACTGAATTAAGAAATGAAGGAAATATAAGAAACCTAGAGGGGTAGGGCATTAAAGACTTGTCTAATCCCAGGGATCCCACTCAGTACCTCAGAAAGTCTCTTGTTTTTTACTCATGGTGACAAGATGACCATTGCAACCCTGAGCCTTGTATCATCTATGACAAATAGCTGAGTTTGAGAGTCCCAAGTCCTTTCTTCTTGTCCTTGAAGGGCTAATTTCCTGAGACACCACAATAGATTGTGCCTTGTATCTAATTGGCTAGGGATGTGTCACACGAGTTTGCTGCCACTGGGAATTGAATTGCTCCAATTGCTTTGGAATAATTCACATTCACTTACTCTACGTTTTGGGAAGTATCCCACAAAGCACACGGTATATAATTTCCAAACCATGTCACAGTTTGATTTGGAAGAAAATCAGTAGTCCTCACTATGGTTAAGCCATACTAGATTAATTTCCTATGATACTTGTCTAATTTTTTCTGGGGGGGTACCGGGGGTCGACCTCAGGACCTCATGCGCCAGTAGGCGCCTGTGCCGCTGAGCGATATCACCGGCCCATTTTTGGTATGTGGGTTCCGGGAGTCGAACTCGGGCCCTCGTGCTTGCCAGGCGGGCACGTACACCGCCAAGCCATCTCACCGGCCCCTACCTGTCTAATTTTAATCACTAAGTATGAACAGAACTTTGAAATATGAACTGATAACTGGATGGAGATTAGTACCAAGCAAGATAGAATGCTAGGATAAACTGATTCAGCTATAGAGTTGGTCCCTGAGCTTCAAATTTATTCTTGTAAGAAAAAAACTGAGTTTTAAGCCTTATGGTCAATGTTTCAAGTTAAGCTTTCAATCACAACTGACAAGTCTATCACCAGGGTAGTAGGAAAGCCAGGAAGAGTAGAAACAGTGACCCAGTAGTCAAATAGGAAATCAGATTTCACACAAGTATGTTAGGCCATAAGTAGTGAGGAGAGGGAGCTGATACACTTAGTTTAATATAGACTGGTTATAAAACCAGGCAAGGCTAGGCTCTTGCACAGAGCTTCAGTGATCCTTGTGGGATGGAAAAATTAGAGGGTCCTATTGAAAAATCTGGACAGCAAGGAAGACTTGCTATCCTCAATTTGGTAACTTGGCAGTAGACTTTTCTGTTCTGGAAGATGTCTGTCATTCAGAAATATTTTATGTCATTATGTGAATTTTCTCAGAACACTGATACAAATCAGTGGCAGAAATTACTGAAACCTGGGTTCATTTGGCAGAGAACTTTATTATATTATTTAGAAAATAATTTCAGGATCTGGACTAGGGTACTGATGCTGGTATGGAAAATACAACTAATTAATTTGGTTGAGTTACTGAATAAACATTTATTAATGCTTATGTAATTAAAAAATACTACATGCCAGATTCTATTCTATGGTGGTAGAATAGTATGATAGTACTATGTACCGTCAGTGATGATATATGAAATGTTAATCATGCTCTCTGGGGAAATGCAGGGAAGGTAAGGAAAAGCCTCAGAGGAAATAATATTTGAACCGAACCTTGAAGAATGGGGAAGACTTTACTAAGTAGTGAAATGGAATGAACAAAGGCATGAACTTAAACTGAAATTTGGGGAAATGGTGAGAACTGTGCATGTAACAAGAACCCAGGGTGGATAGTGAGTGGATAGATGTGACTGTAGAATCATTTGGGGGAGACCTGAATGTGTTCTTCTAAGGAATATATACTTTCTCCTTCAGGTAATAGGAAAACGTCACCTGCATTTAAGTGTATAAACTCTGTGATTGGATGTGATTTTTAGGAAGGACACTCTGGCAGAATTTGGAAGATGGGTTGAAGATAGCCATGAGCCTGGGATTTCATTTAATAGGCATTTTCAGTAATCCAAATGAAAAATGCTGAGAGCCAGGATTAAGACACTGACGTTCAGAATGAAAAGGCAATTTCTGGGGGTTAAGAGATATTTTAGAAATAGAATTATTAATGAGACTTGATGATTGATTTGATATTCACAGTGATAAAGGAAATGGGGAATCAATTTTTACTCTGTGGTTTCTAGTTTGGGGAATTGAGTGGATAAAATTGTGGTTGGCTAATCAAGGGAAGTGTTCTCGAGAAGAAAATTGAAATAAGCTCTCTCACTGAAAATACTTCGGCGTAGGCAGAATGACTCAATCATATAAGACACATATTGATAGTGCATTAACTACTGGGATAAATTTTTTAGCAAATTAAACTTTTATTAAGGTATATGCATTTTCATGAGTCATAAGGGCTCAATGCAATGAACTTACACAAAGTGACATACTTGTGTAAATCATTACCCTGGTTAAGGAATGATTAGCACTTGATAATAAATCTCTTATGAGTCTAGCAATTTGCATACCTATCAGTCTTCAAACAAAAAAGGATAAAATCTTAAACAAAACTATGAAAACAGAAACATTTTGAGCCTATTACTTCATTACTTGGCCAATGAATGAGTTAGACTCCCAGTCTCCCAACCTCTGAGAGCTATATTTGACCTAGTTTGACTTAAAATGCAGCTTCTGATACATGTGCTGGGTGGTATCGCAAAGAGGAAAGTTGTTAATATTCAGACTGTTTGGTTCTGAGACCCCACAAAGACTCTGTAACTACTGGCAGGAAATGGCACCATATGTATTAAAGAGCTGAGGACAGAAGGAAAAAATTGGGGTTCTTGGGTAAATAGTGTTTTTTCAAAATAAATTGACTGTCCTTAGGGCAACACTCTGACTTACAGGGGTTGATTTTCTGCTTCTTACTTGGGCATGAATATACTTCATATTTACTGGCCATTTACTATGTGCTGGTATATAGTTCTATGCACTTTCTAGGCATTAAATAATTTAAGCTTTACTATTATTATCATCAGATGAAGCACCTGAAGCAAAAAGCTTCTGTGTAATTTGCCTGAAGTCACAGCTAGGATGTCATGGAGCTGGTCTCCAAACTTAGGTGCTTCGCTGTGTTTGCTATACTGATGCTAAAAAGTCTTTGCAGTAAGCCACAGTATGGGAAGCAGTGGCAATGTGTATAATTAGTGATGAGTAATGCTCCCAAGCAATCACTAATGCTTATGGCATAAGTGGCAAAGGTTCTGAAGGAATAATTAATCAAGAGGCAGTGTAATGGTATATAAACATATGAAGAATATTTAACCTCTACTTATTTATATATTTTATATTAATTTATTGAACACTTCCTACAAATCAGATAATGTGCTTGCTCAGAACTGTGCCTTTTAAAAGCCTTAGAGAAGCATGGCATCGCAGCAAATGATTACAGTGTAATGAAGGAGCTTATAATAAGGCTGATGGCAACTTGAAGCAGAAGATGGTGCTTCCTGCCTGGAAGCTGAGCGGCTTTCTATGGAGAAAACCTTTGACTTGCCTCTTCAAGGATAAACAGACATTTGCCAGACAAGATGGGGAAGGACTTTCTCAGAATATCAAGCACACAGCGATGAAGTAGCCTGGCTGGAGGGGCAAAACAAAAGGCTGGACAGGCAGGCAAAAGCTACATGAAAAGGGTCTTATAAATCAGGCTAACATCTGATTTTCCTTTGTCCAATAATAACTTTCAAACTTTTTGGACTCAGAAAATAAAAAATTCTAAACAAACTATTAAACAACTATTTGTAATTACATCAAGATTTTCCCATTAATAAAGTCTCTTATTTTATTTTTATTTTATTTAATTAATTAATTTATTTTTGTGTGGGTACCGGGAGTCCAACTCAGGATCTCGTGCTTGCCAGCAGGCGCTTGTGCCACTGAGTGATATCACCGACCCTTTTTTTCCTTTATGTGTGTACCGGGAGTCGAACTCAGGACCTTGCGCTTGCCAGGCAGGTGCTTATGCCGCTGAGCTATCTCACCGGCCCCATTTTATTTTTTTGATTGATTCTCACTATGTAGTTCAGGCTGGTCTTGAACTCACTATGTAGCCCAGGCTGAGCTTGAACTCAAGCATGACAATTCTCCTGCCTCAGCCTCTTGAGCGCTGGGATTGCAGGTGTGCACCACCATGCCTGGCCCCATTAATAAAGTCTTGTCTCTCATTTTTCTTCTTCCTTGCCTTCTCTTTTTCCATCTTTTCTGTATTTTATGAAAAAGAAACAAACAAACAAAAAAAACCAAACCACTGTTTGATACCTACTAAGTTGAAGTAAACCCAACAATCATTTACTTCCTGCAGTGAAGGAAATGACTTGTTATGTTTAGAAAAATCACTGGACATCAGAGTAAGGATTAAAGCAAAATGATCATGGTAGCCAGACCTCAAACATATGCTTTGAGAGAGGAAAGATCTGGAGTATGGAAAAGTTTATAATTCACATACTTAAATATTAAAATTTGTGCAAATGTAATAAATTCCTTCTGAGCTTCAGAGTACTCCTTCCTGAAAAGTATCAAAATGCCCCATCTTTTGCATGTTAAATTTCCTTCTTTCTAGGTTTTCTGATTAAATGATCCTATTCAAAGAAATTTTTTCTTTTATGACTTAATGACAAGCTTTTAATTTTTCTATAAGTACTTTAAAAGAATTTCTATCTAGTAGGTTATGTACAAAATCCATTAGGGAATTATTTGAATAAAATCTTTGACCCCTATAAAATTTTACAGGGGAAAAATATATATAAAACTTTGACTTTAATATATTCTGAAAAAGGGTTCAGATAGTTTAAGGAAGGAGTGGTTTTGCTCCTTAATGAGACGGATTGCTGCTTGGAAGCAGCTACTGTTGGGCTGTTAACACTGGGGTGGTGAATCCCATGGGTTACTTTCATCTCTCAAAGCAAAACAAAAAACCCACACCCATTTGGCATGCATGTCACATTCCCTCCATCCCGCAACTGGTGATCTACTTTCTGTCTAAATGGTTTACCTATTTTGGACATTGTGTCTTATATATAGTGGCTTATATAACCTGTGGCATTTTGTGTTGGCTTCTTTCACTTAGTACAGAGTTTTTAAGGTTCATCTATGTTGTGGCACATGCCAGTACTTCATTACTTTTCATGGTTGAATAGTATTCCATGTATGAATATACCACATTTTGTTTACCATTTATCCACTGCTGGATATTTCAGTTGTTTCTACCTTGACAGTGGTTAGTAATGCTGCTATGAACATTACTGTTTAAGTATTTTTGTGGACATGTGTTTCTAACTCTCTTGGGCATTCACGTAGGAGTAGAATTGCTGGAATCAAATGGAAATTCTGTTCAATTTTTTGAGGAACCTTCCAACCTCTTCTTTATGATGGTGGTATCATTCTATATTCCTGTTTTAGTTACTTTTCTCACGGCTGAGACAAAATATCGGACACCCAAAGTTAAAGGAGGAAAGGTTTATCTGGCTCCCAGTTTGTAGGGGTTTCAGTCCATAGTCGGCTGGCTCCAAGGCAGGGTGGCATCGCAGAGGAGAAACAGTCCATTGCTAGCAGAAGACAGGAAGGCAGCAAAGTATTGAAGAAGCTGCAAGTGACAAGCAACAGGTGACTTTCTTTCTGTCCCTTATATCTTATCCAGGTTACTCACTCTTAGGTGGGTAGCTTCCAAATCCAGGGTGGGGCACCCCCAATCCTGGCATCTCACCATGGGCCGATCCCAGCATCACACACCCTCCATTCAGCCCCCTCTGAAAAGCCCCACCTATGGCCTCATGAGGCTTTGGGAGGACATCCAGACACAAGCCATAACCATTCCCACCATGAGGTTTTCCAGTTTCTCCATATCTTGGCACTTTTAAAAAATTATAGAATTTCATTGCCTTTTATAATTCATTAATTTTAACCCTGTATTCACATTTCAGTCTCCTTATACATTGGTCTCACTTTTCTCCATTTTCCATCATGCCAGCCCCATGAGGGTATTTGTGTTAAAAGCTACATTAACTATTCTTTTTATTAGTGAGGAAAACCATTGCAAACTTTTCCATATGCCAATGGTAAGTAACTGGGTGTAATATTTACCTGTTACTACATAACAAACCAACCTCAAACATAGAAACTTAAGATTTTAACTATTTATCTACAGTTTCTGTGGGTCAGGAATTCATATCTAGCTTAGATGTGTGTTTTTAATCACAGGAAACTCTCTCCAGACCAATTAAGATTGAGCAGGAACTTTGATCTCCACCCAGACTTTGCTGGGGCAGGATGCTGCCCAGCTCACTTGTGAGATCCTTAGCAGGTTCCATTTCTTGCAGCAGCTGGACTGAGAGCCTCTGTTTGTTAGTGGTTGTTGCTAAAGTTTCCTTTACTCCTCGCCATGTGGACTTCTCCATGGGACAGTTCACAATATGGCAGCTGGCTCAACAGAGTTAGCAAGAGAAAAAAGAGCAAAGAAGACAGAACAATGATCTCTTAAAAGTCTAATCACTGAAATAACATCCCATCATGTTTGCCATATTCCTTTCACTAGGAGGGAGACGCTTGTGCCCACCCTCAAGGGAAAGGGATCATGCAATGGCATGAATACTAGGAGGTAGGGATCAGTGGGGACCAGCTCCGAGGCTGCCTACTACAATACTTTTAGAGAAAGGGGCAATAATTTCAGGGAAAGAGAGCTAAAAAAAAGGCATATTTTTATAAACCCTAGCACTTTTGCCTAAGTTTTTGGCATTTGTTTAAATGCCATTAGGATATTTCTTGCAGAACATAAATGTTTTTCAAGGTTTTGAGTTACATGTCAATTAAGAACAGTTTAGCAGAAAGATAAAAATAAATTTTAGGTAAATCAGGAGATCTGTGTCCAAGCCTGAGGTCTAATATTAACAAAAATTCACAATTTGTCTGTGCAAAATCCCTTAAACTTTGCACTTCATTATCTGAATAATAAAAGGGGACTTCCTATCAGAAGCTCTCAAGCTTTTTTGACTGCAACCCAAAATCATTTTCCATGGAGACCAGCCTACTACATAAATATATGGAACCAGTTTACAGATTACCTGAAAGAAAAATCTGAAAGAACATAATTCACTCTTACAAATTAAAAAGCTCTCTGGTGTTTTCCTTGTCATTCTATTCTACATTATCAAAATGCTTTATTCTATTTAATAAAAATAAGTTGACCCAGATAAGTTTCTTCATTACCTTTTAATGGATTCCAATCCTCAGTTTGAAGGCACTGTGATTTCTACAGCTACTTCCAAAACTGTAAGACTGCATCTGCAAAACTGCATTTGCTTTATCCATGAAGATTGTTGAAAAGAGAAAGGTGTACATTTCTCCTTTACCTTAAGCACCAAGTGGGCAGGTTAAGGGTTTGTCAGCAAGCTCTCTGTCTCTCTGCTACTACCGACATGTATATACCTGACTTTGGTAAAGCGGTTCTGGATAATTGTTTTAGAAAGATAATGACTACATGGGACACATAGCCTTTGGCTTTGCCTTGGGCTATCAACTTTCCCAAAAGTTCTTAATCCTCAAAAATGACCCTTCTTTCCTAGTCTACTAGGTTCAAGGGGTTATTGATTCTGTCACATATGTGTTGTGCTTTGTTCTCTGCTGCATTATCATTTTTACACACCTCCCTGTGGACATGTAATGTGCAATGCTCCACATTCGTGAGAAATGCCCACTGAGAAGAAATGTCTGTAGAATGAGATTTTATTTTATTACCATTGAGCACCTGTTAAATGTTTGAGAATACACAACACATGCATGAATTCCTTCTAAAATTTTCTCCAAAGTACACCTAATGCAAGAGTAGTATAAAACCTGTGACAAGTTGCTGAAAGAGTCAAATTTCTTTCAAGTTTTCTGTTTTAGCTTGGATATTCATGCAAATTTTGAACTCCATGATATGTGCTTCTTTTAATAGCTAATCAGTGTTCTGCATTATTTATGAGTAAAATCATTTTAACTTTCTTCACTCCCCAATCTTAGAATAAAATTTACGTTCCAGGAGACTGCATCATGATTTTCCCTAGCTAAAAGCAACGTAGTCTTAGAGATTTTGAGAAGCATGACACATACTTCATATAATCAACCCATTAAATACATTTGATTGTTTGGATGTAGGAGATGAAGGATAAGAACCTTCAGAAATTTATATAATTGATAGGAAGCAGCATTGGAAGCAAAAACTAAGTTGTGCTTCCCCTGCCCTTATTTGCCTTTCCATGTTGTAATGCCTTTATTCCTTCATAAAATGAAGAAGAGCACAGAAAATACAAACTTCGCTGTGGCTATTTCAAGGGTTCTATAGATTTCCAGTGTAAGAACTCTGCCTCCTGGAAGAGAAGATATAGTAATGAAGGAATTAAGACAACTTTTGGTACCGGTGAGATGGCTCAGTGGCGTAAGCGCCTGCCTTGCAAGCGCGAGGGCCCGAGTTCGACTCCCGGATCCCACATACGAAAAAGGGGCCGGTGATATCGCTCAGCGGCACGGGTGCCTGTTGGCGCGCGAGGTCCTGAGGTCGACCCCCCGGTACCCACAAAAAAAAAAAAAAAAAAAAAAAAAGACAACTTTTGGTAAGGAAGGAAATAGTGTGCCCAAAGAACACAGGTTTCAGAAGTAAGGTTCAAACGAAGTCTAGAAGACTATTATTCGGAATATCTGAGTTCATGTTCAACATGATTAATATCCACCAATTGTGTTGCGGGAGCTGGGTTGCTAGGAACAGGGTTCAGATTCAGATGATTACAGGCAGGGACCACAGAGTTTCTCTTTACCAATCTTCCGTTCCCAAGTTGAGGTTTCTGATTTGCCCTAAACTGAATTGTCTATAGAACCAGAATGCATAAGGAGGCTTACAAACAGGGAGAAGGGAAGGCAGGGAGAGAGAGAGGATGCATCAAAAGAAATCCTGACTCTCCCGCTTCTTTCAGCTGCTTGCGGCCTTCTCAGTTATTGCCTGGGGCAAAGGCCTGCTACAGAAAGAAACAGTGCTGAAAATGAACAGGACAGCAGAAGGAATGGGTCCATGTGTTTTAAAGCATGAAAAACTGTTATTTATTGTGATACAATGTTGAAATGTAAGTTAAAATGAACACCTTCTAGGTCCCCTTATAATGCTAAAACTCACACATCTCTATGTAGTCTAGGATTATTTTAATAAAACATTTGTCAATGTACTGGGTAAACTTTGTCCTCTATAAACATCTTATATCCATAAAGTTATCAAAACTGGATTTATTTACTTATTATCTGCAAAATAATTATTGGTCTTAATTTCCTGACGCCCAAATAATTATTTCCATATATTATTTGTCCTATCACTCACAAAAAAACAGGATGCTTTACTTTCTAAACATAGGTCACCTTTCGTACTCTTTCCCACACACATCTTCCAAACAAGGAAGATGCAAATATCACATCTCATTGTTCCTTCCTCATCCATTGTCTTCAGTATGTAACTTTTGTCTGTGTTATAACAAAATGGCTGCTGTACTGACACTATCAGATAAAACTGACTCAACTGCTAGTTTTTCAACCTTTTGCTGATTGTGGACATGATGGCTGGCAGAATGGCAGCCACTTTGCTAGCATGCAGAGGAAAACCACACACAGAGGACAGTGAGACCACGGTCCTTGACAACAGCATAGACCCACTGTACCAGCCCCACCTGGTACTAATTAACCCCAGATTTCTTGTTACATTTGCTATATAACTATCAATACCAAAGTTTTTCTAGTTAAAGTTACCCCATGTGCTTTTCATTATTCACATATCTGCCCCCTCTATATAGCGTTAACCATTCTTGTGTTGTGATAACCATTTGTTGCTTTATGGTGTTTTTTTTTTGTGTGTGGGTACCGGGGGGTCGACCTCAGGACCTCGCGCGCCAACAGACACCCGCGCCACTGAGCGATATCACCAGCCCCTTTTTTCATATGTGGGTTCCGGGAGTCGAACTCGGGCCCTTGCGCTTGCAAGGCAGGCGCTTACGCCGCTGAGCCATCTCACCGGCCCTGCTTTATGGTTTTAAAATGCACATACATATCTTTACAATTTTTATAGTTTAGTTTTGTTCTTTTCTTTTTGAACCTCACAAATTACAAATTTATTTTTCTGAGACTTGCATCATTTTCTTAACACTATTTGTGAGTTGAGACATGTAAGCAAACACATCATTCCCCATAAATATAGGATGTGCCCAGAGTTTATTTCTTAATGCTGAGTAGTACTGTATGTAGCATGCAGTTTCATTTATTTCTACTTCTGTGCAATAGTTCCTGTAACGTGGAGCTGCAGTGCATTTGTTTTCACCGCTATTCAGAATCCCATGTAGTGTGCAGCTGTTTTTCATTTGTTGCCATTTCTGTACAGGATTCCATGTGTGTGTTCATTCAACAATTCTTTCCAGGTTATTTACCGGTTTAGAACTACTGTGAATGATGCCACTAAAATGATTGTATCTTTAGTGTTTCATGTGCAAAAGCTCCTCTAGGGCACATAGTTAGAAGCGTAATTTTTGGGTCATAGGGATATCTATTTCTAATTTTACTGGAAAGTGCCACACTGTCTTTTCAAGTGGCTAATGATTTAAACTTTTCCCTATGTTATGTGAAAATTTGCCTTTTTTCACATTAATATTTAGGGCCTTTCTGTAATGAGTATACACTATATTTAATCTCAGAAGAGATGTTTTACTAATCTTCAGGAAAATCCCTCATTACAGAAAAAATAAACAATAATACATGGTCATTTAAGTATATATACAGAATCCACTTTTAATCCTTTGGAAATGATGTGATTGAATTTTAATGATATATAAAAAGATATATATAGATGATATCTAGATATGATATATAAAAGATATGATACATAAAAGATATCTAGATATGATATAAAAGATATGATATAGAAGATACCTGATATATAAAAGATATATATAAAAGATATCTATATTTAAGATATGGATATGGCTGTCTACAAATCAAACCAAGAACAAATTATCCCCCATTCGCACATGAAATGACTGCTTTATATACCTGATGTGATGTTAACATGAAGTTTGGAATAATTACCAGGAACTGTCAGATGAATATATAAAACAAGGAGAAAGATGCAGTTACATTATCTGATTAGGGGGACAGTAAAGAAATTTAGTTTGCATTTTGTGTTTCTGTAATAAAACTGTAGACAACTGTGGAGAATTCTTATTGTGAGATAAACGGCTGTGATTTTTATGGAGTGTTGGTATTTAAACAGAAGTATAAGCTATCACAGGGCTTGGGAAAATAAAGGTCTTGTTCTCTCTGGACACTGCCAACTCCTTCTGCAGCAACTCCTTCTGTTTGTTTCTGAAATGTGGGCTGCTTACCTATGCTCTGGTGAACTGCTGGCCCCATAGAGGTCCTGAGAGTCCATATAGCAGCAAAAACAATTTGCTTCCAACAGGCATGGTACAATGAGGAGGAACAATATTTTGCCTGGGAAAATATCTCCTTATCCTGTGGTCAAAGCCACATAACAAGTACATTGGTTTAGATATGCTTACTTATAGTATAAAGTGAAAATTTGGTTGTTCTCTTACTGCATTCGAAGATTTTAAACTTGTTTTACATACATCTATCCTGTAGAGTAGCAGCCTACTTTAAAAAAAAAATCATATCCTATCAGTTACATTTTCATAAAAAGTCTTCAGTAAATAAATGTATAATTATACATATGCATATGTGTATGTTCATACATTATTTGCTTACATAGAGTATTGAACTAATATAATTAAGTAGTACAAAACATACATTCAATAGTAATTTCAGAACACTTAACTCAAGGAAACTAACAGTTTTAAACTGTTTTTGTTTTTACTGTAGAATGCTCTTGTATTAGCAAAAATCTGTTAAAACTAGAGCAATTTAGTTGAGCATAATTTTTTAAACAAAAGCAATATCTGTCTGGCACTGCACAATGGAGCAACTTAAGGTCTGGTTCTAGGTGCGATTTGTTCTCTACTAAATTTTAAGTCTGTAAAATACATTTCACGAGTGTACATAGATCTAAATGGTTTTGTCTACCAAATAATAAAACATATTTTTCAATCTCATCCCCATTTTCACAAAGCATTTATTGAGCATAGGGTGAATAAATGTCCATTTTCCCTAACATTACGGCTAGAATTTGCTACATTTTAAGCCAATGGATTCATTCTCTACTGAAGTGCTTCTGGAAGCTTTTAAAACAGGTTAGAAAAGCCATTTCCAAGTTTATAAAGTGTGAAAACATGAACTTTTTTCCGATGTGAATTATTTGTATCACTTTAAATGGAAAAAATCCTATAAGGATGGAAATATTTTTAAATATCAATTTTGAAATTATTATTTTCATAGCATGAGTTTCTTTTGAATAAAAGCAGATACTTTGCAACTCATTGTTAAATATCATCTTTACCTTAAAGTTGCAGACTAGCTATTTCTCCAATGCCAAAGTAACCTTAAAAAAATATATGGGGAGGGGCCGGTGAGATGGCTTAGCGGCGTAAGCGCTTGCCTTGCAAACGCAAGGGCCCAAGTTCGACTCCCAGAACCCACATATGAAAAAGGGACCGGTGATATCGCTCAGCGGCACGGGTGCCCGTTGGCACACAAGGTCCTGAGGTCGACCCCCCCGGTACCCACACACACACACACACACAAAATATATATATATGGGGAACACAATGCAGTTAACTACTTTTCATCAGATTAAAAGTATGTAAAATTGACATTTACCTTTTATAATAGAAAATATCCAACTCATCTTTTAAGAACTCTTTCAAGTTCTTTTCTCTTAGATAGCCAGTGAACCCATCTTTAGAAGATTTGAATGTTCCTTCCTCATTCTACTAAATATTGTAAGCATTTCTCCATTTTATAAAATTCCTTTAGCCACCACCTAAAGTAAGGGCCCCATTCCTGCCCATCACACATCATTTATATTGTACAATGTATATCTGGAGTTGTACGGTAGATGCCTTACTTGACATCTTGTAGCAGTTTATTAATTTTATTTGGTTCTGGCTTCAAATCTTTGCCACAATAGTTTATCTATAAATGATGCAGTGCATGAATTTCACAAGTGAGGCAAGTCCAGGCTGTGAATGTAGATTTCCTCCTCTATTCCAGTTACAGGCATATATTCTATTACTGGTTATATTTAAATAGAGCAAGTATCTTTAGTGGCTACAAAAAGAATAGTTCTTTGTAGACTGTCTTGCTGAAACAGCAAATAGAAACAAATACCATAAGCTGAAACATAACATAATCCATAGTTTCATCCAAAAGAATAAATCTATCACAATATATAATTTGTGCTTTATTTTCTTCAGTCTCTGGCAGTGTTTTCTAACTTCCAGCAGTATTTATAGAAAACGAAATGGTTTTAGACTGTGTCTCTGTTTTTTTCGGTACACAGTTTCAGTCCATTTTTACTATTGTAAGAAGGAGACTTTCCTCGTTGGTACGTAGCGCTTGACTTTCACAACGAAGTAAAGGAACCTTAAAAGACTTCCAAACATTTGCCATATGGTTTAATAGAGAAATTTGATAAAGTACTACAGAGAGTAGGACATGATTTAAATATCTCTTAAAATCATCATGCTCTGTCTTTATGTGCTGTATGTTCACTTGTTTTATGTCTTTCTAATGTGATGGCTTTATGCCGTCATTGCTATCTTAAAACAGAGAATGCACTTAGAGTGAGATTAATTTATTATCGAATATATACTCACACCTGTTCCAAATAGTCTTCTTGATTATTTTGAATTATCAGATGGTTATTGCTTCTAAGAGGTACTGTGGTAAATGGATATCTGTATAAGGTGTGGGACATAGCAGCTCTGTCATTTTATTATTTTCTTGAGCCTGAAAGACTAGGATTAACTGCTATCTGTAGCTCCTTTGCTAACTTTTTTTTTTTTTTTTTTTTTAAGGAACCTGCCTATTTTGTCACGGTTAGCTTCCTTTAGTGTCATCAAAACTAAATTATAAAATTATAAATACACTTTACTGAGTTCAAACAAACTGCTGTTCCTTGCAATACAGTCAGAGATGGTAAAAACATTACTGTTAACCCTTTTGGCTTAAAATATTTCTACATTTACTTTGTTTTTTCTTTAACAACTATATAATCAGTGTGTAATTCACATTCAGTAGAAAATGAGGAAGTATTTGCTTTACCTAATCTGTAGATTATTTTCAGAATCTTGAACATGTAGTGCTACTCTCCTAGTAAATTTTTTTTTTTTTATGTGGGTACCGGGAGTCGAACTTAGGACCTTGCGCTTGCCAGCAGGCGCTTATGCCACTGAACTATCTCACCGGCTCTCCTAGTACATTTTTACCTTAAAATTTATTTCTTTTTTTTTTTTTTGTGGGTACCGGGGGTCGACCTCAGGATCTCATGCGCCAGCAGGCGCCCGTGCCGCTGAGCGATATCACCGGCCCGTTCTTCGTATGTGGGTTCCGGGAGTCAAACTTGGGCCCTTGCGCTTGCCAGGCAGGCGTTTATGCCGCTGAGCCATCTCACCAGCCCTAAAATTTCTTAAAGAATTTAGAGACATAACCCTTCTAGTCTTAGAATTTTTATGATTGATGATATGTGTGCTTTTCTATTTTTAAAGACACTTTTCATGATTATATAGTTAATGCTTGCCCAGAATAGAAAATTCTGAACACGAAGAGAGTAAAGTAGGAAATTGAAAAGGTTTATGAACTGACCACATGAAGAGACTCTCTGTGATGATTTTGTGAATAAACTTCTAGAGCTAATGCTATTGACTATATACAACAAGTATACATGTTAATATATATTTACAGATATTTATAATATGCCTAAATATATATATTTAAATAGGAATCATACTGTACCTGACCTTTTGTAACTTTTTCCTTTCTTAAAATATGGGACACATTTGGTAATAAGATTTTCTGTAGGAAGAATAAACTAATTTTCTTGCCATGAGTTTGTCTCCACTTATATAATTTTTAAGAAGTGGTGCATAGCCTTGCTATCATATATGAGTCCAACTCAAGTCACTGGACTATGTAAAAGTCTAACTTAATTTTGTTGGTAGGCCTTAAATTAGTCATGAAAGGACATGTCATGACAAATTATGATTTATTTACATGAAACAAAAGAGAAATCTTTTAATAGTCTTACAATATGAGGCTAGATTTAATAGATTTTTACAATATGAGGCTACCCATTCATGATTATAAGAGGTCTTGGAACCCAGTAAAATATACATTTTTGATTTGGATAATGTGGGTGATATTTTATTGATGTTTTAGGGCAATTGGGCTGTGGTTCATTCCTCATTCGGCTTCTTCAAAAAAGTATTAGAGTTATTTTCTGTAGTCATTGCAAAAAAAAAAAAATCTTGGAGTGACAAAACAAAGCATTAGATCCTTTAGTAAGTGACAAGCACAAGTAGCAATCTAAAGAAAAAGTGTTTACTGATATGTAAAATGACAAGAAATGAACTAATTGCCATAGTGCTAGAGCAGGTATAGTGGTTGGTAAATTGATGTCAGGCTACTCAAAAGATTTAATTTTTAGACTGAAAAACATACATCCATTATTCATGCAAAACATCTCTATTTCCAAGCCCAACTTGTTTATAAAAAGACTAGAGACGTATGGTTTGATGAGGAAAAGTCTTACTATAAGAATTTAGTTAAAAGAGGATATAATTAGGAAACAGCAGTTTAAAGTTGTCTAAGTCACCTTTCTCATTGCTGAGACAAAATATCTGACAGCCACAACTTGAAGGAGGAAGGCCTTCTTTTCACTTACAGTTTCAAAACTTTCAGTTCATGGTTGGAAGGCTCAAACTCGGAAGCGGCATAGTGGAAGGGTTTCCTGCGAAGGAAAGCTGGTCACGTCATGGCGGCTGGGAAGAAGAGAGGCCATGAGGGCTGCAGCTGGGGCTACCAAAGTTGTTTGGAGCTCACACCTCACCACAACTTGCCTGGGCTGCTGGACATGAAACTACAAGTTTGCCTACCTGGGTTTCAGTCTTGCTTTGGTCTCACTCCTTTCTATCCCCCTATTTATTCCTTTTGAAATAGGAATGTTTACTGTGTGCCACTGTATATCAGCAACGTTTAACTTTCTCTTTTATTTTTGTAAGGATTCACAGCAAAGAGTGTGACTTGAGTCTCAAAGGCTTTGGACATGGACTTTCCAACAATGCTGGAACTTTTAAAATTATGATGCCTCTTAGAGAAGAACTAAATATATTCTGCATAAAGAACTGAATGTGAGTCCTAAGAGGGAAAGGGACAGAATGTTATCATTTAGAATCAGAATTTCATGATAATTTCATGGTACTGACAAAAATAGACCTGAGGATCAGAGGGACAGATTAGAAGATGAAGATACAACTCCAAACACACTCAGCCACTTTATCTTTGACAAAGAGGCCAAACATGTTCACTGGAAGAAAGATAGCTTCTTTAATAAATGGTGCTGGAAAAACTGGCTTTCCACATGTCAAAGACTAAAACTAGACCCATGTCTATCACCATGCACTAAACTAAAATGAAAATGGATCACATATCTAAATATAAAAACAGAAACACTAAATCTACTGGAAGAGAAAGTAGGTACAAATTTTGAAAACGTAGGAGTAGGCAGAGAGTTCATGAATGAAACACAAACGGCATGGGAAGTACTTCAAAGAATCAACAGCTGGGATCTTATCTTATTAAATAGTTTTTGCACATCAAAAATCTCCAATGGAGTGAAAAGACAACCCACAGAATGAGAAAAAATTTTAGCCAACTTTCCCTCAGACAAAGAACTTCTATCTACAACACATAAAGAATTGAAAAAGTATGGCCCCCCAAATTCAAAGACCCAGTCCAAAAATGGGCATGTGAGATGAAGAAGCACTTTTCAGATGAAGAAATACAAATGACAAAGTAATATATGAAAAAATGTTCAACATCATTGGTCATTCAAGAAATGCAAATTAAAACAACACTGAGATTCCATCTCACCCCAGAAAGAATGGCTATCATCAAGAAATCCACCAATAACCAATACTGGCAGTGCTGTGGGGAAAAAGGTACATTTCTCCACTGTTGGTAGGAGTGCAGACTGGTGCAACTACTGTGGAAATCAGTATGGAGATTCCTCAAAAAACTAGGATTAGAGGTCCCATTCAACCCAGCTATTCCCCTTCTAGGTATTTTCCCAGAAGAATTAAAAGCATCATACCACAGCGATATATGTGCACCCATGTTTATAGCAGCACAATTTGTAATAGCTAAATTTTGGAAACAACTCAGATGCCCATCAACTGAGGAATGGATAAAAAAGATGTGGTATTTTTATACAATGGAATACTACTCATCCATAAAGCAGGATTAACTCGAGACTTTTATAGGTAAATGGATGCAACTCTAGACCATACTCATAAGTGAAATAAATGAGACTCACATGTGTGAACACTATATTGTCTCACTGGTGTGAGGAACTGAAACAGTAAATAAGATCCAAAATGCACAATAGATATTGTGAAATGGGAAGAAATTTTTCAAAATGGAAAAAGGAACTAGGATGGGGAAGGGGAAATGAAGGAAGGGAAAAGGAAAAAAATGAAATACAAGACACTTATACTACTAGTTTATCTCAGTGCATTGAAAAGAAAGGTTTGTGCTAATATCGTTTGAAGAATTTTTAAGCCCATATCTTGTATGCTGAGAAACTACTTTAAAGATAACAATACTCAATGTATTAACTATTGTTATTCTCCTATTATTTTGTTATGAATTTTTGTTTTACTTTTTTTCCATTAAAGAAAAAATAATCAGAATTTCCCCCAGAAATCTATGTGTTCAGAGGTGTAGCTTTTGGAAGGTGATTGGATCATGGGGGCGCTATATTCATCAGTGGATTAAATTCATAACTCAATGTGCTGTTAGGAGGTAGAGACAGGTTGGAAGAGGCAAGTCACTTGGAGCATGACCTGGAAGGGTATATTTCTTCCTCAGCTTCTTTTTTTTTACTCTCTGCTTCTTGGCCGCCATGACATAAGCAGCTTTTCTCCATCAGACCCTTCCACCATGTCTTCCTCCTTGGAGCCATCTGACTGTTGGCTTCAAATGTGAGTGAAAATAAAGTTTCTTCCTTTAAGTTTTGGGAGTCGGGTATTATGTCCTAGCACTGAGGAAGTAACTAAGACAAAAGATAATTCTTTCTGTAACTTGACTTTTTTTGTTTTGTTTTGTTTTACAATTAGTTGCTATGGAAAACTTTTTTTTCCTGCAAAATAAAAATCCTAATATTTTCCAATGACAAATATAGACAGGTACTAAAAATTAGTAATTTTTAAAATATTTGATAAGTACAGAGTGCCCTTTAATTGGAATGATATGCTTTATGTTTCAAATATATAATTTTTAATGACATGGCATGAAACACCTGTATTCTCTTTCATCACATTCATTTGAGAACAGAAGTAAAGAATGACATGCTTGGAGAATTAGAACAGTGCTAAGTTTATGTTACCTTATATTGTGACTCAGAGAGAAGTAAAGAGAACTAATTTTCGGAGAATTTGAAACACATCACCTTATAGTGTGACTCAGTATGTTAAGGAACCCAAAATAATCCAAGGAAATAAAAATTGTTCCCAATTTCTGGTTGATTTTTCTTGCTGTCACAAATTGTCACTTCAAACCATCCAAGAATGTTTAGCTGTTTAACATTGAGGCACAGATGGAAAGCATCATAAAACTATTACTTTAAACATTTATATCTGATGCCAGCGTCCTTCCTTCCATAAAAACATATTGTGTGCAGTCAATGACCACTTAAATGACTGCCTTTGCTTTCTTAACACTTGCTAGAAAAAACATTTAATGAAACTAGAAATATGAAGACATCTGAACTGCTAAGGAAGTATCTTTGCCTTTTTTATGGTGCTGTAAATAAGTACCAAAGCTCTGTATAAAAACAGAGGTTAATTTAGCTTATAGTTTTGGAGATTCAAAAGTATGGTGCTGGAATCTGCTAGGTTCCGGTAAGGGATTGATGACAGATGATACTGTGAGAGAGTGAGAGAGCATATGGGAGAGATCACATGGTGAGACAGGAAGCAAGGGACCAAGGAGGAGCCAGCTGTTCATTTTATAAAAAAAACACTGTCCTGGGAACCAACCCACTTCTCAGGACCAGCATCAATCCATTCCAAGGGCAATGCCTTCAATGACCTAACTACCTTCCAATAGGCCTCTCTTCTTGAAGGTTCCACTGCAGCAACACTGCCACACTAGGCACCAAAGGTAATGGTTTAGCTTAATGGTCAACTTGATTGGTTGAGAACCATCTCAGTGATTAGCAAAGCACACTTCTAGTCATGTCTGGGTGGGTCATAGAGGCATGGCCTTGAGGTTTAAGTCTGGTTCCTGGTAACCTTCCTCTCTGGTTCCCTCTATTCTGTTTTCCAGCTACTAAGAAGTAGACAACTTTGCTCCACCACACCCTTCTACCATGATGTTCCTGCACTGGGGCCAGATGTCCATGGACTGAAACCAGGAGCAAAAATAAACCCTTCCTTCTTTAAATTGTGAATGTCAAGTATTTTGTCCCAGCAATGAAAAGCTGACTACAAAGGTACTAAGCTTCCAGCATATTAACTTATAAGGGACAAACCACACCCAAACCACAGCAGGAAGTGAAGTTTGTTGGGATGATGGAGAAGAGAAATGATATTTTAAACTCCTCCTTGAAGGTGAATTCTACATAAAACATAGCTCTTTTTTTTTCTTCTATTTTTTAAACTCAATAAGGACTGACATCTTCTTCTTCTACCCCAACAAAAATTCAAGACCAGTATGTGGGTCCCCTAATGAAACTCTTCAACCTAGAAGGACTTCTACTAAGAGCAACATCTTTAATGCATTTCCTCTGAATTTCTCTTTACAGCAATAAGACTTTCATAGCAATAAAATGTATTCAATATTAAATTAAGAAGGGACAGTCTGATAGTCACTTCTACCGCCCTTTGCCTCTCTGTTATTTAAATATTTATGATATTTGACATGACTTACCAAGATGATTAAAATCATTGCCTATATTGGTGGAGTCCACATGCCTGAAATACATATATGACAAAGATGGAGAAAGTTTTATTTCTCAGATGCCTTGCAACATGAGTGTAGATATTACTGGAATGAGTGTTTTAATGAGCAGCTTGAGCCCAGTGAACATATAAGTTACAACAGACAATAACTAAACTCCTTTCTGAGAGGCAGTCACTGCTAACATTAGGTTTTCATGCAAGTTTGAGCGATGCTTAATGGCTTGTGATAATCTGTAGAATACCGAGCTCTGGATCAGGAAAGATGATAAAAATATTTGCCTTGTTGAAAACAAAAGTGGGGATAACTACGGAAAAGGGTATGTTGATGTTAAGAAATTTTGTTCTGTTTTGTAAATGATGTAGAATGCTCCTTGTTCTCTTCAATTTAAATTAGGGCACTGTTTACATTGCTCCCTATTACTTTTGGTGTAATTCTGGGGCTCATGAAGAACTTTGGAGTCCTGTGTATCTATCAGTGAGCAAGAAAGAAAGAAGGAAGAAAGAATGTGTGGAGAAAAAAACCTATAGGAAGAGCATGCAGGAAGTATAGTTATGAGCTGTATCATGATTTTTCAAACAGTGATAGACCATATATACAATGTTGGTCCCATAAGATTATAATGGAGCTGAAAATTCCTATTGCCCAGGGATGTCATAGGCATCATAACATTGTATCCAAATACTTTATTCATATGTTCCTGGCAATGCTGGTATAGATAGATCCACTGCTCTGCCAGACTTATAAAAGTATACCACATGTAATTATGAATGGTACACAGAGGCTGATAATGATAGACACTTGTTACTGGTTATGCACTTACTATACTTTTTATTGTTATTTTAGAGTGTACTTCTACTTATAAAAAACAAGTTTACTGTAAAATGGTATGCCATGATGTTCTGGAAGCAGCTCACACATCTAGCGTTCTTTGTGTTTCTGGATTGGAAAAAGAGACCATGGCCAGTGACTGACCTGAATCATCTGAGTCACATAAGAACACTCCAAGATGTTCACGCAATGACAAATTTCCCAGCAGGTGCCTGCATCCTTAAGAGGCACAGGGCTGTATCACAGAAATAAGACTAGCACGTATGGAATGGTAATAAAGGCAGCTGAGACATGCAGCAGTGGGTGAAAACTTCTGGTTTCTTTTTCCTGAACCTTTGCAGATCTTTCCATTTCCTTTCAATTTCTCCATCTGCTGACATTTTGGAAACCAAAGCCAAACACAATATATCACATCAGCAGCTCCAGGCAGAAAGCTGTTTCAAACCAAAATTGATTTTTAAATCTTTAATCAAGTAGGAATGGCATGTTGTGAATATTTCTAGGGCGTGAATTTACTAGTACTTTAGGATTAGTCCTACCTAGGTATTTTGTAGAGGCTTGGTTTCATTTTGATCCTTGGTCAAAACAATGCAAAACAAAAATGACACCACGTAATTTATAACCAGAATGAAGCACAGAACAGAGCAGATATTCATCATAAGTTCTCTAATTAAAACTCCTAATGTTTAGTCCAGATCTGTAATCAGATCTTTCATGTCAGAATTTGCCATTACATTGTGAAAGAGGAGGTAAAAGGTTTTCAAACACAAAAATCAAGGAGAAGCTGGGTATAGTGGTACATACCTATAATCCGTGCACTCTGGGTGGATGAGGCACAGCTTGGGCAATTTAGCAACTTAGTGAGACCCTGTCTCAAAAGGAACAAATGAAAAAGGGCTGGGAATGTAGCTCAGTGCAAAGGCCCTGGGTTCAATAACCAGCACTGCAAACAAAACAAAACAAACAAAAAAACCAAGGTGGGAAAAGGGATGCTGTGATTGTCCTTCCAATAGCAAACTGGAGTACTGAGAACCAATTTCAAAATAAAGTGAAGGGTAAGTGGTTCTTGGATTGTTCATGCTTCTCTTCCTGGGTCCTTCAGCTTCCTGTTCATGTGGAGGGGAGTATTTCCCTTACAATCCCCTCTCTCTCCTACAGCACCAAAGGTGACCTCTCTGCAGGCCTTCCTAGCAGTTAATGACTGTCTAGTTTAAGGGCCTTGGGCTTTCCCTGCAGCCCTTACCCAGCCTCTTGCTAACTGGCAAGAAGTGTTTCCTTGCCATTTCTTACTTTTATATATTCTTAATAGAACAGAAGGTACCTTGGCTGAGGCAGACAGCCTTACCCTTTCAGCGTCCCATTTGTAAATAACCCTGTTATGAATAATAGGAAGTGACCCAGCTGGTTGTAAAAAGACACACATTTAATGGGCAACTCCTGGTGGACTAATGGTTTTGCTGGAAAAAACATCGCACCTGCAGGACACATTTCTCCAGTGTTTGTTCTGAACATAATTAGCCTGCGTTCAGGCAGAGATGTGCACACACTTCTCTGGGAGTTATAAACCTTGAAATATACAAAGGGAAATTTTTGCAAAACAAATCTAGTGAATTTTTCTCCCTAGAGGCAAACATTCTGTCTCAGTGTCATTCTTTCCTAAGGTTCAGTAATTTCCAGGTGTGGGGAAGAACGGCCTTTGTACCCAGTGTAATGCCCCTTTAAAAATTTAGGTTCAGTTCATATAATTTATGAATGTAAAGTGGGAATACTGCCACTGTTACCTTGTGTGATCATTACCACTCTGCCTTCTTCTGACACTTGAAGGGTGTATCTAATATGGGAATTTATGGCATTTACTTCATCAAAATTTAATTCCTGTTTAACATGATGGCCTAATATTTTATGCTTATTTATTGCAATTGAACAAACATTTCTGGGGCACTCATCACAGTACCAGGTTTATGCTATACACAACTAATACCCCTGAAGCCAGGTACTATGTGTACTTTATCACTTTATCCCCTGAACATAGCTCTGTGCCCATTGTTTGCTACTATAAAACAGTAACTAAAGGCATATTCTCTCTCACCAAAATGGCAGAATCTTTAGTCCAATGATTTGGGCAAGTTGCATGACTTTTCTGTGCCTCAGTTTCCTAACTTGTGAATTTTGGAAAATAATCATATGTTATTTCAAGATTACTTAAGTCTTAAATAAAGTAACTCATGTTCAGGGCCTGATGTATTTTGTGACTCACTGTTAGCATCAAAGATGCTAAATTTATTATTTTTAGTAGACATCTAATGTATTTGTCAGGGTTCTCTAGAGAAACAGAACCAGCAGGATATATATGGAGAGAGTCAGAGAGAGAGACAGAGACAGAGACACAGAGAGAGACAGAGAGAGAGAGAGAGACAGAGAGAGAAGATTTCTCTTAAAGAATTGGTTCATGTAATTGGGGAAGCTTAGTGATTCCAAAAATTTTCAGGGTAGACCAATAGGCTGTAACCTTGTAACTCAGAGAAGTTATTGCAGCTTAAGTGTAAAGTCAGTCTGGGGATGGAATTCCTTGTTCCTTAGCAGAGGTTAGTCTTCGTACACTTAAGGTTTAAATTCACATTATGGAAGGTAGTCTGATTTACTAAAGTCCACAGGTCTGGTGTTTAGAAGTCCAAAAACAAGGTGTTGGCTGGGTTGGTTCCTTCAGAAGCTATGGGAAAAGGATTTGTTCCAGCCTTTGTCTTTAGCTTGTAGATGGTCATCTGCTCTTTACCTCTCTTCACATCTTCTTCCTCTAAGCGCCTGTATGTCCAATATCCTCTTTTTGTGAACACATCAGCCATACTGGAGTTGGACCATCCTAATGACTTAGTTTAAACCTGATTAATTCTGTAAAGATCCTATCTCACACAAGGTCACTGTTTGAGGTGGCAAAGGTTGGGGCTTTAAGATATGAACTTGGAGAGGGAAGATGCAATTCAGTCCATAACAGTTCTAATAATGTGTAAATACTTAAGAAAAGTTAATTAATCATTTACTTAACAACCTATGCCCATGTGCTTTCAGAGAGATATGATGTGGCTAGAGTAAACTGGTATCGCACTTGATGCATAACTCAGGGGTACATTTCAATAAATGTAAAAAGCAAACCATTACCTAAAATTAGTGAAAGTAAAAAAAAAAAAATCCTAAAAGTTAATATCATTAACAAAGCAAGTATATTTGATGATAGTTAAGTTGATAAGCAGGGAATATAACTATACTATAAATGTCATGTTAGAAAAAACTAAAATTACCTTTAAAAGAGATTATAGATATGCCCATGTTTTGAGTAGTGCTATAACTACAATTCTGTTTCTAATTCATTCTGCCACTTTGAAATGAAATGGTGATCTACAAAACACTTCACACAGTCATGGATTCTGTGGTTTTTAGTAGACTTTAAAGAGCTTTTTATTCCTGAGTAGAAGTCACTGATACAAAAGATTACCTGGAGTCTCACTATCATGAGATAGATTGGAGTTAAGCCAAAAAGCTCCCTGCCAAGACATGGTATAACTGCTCCTTATGAACATAGAACAAAAAAGGCTGTCGGATGGAGGTTGGAAGAGGACTAATAGCGTTTCCATGAGGCAAGTAATGGATTTCATGATCCCCTAGAGATCCCTTGAAAATACACTTAGATTCTGAAGAGATGGTGCCCTTATCACAAGCAGTACATAGTTATACACTTTGGTTTTACAGTATTTATGAGTGTGTTGCTTCACTGATTTATAAGACTGTACTAAGATTATGATGACACGGGGGGAATATCATACCTACCACTCACTCTGATTTAGACATGCATTATTGCCTTTCGTAAGAAAATATACTGAAAGTTATGGGGCTTGGGGGAGTCTTTGTCTTGTTCCTTTTTTAGGGGGTGCTCCTGTTGCCTCACTTTATTGTCATTCAAGGCTGAATTTTCTACTCTGGATGCTACCCTCAATCTTTTGTCCCCAAATGTTTCTCGCTGTATCTGTCAAGTGTCATTCAATTGCAAAGACTTAGCACGACAGGTAAACGTAGTAGCGCTTTGGATTACCATAGAGCCACAGGTCTGTCTGCAACTCTGCTCATATATTTCCAAAATTAATAAGAACCTTTTATATTGTATCAAATATAGAGCAGAATAAAAATTTCCTCATGTTTCATACTTATATGTAATAATCTGCAGATTATGGGAGTAGAATTCAGGCCCGCGCTCTTGCCAGGCAGGCGCTTACGCCGCTGAGCCATCTCACCGGCCTTTTACGGTTTTTTAAAGGTCTACTTTTTGCAGGTATGTTTACCTCTTGGCTGTTGCTGATGTGGCATGATGCTCCCCAGCAGAGGAAATATGGAGTCACTTTTGGGGGCATTTGCCTCCTGGATTTAGTTGTAATAGTATTTTTTAAGTCCAAAGATATCAAGTAAGTATATTTTTATGTTTTCTTATGTTCTATTTAATTAAATTATATTTTAATATTAAATTGGTTCTAAATCTTTCTATGAGTCGAACTCAGGACCTTGCGCTTACCAGGCAGGTGCTTATGCCGCTGAGCCATCTCACCGGCCCTAATATGCTTCTTTAATTGTAAAATTTCCAGTGTAATATTAGTGGCAATATCTAAATTGATAACAAGTTACTTAGTGAAAAGAAAGCCTTACATTTCTTTTTACCTTTTCATAGATAAATACAGAAATCTAAAGTCTACTTAAAGATGATCATTTCACTACCTTCAGAACTTCAGATTCAGAACTATAAACACTGGGCACTATAAGATTTTTAGTTACAAATTTTGCCCATATTATGTGCCTTTCTGGAAAAATTTTATTTCCATTTAAAGTACAATCTCAAATATCATAAGATAAACTGTTCATCTATAATTTGTGTTTAGTAATTTTAAGCAGTGATGAAGTGACAGGGTAAAAAAATGATTAGTCTTTGGTAAATAGGATTTGGAAACATGAATAGGAATATATCTGTACCTCCATTGTTTGGTTTGCTTTGATTTAGCGCAGAGACAAAATATAACCTAACAAGCCTTGTCTAACCTACGTTAATTGATCATGAAATAATTTTTGCCTAATATATTTTGATCAAGTCATTTTTAGAGGTAAATGTACTACATCAGTATACTGAAGCAACCATAATAAGATTTTCTCTTTACCTTCTTAAAGAAAGCTTTGAAATCGAGGACTTTAGATGTGATGGAAATGGGGCAGGAAGGCGTGGTCCCCAGAGATGGTGCCCCACTGGTTCACTGTTACAGAAGAGCAGGGGAGCAGGGTAATTGGCCCAGAGCCACATGCTTCTGGCGTCTGATGGTGCCGCCATCACTCCTGGCTTCTCCAAACAAATAATTTTCTTTCTACTGCTCACTGGAACAAACTAGAATTTCAAACAGCAGTGAACAGACCTCTCTCATCCCTGAGGCTTTTCTGAGGCAAAAAGCCAGTGCTCCTGCCATGACTGAGGTCTCTCCTCTGATGTCCTCCAGTTGCTGGATGAAACTCTGCTTTGAAATAACTGTAAAGAAAGGAGTAAGAAGTGTGAGTGCTGGAAATGTAAGAAGTTGAAGTGTCTTTTTTCCTCTCTCCACATGGAATACTTGCACACTGTGGAAGAGAGAACAATGGTGTTTTCCTCACTGTGGGAGGTCTGGGTTGGGGTTTTTCTTTCCAATAGACATGGCTTGTCAGATGCTCTTTGAAACATTGCCCTGCCTGGGAAGACTACAGAGGGAAGACAGTGAAACAAAGACGCTGGGGCTTTCATTTTATGTAAATCATTGTGTTAATTGGGGATCAGGTGGTGTGTTTCCTGAAGTAAGCAAAGAGAAAATAGTATTTATAGAAGCTGTCAGTGTACAACATATACACTTCAGCTTTGACCTTGTGTGAAAATAGCAGAGCCTATTTCAAGATATATTAGAAAATTAAGATCTTGGACTAGTAACTTGTCAAATCTTATATTGATGATTTCAATATAAGAGAAGAAAAGTAGCCTTTACTGATGAGCTCTCAGCCCCAACACACACTTACATTCTTCCAACTATATTGCAAACCTAGTTCAAGGTTCTGAAATGTCCCTTTTATTGTTAATCTATTTTATAATTTCAATTGTAATGTAATGGCTTTGTCTACATAGTTAGCTTTTGTTTTTTGAATTGGAATAAATAATTATCAAGACTGTTAAACTTTTTCTTAATAAATACATTTAACACAATGTCACTTCTGTATAGAGGTGGCCCAGTACTTACATAGATAGTCTAGATGTTCAACAGCCAAAGATGAATGCTTTAGACTAAGTAATTATTGTCTGCACTATCTGAATTTGTTATGTAATTACCTGATATTCTGCTTCATTTTGATTGTTTAGACTTGGCCTTTGAGCACTTGGCATTTTGTTCACAGGAAGGAATTCACAAACACAGCCCGTGGCTGATAAATGTAATAGCACATGATGGTGTGAATTCTAATTAGACAATCTCACATCTCTAGTACATTAGGGTCAAGAGCTTTCAAGTATCAGAATAGTGTGTTTATCTCATTAGTATAGGCAGCTTTGGAATTGACATTGCAATAACATTTTTAAAAATTAGGGTAATTAAAATTTGTGGTGTTTCCTCTTTATGTTGGATAAATGTTATTTTTCCACATTTTAAGTTGGCTTAAAGTTAATCTTCAGGGCTTTGACTTTATGATATCTGTGGCTCTTTAGTAAATAAAAAGTTTTATGGGAAAGGCCAGAGTGCCACAGAAGTGACAGTGTAGAATGAGAAAAGTCAAAGCTTAAATTAAGTGGGAAATAAGCTTGGATATAAACACTCTTTACCTCTGAGAATTGCCTTAAAATGTATTTCTTTTTCCTTAAGTGTGGTTATACTGCCCTCCATTTTTCAACTACCATTTTCCCTGTGAGATCTAGAAAGGGGAGGCGGGAAATTGTGTGGCTGAAATCATTTTCATATACATTTACCTTGTGGTAAAGGGAAACATCTGAACATCCATCTCTAGCCTATATCTTTCTCTCTCAACTTATCATCTATCAGCAGTTATTTAACAAATGTTGATTATATTCAGTTATCTACACTTATTTGCACTGGATACTGTGGAACAAAGCAAAGGAATTGTGCCTGATAGTAGGAAGGTGAGGACTATCTGAGGGTGGAGGTGGGGATAAATAACACATATAACTTAAAATAATGTGAATTTTGTGAAACAAAATAAGTAATGACAGAATTTGATTATCCCATGAATAAAGTAAGCATCCATGAGAACATATTTACATGAATGTATGTTTAAATTAATAAATCAACAAGAGAGAAAACAAGTCTTTGGAGAAGAAGCCCAAATAATATATGTAAATAATCCTCCTCCAGGAGGTGGAGGTTAATTCCTCAGCACCGGACTGTAAGGTGCATTTATTATCTGACTTTCAACAGTACAGGATGAAAAAGGAAAAGCAATGATGTTATAGTAGAGAGACTTAAAGACACCACCTCAGCTAAGGTTTATCTCCCCAGTTCTGGGTTGGTATTGTGTGTCATTGAGTATTTTAGAATGAGACTGGCCACTTGTCTCTGTGGTATTTTTCCTGTAATTTCACCCCAATCATGAGAAAGTACTCAGACAAACCCAAACTGAAGGGTATCCTATAAAATACCTGGACAGTACATTTTAAGACAGTCAAGATCACAAAAACCAAGAAAGATGGAGAAACTATCGAAGACCGGAAAAGGCTAAGGAGATCTGACAACAAATGTGATACTGTAATTGGATCCTTGAACGGAGAAAAAAATTAATGGAAAAACTGTTGAAATCTAAATAGAGTCTGTAGTTTAATAATATTATACCAGTGTTCAATATTCAGTTTTGACAAACACACCCCTAATTAACATTAGGGTCAACCAAAAGTATGGAAGCACTCTCTCAGCTATCTTTGCAACTTTCCCCCAAATCTGAAGTGATGCCAAAATAAAATATTTGTTTGAAAAATTATCAGTTGCCAATTGTGTGCTACTCAGAGCTTGTGGTCTTAAGGGAAGGAAAAGACTAGAAGTTAGAGGTGGCTTTAGAGAGGTACATGCTATATGACAGTATATGGAAAGACGGGAAGGATCTGAGACTAAATCACTGCTTCATCTATACCCTGAGGCTTTGTTCCAGATCTCTTTTTCCATGATCTGCTGAATAAGATAGAATTCTCAAAAATGCAGCCTCAAGTAATTCTAATATAAGAAAAAATAATTTTGAGTTAAATTTGGAGTCCTGAAATTAGCTAGCCCCACCCACACCTTCTTTTCTCCAGAATCCCTGGGCATTGTTCTCATTTTGGGCTGCATCTTACCCTACCCCACTGAGGGGCACATCTTGGCGTTCCTGTTTGTCTGTCCCACTGTGGTTTCTGCAAGCAGATCACTAGCATTCTTGGCTTGATCTTGGCATGTTCCTTTTACTTGGAGGGTTTTACAAACTGAGGTTTCTCTAAAATCCAGACTTCTCATGCGCCTCTCTTCAGTGTGCACTTTGTTCATCATCGCCAAGGAAGAAACTGAAAAGCCAATTAAAAGAGATCAAAACCACCCAGGGTCATATGGTTTTTAGGCCAAATCTTTCATGATTTTTAAAGGAAAAGGCAGCTTCTGTACAAACACAGAGTTAGGGTAAACGATGAAAGGGTGCCTGTTCTTTGATGAGATTAAATTAATCCTAATACCAAAACCTAGCAACAATAACAATAGTAATAAACAAACAAACACCACATAGATTAATTTTATTTAGGTATAAGATACAAAGATGCAAAATAAAATATTAACAAATGGAGGCAGCAGTTTATTAAAGGAACAAAACCATAGCTATAAATGTAGAAAAGGACCTTTTTAAAAAATGACTACATACTTCATAGTGTTCATGGACCATAATTTATGTAAATCTCTCACTGACTATTTGAATATTTAATTTTGACTATTACAATAACATAGTATTAAACATTTTTGTGCATATATCCTAATGCACATATTTCTATAATCATGATTTTTCTGAAGTAGAATTAGCATCCACAAAAGATATTTGAATAAAAAATACATCTACTTGATGAAAACAGTAAGCTAGGAATGGGAGAAAAGTATCTTAATTTGACAGAGTATGTTACTGAATAAATAAGCATTGTACTTACATAAACTATGCAAAAACAGCTTGATGTAAAAACTAAAAATTGTATAAAATATGCAAATAGCACTTGTGTGTTGTAAATATTCAGCTAATAAGAAATTGTTAGCAATCTGCAGTGTATCTTTCTGTATCTATTTACTCATTAAAGCATGACAATATAGATGAATGGATGCATAGGCAAGTAGATGTATATGCATACATTTTTAAAAAATAGTATTACAAGATGCTGTTGTTCTGCAACTTGCTTTTTAAATTTTTACCAACATATTATTGATTTCTTCTTATATGAGTACATACAGCTCTATCTTATTTATTTTTAATAGTTGCATACTTCGTAGAACAAATGTATTATATGTTACTTAATTCTGATTCTATTTGGATGTTTTGAATTTTCTCCCAATTTTATTGTTACAACAATATTATTTTGAGCATTGTGGTACATATATCCTAGTTGACATGTTACTCTAGAGTAGATATCAGTAAATGGAACTAGCAGTCTATACAGTACATGTGTGTTAATTTCGATAGATGTTGTGATAATGAAAGTGTCCGTGTACACTGCACCAGTACTTTATGACAGTGCTTGCTGCTTCAAAAGACTGGGAATAATTTTTACATTATGATGGTCTGAAAGGTGAGTCTTGTTTCTCTCTACGGGGGATAGACTCGCGCGGTTCCCATGGCTGCCACTCCTGGTGTTCGCACCTGGATGATCCCTCCCTTCAGGTATGGCAGTACTTGTGGCTTGCTTCTAGCCCAGAAATGTGGCAAAAATGAAGAAACTTTGAAAGTCTAATTACAGTCTCATATGAGTTGCTTTGGGGTTCATCAAAAAGGAGTTCATCCTGGATGGACCTGACTTAATCAGCAGAAGCCATTACAGGATAGGCTGGGCCCTCACTTAGGGGACAGGCTCTCCTTTTGGGATGCGTAAAGTCCCTTTTGGGGTGGCTGTGTTGGAGAAGTCCATGTGAAAGAAACTGCACATGTGAAAGAAGCCTCTTATGAACCATGGATGGCCTCATAGCTGTAGTTTCTAGTTTATGGGCAGAAAACAAACAAAACAGAACAAAACAAAACAAAACAAAACACAGAGGCCATCATTCCTACAACCCTAAGGAACTGAATTTTGCCAACAGCTCGAATGGCAAAATATAACAATCCCATGGGATGCGTTTTGTAATCTTAGTTTTACAGATGAGGAAACTTGGACAATAAAGTGTGAGTTTCCCAAGGCTACACACTAGTAAGTAGTGAAGTCTGGATTTAAGCTTAAGAATTTTGATCTCAGTCTGCACCCTTAAAATTTGTAAAACCTTATTGGAGTAGGCGAGAGAAGATGGAGAGAAAAAAGTCAGAGTTCTGGTTAAATTGCCAGTTTTATAAGTGGAAAAAAATAAAAGTGGAGAAATAATTAGAGGGAATGACAGTGTATCAAAGGAAGGTTATTGCTTTATTTTTTAGATGAAAACTATGACATTTTTGTATGCTGATGGCATGGAAAGGATCCAGGCAGGAGAAGAAAAACTGGCTATGGAAAAAATGGAAATAAAAGGAGTGATATCTCTAGAGGGGTGAGAAATTTCAGGGCCCAACACAAGTGGAAGTGTGCCTTTAAGAGCAGACACTTCAGTGTACGCAGGAGAATATGTGGGTCAAGAGGCAAGTTGTTTACAAATTGGTGCTGGAAGACTTATAAGTTCTTCTCTGATTGCATCTCTTTCTTCATTGCAAGGAGAAACAATTCTGTAAGTGGAAATCAACATAGAGAAAATGGTCTTGAAGTTTTGTGGAAAGGGTTGAGAGTGTGAAATAGTCACTTAGGAGGGTGAGAAGGTGAAAGGATTGTCAGGCAGCACTAGAATTTTCTTGAAGCTTGAGGTCATGACTTTCAAATGAGACTGGGGAAGAAATACTCCTTTGAATTTTTCCAGCTACTTCAGGGCAGTCAGGAAGTGTGTAAAATGTGTAGCTTAACGCTGCCTGGTGGGAATAATGCAGGCTGTAGGGACTGTTGTATGAATTGTATCCCCCAGAAGATATATTAAAATACTAACACCTGCTATCTGTGAATATGACCTCATTTGAAAATACGGTTTTGCAGATGTAATTAAGTTAGGATAAAGTCATACTGGATTAGGATGGACAGGAGTTCAATAGCCAGTGTCCTTAAAGAAGAGGAAAATTTGACAAACAGACAGGAAGAGACATGTGAAGGCAGACGTGTGAGTGACATGACCACAGTACAAGGCATGCAGAGGATCGCCAGCCGCCACGGGAAGGTACGACAAGGCAGGGCAGGGGCTCCATGAAAGCCTTCAAATGGAGTGTGGCCTTGGCAACTCATGAATTTCAGAATTCTGCCCTCCAGAAACTTGAGAAAATAAATTTCTACTGTTTTCAAGCCACCCATTTTGGGATACTCTGTTATTACAGACCTATGAAACTAATACAGAGATCAAGAGATTTGAAGATATATTCAAAGGAGTGATTAAGATATGGGTCATGGCTCTAAGCCGCTTAATGAGAATTGTGGTAGGGAGAGTGAGCAACTATAGAGGGCTGATGGATTGAGGATCCAGTGGTACCAGTCTCCTTGGAGCTAGGGTACTAGAAGGGATGAGGAGGGGGGATAGGAAGTGGTGGTAAGAGAGTGGGATTCTTGAAATTGAGATTATGAAGAGGATGCTCTTTGCTACTCCAGAATCCATCTCCATAAATCTTTTCCATCTACTCTGGACTTCAAGAAACTGACTTTCCTGGATAGCATGAGCTAAACTCCCCAACTTCTAGCTTCTCATTTGTTTAGACTGGTGAAACTATTGGTAGAGAATTGGAAATGACCACTGATCCCCAACTATTGCTACTTTTCTTCCACACAAGTTATAAAATCGTGTTTAGTGGAATCAAGAAAGCAGGTAGAAAGGTAACCAGGAACTGAAGAAGTAAATGTGCTACACAATAACTTTGAGGAAACTGACCGGGAGAGAAGGAGAAAGATAAGGCATTATCAAAAATGTTGAAAGAGATACATATTTTCAATATAAAAGTAACATACCCATATGAAAACACAAAAGTACCAAGGAACTCACAATGAGTGGGCCACAGCTTCCTGCCTGCTTCTTCACCCTCCTCTAATGAGAATCTGGGCTCTCCCCTCTTCTGAACACTTCTGGCTGTGCTCATCAAGGGCCCTTCATTGCATTGACATTTCCCCTCTTCTCGTGTTTCACTGGCCACCTTCTTTTTCTTGAAACTTGGACTAATTTGATTCCATGCAAATTTTCTCCCTAGGGTAAGTAGCTCAGCCCTCCTGCTCCTCTATACTCTTTTCAGGATCCTTTTTCCCCTCCCATATTATGCATGTTGCTGACTCCCTAGAGATTACCTTCACACTGTTCTCACTTGACCTGTTGTTCCTGTGTGGATTTGTCTACACCCTTAGCTTTAAGTAGCACCTAGATGCCAGGACTTCAAAATATACACCCTTAGTGCAAATCTCTCTCCTAAGCTCTAGAACCATCTACATCCATCTGTGGAGCAGAATAGGTCCAAAATTAAATTCAGAAGTCTTCCTCCCATTTACAAATATTTCCCTCCTCTTCAGTGATCAATCATTGGGATTAGTCAGTTAATTGTCAGTTAAAAATACTGTCTTAACAAAATCCCATAGATGACTGCACCATCCAAGCCTTTCAAGTATCAGAGACCTAGAATAGTGGTGTTTAAAACAAGATAGAATGTATTGTTTATTTAAGGTTATGTTTCCAATAGGAAATAATTTTGTGACTGTGAAAAATAGAGTTTGTTGTCAATATTGGTCGATTGCTTACATACAGCAAACCTTTCCTTTGTAGTTTATACAATTTATGTCAAAATAGGCTTTATATGTAGCTACTGTATAGTCATGTGCCGCATAGTCAGGTACATGTTGCATATTCAAGGATGGCCCTGTAAGGCTATAATGGAAATGAAAAATTCCTATTGCCTAGGAACATCATAGCCATCATAATGTCATAACAAAACACATTAGTTATGTTTGTGGAGATGCTGGTATAAAACATACTGTGCTGCCAGTTATATAAATGTATATGCATAAAATTATATACAATACATATTTCTTGATAATGATAAAGATAATTATGTTTTTGCTTTATGCATGTACTGTACTATAATTTTTATTGTGTTTTATAGTATACTTCTACTTATATTTTTCAAGTTTATTATGAAGCAGTGTGCCACATTATGCTAACAGCCTTAGTTAGACATTGCATGTTTTCCATGTCTCTTGACTAAATCCTTTTCTCCTGGCTTCATTTAATGTTTTGCTCATCATGGCACAGGAACAATAGCCTTTTATATTAATTATAATATATTAGCAATAGACTATTATATTATATGACTATATTAACCACATACTGTATGTAGGTGTGGGCTATGTTATGTAGACTTTTTGTATTTATACTCAATGGCAACACCCACTAATGCTGTGCATTCCTGTTAGCAAGCGATGCATGAGTGTATTTGAAACAAAGATAAGAATTTTATTCTTCTATCTGGACAAAAGGGCGATTATTCAAATGCAGTGTATTGGTTTTGATCTCCCTTTTTTTCTAATTAGGAGTTAGTTATAGGTACGGCATTTGTTAAATACTGGGATAAAGAATGAACACACGCAGAAATTCAGCGGGAAAATCTACTCCAAACCTCTGTTCTTTAGGGATCCTGTTTACTTGCATCAATGATGATGGATGACACCATTAATAAGAACTACTTTTATTTATTTTTTATAAACCTTGGGCTTGGGGGGTGGTAATAAGAAAAAATGGAAATACATTTCAATTTATAAACATCCATGTTTTGCCTTAAACATAAAATATCAACAGAACCCTCTGGCTTTAGTTCAAGTTAAAATAAATGGAAGATTATTAATGATCATTAGTATAAAAGTGTCATATAATTCCTAAAACACAGTACTATTGTCCTAGAACACAGCAATCTTAACCCTGGAAGAGATCGCAATATAACATAGTCTACAGGTCACAAATTGCTGCATACAGACTGAGTGTGCTCCGCTATTGAGCAGGAGCTTCATTCTGTACGTGCCACGTGCTCCACGCGTCTCCTTTCTCGTCAGCTCCCTCTCATTTACCTCTGTGGGCCTTTAAGGACATCTGGGTTTGTAATTCCAGCTGGTTCAACTTACCTTCCAATTAAGCGCATCTGCCAGGCGGTGCTCCGGTTCTGCTGGAGCACTTTCAGGGATGGGGAACAGAGAGCTTATTAAAATTTCAGGCAGCTTTCCTTATTAAAAGTTCACTGAGGTTGAGCATCAAGTTGATTCCCCCATAACTCCCACCAAAACGTTGAAACAATCTTCATGCCTCTTCCACACAATAAAACTTGAAATAATTGATGGCATCTATCACATCTCTTTATTTCATTCCGGAGCTTTTCTTCTCAAGGTTAAATACTCTCAATTCCTTTAATGTTCCTCATTTGGCATTCACCATTCTGATATTCCTCCTTTGGCTAAATGTAATACCATTTGTCAATGACCCTTACAAAATGTGTTTCTGAGAGGGAACACAGTGCTCTACATGTGGTCCGCCCAGCCCAGGGTGGAGAGGGGCTATTAACAGCCGTGTTCTGGGCATTATGCTTCCATCAGTGAAATTGAGGGCCACATTAACTGTTTTTAAGCAGTTAGGAACAGGGATGAAAATGATGGCTAAAGCATGAAATGCAGCTTAAAGATATTCAAGGAAGGGAAGATGCCATTTAGAAGTTAGTGGAAGTAACAGAGGTCCATTTTAACATTGATGAAGACTCTTGTCAAAGGACACAGGAGACGACATAAGCAAAGGCACATATTAAAATCTGAGAAAAACGAATAAAAACTCTAATGGATATATTTGAGGTGAAAATGATTATTCTTTCCATTTTTCTTCTATGATGCAGTTATCACTATGTTTTATATTTATAAAATTAAATATGCATACTATGCATACTAAATATGCATACTATGTATACTACTACTCTATTTTGATATGTAATGTTTTATCCCCTACATTCCCAAATATTTTGATTTTCTTAGTAAAAATGGTACTCAAATACACATACCTGTCCATGTAATATTTTTCTGATACACAAAATGATTGAAATTTGCCAAGGGAAATGAATATTTTCATTTCACTTTGGCAAATAAAATAATTTATTATGTAAATTTCTTTTTTCATTTTCCCCAATTCCCTTTTTTTTAGTATTCCTGAAGTCAGCCTCTGTGATCACTGATTGCAAGTATGGCCCAGTCTGATTCCAGGCCATTCATATAGGGCAGAAAATACATAAGTATATTAGCTTCAGCACTTTAATATAAAAACTTTTGGGTAGATACTTCTAGGGCAACAGCAGAGTTTTCCAGCAGTTATTCCTTTTAAAACACCTTCTCCTTTCCTTCACCAGTATTTGGAGGTGAGTAACTGCAAAGCTAATGGAATTTAACCCCTCAATGCCCAGAGTTCCATTTTTGGAACGACCGTAACAATAGAACATAATAAAAATTTTTTTCTCTTCAAATTCTCATTCCTTGAATTTTTCTAGGTAACAAATATGAATTTTATGCAAAAAATCCAATCTTTGCCATAAATGGGTTAAATTATAGAACCCTACTTCTGTGGCTACCTTCCAACTTTCTGAGAGTCCTAAATTTTTGTATTCATAATCATATGCTGTTTTGCTTAGAGCATGTTTTGGCTTATATCTAGATGTCCCCCATAGCCTCACGCGCTCATAGGTGGGGCTTTTGGGAGGTGGCTGAATCATGGGTGTGTGATACTGAGATTCAGAGTGTCTGGATTAGGCCACTGATTGGTTTATCATAGTTCTGGGTGTGGATAATGAGAAGACCCATACTGGGTGTGGGTGGCACCACCCAAAAGGCCTATAGCCTGGATTGGACAAAAGTGAAAGGGAGGCTTGCTGCTTGCTGTTTCCATGCTGTGCTGCCTTCTGCCCGTAGCACAGAACTGTTTCTCCTCTGCAATGCCCTTCTGCCAGTGGCCCTGCCTTGGTGCCAGCTCACTATGGACCTTTACAAACTGTAAGCTGAAATAAACCTTTTCTCCTTTAACTTGTGAGTGTCAGGCATTGTGTCGCAGTGACAAGAAAAGTAACTAAGACACGGGGACTCGAAGCTATGTGAGTTACTGGCCCTGAACATTTGGACACACTCTGTCCATCCTCCCTGCACACCTGCATTTATCCCTGTATTGGCTTAATTTGGAGTTGTGGGGCTCTGCCTGGGTCCTTGATCCTAGGTACCATCTCATCATTCAACATACCATCACACAGCATTTTTCTCCTTTCTCTCTATACTGGGGATATGTGTCTCCTCCCTCATTCTTTCAAGTTTCCTTGCCCAGCGAATCTTTCCCTTTATTCTCAGCCCTAATAGCATCTCCAGCTCAGATACTCAGGAGCAGACTTTGCCTGCCGGCTGGTTCTCAAACTAGAATGATTTATTTACTGTTCTTTGAATCCCAGAAGAGTAGCTTTGGCCATTACCACTCTTGAGCAACATGGCTGACCATTTTGCTATACTTTGGCATCTCACCATATGTTCTCAGCTATTTTCTCCACTTCAGGTTAGCCTTCATATACCTTTTAATAAGGCCCTGACTCATTCTTCCTATCCATATATGTCACAATGAAGAAATCTCCAATGCGTTATGTCAAAGAAATATATTTTTCTGGATCTTAAAATCAATTCACATATTCAATGAAATAAGGAAAAATGGACATATCAAGAGGAGCTGAGGTTATTGTCAATTCTGGCTTTCTCAAAGGCTTTGACATCTGACTCCCTATTCTTTGCAACAACACCCACAGTAAAGGTAGCATCATCATGGGTAACTCTGCCAAAACCCTGGCTTTTTAAGTTTCAACATCAATGTCAATGATATTTGCTTTCCACTTTGCTTTAGGTACCATGTCAGAGAGTGTGTCTACTTGATCCTCGACAGCAGGAACAAGGGATGCTATCATCACCCCAAACCTCCGACCATGAATAGAACAGTGCTTTAAATACATATTAAGAGCACAATAAATGTTTGTTGATTAAATGAATCAATAATTTTTTGAATAATGAAGCTATAAAAATCAAGAATGATAAATGAAGCTGGATAGAGATTGTATCCTGGGAATAATAATTGGAAATTATGATCAAGAAGATATTTTTATCAAATTGTCATTCAAGTTTAAAAAGTATTCTCCCATTTGATGTATTCTAAATATAAATGACATAAATAAAGGTTAGGAATTATAATTTTTCTAATTATGGGGTGTCCCAGTTTGCATTGATAATATTCTCAGTGTATCTTAAAACTGCACAATATAATTTAACATTTGAGCAATACCTCATCCCTTGAAAAGGTAAGTTTCACAAAGGAATTCAGATCGTATCAGAATATTTATTTTGACAACTAAATGAAATAATTAAATAATAGTTTATTTACATTGTATTGAATTACAGTTATTAGTTACCCAAAGCTGTTTCAATAGACATGATACATTGCACACACAATATGTCACATAGATATATGATAGATAGATAGATAGATAGATAGATAGATAGATAGATAGATAGATAGATGATAGATGCATGGGATACAAGAGTAAAGGGAGTATCTTGGATTTTTTGCAAGCATTCGAGGATGCGGAATGACTTGAGATTGCCCACATTGTTTTTGAAAGGTGCTCGCAAACTGGCATTTTGTCCCGTTCCTTGCTTTGAAAGTCATAAGTGCACACACTGTCAGTGATCTCACTGCAGATTTTGCCCATAAAAATAACTCTGATGTGGCTTGAAGCACAACTTTTATGAGACTCTTTGATTTGTTTCACAAAGGTCAAGTTCAATCCTGATGGCATGCTGTAGGAATGTTTTAATTTTTATTTAGTAATCCTTACTTCCTCTAACTGCTTTGCACATCCCATCACCCGGCAAATAAAAATCCAAGCAGTAAAGTTTGTTAGCTAGGCATACTCTGTAAAACACAATGATTTATTCTTTCAGTGACCTTAATGATAGTTTTAGTGTAGTAAATTTTTTATTACAGTAAATTATTTATTGCAAGAGAGCCATATGAGTCAACAAGGAATGCGGAAATAATGGTGGAGAAATTTATGTTGATTTTCTGAAGAGACTTTTTTTCATGCACCTCCTATCCCTTGTGCTTCTAACAGAAACTTACCATTATATGATCTACATGCTCAAAACACGGGATATAGTGGTTTTGAAAAGAAGTTGTCTTAGTTACTTTTCTCATTGCTGAGACAAAATACTCAACACCAAAGTTAAAGGAGAAAAGTTTATTTCAGCTCACAGTATGTAGAGGTTTCAGTCCATAGTCAGCTAGCTCCAAGGCAGGGTGACATGGCAGAGGGACATGGCAGAGGAGAAACAGTCCATGGCTTAAGAAGCAGAAGGCAATGAGCGGCAAACAGCATCAGCAAGCCTGCCTTCCCTGTCTCCCTTTATTTTCCACCCAGGTTATAAACCTATTGATTGATGCCACCCAAACCCAGGGTGGGGCTTCCATTACACCCAGAAATATGCTAATTCCATTCAGTGGATTAATTTATTACCATACCCTCTTAGTCCCGGTATCACATGCCCGAGATCCAGCCAGCTCCAGAAAGCCCCACTTATGAGCACATGAGGCTTTGAGGGGACATCTAGATACCAACGATGACAGAAGGGGAACTGTACACTTTATGTCCAGGGGCTTTTCCTGAGAAGGGCGCCTAGCACTCTTCACGCCTATTCCATTGCCAATTAATTCACTAGTTTACTGCCAGAGAGCCTTTTCTGGTGCTACTGTCTACAAAGGGTCAGGATTCTGATGTTTTCCAGGTTCTTGATACTCTTACAAGAAACATAAAGACCTTCATTGGATTATCAAAAATGTGTCTACCCATCTTCCAATTTGCCAGTTTATTGCCAATTAAGTTTTTCTTTCCCTGTAAAAAGAAAAAAAAAGTTGTCTAACCTGGAACAGTGGGGCAGAGGAATTGTGGAGATCAAAGTCCTTCTTCCTACTTCTTGCCTAATTATTTGTAGAACAGATTGTGACAAGTTGAAATCTAGCGTCTTCATGAAGTACATTACCCGTTAGAATTGTAGATACAAGGATAGTTAATATGTGCTGTACAATGGAAGCGCATGCTTTTATTAAGAACTCTGAGGTTCTCTGTGATCTTGAAGTCTTTGAATCTTAAAATGAAAATAGATGAAATTACTGTCAAATTATTTCATTTGTTTACTTATTTAATCATTTATTTATTTGGTAATTATTATTCCTATTAAGTATAAATAGTAAATTACCACAATTTTCTATTAATTACATACTAGATGAGTCAAGGCTTTCAGTGATATTACCAAATTAAAGGATTAGTTATAAAACATTTTAACAGTAACTAAATTCTTTTTCTTTAAGGGAGAAGTATTATTTAATATTTCACGAATTCATAATTAATGATGCACTTTTGAGACCAATATCAACTTTTTCCTTTATTTTATGAGTTAATTTTGCTATGTTGTATCAGGGAGTAGAAATGGTATCTTTTCTATCATTTCTCAGAATCCTGAACACATTTCCTGGCATATAATAACTATTCAATGAATATTTATTGAACGAATACGTAGATGGCTACATAAGTTCATTCTCTAGTTTTGTGAGTTATGTCTATATTTTTCAGAAACGCTGTATGGTTTACCAACTTTTGTAGTTCCCACACATCTGTAAATATCTTTCTGTTTCTTTCAGAAGTGAAAGGTAATTTGGCTGGCAAAAATTTTGGCATCACAAGAATTGCTCTTCGAACATTTAAATGTGTCACATCTATTGTCATTTTACACAGTTAACTCTTTAATCTCAGTTCGATCTCTTGTGATTTTCTGCTCCTTTTCCATTTTGATCATTTTATATATTATTGAGGATGTAGTATATCCTTTTTTCCTGAAAAAAATTCTAGCTCTTATAGTAAATAATTTCTAAATAACACTTTGACTTGGAATTTTTAAGACTCACTCCTTATTTTTCCATCTATAATATTATCTTGATTGAGGTGAGATCTATGTATTTCCAGTGTTTTTCATTGGACAAATTCTATGGCTATCAGTCCAGATATTTTTATGTAGAGACCAAAGTCTTTGGAACCCCATGGTATTTGTGTAGAAATCAAAGCCCCCGGTCCTGTTATTACTTCAGGCAGAGTGATGAAATGTGTTCATTAGTCATTAGTCAAATACAATTTAAAATCATAATGAGATGTTACTACATATCTCTAAAAATGACTGACAAACACAACAAAACAAAACATCCTGAGACCCTACCAAGTGTTATTAAGGATATGGGCAGAACAGAACTCTCATATACTACTGGTAGGTATGTAGAATGGTAAAATTACTTGTTAAAATAGAGGATTCATCAGAAGTTCAACATACATTTACCATGTAATCCAGCCTTCTACTACTAAGTATTTACCTGTGACAAAATAACATAATTATGTATGAATATTTATTATAGCTTTATTTGTAACAATAAAAAATTGGAAACCACTATATCCACAAGTGAATAGACAAACAAAGCCTGGGTATACCCAGTTAATTCTACCTGGCAAATGACTCTGATGAACTATTATAACATGCTACAATGTAGATGAATCACAAAATGTTTATGTTTTATGAAAGAAGCTAGACAAAATAGGCTGTATACTAAATTATTTATATTATAATTCTAGATCAATGCTTCCAAGCAGATCATTGAGGCACATGGCAAGCAGTGGAAGGGCAGGATTACAAGCAGGCATGGGAGAACTTTTGGGAGTAAAAAATATGCCCATACTCTTGATTATGGTGATGGTTTTCATGGGTTTATATCACATGTCCAAACTTATCAAACTTTATACTCTAGTTTATTGCGTGTCAATTATATGTCAATCAAACTGTTAAATATATAATTTAAAATCATTGTAAAGCATTTTGAAATGCATTATTTCCATGCAACTCTCATTCATGAAGTTTTATAATGGCCTGTCACATGGGAGTGAACTGGTTTTCTTTTATAGATACACCTGAGGTGTTACCAGCATATTCAATAGTGTGAGAGAATAAAAAGAGCAAGAACTAAGCAAAGAAAAAAAGGAAAGGAGTGAAAATAAAATATTCTAATTCCAGTAATTTCTGGGAAGCAACTCCAGAGAAACTTGGCCAGAAGTTGGTAAACAATCATATATATGCTACAGGCAGCTCTGGCTGAAAAATGCTGAATGACTGTAGGGTTAATATATTTGTAATAAGAAAAAAATTAATTTAACTTGTATTTTATACTTTCTACTTCTTCCACATAGAAACATCTACTTTTAAAGCAAAACCATGATTAAGGAGTGAAATTCTGAATGCTCAGAATATGTGTTAAAATATTTAAATTTTGGATATGAATATTTTGAAAGCACAATTAGCTTTTTGTTAAAGTTGAAATGGAATAAAACAATGTTTCCTCCAGAATTATTTTGAAAAAATTGAGTTCCTAATTATAATCACTTATAACTGAGGTTGACAAAGCCATTTTGTTTGTATGACAAAGGACCTAGAATGTTGGAAAAAGTACTACACTGGGATCAGGTACCTGATTCACTTCCTGATGTGGGAAAATACTACTCCCTCTCCCGCTTATAATAAAGTCAAGTAACTTTTGTGGGTCCCGAATTCACCTGCCGTAATATCAAGTAGTTTAATTCAACTTTCTTAACTGTTCTCCAGCTCTATAATTTAGTATTCTATACACTCCACACTTCAAAAGCATTTCTTAATTTTCTGAAGATAGAGCAGTAGACAAATACTGCACAGGTGACTTAAAGAAAAGAAAAAGAATTGATTGTGGATGGGCAAAAAATTAATTTATAACCAAAATATTTGTAATAATATTTATAAAAAGTATTTTCTATTATTTCATAAAATTTATATGCATTTCTGCATATATGTATATTTTTTGATGGACCTCACTATGTAATCTAGGTCAGTCTTAAACTCACTATATTAGGAGTGATTGACAACTAAGGGGGAGTATCTTGAGGGGGATTAATGGCATTGTGTCTCTTACTGTAATACATTTCTTAAGTTGAAACACTCATTTCACTTTTCAGTCATATGTCATATAAACCCAGGCTGGCTTTGATCTCTTGATCCTCCTGCTTCAGCCTCCGGAGTGCTGTGATTACAGGTGTGCAGCACTGTGCCAGCTTTCATCTCCATTTTAATGAATGGTGCCCACCAATTATGCTGAGTGCTATTTCAAGGACAGATGTGCTTCATGATGTACAAATGGCTCATTTCTCTTGATCACACATCACAGAATTCAAGTGTTGATTCATTTTGAATCTCAAGTTATAAATATGTTTTCCCAACAAATTTACACTAAGAAAGTATATATTCATATGAGATTTTCTTGGGTTAGTAGAGCTTAAAAAGAAAGCTAGCAGGCAAATAATTAAAAAGAAATGTGAAAATATAGCCTATGGGAGGTTTTAGGAAAAAATGTTTAGAAAATCATAGAGATGCATCTTGTTTAATTCCAGTGATAGACATGTGATTCTTGTACTGTGGCCATTTCCCTACAAGATAGCAAGTCACGTGATAATCCTGAAACTCAAAAGCAAAGAACTAGTCAACCAAAACAGCAAAAAGTTTTATACCCTCTCATTCTTTCTCTCTATCCCAACTGGTGCTATCATTTTGAGACAGTTCCCTGTCCACATGGCTTAACATTCAATAGTTTATTGTTTAGATTTGTTAAAAATTTCCTTCTCATGAATGAGTTGAATAACAACCATTAAAGAAAATAACTTAATAAATGATACAAATGCAAACTGATGGATTTCGACCTAAATGAGCCTGTAACATAATCCAGACAGCCTTTTGTATTTTCGTTTTCAGCTTCCATTCCAATAAATTCCAAATCCACATCACTCTTCTAAACCCTCCATCTCCTTTGCATACCCGTTCCACTTATTAGTTTACATTGGCTTATTCAGATAAGTCATCAACTTGTAGCTTTACCCTCCTCTTTAATTTTTTATATAATAAGATATGTCACCTTTCTGTCCATGTCTTTGCTTAATTTCTTGCTGTTTCCATTATTACATATTACTATGTAAAAATCACCTTGTAAATGAATGTCTTAAAAAGTTATTGTTCCTCAAGTTTTTTCCAGTTGCTTAGTCTCAGCTGGATGGTTCTTTTCATGGAGTTACAGTTAGATGAAGTTCAGTATTAACTTCATTTGAGTGTTTGACTGGGCTGGAAATCAAAGGTGGCCTTTTCATCACATGCGCGTCTAGTTAGTCAACCGAAATGGCTGGGCTGGGCATTTCTCTGTTTCCGTATATCCTCTCTGTATGGCCAGCTTCCTCATAACCTAGTGGCAACATTTGATTACTAGGTAGCTGGCCATTGATATGGTGGCTAGATTCCTCCAGAGCAAGTATTCTAGGAAACCCAGTAGGGAGTGAAAAGGCTATGCACTACCTATGTGAAATCATGAAGTCTTGTAATGTCAATTCTGTCTCGTGCTATTGTTGGACTCTAGGGGAAGGAACTATACAAGGATGCTTATGAGGTGTGGTTCTTTGAGTAATCCTCTTGGGACACAAGCTATTATACCTGCTTTGACAAATCCTTAGGCCTTTAGAATCTTCTGCAATTATGCTAAACCCCTGATGGGGGCTTCCATTTTCTTACTTCCTTGTCATGGCCCCTGATTTGCTTTCATGTCTGAATAAGGGTTTTCCTATCTAATTTAATCTTAATAATTTCCTAGGCATCTTTGTGGATGACTCAAGACAGTTATTTGACATTAATTGAGGATGTTTACCATCTACATAAACTCAGTTACTTGATACATATAGCCACATCTTGAAATATATCAACACCTAACATACATTACACATGAAATATTAAACTTCGATCATCATGCTCTCTTTATGACAACCTGTGCTTCCAAACATGTCACACTAATATGCCTAATATGTCACACTCTTTGACCTCAGAAAACCTCAAACTCTGGAATATCCCCATTTCCTTTTAATCCCTCTGTTTCTTTCTGGATCCACTTTCTTCCTTTCTAACCTAGATTCTGTAATCTCTCCTTTTGATCACTCTATCACTATTACTATTACTTTACCTCAGTTCCTTCCTCTTCTGTCAAACCCCTTGTAAAAGCACAACTTTGGGTTGACTCAACAGTTTTGCTTTTTCTAAATTCTTTCACAAAGAAGTAGTACTGAAAAAATATGTAGAACAAGGTCTCTACCATTTTTAAAATCCCCTCTCTTGATATTATATACTCTTAGTCAAAAGAACTTCCCATGAAAATCAAACTTCTTTATAGAGGAATGTTTACAGTTACCATTTCACTACAAATTTATTCCTTGTACTTTCCTAGATTAACAATGACCTATAAAATGACCTTTTTATTGTTTTATTTACTTATTACTGATCACCTTCTCCTTTAATCAGTCTCATTCCCTGTAGATTCTGTGGCTTTACTTATTCTTGGATTTTATCCTACCTCTGTATGCTTTCCTTTCTCATTTCCTTTGTGGGCTCATGTTTTTATACCCATTCTTTAAACATTTGCATTCTCCATGCCTGTTTCATCAGCTCACTGTTCCTTTTGGTATTCACCCACATGAGGTTACTTCAACCTCATTTATGGTTTTAGTTACCACTTATATGCTATATTTTTAGCTCTAAATTCTGCCCTGAGCTCAGGAACCATAATCCAGCTGGTTCCTGGAAATCTCACTTACATGTTTTACAGGAATTTTGAGCTCAACATCTTCTAAAAATTCCCTAGTGATTTTCACCTAAAACCTGAAATTGTATTCTCTAAGTGGATGGCACGAAAATCCTGTCATTCGTGGAAGCTAGAAACATAAGAGTCATTTTAGACTACTGCTTCTTGCTTGATTTCTATATTTAATCACTCTGAGTCCTGCTCAGACAGATTCTTTTATCCCTGTCACGTGTATTTCTGCTGATATCAATTGCAGTGCTGTTACATAATTGTTGAAGACATGATTCTTATTTTATAGAAACATTTGCAAATACACAGGCTTTTGTAAAGACTATGCTGTAACCAGAACACAAACAAAGAGCAAAACATCATAGTACTTACCTTAAATAAATACAATTTTTGTTGTTTGAGCTCCTATGAAAAAATTCCATAAACTTGGCTTATAAACAACAGAAATTTATTTTTCACAGTTCTGGAGGAAGTTTAAGATCAAGGTGCCTGCAGATTCAGCGACTGACAAGTTCTTGTTTGGGGCTTTTAGCAACTTCTCACTGTGTTCTCACGTGGTGGGAAAGAGGAGATGTGTCTTCCAGGTTTATTGTATAAAGGCTATAAACCCATTCATAAGGGTTCTGCCCTCGTGAGAATATCACAACCCAAAGCTCCATCTTCAAATGTCGTTACCTCAGAGATTAGGAATGCACAAACATTTAGCTGCCAGCAAATTTCAATGAAAACAACTTTTGATAAAAGGAGATACCTCATTTCTTCCCTCCATATTGTTGATAAACTTTCACCAGCCCTGACAACAAGAAGTATCTAATGAAATGTTATAATACTTTAGAAAAGATATATTGTTCTTATTTCCATAGACAGTGTTGACAAGTAGGATGTCTCAGAGTGAGAAAAATTCAAGTTAAGACCTGTGAAAATTCACTAAGCATTCTTTTTCCTCACATATAATAATAGGTAATATTTATTTTGTATGGTTATGTGAAGATTAGGCAAGGCAATGAATGCAAAGCTACATATGTGCTAAATATTAATTTTCTCATTTATTTTTGTTATTAATACTTCCCCAAGTGTATTCTACATGTCGGTTTTGGACTGACCACTCTGATTGCTGTTTGAAGGGAAAAGAAAAACAAAAACATTACTGACAATATCATGATGCATGGAGGAACCATGTCTACAATGTATACATTCTTGTTATCAATTGTGAGGCACCATCCAAGACTAGAAATATAAATCTATTTAGAAAATCCCATATAAGTAACATATATACATACACACACACACACACACACACACACACACACATATATATACACACACACACACATATATATATGTCAGTGACAGCTTAATAGTTAAGAGGGAAAAATCTCAGTATATTGAAACCAACATATGTTTCATCAAATGATGGAAGTCTAACGGTAGTTTGGATTATAAAAGGGAACATTGGTGAGAAGATTGGTAATGACAGCTACACAAGAAAAGAATGACATTAATAAAGAAATAATTGAAGGGATTTGTTGCTTGCCATCTATAAGAAAACATTACTTCTAATGCAGTTAAAAATGTAATCAATCAACGCATGCCTGGACATTCTCTAGGGAAAGATGGGGAAACTATAGTGAGTAATGTGCTAACTGACCGAGAGAATAGTGAACCATAACTTAGAGTTTTGAAATGCAATCCAAAGAAGCTTATTTTATGTCACCATTGATGGTGAAATTTGCATTCTCAGAAGGCCACAGCCATAGTGACTAATATAGTATGTCTTAAAATTGTGGAGCCTTAGTATAATCTCTTTTGTCTTATCATAAAAGTTTGAGAATTAAAGAGAATAACACACTGGTTGACTTCTACATGAATAGACACATGAGTCAAATCCTTAAAAGAATATATTCTTCATCAGAAAATTCAAAAGAAGTTAATAAGCATGTGCCAATGTAATTTAAGATTAAAATTTTCCTATAGAAAATAGTTCTCTAAAGCACCAGAATTTTTAGGAAGGTATAAAAGATCATCGTGGTTTAAATAAAGCAGAACTGGGCTGGTGAGATGGCTCAGCGGCATAAGCGCCTGCCTGGCAAGCGCGAGGGCCTGAGTTCTACTCCCGGAACCCACATATGAAAAAAGGGCCGGTGATATCGCTCAGCGGCATGGGCACCTGCTGGCACACGAGGTCCTGAGGTCGACCCCCGGTACCCACAAAAAAAAAAAAAAAGCAGAACTTAATAGCGTAATCACAAAATCTTGTTTCATATTTACAGTTTGACAATCTGACAATTTATTGAGAAAAGTTTAAAATAATCACACCAAGTAATTTGTTAAATTTCATAATTGTTTAATATGTTCTTTGTCATCTGTTTATTATTCTCATAATTCTGATAGTGTATAAGTGGTAAATATGCTTTCAGATAAAATGGAATACTCCTAACTAGAAGAGAAAAAATAAATCTATTTTAGTTATTTCATTGCATAAGAAAGAAAATAAATTATACTTTAAGGAAATTGTGATTTTAGGGAATGTTTGCTTAGACAATTACAGCTCAAATGTTTCTGGTAATGTGTAAATTATAGGAGTGGATCTAACCTTTAGGACTAGAGCTGTTCCTTTTGATTATGCAGCAAAGGGTTTATAGCAGGCTTACCACCTGACATGAAATTTTATCAATACTTGGTGAGAGAAAAATGAATTTCCAATGCTCATTCAGAGTTTTTAAGATTTTTTTTTTTTTTTGATTCTCTACTGGTACGGGGGCCTTTTAGAATCTACTGTAATTAGTTTTTGCTTTGTGGAACTTTGTCATTCTCCAAACCACATCTAAAAGAAACCCTGTAGATACTTGGCTTTTGATGGAGGTGGGACTCTCTCAGGGCCATAGGGTACTTGTGCCTGGATATCTTTCCCACTCTAGTTTTTATGACTTGTGATATCTGTATATAATTATGTTTTTCCAGAATGATTACTGTTTTCAGAATCTAGGTATTTTATACTTCAAGATTACTACATAGCTAATTCTAAACATACTGTCTCTATATTTAATTAATAATGAGACTAAACTACCTAAAAATAGACAATGTTAAAATATTTACTAAGAATTAAAAGAACAGGGCCGGTGAGATGGCTCAGCGGCATAAGCGCCTGTCTGGCAAGCGCGAGGTCCTGAGTTTGACTCCTGGAATCCACATAAAGGAAAAAAGGGGCCGGTGATATCGCTCAGAGGCACAAGCACTTGCTGGCAAGCGTGAGGTCCTGAGGTCGACTCCCGGTACCCACAAAAAAAAAAAAAAAAAAAAAAAAAGAATTAAAAGAACAAATATACTCTTCTTCTAGAAAGCTATATCAAAATCAACTCTAACTCATTCTTGACCTTATTTATATTCTGGGCTTTGAGAGAGTAGGGGCTATTTGGAATTCCTCTTCCTCAGTTACAAATCCCAAATCAATAATCTGATACCTAATTAGAATTCAGACTGTTAGAAAAGCCTCTCATGAGGTATATGTGTATGCTTCCTGTATCCCTTTCCAAATAACATTTTCCAGAGTTGTTTTCAGTTCAATATGTTTACTTAAATATGAATTCATATTCATATTTACAAAGCTACATGCTCAAATCTTAAAATAATTGAAGCTGGAAAATGCCTTTTGGGAGGTGGTAAATGATTTCTAAATTTCAGAGCTGAAGAGGGACTTTAGTCTGGGGATTAAACCTCTTTTGTTATGGAAGGGGCCAGTTTTAATCAACCAGATATAAAGCAAGTTTTCATTCATGGTACTTGGGAAACCCAGGCCATAGAATGAATTCACATATAGATGCCTCAGACTGAAATGTTAAACTCACTGTATACTTATTAAAGTTATGCCCTAGAACAGTGATGGTGAACCTTTTAGACATGAGCGCCCACACTGCAACCCCAAACCCACTTATTTATTGCAAAGTGCCAACACTGCAATTAAATCTGAATAGTGAGGTTTTAGTTTAGGAAGAAAAGCAGCTCATTTATCTTATGTCTAAAAAAAATGACAAATAATATGAGTGCCATAAGTTCGCCATCACTGCCCTAGGAGAATTCAATATATTGTCCCCTAAATACGGCTTTGGCTAGACCCTCTGTGTGAATTAATGTTTACATTGACAGATAAACTGCTCCTTCCATCTCCTTTCCTCCACTGATCAGAGGAATGAAATGATATGTAAACACGACACTCTCGAACTATGGAAAAGAACGTAAAGAGAAAGTGGTCACAACTTTCACATGATACTTTCCAAATTTTGGCAGTGTGCTCTTGACTATTATGATACATTTTTCTGTGTACTCCAACTCTTGACTATCACTTTGGTAAGCAGGAGGGATACCTATTACGGACTGAGATGCTTGACTGAGGGGGGCAGGAAAGACATGGCCCAGAAGAACTTCTGCTTGGAGGACATAGGCCAACTACTATAATATGTTGGCAGGAAAAACAAAGGAGAACTAGTTGAGAGGCTAAGGAAACAGCTGACCCTTGGGAAGCAACTCATGGAGTCATGTTTCCTTTACCTGTCTTACAATGATCTTCCATCTTTCTATGGCTTCATTTTGGTCTCAGGTATACTTAGGGTATCCAAGGGCAGGCTCTGTACATACTTGAGAAGAAACAATTGGGAAAGTACAGCTTATCTCATACTTGCATTTCTCAATGAGTCCACAGTGGCTGTGGAATTACGTATAAGGATTTAAAATACTATTAACTTGAGAAAATGTGGAGTGTGCAACTGACAATTAGGATTTTAAGACTGTGTGGCCATCATCACTATTGCCATCATCAATAATAACAATGCTTGACATTTATAGAATGCAGTCTATTTTTGAAAGTATTTTGCCCTACTATAATCTAGTTTTTGGGTCTTGAGAGAGAGAGTGTTGAGAGTGAACTATTTGGAGTTCCCCTTCCTCCGCTACAAAACTCAGATCCCAAAATACAAACAAACAAACAAACAAACAAAACAAAACAGAATACCTCAACTTAATCACTTTGGAAATTCAATGGCCAAGCGCCATGTAATGATATTGATAATAACGATATGGTTAACTTACATTTTGGGAAAGGATTTATTTTATATATTTTTTCCTTGAGATAGGGGTCTTGCTGTGTTTCTTAAACTGGCCTTGAACTCTTGGGTTCAAACGACCCCCCTGTTCCAGTAGCTCCCCCAATAGCTGGGATTATAGGTGTGCACCCCGGCATTTGGCACATTATTCTTCCCATTTCTTTTCTCATACATAAATACAAAAATGCATGCATACAGGGCCGGTGAGATGGCTCAGCGGCATAAGTGCCTGCCTTGCAAGCGCGAGGGCCCAAGTTCGACTCCCGGAACCCACATACGAAAAAGGGGCCGGTGATATTGCTCAGCGGCACGGGTGCCTGTTGACACGCGAGGTCCTGAGGTCGACCCCCCCGGTACCCACAAAAAAAAAATGCATGCATACAAAACATATTGCATTATTATTTTTTTTCATCAAATCCTCCAAATAACACTATGATACCTTAGTAACTTTCATTGTGTAGATACCACTTGTGGGGAGCGGCTGAACCGTGGCTGAGCTGGAGGTCTGCGAACTCCTTGGGACTAGGGCAAGGCCAGTCCAGCAGTTGTCTGGACTTGGTGTTTCTCCATGTTAACTATAGCACAGGTAGCTCTGAGAATGTTTTGCTTTCAGTGTTCTCAGCAAAAACACTGAGACCTTGCACTTTTGGCCCTGTTGCACGCTTATCCCCCTTTTTACTGTGTATAAATAAAGATGCAGCCTGCACTGAGTTATTGAGGTCAGGCCCCACCCAGTCTCTGCTTTCCTTTTATGTGTCTTGTTTCTTCTTCTTTTTTTTTTTTTTTGGTATGGGAATTGAACTCATGACTCGCACTTGCCAGGCAGGCACTGTGCTGCTGAGCTATATACCCAGCCCTCTTGTTTCTTCTTAATCCCCTGTCGCTGCCTCTCAGGACCCTGCTCCCCATGCAGGTTTCAGCACCACTAAGTTCAGTAACTTACTCGGGATTTGAATCCAGACTATTTTTTTTGTGTGTGTGTGCATACTGGGGGTTGACCTCAGGACCTCGTGCACCAGCAGGCAGCTGTGCTGCTGAGCGATATCACCGGTCCTTTTTTCGTATGTGGGTTCTGGGAGTCGAACTTGGGCCCTTGCGCTTGCCAGGCAGGTGCTTACGCCGCTGAGCCATCTCACCGGCCCCAGACTATTAAACTGCAGGGAAAGCTTGTTTAGCTTCTGCCCCACAGCAAACAGTTCACCTGTACAGTTCACAGCTAGTTCCCATGAATTAGAAATATTGAGATAATCTCTGATTTAAGTTGCATGCAAGGGAAAATGCTTCCCACTTTGATATTCATCATGTTTATAGTCACTAAGCATTTATAATGTTTATAATTGGAGATACATTTAATGCAATGTTATATACTTTGAAAGTGTAATGTGTATTTGTTACTTGGCTTAAAATTCATCACAGAGGTCATTTTTCTCCCAAGAAATGTCTGAGTACATTAGCTTAGAAGATGGTATTGGTGAGCTGATTATATGTATATTTTAAACAGAATGTCTAACTGTACTTAATGTGCATTTGTAAGAAATAGATATATATTTGTGGTATCTATGAGGAGCTAAGCTTCCTTATCTTTCTTTTCCTAACCAGTGGAGCATTTCTTCTTTATATACTGTCAGTCACCTGATATGGGAAGGAAAAAGAGACTGTTTCATAAGTGAGAGTATAAATATGTAAATATTGTCCCATAATGGAACATAGAATTTACTTGCATTGGATATAGACCTTTGTTGCAAATGAGATATTTTACTGAAGAGAGAAAATTTACAATTTTCTGTACTACTCTGCCTTGATTACATAATATGAACATTAGCCATGATTGAAAAGGTCGTAAGCCTTAAGAGACATTGTCTTATTCTTTAGGTGTTAGCAGTAAACATAGTTATAAGGTTTGTACAGCTATCAGGCTGACTTGGAAAGGGTTTATAATACAGTGGAAGTTAAGGCAGCTTTCATAATTAAGGGGGAAAGCAGGAAAATAAAGACAGAAAGGTAAAAAGGGGAAGTTGAGTGTCTTAGTTACTTTTCCCTTGTTGCTGAGACAAAACACCTGACACCCAAAGTTAAAGGAGCAATGATTTATTTAGCTCACAGTTTGTAGAGGTTTCAGTCCCTAATCAGCTGGGTCCAAGGCAGCATGACCTGACAGAGGGGCATCCCAGAGGAGAAACAGTTCATGGTGACAGAAGACAGCAAAAGCAAGCAAGCGACAAAGGAGAAAGAGGTGGAACAAGGCACTTTCTGTCCCTTATATTATGCAGGCTACCCACCCTAGGGCAGGTGTAACACTGACACCCTTAATCCCACTGTTGGACCATGAATCAATCACAAACTCTAGATTCAGCCACCTCTGAAAAGCCCACCCCCCATGACTGCATGAGGCTTTGGGAGGAATCCAGACACAGACCATAACATTGAGTATGATGCAGTGCAGGAGAAGACTTTGAAATTAAATGGGAGAGGCTCTGATTGAGATTTATGTGGGAAATCAGAAATAACTGCTAGTGACATGACATCATTGACCATAATAGTGTGGCTATTGAAAGCTCCATCTTCATTAAGAACGCAGTAAGTGATGTCTGCAGCCCAGGTGCACAGGTGCAGGAGCCCAGAAACACGGGCAAGAAGGTGAGTAGATGCCTGTCATGGGGCCTCCTGCTATTATAAGGAAGAAGAACCCACAGGACATATTTTGCTAAGTAGAAAGTGTAACTTGTCTACAAGGAGTATTTAAATCTCCTTTTTGTTAATACTTAGCAGCTATCAACTGGAAAGACAGATCTAGAACTAAATTGGTTTAACAAGGCAATCACCAGAAACCTTAGGGAGCAGGCGGTGAAGCAAACTGCTTCCAGATGTAGAGCCTGTTATGGGAGAAGGTGAAAACTTTGAGGCATATTCTAGAGCACAGTGTCATAGAAAGGTAAAGTAGGCTTTCTCAACATGCTAAACACGGTTCCTAAACCAGACTTTTTGAAACAGAGTTGCTAGAAGACAAGCACACAGACTTGCATTTATTTAAAAAAAATCATTTCCAAGTGATTAGTATACCCATTAATTAAATATCATCTTATTAAAGAATTTTTAGATGGAAATAAGCCTTACAGAATAGAATTCTGGGTGTGGTTAAAACATGTAGTTCAAGAAAGAAATGGAAAATTCAGGGAAGAAAGAGGATAAAATATTACTTCTTTCCCTTGGAGTTGATAGGGTTTTTCTTTGTTTGCTTTTCTTTTTAATTAATGGTAATTTAGGGCATCTTGAAGAGGTCTCATCGATACCAAGTCAGGCAAAAAGGCCCAGGAGCTGCAGATGGGAGCTGTCCTGCCAATAGTGGAAAGTTGTAAGTGTTGGTGACAACGCCACACCAAAATGTAAAAAGAGAAGAGATCGTAGCTCTAGTCTGCAACACCTTCATTCCTTGACTTGTGTTTCTATAACTGTGAAAGGGGTTTGGTGAATCTCTTCCATTAACTAAGGATTACTCATTTCTGCTGAAGCAAGCAGGAATGCATTAAATATCCAACCCTAGATGTTGTCTGAAAGAAAATTTAGGGATCACTTAGGGGTGGTAGAGAAAAAAAGGTACAGTGACAATTTCAACTCTTCTCGTTGGTGACAATGTACTTGAAGAGAATATAACTGTCAGTAAACAGGAGAGTATATGGATGGGATGTAATGAAATAGCATGAGTTCCTGGTAAGGGCTCAGCATGTCCTTGGTAAAAACAATAAGAAGTATGTTTGGAAGAATTACAAGACCATACATCTTGCTTTTAATTTGAAATTGATGGGTGAGAAGAAAAACTAATAAAACTGCCATATAATATTGTAAATAAAGGACTGAAAAAGAGCTAAATAAAGAAAGAACATAGCAGGAAAAAATTTCCATAATTTTAGATGGATATATTATAGGGCATAATACTTCTAGCTTCAGATATTTGTGTATTAAAAATACCCAGTTTAAGTGATTACCAAAGTAAATGGAAATGTTTTATCCATGAATGCAAAATGCTGCAACAGGCATAGCCAAAACTTCAGTTCTGATTCAACTAATATACTATGGCATCAGAAGGGAATAATTTGATCAAAGATCTTAAATCTAATCAAATCAGGGAGAACATAGTTGTGTAGGACATGGTTAAGTGACTCCTGATGTGGATTACAAAACTGGTATGGAGACAGGCTATCCATAAGAATTGAGCTAACTTAACAAGGCCTGTAACTATTATTTTCTCAAAGCGAGTCATTAGAACAAAATTTTTGTTTTTCTCTGATGTAGTCACTATTAATATTTTAGAGCAGTTTATTCCAGCATTATATTTTTTATATTGTGATTTAATGGTAATATGAGTTTTATGCTGCATGTTTCATTAATACTATATAACAAGCATCTTACCATATCATTAGGATTTTTAACAAATTATATTTTAATGGTTGCATAGTATTATGGATGAACCAATAATGCAATTAATTGTGTGTTTTTGCACATTTACATTCTTCTGTAAATGTGCAAATCATAAGGCTACAGTAAAGAGGTTTTACTAAAACAGAATTCTGGAAAAGTCATTATGGGATCAAAACACATAAATACATTTTAGTTTCTGGAAACAGTTTGTAGAATTGTTTTCCAGAAATATTGTTCCTTTGACATTCTCATCAAAGGTTTGTAAATGTGTTTGCTGCAATGTACCTTCCTGCGCACCACATCTAATAATAATACTAATAATAGTAATAGTAATAATAACAATTTTTTACTAAATTGAAAGGCAAAGTAACATATGACTGTATTGTTAATGAATATGTTTTGATTTGTTTTGAAGTTAGAATTTTTGTGCCTATTATTTTATTTCTTTGTTCATATATAGTATGCTGGTGTGCATGAAAACTAATTCTTGTGCTATACTACTGCGTTCCGTATTTATAGGTTTACAATAAAAATGTGATTGCTATCTTTTAAATATCTAAAGTTTTCTTGTGGACAAATACATATGGACTTTCATAAATGTTCTATATACATATAAAATATTTTATTATTTATTTTAGAGGTGTATATCTATTACATTTTTTCTTGATTTTTTTTTTTTTTGGATTAAACTCCTCTATGGTCATTTTCCTTTTTTTTTTGTGGGTACTGGGGGTCGACCTCAGGACCTCGCGCGCCAGCAGGCGCCTGTGCTGCTGAGCGATATCACCGGCCCTTTTTTTGTGTGCGGGTTCCAGGAGTCAAACTCGGGCCCTCGCGCTTGCCAGGCAGGTGCGTACACTGCTGAGCCATCTCACCGGCCCCTCATTTTACTTTTAATTTATTACAGTTGTTTAATTCTAAATGAAGCATATTGAAAACTCCAACTACATTTTTATCTGGTTCTCCTGGAATTCCTTGAACGTTTGTGTTTTCCAGTTAGCTTCTATCATTAAGGCCTCTGCAAGTTTAGTATTGTTATTGTCTTTTAAATGTTTCCTCTTATCATTATAATATTTTCCTAAATAACCTATCTTATTTCAAGTGCTTACATCATATATATCTGAATGATTTGCCATCATTTGTTGCAACTCTCTGTATAAATTCTAATGTTCATTGCTAACCACTGTGTTGGCTCTTATTTTCCCATTATAAGGTTTTGACTCTGCTCTGTATTGCTAGGTTAAGAATGTAGGTATGCATTTCCTTAAGATCTGTTACCTGGGTCACTCTCTCACTTCTTACACATTCTCAAATACCCATTTATACTCTGACAGCAGTGATGTCTTAGCTGGGTATGAAATGCTAATCCTTCTTTCTTAGTGGTGCCTTCACCATTTTAAAGCTTTTAGAGTGGCCTAAGTGATACTATAAGTGTCAAATATCATACATCTTTGAAGTCACAGTCTCTCTAAATACGTGTAGGTTTTCCTCTTCATTCTTTAACATAGCACATTTCAGCATACTGTCTTTTCATCACCAATCAGGTCTGAGACCTGCAGACTCGGTCTATATTTAGCACAGATTTTTTGTTCTTCTGTTCTTTATTTATTGCCTATCTTCTGTTTGTTATTCTATTTCTTTCCAAAACCATAGTAGCCACATTTCAGGTTTCTTGACTCTTTTAATTTTCTAAGATGATTTTATCATTTCACATTTTGAGATAATCCACTTTTTCTTTTCAGCTCTACGTCTGGGCTCAATGATGGACATACTTAATGTACTAAATTGTATAGTAGAGAAGTCCCATCTTTCCTCTTTATGCAACATAAACTCTTTAGTATTATTATTATTTTGTTCGTGTTGCAGTTTTTCTCCTTGTAGTAGGCAGAATTCTAAGATGGGTCTCAAGAGTCTCTCTGTGGGTATCACATACTCACCGTGATTCCCCTGCAGCAAGTATGGATGGCACATGGAGAGTGAAGCTGCCACGTTGTGATTAGGTCATGTTATTAGAGAGGAGTGATGAGACGGTAACCCTGTTGATTAAGTTACATTATTCTTATGCTGGCCTTAAAGAAGTAAGCTGCCGTTTAACGAGAGGCTATGTAGCTAAGGAATTGAGGTAGCCTCTAGTAGCTGAGCCTGACCTCAGCCAGCAGCCAACAAGAAAATAAGGATCTGTCATAAAATTTCAAGGAACTAAATTCTGACAATAACTCAAATGAGATGAGTAGAGGACTCTGAGCCTCGGATGAAACTGCATCTCTGGTTGATACCTTGACTTCAGATAAGAGAGATGCTGACCAAAGAACACTTAAGCTGTGTGCAGATTCCAGTGAGGTAATCCATATTCAACTGCTAATTGTCTGGGAATTTCCTATGTAGTAAGAGGAGGTGAAGACATCTCTCCAGCAGTTAGGTGGAGTGTTTGGGTTTTTCCTTATTATTTTTTCATGGATAGGGCACCTTAGCTACAGGTGAGCTCCCTTTGTCCCTACATTTCTAGTCTGGTTGTCAGAGGAGCTCAGAAATGAAGGGATAGCAGAATAGGCAGAGTTCTTGTTTCCACCAAGGCACCCAGAGAGTACTCTCTGCTTCTCAGGATTCTCTCACATTTTCCAGTCTCTGGATGGAGAGGATGCAATTTACCAGTTGTGTGATTTCTTGACCTTATGGAGAAGACCACTCAGAAACTCATGGGGTTGGTGGTCACTACCTCCCAGAAAGCCTGCAGATCTCTGAAGGCCCAAATCTTTCTAAGAGCTAAGATATTCTGATTGTCACTCAGATATTTGATTCTGCTGTCTAAGCCTTCATCTGCTCATGAGGAAGAAAGCTCTACTTGGTTTATACAAACCCCAGAACCTTGTTGACCCATTTTCTTCTTTTTCTCTACAATTGTTTGTCTAATGAAGGGAAGATTAAGTTTCCTCTGCCAAAGTCTTTTCTCTATGGTCCTATATGAAAGGAACAAATACTTTTTTCTCTATACCTGTCTAAATTCTCAGCAGGGACCCCAGTGAAATACAGACTAACAAGAGAACAAGAAACAGATTTATTATCATGCATATATCACACACACATGGAAGAAAACTCAGGAAGTAATAATTCTCAAAGAGATGGCTTAGCACTCCAGCTTTGTAGCATCTTCCACAAAAAATAACTTTTTAGAGAAATGACAAGATTGAGGAACAGGAGCTTGAATCTCTAGGGATAGAAATTTGTGGGAAGGCAAAATTTTTTAGAAAATAATGGTAGATACAGGCGAACTAATAAAGTTTCTCATGTCCATTCCTCTCATGCTATCTTCAGGCTGATTAGGGTCTAAAAACTGGGGACCAAATTTGTCCTTTCTAGTAGAGAGGGGAGGAGGGATACATGTATAAATTTATCTTCTGTTTTCTGGGAAATAGGAGGAGAGCAGAGATTGTATCTGCTTGTTTTTACTTATCTCCAGCTGAAAATAATCCTCATGCCAAAGTGGCATATTTTGGGGTACCATATTACTTTCATTCTAGAAATGAGATCTTAATTTTTTAAAAAATATTGATATTGAATTTTAAAAAGAATAATATATGTATATTTACATTTGTATACATTTGCATAAAAGCATGTACTCTAGGATTAGATTGCTTAAATTCTTCCACGTTCTAGGTGATCTTATAAGTGTTATTAGTTTATTTTTTTTTTTTTATTTTTTTTTTGTGGGTACCAGGGGGACGACCTCAGGACCTCGCGCGCCAACAGGCACCCGTGCCACTGAGCGATATCACCGGCCCCTTTTTTGTATGTGGGTTCCGGGAGTCGAACTCGGGCCCTCGCGCTTGCAAGGCAGGCGCTTACGCCGCTGAGCCATCTCACCGGCCCAGTGTTATTAGTTTAAATGTGTTTCCTCCAAACTTCAAGTGTTGTCAACAGATGTTATGAAGGTGTGGGGCCCTTAAAAACGTGATGAAGCCATGAGGCCTTTTATTCATTATAAAAAAAGGTATTTATAAAAGAGGCTTTATGCAGCTGATGGCGAGCTGGCTAGCTTGTTCTTTCCCTCTTCTGCCATGTAAGGATTCCTCCCTTCTGTAGGGTGCAGCCCGCACCAGACAATCAAGCCTGCCAGTCTCCATCTTTGACTTCACAGTCTCTAGAGCTGTAAGAAAATTCGGTGTAGCCACAGAAATGAACTAAGTTACATCATCTTTTAGTGCTTCCATTTACATGTGATTCAGTGACTTTTCCTGGTATTTGCTTGTGCTTACATTATTACTGTTACTCTGATTTGTGGCATGTTACCAGGTATGCTAGCGACTGTTCTATTTTGTGAGGACCAGTTTGGTTCAGACTAAAAAGTTTAATCTGTAGGCCCAAGCAGACTGTTGTGTAGAGCAGGTCTTCAGAGTTCCTCAGTCTCTCAAAGTAATATCTATGGTCCAACTAGTCCTAGCAACATTAGAAATGGAGAATTCTTTTAATATGTTTATCCAAACTATCACATTTGATAAGCCAACATTTGTGGGAGATTATTTGCAAAACTGGCTGCATTTCCCTACCCTTACCTATATCTGTGCTCTTGACATGTGACCTTTCACTGCTCCCATCAGAGGTGGAGTGTTACCCCACCATTAAGACAAGTCTGGCTCAGCAAATAGACTTCTGTAGAAGTAATGGTATGGCAGATCCATGCCCAAGCCTCAAGGCTTCAAGTGCAGTTACTTGGTTTCTTACGCCCACTACCACATACAAGGCCAGGCTAGTCTGCTGGGTTGTGAGAGATCCAGCACCAGAACCACGTAAACTCAGCTGTCTAAGCCAAGGTCCCAGACATGGAGAGAGTCCGTAAAGATCTGCAAAGCTACCAGCCTAAATTACAGTGGACCGTAGCATATAAAGGTACCTGTCACAACCAGAAAAATAGCTCAACTGAGCACAGCCAAAATTGCTAATGCTCAAAATTGACTTAAAAAAGTGGTTATTAATTTTTTAGTGGCTAAGTTCTGATATGATTTGTTACCCAGTCATAGCTAGCTGATATAACATCCTGTTCTTTCTGTCCTCGTCTTGTCTAACAGCACCCAAGAGATGTCATTGCTGGAGATGGCAGGTAATTATCAAGTGACTACATTATTATTAGGTTCTGCTGGGCACTTTACAGCACAATTTAACCACAGACGTTGTTGAGGGCTCAAATTCCGTTGGCATCTCAGAGATTCTGACTCACATAAGTAACTTACTATTTGAATTGATATTATTTATCACACCAGTTGTTTGCATATAATATGTTTCTGGGCACAATACAAATTGCTTTTATTATAAACCACAGGAAATGTGACCTACAGGAAATGGCACATTTTTCTTTGTCTTATTTTATACTATAATCAGTGCATTAAAATCACAAAGTGAATCCAGAATATCAATCTGTTTAGCATGTCTTCATTTAATTCACTAACAACACAAAATATATGTGCACATGGCAGTTAAAATGAAAAATAATGAGGCACTTAGAAAAATTAGATTACCACATTATAATATAATAAGATTTTAATGATACAAGTAGCATATACCACTCATACATTTTGGTATGTGGGAAGCTACACAATTGCCAGCACTGTGGATTTTTTCCTTTTGGTTGCCAGAAAGTATTCATGTGATTTATAATCAGATGTAATAATGTTGTTCTACTGGAATAAAATCTATTATGACATTATATGTAACTTTTATTAATTTTACTCTATTGGATAATTGGAGACTTCCTGTGTTTTTAAAATGACAGAGTAGAGACTTCAGCTCATTTTACACTTTTTAATTTCATGCTTGTCTTCAGCTAAATCTCTTCCATAAATTTCAATTCAACAAAACATAAATGTAACACCAAGTTAAAGCTTAATGAATTGGTTAGAATTAATCCAGAAGTCAAAAAAAACTAGGTTTTTTAAACTTAAATTGTCCCCCTCAGTTTATGTCAAGTTTTGTTGGAGACAGCCATGCCTGAATTACTCGTACTGCTAATAACATCGAGCGTAACTGCTGCTAGGATGTCAAAGCAAGCAGAAATAGCTTAGGAATAAGGGGCAATGTAATAATCACATCTGTTGAGAATTTCAGGATCCTTTGGCCTGCAGTCTCTGGCAACTACCTGGCAGAATGGCTAAATGTCATGGATGAATGGATTTTAGTTATGGCATATAACACCGTCATCTCATTTTCCGGGGTGACAGTGACACTACTCATTTCAGTAAATTGACTTTGCTGTGCTGTGTGACTGATTCATTAGGAAGTTTCAAGACTGATAAATAGACAAAAAGGAGAAGGTAATATAGGAGTATGGAAGGGATTGGTATGATATTTCATAATTTATCAAGATAAGATTAATAGTTTTGCATTTTTCATCATTAAAAGAAAATTCCAGTATTAGTGTTATCTTGTTACTACTAAGTGGAGCTATCTACCCAAATACATGGCCACAAAAACTAGTACTTAGCTTTGTTAAGGCAAGATGATTTCATTGCTCTTTTGGGAATTTTTTTTTTGTTTAGTTGTGTTTATTATTTTAGGTTGACATTTAATTTAGTACCATTTTTCCTGCCTTCCATAAAAATAAACGCATTTCCCTTAAATTCTTTTAAAATAATGTTATAGCAGAAAAACATAAACTAAGAGGAAATCAACTACCAAAAAACTGAGCAGACTGACAGTAATTTTCATCCAGTGAAATTATTGGCATCATCATTCTTCTTGCTCTGCTCTGAATATTTATGGCCTATCCTGTGCTAAATTCATGTTAAAAGGTTACCTTGAAATGGTGGCTAGTGGTTCAACTTTTGGGAAGTGATTAGGTCATGAGGGTGAAATTTTCATGGTTGGGGTTACCACCCTTATAAAATAGGCCCAAGAGAACTCATTTTCTCTTCTATAGAAGGTGCTTTCTATAGAAGCCCTTACCCACCAAATTTCTTGGCACCTGATCTTGGACTTCTCAGCCTCCAAAACTGTAAGAAATATATCTGTTGCTCATGAACTGCCCAGTTTATGGTATTTTTATAGCAGTCTGAATAAACTAAGGCAACTTCCTTACCTAGCAACACGCCTTTTCAGATCTAATACAAATAGGAGATGTAGGAAACTATGCTTTAAATTGAAGTGATCTGAATTATACAACTTACTATCAGTGGGAAATTTTATGAGTTATTATTATTTTTTTTTTAGCTTATCTGAGTATGGGAGGTCAAGTACAGAGTAGGGATCCAGGATGGGGCAGGCATGGGAAGGGGTTCGGTTCTAGAAACTCTTCCAGGTACATGACAGGAGTCTGAGACTAGCTGTGCTATGCAGTGGCAGAACACACAGCAGAAATTGAAATAAGATCCTGGACCTCAATCAGACTTGGAGCCCTTGTTCCCGAGGATTAAATTACCAAAGAGTGATGCAAGGCAATTTGTAAACCAGGTAGACAGGTAGGGTGCATGAGTAGAAATTGTGAGTCAAAAGCTCCTGAAGTATTATGAAATTAAGAAAAATACAGATCAGTATTTATTGAGCAGCATGTTTCAGAAACAATGAATAAATTTAAACATAGGTCCACTCTCCACTATAATCAGGAGAAAACTGCTACTATATGTCACACTAAACGGGAGCCATGCTCAAGGTCAAAGCCCATAGTTGAATGCTGGTACATTATTCCAAAAATACCTAATACACCTATCACTAATGTGTAACACCTGTACTCTTCATGCTACTTTATTGTACAGCATCCCAATCTGATCTTCAAATCAGTCTGTGCAGAGTATGGCCCAATTACCACTGTATCCAATTTACTGATACAGAAAGTAAGTCAGAGTTTTAGTGACTTGTTCCTGGGGCAAAACTGAAACTGGATTCTGAGGCTTATAATAGCTGAATTTGCCTCCTCTCCTGTATTCCAGGTGCCAAAACATTGAGTGATGAAAGGGCCACTGTTACGGGTTGATTTGTGCTCCCACCCCATATAAATTCAAACGTTAAATTCTTAACCCCAGTGCCTCAGAATATGACCCTATTTGGAGAGAGGGTCTGTTATTTTTTTATTTTATTTTTTTGTGGGTACCAGGGGTCGACCTCAGGACCTCGCGTGCCAGCAGGTACCCGTGCCACTGAGCGATATCACCGGCCCTTTTTGCGTATGTGGGTTCAGGGAGTCGAACTCGGGCCCTCGCACTTGCCAGGCAGGTGCTTACACCACTGAGCCATCTCACCGGCCCAAGAGATGGTCTGTTATGATTTGAATCTTAAGTGTCCCCAGAGGCTCATATGAACCTTTAAAAGGTGAGGCCTAGTGGAAAGAAGTTATATTATTGGGAGTGTGACCTTGAAGGGGATATTGGGACCCTGGTCCCTTCCCCTCTCTCTTTGCTTTCCTGCCACCATAAGATGAGCAGCCTCCTCCCACATACTCCCACTACAATGTTCTTCCTCACTCTAGGCCCAAAAGCAACAGACTGAAACCTCCAGGACTGTGAGCCAAATAAACCTTCTTCTAAGTTAATTTATCTCCAGTATTTGTCACAGCAATGGAAAACTGACTAATGCAGGGTCTTTACAGAAGTCATCAAGTTAAAAACTAGGTCATTAGGATGGTCCCTAATCTAATATGGCTGTTATCCTTGTAAAAAGAGGAATTTGGGAGGCAGACTGGCACAGAAGGAAGACAATATGAAGACACAGGAAGAAGGTAGCCATCTACAAGCCAAGAGGAGAAGTGTGGAGCATATCCTTCACTCACAGTCCTCAAAAGGAATCAACGTTGTCAACAGCTTGGTTTCAGACCTGCAGACTCTAGAACTGTGAACAGAAAATGGGTGTTGATTGAACTACCCACTCTGTGTTGCTTTGTTACAGTGGACCTAACAAGACCCTGTGGGAACATTATTGTGGATTAAAGATGGTCACATGTTTCAGTTGCTGCTCCCTTCAAGAGGCTGAACTCTCCTCTGCATCAGTGTGGGTTGGCCTTCCATATTTTGACCAATGGGAATCTGTAGAACTGAATCTGTGCCAGCATCGGCTTAAGCCTTAAAAGACTTGGAACTTCAGCTTTCACCTTCTTGGAGCTCATATAAAGAACTTCAGCTACCGTGCTACAAAGACCACATGGAGAGGGCAAGAGAAAGCAGGGCTATGGGCTGGGGCAGAGAAAGGTCTATCTGACTCTTAGAGATTCTTGCCATCCTCGCTAAAGCATAAGAGGGGAGTGTGGTACCATCTACCCTATCTGACACCACATGGAGACGAGCTATTCCTGCCTAGCTTGCCCAAATTGCAGAATTGTGAACAAACAAGTAACTTGTTTAAAGCCACCATTTAAAATGATGTGCTAGGCAGAGATAAGTACCTTATCTGACAACATGCTGCTCCTGAGTTGCTCAAAATTTCCACTCTTGGACCATTATAAACTTTCTTCGTCATGTTACATTGTTCAAATGTATATGAATCTCAAAATGTTATGGGTTTTGAGTCCTTCACAGACCTGAACAAATGGTGCAAAAAAACCCTGTTACTTGGAATTTGACTTGCAATTGAACTGACACCATGCATTCATGTAATCTACATTTAAAATTTCATACCTCACCTCCATCACTGATTTGGGCAAAAGGCTACAACCTTTTTTCAGCAGAGAAAAATGATGTATATAGTTTAACTATCTTTTTCCTAACTCCAAGCCAAGAACTACTGCATGGAGAGATTCTGAAATGTGTTTTTTGTCTTGTTTTGTTTTGTTTTGTTTTTGTTTTTTTATTTTTGTTTTTGAAATTTTGTAAAACAAAATTTCATAAGAAAATAATAGGAGAATAACAATAGTTAATACATTACATGTTGTTATCTTTAAAGTAGTTGCTCAAGGTACAAGATATGGGCATAAAAATTTCTCCAATTGGTATTAGCACAAGGCTTCCTTTTTAATGAACTAAGAGACACTAATTGTATAACCAACTTGCATTTTTTCCCTTTTCCAAATGTGGTTTTAAGAAAATGAAGTAAATGACTTCTGGAAATGATGCTGGAGTAGGGAATAAGGAGGATGGAGAAGACCAAGGTGCTAAGCTTGTGGCCATCAGCAGCGAGAGGCACCATGTACCAAGGGAAGTATATGGAAAGTGAAGTTAGACCCCAAGATAAGATTAATTTGCCTATTTCAAAACATGAAAAAATAAATTTAATTAAATAAAAAAACCTAATTTGAAGTAATCCTTGCATTACCTATAAGGGACAGAAGCTTTTCTTTGTCATCCTTCCCATTTCCTCTCTGCATGGTTGGATCTGGTCTCAGGACATAAATCTTAGGCTACATTTCAACTATATTAATAGTTGGATCAATTTTGTGCAATATTTCAGCAACATAATCACTATGTATAAGCAGTCAGTTGGAACAACTGCTTTTTAGATTTCTGGAATAAAGCCCATTTTGAAGCTGAGAATTCTCTCCCCATGCTTCTTGTGATTTCAACTCTTAAGAGAACAGACAATATCTTAAAAATTGACCCACTTTAGAAGGAATATCTTGTGTCCATCAGTTCCATAAACTAGGGATAAACTGAGGCACTTTTCACCATAAACTCCTGAAACATTTATTTTAAAAGCTAATAAAAGAGCAACTCCTTTGACAGGTAACTTTGCAATTCATCAGTTCCCTGACTTTGTTCTCTAACTATAGAATGATCTCAATGTACCTCTTTATGAGGATCTATAGATATAAGTACTACAACATACTTCCAGTAGACGAAAGCAAGACAATGGTCACTATGTAATTTAAGTGTAAATTAAATATAGAAGTTCACAAAATAAACACATCTTAGAGACTTGTTAATCCAATGAGATAAGAAAACAGAGGCCATGAATGTATTTATATATATATATATTTCCTCCTAGACTCATTTGAGAATCATGTTTACCACATGACTTTTCTTCTTACATTCCTACTTTAAACAATATTTATCCAATTTTATATTATTGACAGAACTGATTTTTTGACACTTAAATTTTGTACATAATTATGGGAAGCCATGTGATGTTTACAAACCTGTATACTTTGTATAATGTTTAAATCAGGGTAAACATAGCTCTCTCCTAAAACATTTATCATTTATTTGTGGTGAAAACATTCAAAATTCTTTCCTTTTGCTTTTTGAAATATACTATACTATACATTATCATTATCTATAGCCTTTCTACTGTGAAATAGCCCACCAGAATTTATTTGTTCTATGTTATGGTTTGTGTCTGGATGTCCCCCCAAAGCCTCATGCAGTCATGGGGGTTGCTTTTCGGAGGTGGGTGAATGTAGAGTTTGTGATTGATTCATGGTCCAATGCTGGGATTAAGAGTGTGAATGCTGCACTCACCCTAGTGTGGGTACCCTGCATACACTATAAGGGACAAAAAGACCCCCCCCAACACACACACCGTTGCTTTTGCTGTCTTCTGCAGCCATGAAAGTTGCCCCTCTGCCATGTGCCACTCTGCCTTGTAGCTAGCCAATTATGGACTGAAACTTCTACAAGCTGTGTGCTAAATAAGCATTTCTCCCTTTAACTTTGGGTGTCTGGTATTTTGTCTCAGCAATGAGAGAAAAGTAACCAAGACATTCTACCTCACTATAACTTAGCACACATTTGACAACTTTTTTCCATCACTTCCTCTCCTGTGAGCTCTCCAACTTCTAGTTACCACTATTCTATTCTCAAGTTCTGTGAGACAAACTCTTTTAGATTCTACATATGAGTGAGATCTTATGGTATTTTGTTTTTGTGTCCCTCGCTTATTTCACTTAACATAATGACCTTCATTTCTATCCGTGTTACTGAAAAATGTAGGGTTTTATCTGTTTTTATGGCTTAAATGTGTTTCATTGTACATACATACCACATTTGCATAAGTGTCTTTTTATCTTAATTATTAATGTTTAAATGATCTTTGAAGGGTGTTTTAAAACATGCTCTGTACCATGCCATTGGCATTAATTCCTTTCCATGATCTGATAGAAGCTGCCACCTTCTTCAATGAGATTTCTAGATTCTAATCTCTGATTAGATACAAATGAGAGCTTTTGCTTCTTGAGGGTGTGTATTCTCATCTTGTTTTGCAGGTAAGCACATTAGAAAGATAGTATCTTAATAAGAGCCTACAGAAAATTCCATACCATGCAAAGGATGCTTTATTAAAAACAGAAATTTGTTTAGAACTGTAAGTTCTAAAATCAGGGTGCTAGTATTGTTGGGTTTTGGTGAGGGCCCAATTCCGGGTTGCAAACTACCAACTTCTTGTTGTAGCTTCACAGGGTAGAAATTCTGTCCCTTACAATGACTCATGACCTAATTATTTTCCAATGCCACACCTCCTAATAATATTCTACTGAGGCTTAGGTATTCATCATGTGAATTTGGGGACATAAACATGCATTCCATAACAGTTAATAGTGGAGACACTGTAAACAAATGATCCTCCTGTTTGCACATTTTAATGGTTCACAAAAATCCAAAAAATCCAAAAGCATTTTGTGTGGAGTCATTGGAAGTGACACAGTGGCACAGTGGCACTGTGGCACAGTGAGGCAGAAAGCATATAGACTTTGTGTTTAAAAAGACACAAGTTCATTTCCTACTTCTGCTAAATAGGCCTCAAGATTCTGAACTCCTCTTAGGTCTAACATAGAAATTCTTGTCTTAAACTAATTATCTACTTACATCTTTATATGCGGAATATGCAACCTTCCAAATTGTCTTCTTCCAGAAATTATATTATGGCTCCTGACATTGATAGTCATCTGTTTTTTTTTTTTATATAAATTGACATAAAAATTACTGATTTTTTTTCTCAAATTCAAATTTTAGTCTATATATTTTATTAATTTGCTCCAAACTTTAGTATTGAATTGCATGATCTTAAACTGAACTGTAACTATCCTCGTGTATCAAATCTGCCTGGGCAAAACGTGATGCATCATCTGTAATGTTTCCCTTACTCTTACTGCAGTCTCAGTGTCTGCATTTCTCTCCCCTGCTTGTGACCTGTGGATAGAGGTGCCTTAAAACTTGGGGTGGGAGGGGGTTCCTACATTCTGGATTTTCTTTTTTTTTTTTTTTTTTACTTTCTGGCTTTGTCACACATAAAACTTTCAACACATGAGTGTTCTTTGTGACAGTTTTTGAGTTATTCTGCATCTGCATTTTGACAGCAGGAATAATGGTTTTAATGATAGATACTCATTTTCTCAGTAAGTAAGAAAACATAGGAATGCAATGTTTTCCTTTACTTTGTAAGAATGAATTGTTATTTGTCATTTCTGATGTTATTTTGACTATTTTTATCATCAATCATCTTTGATGAACAGACTTTATTCTTTGGCAACATATCTCTTGTTCCCTGTTGAGAAATCCCTTCTGGGAGGCCTTCTGAGCTACTGAGGGGCATTCTGCTTCCTTTTACAGACAATGACTTTGCACAGCCTGCGTGAAGCCTATTGTAGGCATTACTGTAAGTAATGATGGTAATGAGTTGCCCATTTGGATGTAGCATGCGTATTTTTAAAGGTTTTGCCTTATCAAGTAGATAGATAATGAATAGAAGGAACAAGTTCAGCTACAGGACTTTGGAAAAGTGTGATCATTTAGTGAGTTTCTCTTCTTCTTGGTTAACAGTCATAGCTGTTCTGAGTTCATGCTCTCCAGGCCAGAGACCCTGATTGTGCAGGACACTTTACACAGTGTCATTTCATGACATCTTCCTTTCCTGTGATGGAGTAAAACACAAGGAATCAGAAAAAAGTGGACGGGGAGCTAGCCAGTGAGAAGCAAGCTGAATGAGATGATGCACTGCTCTTCCTGACATCTCTGGCTCCTGACAACAGCAGCATTCTGGTGGCCTCCTGTAGAGATGGGGATCACTGGCTCAGTCCCTCTCTCCGCTTGCATGGCTTACAGAGAGTCTATGTGTGCCATGCTGGTGATCCAGATCATCTGTTTCATATGCTTCCTGTGAAATGGGAAAAAAATTTGTGAAGCACTCTAGAGGAGCTTGAAATGACTGATGATGTTGTCACGGGTATTGCTTGGGTTTGCATATTACCAACTTGTTTCTCTCTGCTGCATCTTCTACTCATCCTGAGAAAGAATTTAAAGTCAAACAGGATAGCTTGTTAGGTAGAGAACAGAAAGCTGTATTATATTACATGTTAAATCTGATTTTTCTCTCTGGGAGCAATAAATTAAGAAAAAAATGAGGGCTTACAACCCAGGCTGTCCTTACCAGGACTGATTCTGAAGCAGTTCTACAGCTGGAAAGTGCAAGCCCTGTGCCATGTTTTCAACAATACCAGTAGATGTATAATGTCTATGTGACATTTGGTTTTTCTTATGCCCCATGAAGGAATTAATCTGATATCATTTTTAGCCCAGTTTACAAGTGAACGGACTTTGAGGAAAAGAGTAGAGCAACGAACTTATGTAAAACATAAAGTTGAGTTGACATCGAACTCTGAATGGGTCTGATTACACTCTGATCAGTAGGCATTTTCTGAGGATTGATGAACAAGGAGGAGGAGTTGATGGTCCTCGGCTGAAACTCGGGTCATTAACTTCAACCAGTCATTAATTGCCTGAAAATGTCCTGGGCTGAGGTCATTATTGCTATTATAAGCTGAATTAATGCCCTGTGCTTTAGCCAATAAGATTATTAGTATTATCTTTTTTCTCCATTCAATTTATAATTATAAAAATGTACCACAGGCAATCAGACCAGAAGACAGATTAACCACATGCAAAATTACATTTTAAATGAATTGTTTTTGATTCACACAGCTACCCAAAGCATTTGGAGAAGTTGATTTCTTGGTGTTGACATTTATTGAAGTTGACTTGCTGTGATGTACCCCTGAATCCCTCAGCCCCACTTCCTACCACTGATGGGAATTCTAGTAACTAAGCTGAAAGGGATCTTCAGTTCACAATATGTTGATTCCAGTTTCTAGAAGTTGTAATATTTTGCTTTTTGGCATGGGAAATTAGGATAGGTATGTGTGGGGACAGCAGAGTAGAATAGGTACAGTGATAGTGTAAAAATGTGTAAAACTTAAGACATATGATTTTATATAATATTTTCAGTTTTATAATTATTTTCACTGTCATTATTTAATTATTCTCTCTCAGTTATTACAATTATTATTATTCCATTTCATATAGAAGAAAATTGAGGTCTGAGACTTTAAGTAATGTACTTTGCATGGTATTCTTATAGATTCTCAGAGCTGTCCTCAATCCGAGGGTGTTGGTCCAAACCATACCACATTATTTTGCTCTGGGATGTTCCTTTAAATTTTTATACTGACAGTTATTTGATATTATTAATAATTATAAGAATGAGTTAAATCTCCATATTTGGAGGAGTTCCTAAGCCTTTGAGTTCTTTAGGGAAAGAGCACAGAGTTATCAAACAATTGAGCATTTTCATGCTATACAGTGAGAAGACCAATTTGCTGCTATATGTTCTCAGAGTCTGAATATTTGCTTTTTTTGTAAACTGAGCATATTTGTTTCAATCTGTAACCCAATTAAGTATGTTTTGTATCTATGTGATGTTCCTATATTTCTACATTCTAGTCAGCTTCTAGAAATCCTCTTACTGATAGAAAACTGCTATGATACAACCAGCGTTTTAATAACTTACTGCAGGAAGGAGAATAAAAAGGGAAATTCTGGAAAATTCTTTGCATCCTAGTTAACAAAGAAAATGTGAGTTTTATTGCTTATGGATTAGCCTAAGAAGTTACTGGGGCATGATATCAAAAGCAGAGCAAGCTGCTGGATTGATTGGTTTTTTACAGGGAGGGTCACTGTGAACTAAATGATACTGTAGACTAAGAAGCACAAGGAAAATCATATGATAGTCTTTGTTATAATTAGAAAACTGATGGAAATGTTTGCTCCCAGTCTTGCATACCTGGTGGAGGTGGTTATTCCTCTTTTACTTCTGAACTTCTCTCCTTCTGGTCAACCTCCAGCCAGGAAAAAGGGGCAGGCAGGAAAGACTCATTCCAGTGCCAAATGGCTGACATAATCTCTAGATGATATATTATTTTGGAAACAGCAACAGTTCAGCATTGGACCAGGGTCTGTCCTTTTTTCTCCTTCCTCAAATGAGTTGTTGGATCATGTGATAAGATAATGGCTCTGCAGAAATATTTAACATTCTGAGAGTCACCCCTTGGCAATTGTGACTGTTTCAAAGATGCAGCAGAATGATGGCTCAGATCGAGTCAAAAGAAATTCAGGCATGGAGGATCTACTTTGAAGATCCGACTGAACATCTTAGAGATGACTTTTTTCATCTGTAAGATCCCATGATCTCTAACGTGGCCAATTGAGCTTATCCAAGTGGAACTAAAATATAAGCAGTGGCGTAGATACTACCTTGATTACCTAATAAAAAATTGAAAGCTACTTCTTTGATCATTACTACTTGAACCAAAGATGTTAGCTTGATCCAATGAGCTTCAAGAGCTATGGAAACATCACTTATAATATTGGTTATGATTTAATTTCTTACCGCTGTTTCCAATTACATAAGAATTTTTGGCCCAGTGAGATGGCTCAGCAGCTTAAGCATCTGCCTGGCAAGTGCGAGGTCTTGAGTTTGACTCCCGGAACCCACATATGAAAAAAGGGCCAATGATATCGCTCAGCGGCATGGGCGCCTGCTGGTGCACGAGGTCCTGAGTTCGACCCATGGTGCTACCCACAAAAAAAAAAAAAAGGGATTTTATCCATAGGAGCAAACAATCCTGGAGAGTGAGCTATGATCATTCTGGTAATAACCCTAAGGACTTGAACTCTTGTTTAAGGCAGGTTAGATATAATAAATAATACGTCATAATAAATCATTTTTAATTGGTGTTTACACTGTAGGTCTCTTTCTCTTCTTTGGCTCTAGTTTCAAAGTGACGCTTAGGTAAAGAATTGATTAAGTCAATCTGAACTTTTGTGGGCAAAATCCCCCAAACGTTACTGATATTCGTAAAATTTTGGTACCATGAGAACCCTGGTATGTGGCAAAGTTCTTCCAGTTGTATCCTCTTTAAGCAAATGCTTCCCTGTCAAACAATGCGCAGATTAGCTATAATATGATTATGGAAAGGAAAATCCTCTGAATTTCAAGGAATAGCCTTCTAAGGACATTTTACATTCTTGCTTCCATTTACATAATAAATCTCTTTAACCAGCAAAAATGTTCTCAAAAACGGAGCCAGAATAAAGACATTGTGGTAACATTAAGCTGACCTATTCTAAGGGAAATTCTAAAGAATTGTTTTCAAGAATGGTTTTCATTTAAAGAAAAATGATTTCAGAAAGAAACTTGAGGATTAAGAAAGATGTGTAAGGCAACAAAAAGTAGACACGTGGATAAATCAAAATGCTTCTTGAGTCAATAAAACAATGATCAAGATGCATTGTGGGATCTAAAATAGATCTAGCCTTTCCCTTTAGCGGGGCCTGGGGGCCCAGCACTGGCAACTTTCTTAATGTCTGCTGCATTCCACCTCTGAGCCGCAAGTGCCTTCTCATCTGTGAGAGAGCCATCACTGCTTTACATTCTGGTTCTTGGATAATCGCTTTAATTCCTGTTGCAACCTTCTCACCTTCTATAGGGTGAATGTGGCTGGTTGATTCTCTATGAAAGAGATTACCAGAGAGTTTTCTCTCCACTCTCCTGCCTAGGAAAGCCAAGAATGCAATTTCTCTCAACTCTCCTTCTCTTTCCCAGTTTTAGGGTACCACCTTCATTAGTCCCTAAAGATGTGTTTGGGGGTAGACAATCTTCTTTTGTACCTCGGGGCTTCTCAGAATACTAATCCATCTGTTGGTGCAGCTCACACACAGCCCCAAAAGATGGCCAGGCTAGTAATTCATTCTCTTCATCAGTGGCCAGTGGTCCTCACTCCCCCATTTCAGTCAGGCAAGACAGCAGCTGTGTATCTTTTCTTTCTTCTGAGGGCTTGTCATTTTCTGCAGTTTGGTGTGTACAGTTTTCTTTTAGGCCTCAGCTCTTCCATGTATTTCAAAACACACTATACTTGCATAACTCAAATGGATTGTTTTGTTTACTGGCATATATTACTTATTTCTGCACCTAATTAGGTGATGACAAAATAAGTTTCATTCTTATACTTGAAATTATATACCTTCTTTGAATATGGTGGTAGTAGTATGCCAAATAGTGATGATGATTTTGGAAGTAATTTCAAAGAAAATAAGACCAATAGATTTCATCCAAGTTTTATTCCAATGTGAAATTCAAGGATATTTTTATCATATGTTTATGTGAAGCTTGATTACATACAACAGTTATTTTATTCTAAGGTAGTATTGTTACTAAGGGTAAAATTCTGTCAAGAATGAGTTTCTGCTATATAAGAAAGTACTTTGGTCCCAGTTTTTAAACATACAAGTTGGAAACTAGACTGATTTATTTATCTGATATTTTTAAGGGTCTTATTGTATTCATTTATTGAATGAATGTAACTGTTCAATATCAGATTTGTATAACACGTTCCAAGATTATTATAACATGTTCTATGATTAAGCAATAATTATCAATACAGCAGTTGATGATCTTGATGCTGTATACCCACAAAAGTTTACATCAATTCCCTTACCAATCTGACAGAATGTTTTGAATTTTGTTTTCCATCATAAGAGGATCCTAGTTTCTTTCATAAAATTATATTACAAATCTTACACCAGATATAACAAATCTTACATCAGAACTGGCTGTCTATAACGGGCTATGTATGAATTTTGAACATACAGTATCGCTTATTCAATTTTAGGTAATAATTAAAAATACTAATTTGAGTTTGTTGGAATGTTAAAATGTCTTTTCCATTCCCTTCAGTGTACTTCTTACCCTGTGCTTTTTTATAATAGAAAAAGAAAAAGATTAGATATATACTATCTCTTGCAAATAGCATTACTGTCAGTCCAACCTAGATTAAATAAATTAGCAATCAAGACCCAAACTTGTCACATTAAAAACTAACAGTATACATGCTATTCACTCCCAGATGTTTCACATGGAAAACCATATAATTTTTTCTTTAGTTATGATTGTAGAATGACAAAAAAGTATGAGTCTATTAATATTTCTGTATTAGCTCTCTATATGCACATGTCAATGAACAACTGTATAATTTGTGTAATTCTCTTCTTCTCCCGTTATGATTGCTTTAATCATGTGTCTTAAATTTAATTTGATGTCCACCTAAGATAATGATTTTAAAAATGTGAGTTTGAGGGGTGAGGGGTGAGGGTAAAGTGCTTGGGTAGCATGTGTAAGGCTCTGAATTTCATTTCCAGCACCACAGAAAAAAAAGTGGGCTTGAATTTTGTGTATCACTTTCAACTCTTTCATTATCCTGCTTCTAAAAATATACTTTTTGAACGTTTGAAATTTTTAAAAAAACTTCTTTTCCACAAATAGTGTGAAAAACACTATTCTGAAGCACAATTATAGAATTTCAAATTTTAATATTATAAACAATTTGAGCTGTTATTATTCCATTTGTTCAATTACTCCCTTGCCATTAAGCAATACATTTTAATGTCTTTGTGTGTGCAAGCTTTGTTTTCAATAAAAGCAATTTGATGAAAGCTTCAAAAGCTGAAGTATTTTGGCACTTCATTCACTGAGTACTTTGATTTGAAATTTTCAAAGGATTTTGAGTAAAATGCTACTGAAATTTGGAGAACTCATTTACAAAATGCTCAATAGCATGTTAAAGTACTTAGTAAAAAAAGTATTTCTCCAGATTCTCAAATATACTAAATACATGGGGCAGAAAAAAAAGCTCATAATGCCTTGATGAACTATTTATTCTATAAGTAAAATCAGCCTAGTAACAAAAATTGTGTAGTTCAACTATGCATATGTAGAAACACATAAATTTGGGGGGGCCAGTGAGATGGCTCAGTGGCTTAAGCACCTGCCCGGCAAGCGCGAGGGCCCGAGTTTGACTCCCGGAACCCACATACGAAAAAAGGGCCGGTGATATCGCTCAGTGGCATGGGCGCCTGCTGGCACATGAGGTCCTGAGGTCAACCCCCGGTACCCACACACACACAAAAAAAAACATATATATATATATATATAAAAATTGCATGCAATTTTGAGTTATGTACATACGACTTCCAATTCAAATACTATTTTGTTCCATAAATAATATCTCATTTAATAAAAAATATTTTGTCACAATACTGCCTTCCATTATATTTTTATTTTAAATATCACCCAAACACATAATTATACATTTTAAATCGAAATGTATAACTGAATTCATAACAACTTTCAGACATATGGATAGTCGATTGAAAGAATAAACTATAAGAATCTTACTTTAAGTTTAACATTTGGATTAAAAGAACAAGCCATTTAAAAATTAATCTATCTGCATATCTGTTGGAGTTCTCTGATGAAACTGATAAATAACTGTTTTTTTTCTGAACTATTTTTAAAATTTTATTTCAACATACATCAGCAGCTATTGTTTCACTTGTACATACATGAGAAAACCTGGAATTAAAATTAGTTTGGAAGAGTGGTTTGATGTCATTGAAAAGTTATACATCATACACTGATAAGCAAGTACCCCTGGCAGAGTCTGGTCTTCAGATGAATGGGTAATTTGTAAAGTAGACACTGACGATTCCTTAGCAGATTTGTGTGTTGTGGTTTCATAATTTCTGCTATTAGAATTACCCCTATATTGGATGGTAAATATAGACAAACAACTTACTTCCTTTTCATCAATTTTCTTGAGAAATGGAAATTCATAATTCAATGTTTTATTAAATATGTACTTTTTATCTCATTCCTCTAGAAAAGGTTTACTACAAACTAACAGATTACCAGGCAATAAAATTAACAAAGTATGATAGATACACACTTTTGCAATAAATGACAAAATTACTTTATTGAATACCATAGATAAATCTTTTTTTATAAACCCTGATCTCATTACTCATGTTTCTCAAAGATCCTACCTGTTGGAGGCCTGGTTTTTGTATGCATCTCTTAGAGCACAGCACAACTGCGGACAAAAGTTACTTTGGCAGTATGCCAGATGAAAGAGTTAACTAGCTAGGCATTATCACCATGGTTCTTTGACACGAAGAGGATGATTGTACTGGAAAAAGCTTCTAGTATCAGAGAAATAGCTTGAATTGGATTAACTCACTACCAGGAATTATAGACGAGACCAAATTTGAAAGCAAACAAAGATGCCAACTACTTGCATGTCACTAGAAAGCAAAAAAAAGCCAGCAGATGACATGACGTTTTTAAAAAAGGAAGTTACCTGGTATACAAAATAAATTCAGGATAGATAATAAACTTAAAAATAAAAGTAAAACAACAGAGTTTTGAGAAGAAAATAATTTATTTTCTTGACTTTGGGGTAGACAAAAATATCTTAGGATTCAAAAAGTCTGATTTTAAGAAGAAAAAATTTACAAATGATAAGCCATCAAAATTTAAAATTTCTGCTCCAGACACCATCAAGTAAATGAAAAGACAGAGGCTGAGGGTGCATCTCAGGTGCAAACACTTGCCTAGCATGCACAAGGTCCTGGATTTGATGCCCTGCACAGCAAAAGAAATGAAAAAAAAAAAAAAAAGAAAGAAAGAAAAAACAAAAAAGACTGGGGGAAAATGTCTGTAAAACCAATATCCCACAAAATACTGTTCTTCAGAATATATAAATAACTCATAAATTCAAATAGGCTTTCAGGCAAAGAAAATTAGTAAGGTCAACATAAATTTCCATTTGCTAGAGAGACGGGGGCAAATATAATATTTTTACTTACTAGGTGGTCTAAATAATTCTAAATATATACAAAGCAAAACTCGAGTAATGTACAAGGAGAAACAAATAAATCCACAAAAATTAGTTGTGTAATTTTCTGTCTCGTAGTTTCCTTTATTGCAAAATGAGATAATAATATGTTATTTCATGAATTTAAAATACTTAGAATGTCTTGCAGGTAGTATGCTCACGATAATAACTACCGATAATAAATATACATTATTATAATGTGACTATATACCTTACACTGAAATAGTGCTGTAGGCTATGAGTTCATTGTTAATGACTTAAGAATACAATATACCCGGAAAACAGAAGAGAAATTTTACTGTTCTGTATGTAGGATTTTCTGGAACGTGCTAAAATAACATCTATAGCACATGATAAAGTTATGGAAAGTAGCTAAGTATGTACATATATGTGATGACTACTGATACCAGTAGAAAATACATAGTGCTGATATTTCTGTACCATCCTTTCAACTTTGCCAGGAACCTGAAACTACTCTAAAAATAATCTTGAAAACAAGTGTAGTGGACAATGTTGTCATAAGGCTAAGAGCCACAGAAACATATCGTGTTACCCAGGATCAGAGAACCTTAAACTCTTCTTTGTTAGTGTTGGCTGGCTTATATATTACAAAAAGCCACACAGTGTGAAAAACATTAAAAATAAATAGTACATACAATAAACTACATATAAGAAACATGTTAAATAAGGTATCTTTAAACTTAAAATAAGCTTATGCATTGATTAGTTGTCAAAAATATGACCAGAGACTTGCAGAAAACTGGCTTGGATTTCCCCCAAGAACAAAGGTTCATTATTCACTAATTCAGTATCCGTGGTGACCTCATAGAGTCTAACTCTGAAAATCACAAGTTGACTTTATCTCTATTTTCTGTCTTTCATATCTACCTAACTGTCTTTTTTTATGGCATTCAGGAAAAATATCTCAGATTTTTTTCTATATTTCATTGATCCAATTTTTTACAATCTACATTCTGCTCTTGACTGGCATACAATAAGAATTCTACATCTTTGATTGCTGTTTTTAATATCTTTTATCTTTTCTGATGATACTGTGAATACGTGGAGTACCTGAAGAGCTTCAATTCGTAGAGAGCACTGTCACCAGAGCCCTTCCCATCTCTGCCCTTGTTCCTTGTTCCTCATTTTCTTCTGGGAACTAGATCCCTGAGGGTCTGAGATGCCACCACCATTTCCCTTTTTCTGACCACCTGTCCATTAGTTTTCTGAGAATGGCTACCCTTAATTGCATACAAAAAAGAAGTTACTAATGTGATTGGGGCACATTAGTGGGGCACATTAAAGAGTGGGGCAGGTGCCACATCCTTTCTCAAAAATCCGCACTTGTGCAGAAAAGCAAGCAGTACTTGAATCTGTGCTGGCACTTTTCATGTCAGAGCCAGGGCCAGATAGTAAAGGCATGGCAATCCACTTTTCTGAGGCTTTTACTCTGTCTTCAGCTGCATGGTTTATAGGATTTTGCCCTTTTCCTACCTTACAGTTCAGCTCCAATTGCACTCTTGGAGAAATTCCTCTAAGATTTTGGATCAGGTTGGTAGTTATAATTTGGGTGTTCATGTATTTTTTTTCTTTGAGAGTTTTCTTATGCTTCATAAAAGGGGAAGTACTATAGACAAAATCAGCCAAAGTTTTGTTAGAGATCATAAATTGAAAGGTTTCTTGGCACTATGCAGGTAACATACAAGAGAGAGCAGGTAGATAGAAGGCAATGGGCAGTTTAGGCAGCCCGAATCAGGTAGTGAAGAGAGGTACTGTTCCAAGGGGACAGCCACTGCCCAGCTTCACCTGACTGCTGCTGGACAGGACGTGTACCCAGGTATGACACTGCTTTATGATTTTTGAAGAGAACCAAGAGCTGTTTTATACTTAATAAAATTTGTTTTATGGATAACACAACAATTTTGGCTCAAAAATGGACCCACTTAACAATGGTCCCATAATAATATATCACCTAGAGACATAGTTTGTGTAATATACTGTACTATGTTCAAGTAATGATGAAATTTTCTAACTGCGCTTCTTAGAAGGTGTTACTGTGACTGTACTGTTTGTCAAACCAAGAATATCAGCTGACTAAGTCTAGCACTTCTATGGTTATTTGGGAAATTCTGCCTTGTGACTTGGAAGATTTTTAATAGAATTTTGTTTCTGACAATATAAAAAATTCCTACTGAGAATATTGCAGGAAATCTCCAAGAAAAAACATTTTTCCCTGGAGACTAATAAAGAGTTTACATGTACAGCATTGCATCAGTTTAGGCAAAACTAGTAATTTCTCCAGCTACCCACTTATTATCTACTTATTTTGAAGTACCTACTCAAGTCTTGTTATATGCCAGGCACAGAAAACAGTAGAAAGTAAATAAAAAAATCCCAAATTTTATGAATCTTACCTTCTGTGTGTGTGTGTGGGGATCGAATGCAAATGGATGAAGGCAGGGAAACACAAACAATAAATGCATAATAAAATTTCACATCCCTCTGGGGTGACTTGAAGTTTAATGTTCCTTTTGTCCTACTCACAGTGCCCCACAGGATTGGCTCTGTTGTGTACAAAGATAATCTGAATTATTAATCCTTTACCTTACTCAATCAATGAGTTTCTGACACAGATTCCAGTTTCAGGAGCCCTCTTAGAGGGACTCTAAGCTGAGATAAGTATAGGCTTCTTGCAGTTATTGTGATGGCAACAGCTCTTATTATTGACATCTACAGTGAGAGTTGCTAGAATTTATCCATGGGATTCGTATTAAGTTACAATTTATATCTGATGGCCAGTGAGGGTCTTTTCTAGGCAAAGAGCAGTGGAGTGGTTTTATCAATCTTTATGGACATTGAAATATTTATTAGCCCATATCAGTTGAAATATAATGTATATTAAGTAATTTAAGATAGAGCCATATCAATGTCTCAGGAGAGCCCACCCGACTATGAAACATTTCAGCCAAGTTTCTGGACACTGCTGAAGACAGCATGGAGTAACAGTTGTGGGTTGTTCCGGAAGCCCCGGACTAAGCCTCATACAGCCTGGAACCTTGTCCTACTTGAAGAAAGATGGGTTGGGTTGACTGTCTTAATCAAGGGCCTAGTGGGATTGTGTGGCAACATGAAGAGTGAAATACAGACATTCCAAGAATATTAATAACTTATTAGCCTCCTAGATATCCACATTTCAAAGTAAAAAATGCCTTTACTAATTGATTAGGTTTCTCATGTAAGAGAAACCATGTGATATTTAAACTGTGTGTCTAATTTATTTCACTTTACATTATGGCCCCAAGGTGCATCCATTTTCCTAGAGTTGACTTAGGCTCAGCTTTCTTTGTGGCCGACAGTACTCCATTGTGTATAATAAATAACACATTTTCTTTATCAATTCACTTGTCGATGCACATATAGGCTCCTTCCATGATTTATCTGTTAACAGTTTTATGGGTATGCATGTGTCACTGTAATACAATGTCTTTAACTATTTTGGAAATATACCTAGAAGAGGAATAACTGTGTTGAATGGGATTTCTAGCTTTAGTTTTAAATATAAATGAAGAGAAAAATAAAAGATAGATAATATGAAGTCAGGTGATAGATCTTTCTCAAAAGGGAAGGGGATTAAGAGGGAAGGAAGGGAGAAGAAGAAGATGAAAGAAGAATTAAAATGTGCTATGTACATGTACCAGCTCCCCACAAGGAGTGTAATCATACGTACTAAAAGCAGGTACTAATAAAAACAGCTGATATTGAGCACTTTAACTTGGACAAGAATAATTCAGATATACTGAAAAATGCTTCTATGAAGCACTAATCATATTCACACTTTTTTCAATATTAAATACTCCAGATTATATAACACTTATACCAGCACTTTAAAAAAATGTCCTTGATACTAAAAGTAATTCTACAATTAAAAAAATATACATACATCCCATGCTGACAAATATTCATATAAAATAAGGGAGTTTTCATTTTAGAATGAATAGACAAGAAAATAAGAAATTCTGTATATGCTGCAGAAATACAAAATCCAGCTGTCAAGAGCCAACCTTAATTCTACTTCTAAACAAATACATCTTTGTAGTCTTTTTAGTCCTAATATTGCAAGGGATACACTTAAACAAAATTATGTGAGGCTTAACTGAAATTCAAATTTTCCTGGTATGCTGTATTTTTATTTGCTAAACCTGTAGTCCTTTTAGTTCTATTTATAGTATCAAATATGTCAAGTATTATTTCTATAAATCTAATCCCTAGTTTAAGCAAATACCTTCCATTTTGATTCCTAAAGTCATTTAAATGATCTAATTAAGTAAAAAATACATGATGATCCAATATAATCTAATTTCTGAAGACATTAAAAATTATCTTTCGGGCCGGTGAGATGGCTCAGCGGCCTACGCACCTGCCTGGCAAGCACGAGGGCCCGAGTTCGACTCCCGGAACCCACATACGAAAAAAGGGCCGGTGATATCGCTCAGTGGCATGGGCGCCTGCTGGCGCGCGAGGTCCTGAGGTCGACCCCCGGTACCCACAAAAAAAAAAAAAAAAATTATCTTTCAAGTTTGCCTGCAACCTTCCTCCTTTCCTGCTAAGAATCTGCCTTTCTCTCCTACCCACAACCTGTGTATATTTGTGTACACATACACCCACACAAACATACATCCATACTGAGTCATATTTGGTGACTTTTCCAATTAAACTCCTAAAAGAATTTTATATATTAACATATCAACATACTTTTGAAAGTAAATTATGCATGGATGATAATCTATCATTTCTTTCTGTTTAATAAATTTGATATTTATTTTTATAGAAGTCACTAATAACTTAGAAAATCTTAATTTAGCATTATTCTTATGGGTTTCTTCTCCCCTCTTGGCTGTAATCAAATTACTTCTCACTTCTTGGTCATAGACACAGATTTTAGATGATTAGGCCCAATTATCCTCAACAGAAAAAAAAAAGGATCATTATTACTCTAGGAAATTCCTAGCCAAGGACAAAAAGAAACCTTATCCATTAGCAACTGAGATAGGAGAATTAAAAAATGTAACAAAAACTGAAAAATTAGGCAAAGAGTCCTCTGATAAGAGGCCAAGGTTATGTTTGCTTCAAACAGGAATTCATGACACCACCTTGGCAGGTGGAATTTGTACTTAAGTGGCAGGCACGAAATTACTTATTTTCCTGTCTGTTCCGTTCATCTTTAAAATGAAAATGCCTGCATTTTATATGAGTATCTGTCAGAATTTCTTTTTAATCAAATCATCTTGATTTTCTTTTTATGATAGTACTTAGCTGTGCTCCTGAGGTTTCTCTGGATGCATGGGGTTTTTTTTACAACAAGGACTGCAGCAAACTTAAAATCAAGCATATTTTATTCTCATTTATGCCCCCAAATTATTATTTCAGAATAAATAATTTCTTCCATCTACTCAATATCTTCTCTTATTTTCAGAAGCCTGAATTTGGCTCCAAGAAGTTTCTGAATTAGGAGAAAGAAAAACAGCACTGGAGTTTTCTCCCCTTCGAAGGGGGCCGTGTTTTCCACTCCTGAAGTTCATGATTGTTGACGCCAAGCCATTCTTCTACAGAGGGCTGAATATTGTAGCACTGAGATCAATGACCAGTCACTGACCTGCCAGCCTGTGTTGCATGAAAGTATGACCTAGATCCCCGAGGGACACTACGTTAACCAAAGATGTTGTATACCCACCTCACCAGTTCTTGGGTACGTTCAGATGTATTCAACTGGCCATTTGTATCATCAACTCTGTTTTTTCAACAGGAAAATATAGGTGAACCACCTGCAAATCAAGAAGCTTCAATTTTGGTTTTATTTTCTCTTAGAACAAGTAAAGCTAGAATTTAGCTTAGTTATTATTTGTAATTGGTATTAGTTTTAATGTTAGTTATGTAAATAATTAAAATGTAAATGTGTATTTTGGGGACTCCCATATCACAATGAAAAGATCATTTAATAATTTTCAATAGAATCTTTCTTTAGAATTATAATTATATTCAGTGTAATAGCTATTGAAAATAAATGTAGAATTCACTCACCAGTAAGAAAGTTCAGAATTATATGCTTATGCATTTTTTATCATAACATTTAATTGTGTATTAAAAATGCATTACTTTTGACAGTAACAGAGTGAACTCTGGAGAATAAACACACCAGTCCGTTTCGGTTCTCTTAATCCACATAGAATTTGCGATGTGAATTTGGCTTTGCAACTTAGAGAGCCAGAGATTGCCTGATTGTTGGATGATTGGCTTGTTTATGAGGACTGGAAGTCACTCTTTTCTTGCTCAAAAGTGTCCAACTGTTAAAATGTAGAAGACAATAGCATATATTCATATAAAGTAGTTAGAAGAATATATACTGATTGTAAACTATCGACTAAATGAATAAATTGTATCTTCGAAGTTGTACACTTAAGTAAACTCTCCTGTGAGGTCTGAGAAGCACTCTAGAAACCGGGGTGTAGAAGAATATAATGTCTGTAGGAATAATTGGCTGAGTTTGTCTTTTGGTTTGGGAGGCACTTAGTAGAGTGGAGGTGATTGGTTGGGATATAAATGTGCTGTGCTTTAGCGGTGAACACACTGGGTTGATCAGAAACCTCTATAAGCTTTAGAAGGAAGACAGATTTCTATAAAAGGGTAATTTTATTTTTAATTAGAATTCTGAACACATCCACATAAATTTTCAGGTAGAGTTAAATGATCTCTGTAATTATTGAAAATAACTTACCAACTTAAGTAATTACTATTAGACAAAGTAATGTACTACTTTACGGAAGTAAGTGTTAAAGAAATAAGTCATAAGGCCTGTTTAGGGTATGCTAAGAGACACAAGTTTTTCTTGAACTTGTCAACCTCCACAGGAACAAGCTCCTGACATATCTGTAATATGTTTTAAGAAAACAAAGCTTGTTCTCAAGTGGAACCGTTTGTACTTTGTAATATATGGTTATTTTGAAAGTGTCCTATTACACAACTCACTATCATGTCCGTGGTCTGAAATGCAGAGGACACCTGTGTGATGGGCTAAGGGCCTCAGTGCTCACTAGGAGTAAAAGTCCAGGTAGCAAGTACATTTGCCATGGATGTCCTCCCTTTCATGAACCAAGTGTCTAGGAGGGATAGTTCCAACCCTTTTGGGAATTAGAGGAGCAATGACTGACACATCTAGGTGATTTCAGTCATGCAAGTTTAGGCAGGGAATCTCTTCATCCATATAGATTCAAGCTAGTGATTAAGGCATGATTCCTCTCTAAAACAGAACAGGCTTTTAAGGCCAATTTTATTCTTCACTAGTGTCTGCAAATAGAAAAAAAAATACACCTAAAATTGAAATTCGCATTAGCAACTTAATGAGGTTAACTTAGAGCTCTGTCTTAAGGCAAAATTTATATACTGTATTAGTTACCAATAACAAATCAGCATTATTTACTTATAATTTCCAATAAATTTTCCTATTGTAGTAAGGCATTTATTCAGCATTGGTATTCATTACTATCCTAATAAATGAATGAATATTGTTAGAGACCATATTATAATACTTGTGAAAAATGCTTTTTCTGTGCAATAAAAAGAATGCAATGTAGAACTGTTAAATTATGTTGTTAAGGGATTTATATTTTCTTTTACATTAAGCCTAGAGGAGAGGGTACTTTTCAGAGAATGTAAACAATAATGATGGTTTCTTTCTAAGGCATCAGAATTTTGCTATAACTTCTTACTAGTTAATTCCCTAAGCAATGACATTTCTCTTTTTAAAGATATATTTATCATGTTGGCCACAAAACTTTCTCCTATTTCAGCCTCAGGGCCTCTTGCATTTCTCTAGATTAGAAGTGATGAGCTTTAGTTAACCAAAAATCCCAATGGTAAAGGGATTTTTGTGAAGGGCTGTGATCAAAACCTAGCTATTTCATTCTCCACTTATTCTATATTCAGTGTCAGACCCTTGCTGCAAATCTTTGTTACTTTTATGATTGTATAGTTTTCTCAAGGGACATGGTTTTTCCATGGAAGGAATTAAATGTACATTAGCAAGTCTGACCCTTTAGGATAAGTTTGCACTAACACTATTAGTTCTTGGATAATATCTGTAAGACTCAAAGCAGGAATTAAGATTTCATATATAGACCTCAATCTCTCAGGGCATTATAAATTGTTAAAACAGTCCTGGCAGCAGACTCGGGAGCTATGAGAGTCTTACAAATACGTTTTTGGGAGTGACTTCAATGGAGACATTTAACAAAAGAGCTATGATTTTTGAGCCAGATGAAATGCTTTATTTCATGTGTTAGCAAAGGCTACACGGAGGGCTGGTGAGATGGCTCAGCGGCGTAAAGCCCCTGCCTGGCAAGCGCGAGGGCCTGAGTTCGACTCCTGAAACCCATATACAAAAAAAGGGCCGGTGATATTGCTCAGCGGCATGGGCGCCTGCTGGCACACGAGGTCTTGAGGTCGATCCCTGGTACCCACAAAAAAAAAAAAAAATAAAAAAAAAGAAAATGCTACATGGAAATGCTGGAGAATGGGAGTTAGGTGCATATTCATGTGCTTCACATTGAATTATTTGCACCTTATATAGCCAAAAATTACAAAGTATTTGCCCATATTAAAATGAATTTTATAATTATGTTATGTAAATATAATTCATGCATAAAATGTTTTCTGAAACGAGTTTTGTAAGTATTTTCCTCAGGAAATTTATTTTCTTTTTCCTAAGGATCTCATCCAAAAGTATATGAAAAATATTTAGTACTTCATTCTTTCAAAAATTTTAAATGATATTTCCCTTGTACTGGGTGATACAAGAGTCTCTGCAGAACAATTATATCCTCCTTCAACTCCCAGATATTTCTATTAAATTTATATCACATTAAATGCCTTTGAAGGGAGAAACAAAAATGGCAAAATTCAGACTTGATAGATGGTGTAGTAGGGGAGTATCCATCAAGTTTATGGAGAGATAAATATGAAATTAAATACCCACCCTCACAGATTGTGAGATTTTGTGGATAATACAGTATTATAGTCCCCTTTTCTAGTTGCTAGTGTCATGAGATGCCTTTACTCCCACCTCCATCTCACAACCTGCTTAAACAGAGTCACTAGTCAAACCCTGAGGACAAATCTGGGTTTATGATGAGTAAACTCATGAAGGTCAATGAATGTTCATTACCCACTGTGCTCTGCTCTCTCAGATATGTGCATGTGAGAATAGAATAATAGTTTTGGGGACCTACTCAGACCTCCAGAGTGGGTATGAAGATTATTTTAAAATGAAAACATTTGAGTTAAATAAAATGCAGAAAGAAATCATATTTGAACTTCCCTTATCTGACTAAAGCAGAACCTCCAGAAAATACAGCTGTCACTAACTCCCCTCCAAGGAGTTTCCTGCAGAACTCAGCTGCCCTAGAGACAGGCTCCCCGTTTCCATTGGTATCAAAAGCCAGAATTTTATTTTCCATCCCTTTGTGCAGAAGCCCTCATTCCCCAATAACTTTGTTATATAAACCTTTTATCCTGCCTACTGATTGAATTAGTCATCACTGAGTACTGCATAAAGAAACCTGTTTTTCTCTATTGTCAGCTTATTTGTAGAGTCCCAAACACCAGTGTGAAGTTGGGAGAAGAAAGTTTTCCTCCTAATATTTTATGTAAAGCGATGGGCCATACCACAGAGAGATTAGATGGGAGGTTCTCGTTGGTAACACTTCTAGGAAACTATGCTTTTATAGATTGATTCTGTTTCCAAACTGTTTTTGTTATTGTTGCTATTGTTTCATACCTGTGGGGCAGTTATAACCACAAAGAATCAGTCATCATTTGCATTGCAAAGCAAGAAGGAATTGGTACAATATTTCATATAATAACTGCTTCATACATATGAAACACTAATTATGCTTATTTTTTTAGGGAATTGGTTTTATAACAAGGTTAACATTAGCCTGTTTCAGAACATTGTTGTGATAGGTAACTGTCTAGGGATTGCTAACCTAAGGCAGGGAACATCTGGCCCTAACTCCCTTCTATCTGTGCAAAACAAAATAAAGTCCCACTTTATAGCTGGAAGCTGATCAAGTATTGGCTATGGGGAAAATTATTGTAGAAATTAGGTAAATAGGAATAAAGTATATGGTCCCTCAAAGCCTTAACTGCAGCTGAAGTAGATTGATGGTTATCACACAAAATAGAATGAAATTTTGAAGTATAAGTAAAAGCTAAAAAGAGGATCTAGAGAAGAATAGGGATGAAAGGTTCACAGTCAAAGTCCATATGTGGAGTAAGGAGTTGGCCAAACCCAGAAGCAAAGCATTTTCATCAGAAATATACAGTTCAGGGCCGGTGAGATGGCTCAGCGGCTTAAGCGCCTGCCCGGCAAGCGCGAGGGCCCGAGTTCGACTCCCGGAACCCACATACGAAAAAGGGGCCGGTGATATCGCTCAGCGGCACGGGTGCCTGCTGGTGCGTGAGGTCCTGAGGTCGACCCCCCGGTACCCACAAAAAAAAAAAAAAAGAAATATACAGTTCAGGAAGTAGCTAAAGTTCATTTGTTCTGGCACCAGTTTGCTTTAACCTCAAAAATTCCTCCTGAAGTAGCAGCTAATTTTTTTTACATTTGCTCTCCTTAAAATGTTTCCACTCCTGCTTTGTAATGGGGATTATGTTGTCTCTATGTAGCAGAGAGAAGGATATAAATGTTTAAAGAAGAAAAGCAAGAAGGTCTCAAATAGCTCTACAGTTAAATTTATTAGTTTCCCTTTCAGAAATTGCTCTTCCTCATGTATCCCATGCTCTTTTGATGGCATTGGTGCTCATCCTATTATCTAAGTCAGAAACCCAGAAGTCTTTCTCAGACCTGTATCCAATCATCAAATTTCCTCCATTATACTGCTGAAATAACTCACCCACATACTATTTTAGATGCTGTACTTGAATATTTCATTATTTCAAAACCATTTCATTATCTTCCCAAAGGGTCTTGTTGAGCGACTCAACTTCACATTCCTTCCTAAGAAACATATTCTTCATAAAATTAAAATCTGAGCATATTTCCATCCAGCTTGAAAGTTACCAGTGGGTCCCTGTCACTTATAAGATGATGTTCAGGTTAAGTTCCTTGAAGAAATCCGATATATGAGTACAGAATTCAGGGAGGAGAGGAGAGTTCTAAAGTGGACATTTTGACATGGAAGTTAAATGAAGACAGGATTTAATCCGTTTGTCTGTTGTGAGAATTTCTCACACACAAGAAGAATGAAAAAAAGACAGAATTGTGGAGAAACGTGCCATTCAAAGAGCACCCAAGAAAGAACAGTTCAATAAATAATACAAAAGGAGGATTCTTAGGAAAGGAAATGGTGTGGGGCTTTAAAAAGCAAGAGGGTGAGAATGTTACCTTTTTTTTCCCAAAATGGCAGAGCGGTGAGTGGCAGCAACTCAGTTTCTCCAGGACGAAGTGGCTAGAGTCTGGAAAACAATAGGTGGGAGAAGAACTGAAGTGAGTGAAAGTTACCTGGGAACCACCGGGGAACTGACGGAGGAGAAGAAAAGAGGGTAGAATGATCTGGAAGAAACAGATCGCACCTCAGAGGAGAGGCCGTGCAGTGCTACTGACAGTAGCTGGCTACTCACCAGCTGGGAAGCAAAGTCAAACTAACAACTTTTTTTGCTCACAGAGAACCAGAGAACTGCACCAGGACTGAAATAATCATCTGTAGTTGGAAACAGCGCGTGAGTGAGGGACGCTGCTTCCAGAATGGCCTTCCACAGTCAATTTCGTGAGTGACCTTGGTACAAGTGCCTACATACAGTCATGGAGCCAGAGCTGGCAGGGATGCCACTGTAGGGAAGGGCTGAGTGTTTGGACCTTCGTCCAAGAGTGGCCCCTTGGCTGCTTCGCACTGCCAAGTTCCCAGAGTGGATGAGGAAAGACAGTCATGGGACACTGCTGGCAGTTGGCGAGCAGACCCGGCTGTGAACACAGACCAGGATTCTGCAGTCAGAGGCCGGGTCCAGCCTGAGCTACACAGGACTGGAAGCTCACGTTGGTGCTGCGTTCTCACTGTAAGCGGATCTCTACGCTCAGCACCATTCTGGGGGCAGACTGCCGCCTTAGGCCTCCAGCGTGAACAGAGATATATCTTAACCCTAGGCTGAGGAAAAGAGCCACAAGTCCAAAACAATGGAAAACTCATTATTCTTTATTTGACTGTGTTATTTTTTCATTTTTTATCTTTATTTTACTTTAAAATTTTTTCTATTTTTATTCTTTGCTGTTTTTCTTCTTCTGTACCTTATTCTCCAAACATTTACTCCATTGTTTTACTCCTTTTTCTTTTTCTTTCTTTTTTTTTTTTTTGTGGGTACCGGGGGTCGAACTCAGGACTTCGTGCTTGCCAGGCAGGCACTTATGCTGCTGAGCTTTCTCACCAGCCCCCTTTTTCTTTTAAGAGCCTGTCTGTGTGTGTGTGCTTCTCTTCCTCTTGCCTTTTATCTCCCATATAGTTTAGAGAGGATGAGGGACTCTTCCTTCATTCCCTTGTATCCCTTCTACTTTTATCCATATCTCTTTGCCTGACTTCTTTCTCCTGTGTCTTATACTCAATTTTTCTCTTCTTTCCTCTCCCTCTTTTCATTAGTCTCCCTCTAACTTCTTCTCTAATATTTATATCAGTCATAGAATCTTTTCCCATTCCCATTTCTCACTACCAACTTTATACCCAGATATCTCTATTATCCCCTTCTAAATATACAACATACTTTAAAAATCATTAGGATCTTTCATCCTCCTCCTATTCCCTCCTTCCCATAACACAGAGCAGAAGACTTAAGAAAAGGAAAGACGGGGAGAAAAAAACCCTTATTTTTTCTCTTTTATTCTCTTCTCTTCCCTCCTCTGGCATTACTCAGTCTCCAACCTCTTGGGCTTTAGATGACTGATTCTGTAAAATTACTGTTGAATACTGTTTTTCACCATTAGAGGAGACAAAACCATCACATTTAGTGCACATTAACTGTGGATCAAGACTTGGGTTGTTATGATGCTTACACTACAATCATGGATTTCTTCTCTAGGTTAAAGAGAGACTTGAAACAGGGTCTCATGGTATGTTATTTTCCAACCAGCCCTGATAGATACCACTGTAACGAATTAGCCTATTACTGCTGTAGTTGATTTGATTGCATAGGAATAATCCTGATTCAATGGGCAATTTCATGCCAGTGAACTGGTCTGCTGAATCCACCATCACATCCAGGGAGAGGGACAGCAAAAGTCCCTCACCCAAGAACTTGGACTGGATCAGACTCTGCAAGAATACCTGCAGCCTGGCAGCAAGAATTCTTGAGTCTGAGTTAGCATCTGTGGTACAAGGGTGCCTGCAACCTGGCAGAAAGAAGTCTTGCGTCCGAGTTTGCATTAGTACTGTAGTAGAGGGATCACAGGAGTTACTGGGGTGTGTGCACTCAGACTCTGGCAAAGAAGCTGGTGGAAATCATATACGCAATATCTCATTGGAATATTTAACCTGTGTTCCCATCAGGCATCTTATAAGTTTAAGGTTTTTTTATTTTTCTTAATTTATTTAAGGGTTATGTTATGTTCTTTTATGGTTTCCTGTGTTTATGAGGTTGTTAATTCTGTTTATGTGTTCTTTCATGGGCTCTTATTAAATAAGTGTTCTCTCCCTCATCTCAGCCACCTACCTAGTTTCTTCACTTCAAACCTGCAAGACAATATTATTAGTATTTTTTATTCTTTTTGACAAACATATAAACTCCACCCCCAAGTTTTTAAATTCCCCGTACTTAGCTCCCTCACAGTCACTATTTTCTCTAGTATTATTCCTCAATTTTCCACATCTTAAGACTTTGATAGATTCAATAAGGACATGAAATCATGAAATGGATGTGAGACAGAAAAACTTGAAATAAAAAAACTCTATAGAATTCATACATTGCAGAAATGTCCAATGTGAAGACAGAGTGTCTGATATCGAGAACAAGATAGTGAATTATGATAAAGAGCTCAATGAAGCCAAAAAGAAAATAAGAGAAGAAGGGAAGACTATCTAGCAACCACTAGATGACAACAAGAAGACCAATGTAAGGCTAATTGGAGTTAGAGAAAAACTAGAAGGCTGCACAGGTGGGTTCACCAACATGCTTACAGAAATCACGTATTAGAGACCCTTTCCATGGTGCCAGTTATCGGGGACCCCTACAGTGAGTTTCCAATCTCCTGCCAAGTGTTACAGCATATGGCAGGAAGAAAGAACAAGAGACAAAATACAGGTGCAGACAGGGATCTGGGATGACCATTTGTTCTTGGGGAATAAAAGGTCATGAGGTACCCAGAACCTTGGTATTTATTCACTACATCTGAGTCAAGGTCAATGGGTGAAGGGCAGTGGGTATTTCCAGGAACAGTAATGGCGACTAAGGTGGGATAGTAAGAAGAACAAAGCATTCTTGCAAGGACGAGGACGAGGACAAGGACAAGGACAAGACCAAGACTGGGGGGGGGGGTGGCAATGAGGAAATTGTAGTTTCCCCACATCCCTTATTGTCTCCAGCAGGTCTTATCTTGCTCAGGTCTTATCTTGCCCTATGAGCACCACAGCAGTCATTAGCCCTAGGACTTCCAGTTGTGACCAGAAAAGAGTGGGGAGTTTCCACATTCCAATCTGACTCAAGGGCAGGACAAGAACAAGGGTGGACATCCCCTAGACTCAGTTTATAATTTGTGGTCCCCAACAATCATGGGAGAAAATTTCCCAACTATGTGTTTAAAATACAAGTAAGTAATGCTTATAGAACTCTGAACAATTATGATGAAAGGAGAAGTTCACCAAGGCATATCCTTATGAAATTACCAGACGTCCAGCAAAAAACAAACAAACAAACAAAAAACAACAAAACAAAACAAAACAAAACAAAAAACCCAGAATCTTAAGAGCAGCCAGAGAAAAACAAAAGATCACATATAGAGGTAAATGATTAGAATCGCAGCAGACTTCTCAACACAAATTCTAAAGACCAGAGCTTGGAGTGAAGTATTTCAAGCCTTAAGAGCAAATACCAACCCAGATTAACTTACCCAACAAAGCTATCCTTCAAAATAAATGGAGAAATAATGTATTTCCATGAAAAAGACCAGCTCAGAAGATATATGAGTGCTAAACCAGCTCTAGAGAAAATACTTAAGAATATTCTCAACAGAAACAACATATCAGACACAGCTAAAAACACAGAGGAAACTAGTGAGGTTAATGGATAAATAGCAACAAAAAAAAATCAGATAAAAAAAGACAAAGTATATAACAACAGATAAAGAAGGAAATGATAGTAAATAACCAAGGTATCTCGGTAATATCTCTCAATGTTAATGGCCTTAATTCTACAATTAAAAGACACAGACTGGCAGACTCAATCAAAAAACAGAATCCAACAATCTGTTGTATTCAAGAAGCTCATCTAATCTAAAAAGATATTCATAGACTTACAATTAAAGGATGGAAAACAGTATCTCATGTACTGGACCCTGAAAACAAGCAGGGGTAGCAATTGTAGCATCAGACATGGTAAACTTCAAGCTAAAACTGACTAGAAGAGACAAAGAATGTCACTACGTACTAGTTAATGGAACAATCCAATAAGAAGAGATAGCAATGATAGACATATAAACACCAAATACTGGATCACATATTTTCATAAAACAAAACTGCTGAAATTAAAAAATCAAATAAACACTAATACAGTCATAGTAGGGGTCTTTAACACTCCACTATTGCTAAGAGATAGATCAACTAAACAAAAAACCAATAAAGAAATTTCAGAGCTGAACATATGGACTTGAACATATGGACTTAAATGATATGTACAGCATATTCCATCCCTTTATAACAGAGTACATATTTTTTCAGCAAGACATAATACTTTTTCCAAAATAGATCACATACTGGTCCACAAAGTCTGCTTAAGTAAATAGAAAAGAATAGAAATTACTTCATGCATACTATCAGACAACTGTGCAATGAAAATTGAAATCAACAACAGAAGAAATTTCAGAAAAGATAAAAGCTCCTGAGAAATTAACCATATACTCCTTAACAACCAATTGGTCACAGAAGATATCAAAGAAGAAATTTAAACATTTCTGGAAGTTAATGACAGTGATGGTCCAACTCATCAAAACCTCCTGGACACTATGAAAGCAGTTCTGAGGAAAGCTCATTGCAATCAATGCTCACATTAGAAAAACAGAGCAAGCTCAAATAGACAACCTTATGAGAAATCTTAAGACATGAGAAACAACAAACCAGCCCCAAACCAAAAGTAAGGGAGGGTGATACAAAGATAAGAGCAGAAATCAATGAAATTGAGACCAAAAAAAAAAAAAATTAAAAAAAACAAATTAATGAATTGAAAAACTGGTTCTTTGAAAGAATAAATAAAATAAATAAGCCCTTAGCCAGTCTTATCAGGAGAAAGTGAGAAAAGACTCACATCAATGCAATTAGGAATGAAAAAGGTGAAATCACAATAGACACTGTGAAGTCCAAAAAATAGTAACTACTTTGAAAAGTACTATATCCCTCCAAAAAGGAAAAGTTATATTCCAATAAATTAGCAAAATTTGAAGAAATGGATAGATTCCTAGACATACACAAACTACAAAAACTAACCTAAGGAGACACAAATGCGCTTAACAACCCAAAACAAAGCAATACAATTGACATAGTAATAAAGAGTAAAGTAGCAAAGAATCCACCAACTTTAAAAAGCCCAGGACCTGATGGATTCACTGCTGAGTTGTACAAAACCTTTAAGAATGTTATATCACCAATACCCCTCAAGCTCTTCAAAGAAATTGAAAGGGATAGAGTGCTCCCAAACTCATTTTGGAAGCCAGTATCACCCTGATCCCAAACTGGATAAAGACCCAAATAAAAAAGAAAGCTATAGGCCATTCTCCTTAGTGAACATAGATGCAAAACTCCTCAACAAGATATTAGCAAATAGAGTACAGTACATTATCAAAAAGATCATATATCATGATCAAGTAGGTTTCATCCCAGAGATGCAAGGATGGTTCAATATATGTAAGTCATTAAATGTAATGCACTGCATAAACAGAAGTAAGGTCAATATAATAATTTTATTAATCATTTTATATAAGGTCAATATAATCACTTTATATAAGGTCATATAATCATTTCAATAATGCAGAAAAGGCTTTCAACAAAATCCAACACCCCTTCATGAGAAAAACCCTGAAGAAGACAGGTATAGAGGACACCATACCTGTATATGATAAAAGCTATACATGACCAACCAATAGCCAGCATCATACTACATGGGGAAAAACTAAAGCATTCCTCATAAAATCAGGAACAAGACAAGGATGTCCACTATCACCTCTTCTATTCAACATAGTATTTGAAACATTAGCCAGAGCACTTAGGCAAGAGAAAGAAGTGAAATGGATACATATATGAAAGGAAGAACTCAAATTATCATTATTGACAGATGACGTGATACTTTACATAAAAGACCCAAAGAACGCCTCCAAAAACCTCTTACAATTAATAACAAACTTCTGCAGTGTATCAGGATACAAGATCACACTAAAATTATTAGTATTTGTGTACAACAACAAATGGGATGAGAGGGAAATTATGAAAATAATACCATTCACCATAGCTTGAAGAAAAGTGAAATAGCTAGGAATTGACCTAACCAAGGAAGTAAAAGATTTATACAAAGAAAACTACAGTACTCTGAAGAAGGAAACTGAAGAGGACATCAGAAAATGGAAAGATATCCCTTCCTCCGGGATAAGCAGAATCAATATTGTCAAAATGGCCGTACTCCCAAAGCTATTATACAGATTCAATGCAATCCCAATCAAAATACCATCAGCATACTTTACAGATCTAGAAAAAACAATCCTAAAATTCATATGGAACTGGAAGAGACCCAGAATAGCAAAAACAATTTTGGGCAAAAAGAGTAAAGCAGGAGGCATAGTAATACCTGACTTCAAGCTATAGTAAAAAGCAACAGTGGTAAAAATGGCATGGTACTGGAACAAAAACAGATATGTGGATCAATGGAACAGAATTGAGGATACGGAAGCTTCGCCAGATACATTCAGCTATTTGATCTTCAACAAAGGGATCAAAGGCATATGTTGGAGGGAAGATAGCTTATTCAACAAGTGGTGCTGTGAGAACTAGATGTTTGTGTGCAGAAGATTGAAACTGGACCCTTATCTCTCACCATATACTAAATTAAAAATAAAATGGATCAAAGATCTAAACAGTAAAACAAAAATACAGAAGATAAAATAGGTAAAACACTTGAAGTCATAGGTATAAGAAAGGTTTTTCTAAACAGAACCTCAGTTGCACAGAAATAACAGCAAGAACAAACAAATGGGGTTATATCAGACTAAAAAGCTTTTGTGCAGCAAAAGAATCAATCAGTAGAGTGAAGAGACAACCTACAAAATGGGAAGTCATTTTTGCCAGCTACTCCTCAGACAGAGAACTAATATCTATATATACAAAGAATTCAAAATAAATTAAACCACTTAAAATTAAAGATCCAGTCAAAAAATGGGCA